>CM045760.1:22924225-24124225 GCA_025200525.1 Camellia lanceoleosa
ACATCAGCAGACAAAGATACGCAAAGTTATTGCCACAACACATCACCATTAATGCACTCCATCACGGCATTTATTATGACAACACCTCTCTGTTGGAGCAGCGCCCTTACCACGAACAAGGTAAGCTTCTGACCACAGGCTTTGGCGATGTGGAGTGCGTCGGAAAGAACGATGAAATGATTACCAAAGGATATAAGCAAGTATCGAAGACAAGAAGAAGGTTAAGTTTTTCTATCTCTTTCTCTCTCTATATACTCCTCTTCTTCTACTGATTTGCTCGTCAGAGGGTTCACTGGGGGACTACCCCGTTTCCCGTTGAACTTGTTTGCAGGTCACGTCGGAGGGCTTGACCATTTGGACCTGAGTTCGAAGAACTTGGATCGATCAAACCCATCCGAGCAATTTGTATCATCATTATTTATTATTTTTATTAAAAAAAATAATGAGAGTTCAAAACTTAAGGGTATTTGATAATACGATTCAATACTTAAATTTGAATATATTAAGCGATAATCAATTAAGTTTGTTTGATAATCATAATTAATATAATTTAAAATTTTAAATACTTAAAATATAAACTAAAATTTAAGTCATAAGAAACTTATTTAATTTTGACTAAATTTATAAATACTAAATATAAGTATCAATATATATTATTATAAACTTATTATCAACATCACCACTATCGCTACTATTACTATCACTACCACCATGCCATTTACTGCTTGTTATCATATACATTACGGTCGCCGCCATTATACCATTGCTATTATTAGCACCATCACTACCGCTACCACCATCAACGCCACTATTACCATTGCTACCCTTTGCCAATCCTACGCCACCTCCACCACAACAATCGCCATCATGCCACTGCTACCACTACTATCGCTACTGCACCACCACCACCACCACCACCACCACCACTACCACCACTACTACCATTACCATCATACCACCGTCACAGTACAATAGTTGAAAAATACAATATAAAAATAATAAATTTTAAAGTTAATTTTATACCTATCAAACAATTTATTTTTAGTTAAGCACTTAAATTTTGGCCTAATTTGATAACTTGGCTAAAAGCCAATTTTCGCATATTGTGAGCCACATCACCTCTTTATTTTTTTTACATGTTTTTTAAAAAAAATTAAAAAAATTAAAAGACAGTTTTTAACTAACTTTCCAAAACAAGCCTATCGAGCAAATTTTCAACTTAAAAAATTCAACATTCAATTTTTAATACTTAATTTTTAATTTTTAATTTTTAATTTTATCAAATAACACCTTGGAAGAGAACTGTCGGGTTTGGTAGGTACTGTCTACAGTCAAAGCAAATTAGAATAATCAAAGTAAATAGACTATACTTTAAAGATTAATCAAAGTAAACTGTTGGGTGCTAGGTACTATAGTCTAACCTAATATGACTATAGTTAGATTAAAGTAATCAAAATAAATTTCATGTCCCACTGAATTTGGAATGCCCGTGTGAATACTAGAAAATGGCTCAAGATTTTTTTCTTAGAAACGAAACAACCATTCATATATTGTGAGTGTTTGAATAGTTCTTATTCTAATAGGTTTTTTAGTTTTTAATTATTTTAAAAGGTTAAAATTTTTGTATTTGGGAAGATAGTTAATTTTTTTGTAGTTGGATGTGATATTTGTGAGAAAAAATAAAAATGATTATGAATTTGATATAACATTTTGTCTGGATTTTTTTTTTTTTTTTATTCTTAACAATTTTTGTCTTTTAGTGTTTTTAACAAAAAAAAAAAAAAACACTTCCAAACACCACCATTATATATTTAAGTATTAGGAAAATGATTTGTCCCCCTAAAAAAGCCTCCCTAATCCCCCTAATGCCCAAAACGACGTCGTTTTGGGCTTGTTTTTTTTTTTTGCCTTGGTTTGAAATTTAGGGGGATTAAGGGGCCAAAAATTAGGAGATGCAACACAACCCTAAGTATTAATAATTATATTTTTGGCCAGATTATATCTTATTTGAATTACACTTCTTGCAACTACGAATACATACATAATTCAAACACTTTGCATAAGTTAGAATATCACGAACAAGTGTAATAATGTGCCAATACTCGACATCGTTCTTTGTTGAAGTATCTGGACGATGCACGATGCATATATTTATGGCGGATCCTCTAGAGTGATCCTCTAGAGTGATCCTCTAGAGTAAGCGAGAGGAGCTTCGACACGTGTCCCACTCACAAAATTAAAGGTTGAGATTTAAACTCACTAAAAGCAGCGTCGTTTTGGTGAGTAAATTAAAAAAAAATTCAAAAATCAAAATTACGGGTTCGATCGGTTTGGTAGAGAGAGAATCGTTCTCGGTTTCAAAGCTCAAGATTCAAAGACTCAAGATTCAAAACATGACTCAAGACTCAAGATTCAAAGACTCAAGATTCAAATTCGGGTTTCAAAAAATTCAAAGATGAAGATTACAGGTTTCACTCAGGTTGGGTTTCATAATTCTTGGAAATGGCGGTAACATCTTGATGATGATGATGATGATGAAAAAAACGACCCTCTCCATTCTCTTCCTCTTCTCTTTCATATTCTCTCTACCAAAAAAGCAGAGGATGCCCCAAATTGGCAAAAAAAAACAAATAGAGATTTTGGTTAGTAATTTCAACAAAAAAAATTTGGAACATTTTTGCGGTTTGCAGGATCAGAGGAGGAAAAGTTGAGGAAATAGAGATTTTGCTCCAAAAACAAATAGAGATTGAGGGAAAACCAGAGGCAACCTTGTCCAAGAGATTGATTTATTTATTGTTTGATCGAGAGGAGGACAGATCTACCAGAATCTTGAGTTTTTGAATTTTTTGAGTCTTTGAGTCTTTTTTTTTTTGAAACCCGAAATTTGATTTATTCAAAGACTCAAGATTTTGATTTATTTCAAAATTCGGTTTCACTCGGTTTGATTTATTTATTCAAAGCCTTAATTTTGATTTATTCAAAGACTCAAGAATTTGATTTATTCAAAGATTTTGATTTATTTCAAAATTTTGGCTTTCACTCGATTTGGTAGAGAGATTTTGATTTATTCAAAGACTCAAGATTCTGGGTTTATTGTCCAAGATTTTGCTCCAACAACCCAACTATAATCTTTATCAAGAAACAATAAACAGATCAATGGTGAGGATCTCCTAGAGGTTTGTTTACAAACATTAAACAGATCAAAACGACGGCTCAGAGTGTTATAAACAATAAACAAACCAAAACAATAAACTTCATTGTTGAAAATGTTGAAGAAACCAAAACGGAGGAGGATCAGAGTGTTATAAATGTTGAAGAACCCACAAAGGAGGAAGAAAGTTGATGTGGAACAACCTCAGTTCTAGAGAGAGAAGGAGGAGATTCTCTCTTACCCAACCTTCCTCCTTCCCGATCTGCCCAAAAAAAAAAAAAAAAAAAAATCAAAATCAAAACGACGTCGTTTTGGTGAGGGGTGACCACAGCCGTCCGATCATTTACTCTAGAGGATCACTCTAGAGAGTTACTCTAGAGGATCCGGACGCTATATATTTATATGTTTCAAATCCTGCTGTACAGCATATCGGATTGCATCCAAGCATGCATGCACTTTAGCTAGTAAGGCATGTGGATGTCTTCACCACAACTTGCCTTTTGATCTGTTGCTTCTTGTTGTCCAAGCAAATCCATGCAATTCTAGTGTGATCTGTTGGTGATTTCCATGAGCCATATATGATGAAATGTCAAGAATCTATTGTGCTGCTGGTGTCCATAACATTATGCAAAATGCAATGTTTAGATGTATTAGTGTCTATATTATTTTAGGAGTTTAGGTAGGTGTGTGCAACCAGTGGTAGGTGTTGTACACAAAACCACTAACACACAAAAAAAAAGGTGTAGTGTGTAAGTAAGGGAAGTAAAAAATGTATAATATATGTAATATGCACATTACTTACTTTTTACAAAAGTGTAAAAAAAAAAAAAAAAAAAGTAAAAACAACAAAAGGTGTAACGTAAGCTGTACACTATAGCATTACTCCTTTATTTTAGAAGTAGAGCAATTTCCATTGCTTGTTTTATTAAGACATAAGGCCATATCAAAGAGTTTCCTGATTTCCTCTAATGTGTTCGTAATATTTGGGAAATTGTGATGGAAGACCACTTGATTTCTTTGTGGCCATATGGCCCATAGAATGGCAATCGATTGGATAACAATTTGAGTGTTTTTGACTTGTTCAATCCAACCTGTAAACCATTGAAAAAAGATACCAGTACACCAATTCTAAAATTCAAATCCAAAGACGATCCCCTCCATACTCTTTGTGCCCACTCACATTAAAAAAATACATGTTCAATTGTCTCATTTTTATTTTTACATCTGGCACATCTAATGTTAACTTGGACACCACGTTTTTTTAGTTCCCATTGGACAGGAAGAATTCTATGAAGACATTTCCAAATGAAGACAGTCCATTTAGGTAAGCCTATATTCCATAACTTCTTCCATACCTCTTGAGTAGAGCAAGTTCTGTAAAACATAGGATAAGTACGAATCAAGATCTGTTTATATCTAGATTTTACAGATTAAACTCCATTTTTAACTGGGCTTAAGAAATTGAGATGAATAACGCTAGGACCACATGGCTTACACAACAAAATAGATGTTGTTGTACCACATGGATAAAACTATTCTTGATTTCAACACACAACAAAATTCATAATTTTAGCACAAATCACCAAAATTAAAATTCTTCATTTCAAACACATTAGAATTTTAAATTTTAATTCAAATAATCACAAATCAAAACACATTATTTATGATAAATTTGGTATACCCATGTGAATACTAGAAAATGGATCAAGAAATTGAGATGAATAACACAAGGACCACCTTCTAGGTAGATACTCACACAACAAAATGGATGTTGTTGTACCACATGGATAAAACAATTCTTGATTTCAACACACAAAAAAATTTATAAGTTAATACAAATAATCACAAATCAAAACACATTATTCTAGCATAAATATGAAAAATAAAAAATTACAAAATGAGCACGTGACCCCTGACCATTCTTCGCCTTATACAGGTGTGTTTGTTTTGAAGGATTAAGGTGTAGGATTGGCCTATTAGTTCTACCAAACAAATAGTCCATTATTTGTTTGAAAATTTTTACTTCGGACTTATAGTACCCTAGACTATTAATCCCACAAATATGGGACTATCCTATCACATGGGGGAGGGGATAGATACTATGGGATAACTCATCCCATAGCATTAGACAATGAAATTACATTTTTGCCCTCTAGAATTTAATTATGTATTATATTTAGTAAAATTCAAAAAAATTTAAATGTCTCAATTTAAAAATAAAATAAATAAATTTAATTTTAATATTTATTTGTGTTGTAGATATATAATGTTTTAAAATTTGTTTTTATACATATTGTATTGCTGTTTTATTTTAAATTTTGTTTATATTTTATTTAATTTCTTTACTTAATTTTAATAGATCTTTTATTTTATTTCATTATTTAATTATTATTATTATTTAAAATAAATTTATTTAAAATTTTAATTAAAAAATAACATATATTTATATTTATATTTAATTTTTAATTTTTTAAAATAAATTTATTTAATTGTGCAAAAAATAAAATAAAATAAATTTTTATTTAATCTAGCTAAAATAATTAAAATATTAAAGTTATGTTTAATATTGCTAATACTTAGTAAATAACTAAAAGGATAAAATAGTCATTTAAGCATTTATTCTTCTCCATAATATCGAAACAAACATTAGATAACTAAAAATAATTCAATCCAGATATCTAATCCCATGACTAAACAAACATAGGATACAAATTTAATCCACCCAAATAGTCCGGGGACAATGTATCCCAGAACTAATAGTCCGATAGATTACAATTCCCTCTTATCTAGTCCATCCAAACAAACGCATCCTAAGTGAGATCAATTCACTTACTTAAGGGCCTAAGGAATAAAAATAAATAAAAGAAATTGTTTGACAAATTATTTTTAAAAAATCCTAAAAACAACTCGCTTTTAAGAAATATGAACAAGTAACTTTGAAATTTTCAAAATAAAATAGATAATAATAGGTGATTTTTAACTTTTCATTATTTTATTTATGAAAACCAAAAAAAAAAAAAAAAAAAAAGGAAGCAAAACCGGCCCATTAAAACTATGAGGTGGGTCGGGCCTATTCTTCAAACCGGCCCATTTTGTTTTGTTTGTTTGTTTACTTGAATTGGATCACATCAAATGAATGCCTTGAAAAAGCAAAAAATAGAAGGAGAGTCCATAACAACATTGTATATGTCCTTTTGCTTGTAAACAAGATGGCACTGTCATCGTTTCAAATTGGGCCACACAATAAGTGAATTGGGCCTAATCAGAAGAGAGGGAGAGGGAGAGGGGATTTATGTTTCCCCATAAAAGTAGGATTAATTTTGAAAAATGTAAAAAAGTTATTTATCCAATTTAGTTGAGTTTTCAAATTTAGTTTTTTTTGTTTTTTTAAGAAACTAAAGACTAGTTTCATAACAAAAATTAAAATAATGAATAGTCTATTTTAAAAATTATAGTTATCATCCAATTTTTATAATAAATGTGATCTAATAATAAATTTACAATTATTCGATCAATTTAATTTTTCTTAAGGATAATTTTCTTGACGAGTTTTACGAAATGAACAATTTAAATCATCAATATAGTCTTGTAGTGGGCCAAGGATGCACAACACCTTCTTGGGAGTGGTAAACCTTTCAAAATATAGTAATATAATTTTGCTATATTTTGTAAACACTTTGAAACAACATTAATTCATTTTAACTTTAAATATAAATTATTAAAATAAAATTATTACAAAGAGATTCATGATAGAATATCTTGATTGACAACTTGTCTATCTTTTTCCAAAGAAATTGGCAATGGTCCTCTGCCAATTAAGGGCACCGTAGCGGGCTTTTTGCGATTCTACTTTCTAACCTCTCTTTGAATACCACAACAAGGTTCTCACCCACCAACCTCTCTCTGTCTCTCAACCTCAACTATTAAAACTTGAAAGTTCAATAGGTGTTAGTTTGTCTCCTCTACTTCAATCAATGCATTTAATGTCTTGCATAGACTTCAATAAAAGTTACTCTTTAATTATCTCTTCTTTTTCCATGCTATCCCTTTGTCATTATATTGCTCTTCACATCTATCTCCATTAGCATTATTACTCTTCTATTTGTGGGGTGTGGACAAATTCTCACTTTGCAATGACTTTCATATCATAAGTTTGAAAGCATGGATGTTTAGCCCATATTTTATTTTGATAAATAATTTAGAGTTTCTATGATTCCATCTTACCTCTAAAGGCCAATCATTGTCATGGGTAAGAATTCCCACATATACATATTATATACTATAGAGTTGGATGCTTGAACCACTAAAGTTTGCGTAAGTAGTATAGATTTAAGGGGTTAAGTGTCAAGTATCGAGTTTAATTTTTTTGGAATTAGTCATCGGAATGCAAGCACACAAGGTTAGTAGAATGAGTCTTTAAGGTTTGAACAAATCGTACATAATGTTTAGAGTGTGGGCTCGAATCTCTATTTATGTACGAGTCTGCAACTTATTATTATATAGTTGAGTGGTCGTACTTTTACATCCTTAGGGTTTAATCTTAGAGGTCATGTTAGGCTTTTTTTGAACATTTATATGTGATTTGAGTTTGACTCAAGTTGAATTTCAATTAATTCATGAAAACAAATACATTTTCTTTAATTCATATTATTTTTTTTTATATTTAATGTTTATACAAATTTACATATTTAATTGAAAAAATATATTAATAATATGAGCATTATTTTGTCTTTTACTCTTAATTTTTTTGTTTCACTTAATGTGTATATTGAATTGAGAGTTTTGCTATATCGCCCTATTTCATCACTCTCAATTACACCTCTAATGAGGTGGCAAACAATTTTGAAAGGAAAAAGAAGAGTTTGAAGAAAGTTGATTTGTTGGTATTGTTTGCTACCTCATTCATTAGAAGCGCAATTAGATGTGATAAAATGGGGATGGGGATAGGGCATTTCTCCCAATTTATTTATTTTTTTTCAAATTGAATTTAACTTGTTTATGTAATAAAATTGACTTGAGTCGAGCTCAAGTTTCCAAATCTTTGACAAGCCAAGGTTGAGCTCAATTATTTTAACTTGACTTGAGTTTGACACGAACTCAAACTTGACTAATCTTTAG
This sequence comes from Camellia lanceoleosa, assembly GCA_025200525.1. NCBI lineage: Eukaryota > Viridiplantae > Streptophyta > Magnoliopsida > Ericales > Theaceae > Camellia > Camellia lanceoleosa. Next base: position 22,932,495 of record CM045760.1, read on the forward strand.
TAAGTTGAGTTTGAACATCCAAAATTTTAGTTTAGCTCAACTCCTTTGTAGCATGATTGATGTACTTACCTAGATAATAGTATATAGAGTAAATTATACTGACCTCACTTGAGATTTGGAGAAATATATTAAAATTATAAAATTTATTATATTTTTCTAAATTTTGAAAAAAAAAAATTAGTATAATTTGCCCTAGTGTATATATAATAAAATGTAATGTAATGCATGCAATTTCATGTGCATGATGAGAAGGAGAAATTCCAAATTGTTTGATGGGACCCAGAAACCACTGTGCACGTGAAGCCATGATGCAAAAATGGTAAGATTTGGTAGGTGTATTATATGATGAAGATGAAGATGAAGTGAAGTACCTCCTCAAATATATATGTGTGTAGTACTACTAGGCTTGTTTGTGCAAATCTAAAATCTGATAATTAGCTTTCAATCCCATGATTAAGTTTATTTATCATTGATCACTTTGAAAACGACGAAGGTTTTATATAATTTCCGCAACAAAGAATCAAATTTTATTTCTTTATTTTTAAAATAATAATATAAAATTTTATACCATCAAATTTTATGTCTTAACCAACCACCAACCCGTATGATTACAAGATCAATGAGTTGATTTGAACATTTTGTCAATATATACTATTATGAACTATAAAATAAAAATAAAATGAATGGTTGATAATATATTTGTGTTCAAGAAGCAATAACGAGAGAGACATGGGCAATGAGGAGGCAGAGAGTAAAAAATTGAGAAAATCAAAACTATGTTATACATATAAGTATTAGTAGGTTAGATTAGTTATTTTGACATATTTAAAATTTTAAGCTGCTTATAACTCAACCTACATATATCAAACTATCAACTCGCCAACATGCAATTGGTGAAATAGGTCACTAAAGATTAAGCGATTTTGGCGAATTTTTTGCACAACCTTATTATTATTGACAACATGCAATTTTGGTTCATTCCCTTGATAATCACTCTCACATCACTCTAATATCTTCTCATGTATTGGTCATGCATCTTTTCTCTTTCTTTTTAAGAAATAAGAATTTTACTATCATAGTGACCTTGTTTGGTGGGGCTTATTTCCAGCTTATTTCAGGTTTTAGTTTAATTTAAGTTATTTTGATGTGTTTGGTTCAACTTAACAATACAGCTTATAACTTTTTGTAAGTCAAAAATCAACTTATTCTTTGAGTGGGCGAGGAGAAGCTTAATTTATAAGTAAAAAATCAACATGTTCATTTATAAGTTATAAACTGTTAGGCTATAAGTTATAATTACTTTCCCACAGCTCTACCAAACGGGGCAGTATAATAGAGTGTGTGTTGTGGATTATAAGCAAAATAAATTTTATTCATAAGTATATTTGGTTAGGGATAAAAAAATAAATAAATAAATAAAATTGTTAGTTTGTTGCAAACTATTTAGGAAATTGCCATGCATTTGATTAGTTGCCAATTTGTAGATTGCACTCATAGAAGTGATCCAAAGTTAGATGGAATGTGACAACAAGGGTACTATATATTTAGAAAAAAATTTATTGAAGGCGAAGTTAATATAACTTATCTACAATTTTACTTATAATTTAAACATGTAGACAAAATATATTTTACTTATAATTCATGAAGCACTACACCTTATGTACATTATTTTTATGATAAAATTATGAGTGATTCTTCATTATTCTTAGAATTATTATGGTTGACAATGGTCCATCGACATATACTATTGATAATGGCCCCACAATTTGAAATACTTGTCTGGAATCTTGATTTTTTAAGGCAAAGGGTATGGTTGGTAGGACCCACTTGCGTGTTGATAGGGTTCGGTTGATGGTGCTATCTTGGTAAGTTGATAGAAGGAAGTTAACTCAAGAATGTTTTTGGGAGTAGTTATTTAATTAGTTATTTAATTTTTTATTAAAAAAATTATATAAATATAGGACAAATTGACTTTTTTGAAAGATGAATTTTAATTATTTTAATTTATTGCTAAAATTGGCTTAACAATTAAGAATTATATCAGTTCTCAATTGTTTTTTTTTAATATACTTTTAATTATTTAATTATGTAAAAATATCGAAACATGTATATGGAAACATAATTTAATTATTAGAAATGCATTAGCATAACGCCTCTATCTACTTATCTTAATGATATTTTAACTATTACATTATGTAAAAATTTCAAAACGCAAATCTTGAAAAAATGACTAGGACTTTTAATTTAGTGATTGGGTAATTTCATTTTATTATGTGAGATTGTGGTTCGACTTCTATAAATCTTTGTAATTACTCAATAAAAAAAACTCTATAAATAATACAATAATTAAGATGATAATAAAACTTAGGATAAAAAAAAATTATAGACTAAAGCGGAGAAAGTTACAGTGAAACTTTCTTCTTGAGAGTTAGAAGAGAAAATTAAAGAAAAGAAAAAGAAAGAGAAATAGAAAGAAATCAAAAGGAATTCAAATTTATCATTTTGAACTTGAGAATTGAACACTTATGTGATTTAGAAAATCTTAAGTGAGATAATTACTTAGTAAATTCTCTTTCTTAAAGACTAAGCATGATTGGTTTGAATTAAACTTGGTCTCTAAAGCTAATGAAACAATAAGTAGCTTAAGCTAATTAGTTCTTACAACGAAAAAGAGAATGGAGAAAGACGAAGAAAGTTAGAGAGAAACTTTCTTTTTGAGAGTTAAACCACCTCCAACGTTTCATCAGATTGAGCATCAGATTTAAATTTGGTGAAAAAAGTCACTTTTTCTCTTTTCAATAGTTTCACCAAATTGATATCAAATTGAGAACAGAGCAAAACTTTTACCAAACCGATGAAATTTGGGTGAGATTTCACCATTCCACTGTGTGTTTACGTTGGAGTTACGTCCCACCGTCCAACCAATTGACCCACCGGTCGACTGGCGCATACAAAGCTGCTTCAAGTTCAGAAATTGACAAGTCATTGCACAGCAAAATTCAAAATTGTACATAGGGAGGTTGGTTCTTGTTAGACATTCCTTTAATCATTCAAATCATAATACCCAAATAGGAAAAAGGTCATATAATTTCAGTTTTGCATTTTCTATACTATGATTGATTTTATAGGGCCTGGTTGTTCATCTGTTGGAGCTAGAGCTTTCTGTGAGCATAGACCTTTTAAACCATCTGGATAGGTTTTTGTCAAAAATGATTGTAGTTGGAATAAATGTAACTCTCTCTCTCTCTCTCTGAATTGTGATTTCAATTGTCAATAAATAACTCAAAATATATGTTTCTACAGAAGCAAACATGCTATACTTAGAGTCACCAGCAAGAGTTGGTTTCTCTTATTGAGCTAATAAATCCTTCTATATATCGGTGAACGATAAAATCATGATTTTTCTTGAATAAATCTTAATTAACAGCTAAAAGGGATAATCCATGCTTCCAAGAATTTTGTATCTGAATCCACAAGTCATAGCCTACATCTATAATGGATGGAAAAAGAAATAGGAAACGAATTGGGAATAGAAAGGGAGGGGGGGAAAAAATTTTGAGTTGAATTGCCCGGTCAATCGGTTGGTCGTCCCACGAGCGTCCTCGATGTTTTTATGCGTTCTGATTACAGCAGTTGATTTGCTCATATCAGTTGAGAAAATTGCTTTTTTTACTCAGTTGGTGAAAAATTTATTGAGCTGTTGGAGATGCTCTTAGAAGAAAGTTAGATAAATGAAAGAGAAATAGGAAGAAAATTAAAAAGAATTTAAATTCATCATTTTGGACTTGAGAATTGTACACTTAGGTAATTTAGAAAACCTTAAGTGAGGTACTTAAGTTAAACTATGATCATTAAGGTATAATTACTCAATAAATTCTCTTTCTTAGCGACTCATCAAGATTAGTTCGAGGTACACTTGGTTACCTAAGCTAATGAAACAATTAGCGGCTTAAGTTAATTAGTTCTTATGACAAAAGAGAGAAAGATGGAGAAAGACGAAGAAAGTTTTAAAAAAACAGTTTTTTCTTGAGAGTTAAAAGAGAAAGTAAGGGAAAATAATGAGAAATAGGAAGAAAATGAAAATGAATTCAAATTCAGATTTTTGGACTTGAGAATTAAACACTTAAGTGATTTAAAAACCTTAAATGCAGTGCTTAAGTTAAACTAATATCGTTAAGTTATAATTACACAATAAATTCTCTTTCTTAAGGATGATTGGTTTGAGTTAAACTTATGCTAATGAAACAATAAGTGGCCTAACCTAATTAGTTCCTATAACAAAAAAGAGAATGGAGAAAGACGGGGAAAGTTAAAGAAAGTTAAAAAGAAAGTTTCTTCTTAAGAGCTTGAAAAGATAGTTAAAAATAAAAAATAAAAATAAAATAAAAAAAGGGAAGAAAATCAAAGAAAATTCAAATTCATCATTTCAGACTTGAGAATTGAACACTTAGGGTTTGTTTGGTAACGTTTATGTTTTCAATTTATATTTACAAAAATTTTATAAACTGATTTTTGTTTATTTTTAGAAAAACATAAACTACAAACGCGCTTAATAATTGACAAAATGTTTAAAAAAATTTAAAAATATAAAAAAAGAGTGAGAAATGGCAAGTGGTAACAAGTGGCGGTAGAAGACGGTGGTGGAAAGTGGTGACGATGGGTGGTGGGTAGCGGGTGGTGGTAGGTCGTGGCGAGCGAGTGGTGGTGGTGGGTGGGTGGGTGACAGTGACGGGTGGTGGGTGGTATCGAGTAGGTGGTGGTGGTGGTAGTGGTGGCGGATGGTGGGTGGTGGTGACAAGTGGGTGGCGAATGGCGGGTGGCGGGTGGGTGGCAGGTGGTGGGTGGTAGCAAGTGAGTGGTGATGGCGGTGGCGGATGGTAGTGGCAGGTGGGTGGTGGATGACGGGTGGGTGGTGGTGGTGGGTAGGTGACGGTGGATGGGTGGGTGGGTGACAGTGGCGAGGCGAAGTGGTGGGTGGTAGTGAGTGGATGGCGGTGGTGGTGGTGGCGGTGGCAGTGGCAGGTAGTAGGTGGCGGATAGCGGGTGGTGGTGGGTGGGTGGGTCGGTGACGGTGACGGTGACAGGTGGTGGGTGGTAGCTAGTGGGTGGTGGGTGGTAGCTAGTGGGTGGTGGTGGTAGTGGTAGTGGGTGGTGGATGGTAATGGCAGGTGGGTGGCGAGTGAGTGGTGGGTGATGGTGGTGGTGGTGGTGGTGGTAGTGGATGGGTGGCAGGTGGCTGGTGGTGGCAGGTAGGCGGTGAGTGGTGGTGGCGGGTAATAGTGGCGGGCTGTGGATGGTGATGGCGGGTAATGGGTGGTGGCGGGTGGATAGCAAGTGGGTGGTGGGTGGTAGTGGTAGTGGCGGCAAGGGGTGGGTGGTGGTGGCGAGTAGGTGGCATGTGGGTGGTGGGTGGTGGGTGGTCGTGGCAGGTGGGTGGTGAGTGGTGGTAGCAGGTGCTGGTAGGGAGTGGGTGGTGGTGGGGGAAAACGGTGATGGAAAATGGTGGCGGGTGATGGCTAGTGTTGGGTGGTTAAAAAAAAAAAATTCAAAATTCAAAATAGAAACACATTTTTTTAGTTTACATTTTTTGGCCAAATTTATAAACTGAGACCATTAATTTATAAATAAAAAATTTACCAAACAAGTTTTTATTTGACTTTTTAAAATTTTTGTAAATATAAACAGAAAACTGAAAACGTAAGTATTATCAAACGGCACGTTAGGTAATTTAATAAACCTTAATTGAGGCGTTTGAGTTAAACTAAGATCGTTAATGCCCATTGTCTACATTCCCAACAACCATTACAAGAAAAAGCACATTCGGCTACCAAATTTCTCAACCAAAAAAAATTTGGTCGCTGAAAGTATAGTTTTCAATGACCAAAACAGCATTAGTAGTCAAAAGTAAAGGTTTTTGGCGACTAAACAATTTTAATTGCCAAAAGTCTACAATTGGCGACTAAAAATAAGTTTGGTCGCTGATTATATAAGTTTTAGTGACCAAAAAATTTTTAGTAGCCCAAAGTAAAGTTTTTTGGCGACTAAAAAAATTTAGTAGCCAAAAGTCTATAATTGATGACTAAAAATAAGTTTGGTCGCTGATTATATAGGTTTTACCAACTAAAAAAATTTTAGTAGCCAAAAGTAAAATTTTTTGGTGACTAAAAAAATTTTAATAGCCAAAAGTCTACAATTAGCGACAAAAAAATAAGTTTAGTCGCCAAAAGTGATCATTTTTAGAGACTAAAATTATTTTGATCTCTAAAAATTAATTTTTTATTTTTATTTTGCTACTAAATAGTTTATTTTATATAAATTATGTAATAAAATAATTATGTTTATACATATACTTTTATATAAATATGGGTGTATGTACTATACAAATAATATATGTCACATACACAATCATGTGGTGCTATAGAGGTGTAGTAGAAAGAGTGTGGTGCATAAAGCTTATAGTGCAGGAGGTTGGTAGTTCAAGCCTATCCAAGAGTGGATCAAATTGTTTTAGAACAAATTTTTTTTTTTTTTTTTCCTTCACGAAGCTTTTAGTGACTAAAATATTGGTCAGTAAATATATAATTTTAAAGAAATATAATTAACTATTGGCGACTAAAATTTTAGTCACTAAAGACTTACTTTTTAGCGGCCAAAGATTTTTGGATCGGCAAAATCCTCCGAGACCTTTTCCAACAAGATTTTGGCAACAAACGTAACAATCAAAATTTTTGATCGCAGAATATCATTGACAATCAAAAAATAGACAATTGACAATCAATATCTTAATCGCTAAAAGTGAATTTATTTTTTTATTTTTTTAAGCGAACCATTACCTCTTTCGGATTTCTTTTCTTTGACTTTATTGCCTACTTTCAAACCTTCTAGTTTAGATTTGTGGTCCACTTATCTTTAATATTAGAGAATTTAAAGAGTTAGGAAATTTGGAAAAAAAAAAAAAAAAAAAAAAAAAAAAAAAAAAAAAAAAAAAAAAAAAAAAAGAAACACTAAACAACAAAAACTGCAATAAACAACAATCAACTCAAAATTTAAATTTTAAATTTTTTAATTTTTATATTTTTTTTTTTTTTTTTTAAAAAAAAAAAAAAAAAAAAACATCTATATTTTCAAATTTTCTTTTTTTTTTAAAAAAAAAAAAAAAAATAAACTATTTTAGTCTTCCCAAACAAGGCCTTAATAAGATCCCTTATGAATTTTGTCTTAATAATTCGAATAATTCAATTTATAAAGTCCTCAATATAAATTATCAATGAAAAATTTAATTCGATGTAATAATCGTGACTTTTTTTATTTGATTGCATTTATTTCTGAAAAAATAGACAATAAATATATTTAAGAAATAGGCTATCCATTTTTTTAGCAACAAATGCGATAAAATAAAAATGATACGATTATTGGATTAATTTAATTTTTTTTATGGATGATATACATTGAAGGCCCTACAAAATAAATAGTTCAAATTATTAAAATGAGACTCGTAGTAGGCCATCAACATGAGAGAAGCCCAACTCTTTAAGCCCAATTCTTTAATATATATCGCCAGATTTTGCTTGGCATGACTAAAATAGTAAAAAATAAAAAAATAAAAATTAGCGATTTTTTATTTTTTATTTTTGGTGGAAAAAATCCAAAAAACATAAAATCTGTAAAGCAAAAAAACAAAATCAACTTTTTTCTTTTTTATTCTTTAATCGACCTTTTTACATTTTATATATATATATATATACACGTGTGTGTGTGTAATTTTAAGAGTCTTTTCAGTCTAATAAAACTTAAAAGTAATTTTTTTTTAAACAAATCATCAAAAAATTATTTGCTAAACTAGCCCTCAAGCGATTAGAAATTAAAGGAAAATGATATATAAGTTTATTTTTTAGATCAATTTTTTAGATTTAGTGATATGTAAATGAAGTGATTTGTTGATAATTAGAAAAGATATGAGAAAGAATATTAACTTTAATATCTTAATTAATTGTCACATCATAAGATTTGAAAATTGAGTTTAATTTTTAGCCTTGAATAGAAATACTCGAAATTAAAATGTGCAAGGGAATAACTCAAATTCATTTTGCGCGCAATTCAAAATAACACTAAGGTTTCATTTGTTTTGATGTAAAATATTTTTAGCAAAAATATTTTATTCATTTTTCTTTGTTTGGTTAAACAAAAAGTAAGTAAAATATTTTTGTATTATTTTTCAAAAAATGACTTACTTTTTAAAATTTTGTAAATTAGTTTTTACAAAATTGACTTTCACTCACTATATTTTCAACACAGGGGTAGGTTGGGATAATCGAAATAAGTGTATTTTTTGACTTTTTATGAAATATGGAATGGGTATGAGTTGGGTTTAAAGTGATGTGGTAGAGAGGTGATTTGACTTTGGCTAGGTTTGGCGTCTCTTAAAAAATCCAAAAAGCTAAAAAATCACTATCCTATTTAAATCATGAATAAAGCTTGGTAGCTCGAATTTGGCCCCCCTAATCCCCCTAATGCCCAAAACGACGTCGTTTTGGGCATTAGGCTTTTTTTTTTTTTTCCTGCCATTTTTGCGACTTTGCGAGGGGGAGGAGAGGGAGAGAAAGAGGTTGATCGTGCCGCCTCAGATCCGTCATGATCATGGCGCCTCCGCCTCCGTCGCCAATCGCCATGCCTCTGCTCGTCGCCTCTGCCATCGCCGATCGCCGCGCCCCCCGCCTCTAGCCCATTTTTTAGGCCCCCTCCAATCCCTCTCCCCCCCTTTCCCCCTCATCCTCCTCCCACTCCGTCTTCTTCTTCCTTCTGCTAAAAAAAAACAAAAAAGAAATTAGGGGGATTCGGAGGAGCTCGTTTTCGAGCTCCCTAGCACGGTCCTTAAATCATATCATTTTATTTAAGTCACATTATCTTTCTATCACATCACTTCAAATTCAACCAATATTTCATAAAAAGTTAAAAAGTGCACTTATTTAGAACATCCCAAACGACCCTTTAAATAGGATAGTAACTTTTTGATTTTTTGACTTTTTGACTTTTTTAGATTATGACAAATAAGGCCTAAGTAAGTATTTTAAGTTGTTAAAAAGTCAAATAATATTTTATTGAATCAACATTTCTCTTTTAGGTAATAAAATATTTTTATTTCAAGTGTTAACTAAATGTCGAAAAATAAAAATAAATTTTTTTTTGTGTAAAATTAATTTACAAAAAAATATTTGTTTTTTATAAAAAAATTTACGTTGAATGAAAGAGAGCTTAAATTTAAATAAATATGTCATTCATTCAAATTGTGAGTTAGCATTTTTCATGCATATTTTTGTCACACTATCAGTGCATGCATTGTTCAAGGATAGAGATATTACGTGATTGGTGGGTCAAAGTATGGGCTTCAAAAAAAGATAGTAAAAGATTCTACAAAATGACTATTTTTTTCACAATTTCACACTGAGGGTTTTGGGGACCAAAATGACTATTTTTTCACAATTTCACAATTTCACACTGTTGGTTGGAATTGGCATATCTCACTATCCATCCATGGATCATATATGGTTCTGTTTGGTATAATTTAAGAGACTGTTTATAATTTTTTTATATAAAAATATATGTTATAATATTTGGTGTAATTTCTTCTTATAATTGATAAAATAAAAATAATTTAATAAGAGAAAAGTTAATTATTAAGAAGTAAGAAAAAAGATGATTTTAATTTCAGCTTTCAATTATTAATTTTTAATTTGCAAAAACACTGTACCAAATAGGCCAAAGAAAAATAGTTCAAAAAATAAAAAATAAGCAGACCAAAGAAATCAAATCAACCCCAGTCCACCTGTTGAAAAGTTATGGGACCCATAGTGGGATTAATTGTTATGGGATCTGTACGAGGACGAAATAATCTTCTCGTATAATTTTATTGATTAAGTTTGTACTTTTTCAAATGTCGTCGTTTTATTATCTGAAAATAAAAACGTGAGCTAGCCGGCGGGTGTGTGTCGGAAACTTCTCCGATACCTAAGACAATAATAGACAATAGACAAAAGCTCTGTATATTTGAGAGTAAAAATTGTGATACCTCCTATTATGAGCTTTTATAGTTTCCACCAAGTACAATCCTAATAAGATTCTAATTCTTTCTATAAGAGTCCTCTTAGGAATCATACTCCCAAGAATAAATACATATCTTGATAACGTCCTACTCACTGCTGACTAAGTGAGATGGTTCAAACCTCCTTACCTTGGTTTGGTAACAACTCAACTGAGCTAGCATGGTTGTGCCCTACGCTAGACTTAATTGTGCTCACACAGCTCGATGCTACTTTAGGCAACACCGCAAGTCTTTCTTGTTAGACGGCATACTGAGAACTATCATATACCTCGATCCTCCTTCCACCGATACCTCGATCCAGGACAGCCAGACTAGGCCACTGGTAGCCTACCTCTGACTGAACTGTCGGGATAAAGGACCAAGGTTCATTACCTCAGCCCATAGTTCAGCCCAACATCTTAGAGATTGCACCTAGCTCGGCCCATTTCAATAGTTGTACTTAGCTCGGCCTAATTTACACATAAATTATCCTCTCAGGGTCCATAACTTCTCTTATAGGGTTGGGATGTGTGTTGACTTTTAAATTTTTGATTATTTTAATTTGAAGTTAAAAAATTTTGTTTGGAATAAGTTTTTTGATTTTTTTAGCTTTAGTGAGAGAAAAAATAAAATAATTATGATTTATATGTAATATTTTGTCTTATTAGTTTTTTAGTTTAATTTGAGTTATTTTGAGAAGATAGTTAAAAGTTTTTGTTTTTTTTTTTATTCTTTTTGAAAAATGTATAAAAAATGAGAGATGATGTGACTCAAAATAGGTTAAAAACTGAAAGATGACTTTTAACCATCTTTTCAAAATAACCCTAGCGGTCCCCCTTGTTTGGGGAGTGAAAAAATAGCAAAAGAATTTAAGAAGTTATTATCAAAATGTCAATTATTTTTTCTATTTTTTGATAAAAAATTAAAAAATTAATTAAAATATGTAATTTCCAAATAAAGTCTAAATTACCAGAACAAAGAAATGCTTCTAGTTTTATATTGGATGCCTAGGCTAAAAGAAATTGTGCATCAATAATTTTACTTACACAAAACTAACTACAAAAATGTTCATTTTAGGGTGTTTGGTAAAGACTTTGTTTTGATTTTTTGGACTAAAATTTATAAAATGATAAAATAGGTTAAAATAATCAATAAGATAAAATGTTACATTAAATCCATAATCATTTTATTTTTTATCTCATAAATATCATATCTAACTATAAAAATATTCAACTATCTTCTCAAACACAAAAATTTTAATCTATTAAAATAGTCAAAAATTAAAATAACCTATTAAAATAGTAAATTTCCAAACACCAAAATATATATATATATATATATTTAGATTAACATGAGCCGAGTAATTTTTTGAATGGTGAACCCCAATCTAGACATCCATACGCTCTCTCCGTAGAGGAATTAATAACGGTCAATAAAAATTTAACGATGATGTTATATACATTAATTAGTGTATTAATATTAATTATGATATTATTATTAATCTTACTTATTAATTACATTATAAATATGAAAAAAAATTTAAATTATACAACATTATTAATTGATATATTAATTAATACACTGATTTATACATATAGTATCATTCAAAATTTAATCTCACACCTGATACTGCATGACGTACGATTGCCAAGTGTTTAACCATCAAACCAGTCCCTCGGAATCATCTTGTTTATGAAAAATAATCATAAAAATTTTGTGACCCTTATATTACACTTAGAATAAAACACCACACACTAATCAAGATAATCTAAAGATCATAAATTTTTCATGATCATTTTCATGAAGAAATTTTCATCCCTAACTTTTTTCATACAATAATTATCACACACCAAAAAAAAAAAAAAAAACTCACAAAAGCATCTCATCAATAACTTTTAATAATTATTTTTGTCTGTCTTTGTTTTTGTTTTTTTCACTTATTTAAATTGTTCATAAGCTCTTGTGAGAAAAAATTATACCAAATACTTTCAAATAAAGTTCTTATAATAGAGAAAAAAAAGAAAAGAAAAAAACCTACACCCCAAAAGTTGCACAGTTTTTTTTCGGGGTGTGTGTGTTTTTATAGACTCATTCAGAGATGAAAATGAATGAGTAATAATAGAAGGAGTATTGCTACAGGGCCCGAAAAATTTTCAAGCCAAACGGCTCGAATTTCAGGCGGTTGGAGGAAGAAGAAGGAAAGGAGGAAGAAGAAGAAGGAGAGGAGGAGCAGAACTGGAGGGGGCCCTAAAATGGAGTTGGGCGGGAGGCGGCGTGAGGCAGAGGCGGAGGCGGCGGAGAGGCGGAGGCGGCGGAGGCGGCGGCGGACGAAGTCAAGCGACGATCGGCCGACGAGCTCCGACGCCAACGACGACCTGCTTCTCTCTCTCTCTCGCCTGTGTTCTCTCTCTCTCTCTCGCCTGGGTTCTTCTTCTCAACGAAGAAGAAGAAAGAAAAGGAGAAAAGGAAGAAAAAATAAAAATAAAAAATAAAACCCCAAAACGACGTCGTTTTGGGGTTTTGAGCCAATTCGAGCCTCAAGTTTCAGGCCCTCAAACATTTTTCTAATAGAAGTAAATATTAGAAATTTCTTCACACTCATTGAATGAGCCTTAAGTTAAAAGCCAATTTTTTAATTTTTTATTTTATTTTAACTTTCTAAAAAAATGTAAGAAAATAAAAACATGACGTGACTTAAAAAAGTTAAAAAATTAAAAAAATTAATTTTTAACCTAATTGCCAAAATAAGCCACAGTTCCAATTGCCCCTGGTAGTTCTCTAGGACAATGAAGACAGTAGAGATTGGAACTAACTGAAAATGAAAGATCACTTTTTAACAATTTGAGGGTACACAAACAGTGAACTTGGTTAGGTTCATTATTGATGGACGTGAGAAAAGTGCTTTAGAATGTTCTCTTCAAAAAATTGTCACAAGTTTTGATAAGTATGAGAAAAGAGCATAAGAATTTGTAAAGTTTTTACTGTAAAACTTTTCTTGTTTTAATAGGTTGTCGTTAACTTGACTTTTCTATTGGCAGTTAAAAAAACAAATTAACAAAAATCATAAAGTCAATTTCAATTTATCTCTCATCTATGATATATTTACTTTCTTTTTCTTTTTCTTTTTTTCCTTCTAAATTCTTAATCCAGTTGTATCATAAACTACTTTTGCTACTTATCTTGCTCTTATCATTTTTTTATCTATAAAATTAACAAATTATTGATAATAAAAAAAAAATGTAGGTATCATACAAATTGAAATCATAAGGAAACTAATAAGAAAATGTTTGGTAGCTCAAAATTTTATAGCTCAAATAGTTTAAATTTGTCAAAACGACGTTGTTTTATTCTCAAAATCTGTCAAAACGACATCGTTTTAAGTGATTTGAGCCATTTGAGTCACAAAATTTTGAGCTACCTAGAATTGTTGAAACTAATAATTGTCAAAATTGTAAATCAAGATTGTATTTTTTTCAAATCTTTAGAGAGATCAGTGTAATTTATCCTTTGCTTTAAATCACATCTTTCCAGCAAGATTTATCTAACTCTTAGATGGAGAAAGAATTTTGGGACAATTGCAAAAAAAAAAAATTAAGGATGTGAGCCTTTTAATAAAATAAACGCTACATTTTTATTTTGTCAATTAAAACATTAATTTTAATTTGTTTTCAATATCAATTATTTGTGTATTTTTATTAAGTAAAATCATTGAAAAAAATATTTTAATTATCAAACTTTATGTAGATATATATAAAAATGTCTAAAATATAATTTTTATTGAGTTTACTAGTTAAAATATCTATTTTTCTATCTATTTTACTTATTGAAAATAGACAAATAATTTGAATCAAAAACAAATTTAAAATTTAAAATTGATAAAATTAAAATTTTAATATTTATTTTATTGTAAGAGTTACAACTTGAGATTATTTTTTTTTTTTTGTAATTTTTTCAAGAATTTAAAAAAAAGAAAAAAGAAAAAGGAAATAGAAGTGAGAAAGCTTAAGGGTTGGTTTGGCAAGGGCTCATTGGGTTTTAAATTAACGAGAATAAATTTCATGAGTCATGACAGACATAAACATCTTATCCAATTCCATAATCATTACACTCTTCTCTCACAAAAGTTAAAAAATTAAAAAGTCAAATTCTTTTCAAACCAAACTTTTAAACCCATACGCCATATAATTAAAAAAGTCAAAAAATTAAAAAGCCAACCTCCCACCCAAACGGAGGCTTAGAATGCACACCATAAGAAGCTCTTCTTCAACCCGTGTTGGTGTTGACAACGCTCCCTCATCGAGTACGATCAGTTAAAATAAAGCACACGTAGCTACATACAGCCTTTGCATTTAATGTCCCAACAGACTCTCTGCACTCTCATTTAATGCATTCACCACACTCTCCCTCTCCCCCCTCTCTCTCTGCCCACACAACCCAATTCACATTCATCAAACCCTACACTCCATACATACATTGGGCATGTTTGGTAGGAGGATAAGGCTAATAGTCTGTTAAAAGATAAAATGAATTAAAATAATCAGGGATTGTTTGATTTTTGAGTTGAGCTAAAAAATTATAAAAGAATAAAAAAAAATCAAAAAATTACAAAATGATAAAAAAACAATCCACCATTTCAAAAGCTAAAAAACTAAAAAAGTCAATCAAAAATACCAAACAAACAAAAAAATCTCAAACTAAAAAAGTCAAAAAAAAGCAGGTTAACTAAAAAAGTCTTTGTCAAACAAAGGCTTAATAAAATAAAATATCATATTTAATTTATCATTATTTTATTTTTTCTTTTATAATTATTAAATTAATTATAAAAAAAATAATTTATTTTTCAAACACAATTATTTTAATTAAACTAAAATTGTCAAAAACCCAAATAAACAACTTTCCAAATACATCTGGAACTTTTTACAAATTGATTATAGAGCATTAAAAATACATCTTAAATAACTTGTCAATAATCAAAGGGCAAATTAAACTATCTCCATAGTTTGGGCTATTTTAAGAAGGGGATTAAAAGTCACTTCTTAACTAAACTTTTAATCCACTTCACTCTCTCACAAAAAAAATTTTAAAAAAATAAAAAAACAGTTTCCAAAACACCCCTTTGAAATTTATGTCACTTTGGATCTTTTCAATGGTGTTCCATGCAATCAATTAATATATTAACTAGTGTACGAACACTAGATATAATATTGTTATTGACCTCACTCACATTATAAATTTTAAAAACTTCTTAAATTATGTCACATTATCAATTAATACACTAATTAGTACACTAATTGGTATACATAGTGTTATTCTAATCTTTCAATTGTGATACATTTAGCCTCCGTTTGGAAAGTGGTTTGACTTTTTGCCTTTTTTGGCTATTTTAGTCTGAGCTAAAAAGTTTGATTTGGAAATGAATTTTTGAATTTTTGACTTTTTTGACTTTTTTGTAAGAGAATAGTGTAATAATTATAGATTGGATGTGATGTTTTGTTTGTTGCGGTTAAAATAGCATATTTTGTCTTTTGTGACTATTTTAGCCACAAACCAAATTGCCAAACACCAATCATTGATTTCGAATCTCATTCTAAATAAGGACAATTAAAAACATTGTTACTCCAGTTCAAGAACAAAGTTCTCAATTTGATAAAATATAAATTAGTTTGACAAATAAATATAAAAAAATTATTTTTACACACCAAAGATAAAATTATATAAAAATGATAAATCTTTCACTTTTTTATTTTTTTCTAAATTAATTTTTAGTATGTGTTTGGATGATGATCATGTAATATGTAGTTGTTTTTGTTTATATTTGTTTATTATTATCATATAATAGATGATTGTATTTATTGTTAATAGATATTGTTAGATGGTATCATGTAATGCATGATTATTAGGTTTTTAATGTTTAATAAATATGTTTAATATATAAAATGTTTTTAGTTTAAATTTTTTGATATGATGGACTGTTACGTCAAAGTTGTCACTATGTTTGACTATTGAAAAAATAAAAATCAATTTAAAGAAAATAAATATAAAAAAAATTATCTTAGAAAATTATTTCTATCATTTCCAAAGATAAAATTATATAAAAGTGACGTGTTTTTAATTTTTTTCACCAATTTAATTTTTAGTTTCTTAAATTTTCTTTCCTAAAAATAGATTTTCAAAACAAAACCAAATATAACCAAGAAAGTTCTAATATTATTCATTAAAAAAAATCATTACATTTCAAACAACATATAAATTAACCAACACAAAATAAGTTGTATAACAACTTTGTCTTCAAAATGAATCGTTTGTAAATGAATTATTTTTTATTGTCCTTATTTGAAATAAGAATTAAAATTTAAGGTTAAATGTATAATTAAAAAATAAGAAGTGACGCAATCCCTAAACTACAGGGACTAGTATACTTCGTCCATAATCAAAATTTTATTTTTTTTTAATCTTATAAACTGTACAAAATAAATAAAGAAATAAAGAGAAAAAAAAAAAAAACTACACCAAACACTAACATAAAATTCTAAAATAAATTATATATAAAAAAAAATTATAGGTATCTTTCTATACTATTATTAAGTGAAAGCCTAAATTGGTTTAGTAAAACCTTCTTCTCCTCATGCCACGTGTCACCTTTGTATATACCAAAACAAAAAAATAAAAAATTTATTATACACAGCGTAAACAAATTTTGAACTCAAGATCTTAAATTTTATTAAGAATATACTTATCACTAAAGTAACATATATTATGATATTAAATTTTTTATTTTTTATTATTTATTTTTATTATTAATTATCTGAATTACACACATTGGGCGTGTTTGATTCGTGGGATTGGAGGGGGGAACTATCTACTATTTGGATTACAATCCAAATAGAGTTCCTTATCCGCCGTTTGATTTTTTAATCACGGACATGGAGTTCGACGACTCATTATCCCCATATAGGGACTATTGTGTCCTGGGGAGGGGGAGGTGGGACAGAATGTAGGGGACTATCCACTGTTGGGATTAGATGCTAAAATGACCATTTTGACCCTCTACTATTTAATTATGTATTATATTTACTAAAATTCAATAAAATTTAAATGTCTCAATTTAAAAATAAAATAATTTTATTTAACTTTTTATTGATGTTTTATTTATTTAATTTTTTAAAATAATTTTTTATAGATATTTTATTGATGTTTTATTTTAAAATTTTGTTTATAATTTATTTAATTTCATTATTTAAATTTTAATAGGTGTTTTATTTAAAATTTTAATTAAAAAAATAATATAAATTTTTTATACAGGTTATACAGTATTAAATGAAATTTTAATGATTTATTAAATAATATAAAAAAAATAATGTCCTCTGTATTTTATTAAAACAAATTTATTTAATAAATCATTGTGTAAAATTTTAAAACAGTAATGGTGTAAAAAATTTTAACACAGTAATGCTTACCCACGAATCAAATTTTAATAAAAGTAATGGTTACAGAGTAATGGTTACACAATAATCAAATTTTACCCTTTTTATTTATTTATTTATTTAAATTAAAAAAAATAAATTTATTTAATTGTGTAAAAAATAAAATAAAATAAATTTTTATTTAATCTAGCTAAAAATAATTAAATATTAAAGATATGTTTAATATTGCTATTACTTAGTAAACAATTGAAAAAGGATAAAATAATCTTTTGTTCATTTATCCTATCCAGTCCGTCCAACTAAACGTTGGATTCACTAAAAATAGTCCTTTCCAGACATCTAATCCAATGAAAAAACAAACACAGAATACATATCCAATCCAACCTAATCCAATGAAAAAACAAACACAGAATACATATCCAATCCAACCAAATAGTCTGGGAGATTCACAGTACCAGGACTCAAGTCCGATAAATTCTAATCCCCCTTATCCAATCCATCCAATCAAACAGACCCATTGTGTAGCGACTCGCTAGTATCCTATAAATTGAACAGAAAGCTAGCTAATAAGAACTACTCAACAGTTTAGTATAACTTATTATAAATTAAATATTGATAATTCTGTGCTAAAAAAAAATGTTAATAATTCAAAAATAGAAATAAAAAAACTCTTATTCAATTTTTAGAAACCAATTTTTCCCCAATTTATGTAAGTTATTTTTATTTAATAAGATATAAACAAAAACTAAATAAAATAATCTGACAACGATTTTCACAATAAAAAATAAAAAATAAAGACTAAATAACTCAGATAAATTACACCAAACACCTACTCAGTCCATTTGCTAGTTAAAAACAAGACAGTATACTACTATTTAGCAAGCTCAATTACATAGCATGTATACCAGAATTTTCCATTCAACTGGTCAATTTAGATAATTATTCATTTTTAATTTACAATATCCAAGAAAGTGGGAGAAAATTTTCGAAATCAAATAAACAGAAGCTAACACACCAAAATATTTATAATAAAAATAATGCAATACATAAACTTTGAAAACAAAAGCATAAAAACAAATTTCAAATATGTAGTCAAATTAATAACAAAAAGAAACACCAACTATTTTCACTTCTTCTTTTTAATGAGTCACAAGTCATGCCATTGAAAGGCTCGACTCATCTCAACTCAAACTTCTTTTATGCATTTTTCTTCTCAAGTAGGTGCTTTGAGCCCAGCTCCCGGGTCAACCTGAGTCAATACCCGAACCACCACCCTTGCATTGTGTTAAGAACTCTGAGACACCCATTCCCTTCCGAGTCAACTCAGTTCCCCATTTTTGTTCTTATCACCCTGCAAGGATATTTCCACACTGCGGTTCGTTCTTGACTCACACCCCACACTTCAGCTGAGAGCACACCATAATTTCCACTCCCACACCAACACTCTTTAACGCGTACATACACACATATATGTCTTGTTCTCTACACCTAAACAACAGCGCTACGTACCTAAAAAAAAATTTAAAATTAAAATATTCAAAATTCAAAATTTATAGCTTAGATTTATTTTGATTGTGGCATGCCACACCAATTATAAATCTACACCATAAATTTAAATTAAAAAAAAAATTACATTTAAATAGAAACAACTCAAAATATAGTTATTTTAAGTTATTCCCATTTAAATATATATTTTTTCAATTGAATTTCTGAATATTTTTATTTTTATTTTTTTTAAATACGTAACATATCATATAGCTAAAATTTTAAAATTTGTGTTTTGTCATTTTGGCACGTGAAGGTCAGGTGACCGTGAGAATGATCAGCTTTCGCAGTGAAGAGCGGCCTTGATCTTCTGAACGGTGCATGATATGAGATTGTTGACGGTCTCCACAGATTCCACCGTAAGCTTGGCCGTAGGCAAACTATTCACCAGGATTTGAAAGGCCACAGTCAGGAGGGACCCACTCACCCTATGGGCCGGTACACCACCAGAAGCCCCATTAGCGGGCCCATTTGCGACAGGCCCACGTGACTCAGGCCCATCAGGTACGATCGCGAATCCTGATGGCAACAGCGCCACGTAGGCAGAATCTCCACCGTTCATCACCACGTGCATTGCTGGAATGTCAACGGGCGCGTACACCACAAGTGAACCCGCCGCGTCTATGCAAGTCTCCTGTAGTATCAACATGCTGCTCTGGTTCGCGTTCATCGCCTGAAAAGACAAAAATACCCTCAGTGTCCCTACTTATTTACAAGTGTTAGGAATTGGCTCCAATAAGAATAAATTATTGTTTAAAATGATATAAATAAATATAATTTTTAATATTTTATTAAAAAATGCGTGAAAAAGTAACTAGATAATGTGACAAATAAATATACTTATTTAGTTTAGGCAACATAGTACCTAAACTAAGATTAAACTACTACATATAGGGGGTGTTTGGAAAGAAAAAATTTTAACTTTTTTAGCTAAAATAAAATTTAAAGATAAAATAGACTAAAATAATTAATAAGACAAAATATTATATCAAATTTATATTTATTTTCTTTTTTCTTTCACAAATATCACATTTAAGTACAAAAAAATTCAACTTTCTTTTCAAACATAGCTACTTTAACTTATTAAAATAATCAAAAATTAAAATAACATACTAAAATAATTAACTTCCCAAACACTCGTATACTAAAAAAGTGTACTTTTTGACTTATTGGTGAGTTTAGGTTGTGTTTGGGTAGGATTTGATGTGATGTATTAAAGAAGTGATGTGATTTAAATAAGATGATATGACTTAAATAAGATAGTGACTTTTTGATTTTTTAACTTATTTAGATGATGTCAAACCAAACCTTAGTTACAAAAAACAAAATATCAAATTCAATCCATAATCATTACACTCTTCTCTCACAGAAAAAGTTAAAAAAGTCAAAAAGACCTTCTTAAACCAAACTTTTTAACTTCAAAATAATCAAAAAATTAAAAAGTCAAAAAACCAATCCACTTTACAAACGGAGGCTTTGTAATTCTCTAATTTTTTCTTGAGTCCTAATTATTTACTGTATTGTAAAAGTTTAATCGTACGGGTCAGCTGAGTCAACCCTTTTCAGTGAGATAGTGACGTCACCGGGGCTGCCCGCATAAATGCGACCAGTGTCCTGCCTGTTTTGACTTTCAGATGATGAGATAAAGTTAAAGTTTGAGTGACAGTATTGTCCTTATCGATACTTCCAAATTACAATCTTGTCCTTTTTTTTTTTTTACCGTCCCCACCACCACCACGCCCTTCACTTTTATCTGATGAAAAATCACTCTACCAGTGGATCCACACACGGACCTTTTATAGATTGGATTTTTTTAACTATTTATTTGAAAAATTAATTGATTTTTTTTATAATTAATTTAATAATTATAAAAAATTATTATTATTATTATAAATTAAATAATATTTTGTTTTTTAGTGAGTTGGTTTAACCCAAACCTCTTTCCAAACAAGGCCAATAATGGCCATTATAAAATCCAAAGTGACCTTTATACATACCCTTAAATTTGAGTTTAAATTTAAATATTTATTTCATAATAAAAAAAAAAAAGTTGAAAGGATATTTATTAGGTGTTCAAACTCCCAATTTAAAAACAAGTCGATCCACATTTTTCTATCTACACCCATGTCGGTTTACAAATATAATGAGTGCAGAAATTAATTTAGAAAGATTCCTAATTTGTTAACTTCTCTAATGATTTTTAAAAGTGGTTAAATATTTTTTTGGAAGACTTATTTATAAATCTTTTTTCAGACACTTATGGTAGACTAAAGCCAAGTTTGGCAACTCTAAAATAATTCGTAAAAAGACAAAAAGTATACTTATTTAGGTCACCCCAAACAACAACCCCTAAGTCCTGTTTTTTGACAAAAAATAAATTTATCAAACACGCCAATATTTTTTAACAAAAAAATTTTTTTTAACAAATAAACTCAATTTTAAAGCTACTCGAGGTATAGAGATTTTCAACAAAACACACATAGGAGAGAGAGAGAGAGAGAGAGAGAGAGAGATTACGCTGGCACGGAGGAGGGAGACACAATTGCCGTGATCTTGACCTTTAGCGATGTGAGCCATTTCTTGCATAGGACCACCATTCGACAAAATGTCCCACTCACTTCTCAGCCTCTCATCCCTCAGAAAATCGAACAGTCTTTGCGGAGAAACGGGCAGCCAGACAGAAGTTGCCGCACTCAGGACGATCCCCGGCGGGTCCCCGGGATCGTCAATGCTCTTCCGGGTCATGACCCGGACATCCTCATCCACGTTGCTAGCAGAAAGCTTGTTCCATTTGTGGACTGTCGAAGCACAGACGCCGGCGCAAAAGTTATCTGTCATGCGCTGGGCCAGCTTCAGCATGCTCCGACGCCCGCTTGCAGTTATCGCTGCTATGTTAAACATAAAAATGCTTATGAAAATAGAAATCAAACATAAAATAAAATACAAAATATACATTGCATTGCAACACGAGAGCCTCTAATGGGACAACTGTTTTACGTGTGTCTATAGTTTGTCTACATAATCGGACACAACTCTCTTATAACTGTTTTACGTGTCTACAGTTCGTTTACAGAATCGAACACAACTCTCTCATATTAGATGACTCGGTTCACCTGAGAAAATTGTATCAGCATTTTGGACCTCCCATACCATTATTTACCAACATATCAACTGATACTATTTGATAAAAACTAATGTTTAATTGTATTGCCGATACTGTTATTTAAAACCATTTCTATGCACAAAATTATTCTGGGGTTGAACAATTTGAGGGATGGAGTTAGATTACCAGTATGATCTCTGGAGGGAACGGAGGAAGACATGAGGATGGCTAGGCATTCGCACTGGCGTTGAAGGGTGGCAACCCACCGTTGAGCACCAAAGCCCATGCCACCGCTGATCAATGGCCGGTACAGATGGTGAATCACCCTCTCATCATATTCTGCATGCTCTATCCATGTTACCTGCATCACCACACAATTGTTCAACTATTTGAAATATATATATATATATTTCTTTTTTCAAATACTTTGAAAACATGTATATGTTGTTGACAAATATGAAAAAATCACAAGCTTAAATAAAACAGCTTAAAATCTAATAATAACAAAAAAAATAAAAATAAAAAACAAATTTATTCTTATTATTTTGCTTTAAACTTCAAAAATTATTATTTTTAAATTAAGTATTATATATGTAATAAAAAATAGTTACTTATCCTTACATGTGTTTTACCCATGTCATATTTCCGTATATGTTCATTTTAAGTGCGACCCCCATACCATGTTAGATTTTACTATGAATCATTCTTTCCATTTTTTTTCTTCTTTTTTATGTACATTTTATATGTAATTTTAGTGTAATATAAAATAGAAAAATGGCATGCTTACCATTTTTATACATAATTTTTTACAATAATGATGCATTTGTATTTTTGAATTACTTGGGTTATAAGTTAAAAGCTGATAATCATAAAGTAAAAGCTAAAAACACTATTTCCTAACTTTCAAATAATCAATTTTGAAAACTTATTTTTATTTCATAAGTAAGCAAAAATTACACCAAGTAATTTAGCCCACACTCCCAAATTAAAATAAGCTATAAGCATGTCATTTAAGCCGTAAAAGTTGCCCCCAATATATTATTTATATAGCATTCTATTGGTCTCATTGGTCGGTGGGTATTGCCATCTCAATGATACATGCACAACCCAATCTTATCATAACGTGAAACACCACCATTTCCATGAAAAGCAATAAAACATTTCAGACTTAACTACTCCAAAAAAACAAAAACAAAAAAGGGAGTCAAAACTTTTAATCAACAGTACTTGAAGTATAGAAAAGTCTATATGAAAAGTCATGTTCATGTATGACAACAGTAGTAAAGTAGTAAGCAGACAAATGACATGCCTCGAGACTCTAAATGTGAAATGAGGAGAGACATGGAAATGACATAGAAACCCTTTGAAAGTGTGTTATTAAAAAAATAATAAAAAAAA
Source organism: Camellia lanceoleosa (assembly GCA_025200525.1). NCBI lineage: Eukaryota > Viridiplantae > Streptophyta > Magnoliopsida > Ericales > Theaceae > Camellia > Camellia lanceoleosa. The sequence goes on from CM045760.1 coordinate 22,956,043, forward strand.
AAGGGTTATAAAAATATTGGAAGATGAAGAAGATGTGCAAGATTTGAAGGAACGAGGTGGACTGTAATGGAGAAGAGGTGAGGTCACATTGAGAGATGTGTACTGGACCGGATTAGCTTTTGATGAGTCTCACATGACAACAAAATAGCTCTACTCACTTGGGGTTTGACCAACAAGGTCCTCATTCAGTACAAAAATTTAAAAACATAAACAAATAAATGAAGAGAATGAGAAATATACATATATATATATATAATTCCAAAATAAGTAAATATGATATAGCTTTAAATTTGAGGTTGCATACTTTATTTTCTATCCAGTTTTCAAATAATATTTACCAGTTTCATAACATTACTTTAAATCTATTTGGTATAAGTTTTCGCAAAATCGAAGTTAATAACCAAAGAGCAAAACATAAAACAAAAACACTACAAACCCAAAAAATACCTAGAATTTGAAATCAGTGGTTGAGATTTAAGTTTTGACCTCACAATACAGAGCTGAAATGTACATAATAGATAAAAAATAAAAAAAAAACTCTCTCTATCAACTTCTCAATAATCATGTTTTTTAGTTTTATCTTATAAACTATAATCAAAGTTGCACCAAATATTGGCACACTCTCCAAAAATAAATAAATAAAACCCCTAGCCCCTATAAAGGGCATATTGCTACAACTTTCCTCAAATTGAAATTAATAATCAAAGCACTACTTCCTCAACCCTCAGATAATAATTTTTTCAAATTATTCAAGTTAGTTTTGCCTCATAACCTATAACTAGAAGTTGTACCAAACAATCAGACTAAACAACATCTACATAGGGTGCCAACTTTTAGATAATTACTCTTTTTAGTTTACTTAAGTTATTTTTAATTCATAAATTATAAATAAAAACTATACTAAATATTTTGATACAAAATTTTGAAAAAAAAATAAATAAAACAGCAGCACCAAATAGGTACATTATGGGAAAACAAACACATCATGGTGCTGGATCCAGGTAATGCACAAATACGTGGATTAAATATAGCCATGAGGGGAGCTGATCGAGATTGGCATCAAAGATTGGAATAGAAACATCAAAAATATAGTTTATTCAACCAATGTCAAAGATTACAATAAATTTTTCCATTCTAAATGATATGAAATTAATGTGTCCCCAAGGTTCAGAAATTGGAGTAATAGAGACTTCTATGGATTATTATATTGTGGTTAACCTCGATTCAGTGGTGTACGGTTCTAATATAAAAATATATATAAATTTTAAGCAAAACCAGTTGTTGAAAGTTGTGGGTTTTAATAATATAATTTGCCATTAGAAGAAGCATCTAGTTCAATAAAATAATGTCTATCAAGTTTACCAAGAAAATCTTTAACATATTCCATTGGAACCAAATCCATGACTGAGGAGGGTGTAGTGATTTAGTGACTGAGTCACTAAACAAACCAAAAACAAGAAAAAAATATATTGGAGGTATCATGCATTAGGTCTATCGTTTTAAAAAATACTAACAAAATACATATTCATGTACATAATACAATATACAAAGTCCTAATATATTGACCACTAATTAGAATTACAATTAGCTCGATTAGAGTCTCTATCTCCAAAATTATTGTCCTCTTATCCCCATTGCACTCACAATAAATGCGATCGAGTTTGGAGATTCTCGAGTTCCAAAATTTTTGCCATTGTGCGATTGAAAATACATTAGAAATGGAGATTTTAGTAACAGAAAAACCCTAGTCGATGGACTAGGAAATGTAGATGTCGGAAAAATCACTATAGGCTCCTAGATAGCAATGGTTTACAATTTTTAACTTTTATTAATTATAAATCACTATCCATAATATCCCATATTATTTGTTCTTATTAATATTTATATTTTTTAAATTACAACATTAACTTGCCCCTGCCACGTCCAGCCACTAAAACCCGATTTGCCCTACCTTCAATATGATATAAGGCCCCGATTTGCCCCACCTCCAATATGATATAAGGCGGGGAACTACAAACCTGCCCTGGCCATCCCTACTCTTAGATGAATTGCTCCAAACCATTTATCAATCGATACCTCTCTTATTGTCTTCTAAAGCGCCTAAAACCAGTAACTATCAAATTATACCACCACATAGATTTGCCACGAGCACTGAATAATTTCTAAAATTTTGATTCGGCCTCCTTTTTTGCAAATTAAATGTTGTCAACAAAGTTCCGAAGTAGTTGTTACTCCAACAAACTCATTAAACACAAGAGGCCAACCAAGTATGAAGAAAAAAAAAAAAAAAAAAACTCAATAAATGAATTTGGGCCGGGGGGGGGGGGGGGGGGGGGGGGGGATTTTGGAGCTATTGCAAATGAGGCATAAATAGGTAGTAAATAGTAGGGGGTAGTGTTCACCTTGGAGTAGCCATTAGGCATATCTTGCACCACACAGCCAGAAGGAAGCCTCCTGCAGCTCACAAATGTCGGTGGTGCACCCGAAGTTTCCCGGATACTATCAATGGACACATCCACCACTGCCCACACTCCCTCCGCATGCTGCTTGCAGAACCTCAGGAAATTCACCTCCCGAACAGGTACCAGTGGTGAGAGTACTTGCAGCTCCGCATGCATCTACCAATCAATAAATAATTATTACCATAATTTTAAATTATTCAAATAACTTAAAAAATTTCAATGCAACTGTGATACTATATATCACGTAACAGTAATACTAATAACTAATAATAAAAATATTAAATGCAATGGGTGATTCTCATCATGGCGATGTAACTATTTGTTGGGTTCACCGATCTCATTTGGTATTTTATTATCAGATGGTGATGTCACAGTTGTATTGAAGGTTTTTTTTAACTCGAGAAAAGGGTTGGAGAGGTATGGAACTAGGCTCAGGATCCCCTTTCTACAAATTGGTCTCTATGTTCTAATGTACTTTTACAGTTGTATACAGTTTGGTGCAGATTATTGAAATTGTTTATATCTTCTTATTTTTTATTTAGTACAATTTCTTCTTACAAAGTGTGGGACGGGTTCTAATTATTGAAAAACTAAGGGAGGATTGTATTAATTATCAATTTTCATCTTACAAAAAATTACACCAAATAGACCCATAGAATGATGCGAAAATCTTGCAAAACAAAAAACTCAAAACAATTTTACGACACGGATTGAATTGAAACAGAAGAATTTGAAAATAGAGATCCCGTGCCATGAGAGTACTTGTATGAATTAAGAAACAATCAGCGAGGTTACTTACCAGTTGAAGTGCACCATTTCTAGTTCCTCCCATACCACCGGATATCACATCAGTAGTAGTAGTTCTAGCAATCATACAAGGGAACATTTCTGCCCATCGATTCTAAAAAATCATGAAAACAAAAACCAGATGAATAATCAACAATGTCAAAAGCCAAAAAAAAAAATGAAAAAAGTGTTTGATTAGAGCTCACTGAGTCCATTAAAGTCTCCACAAGAGCCAAACTGTTGATGATGACCATACCAGTCTCTCTTGAAGCCTCAGTAACAAAACCATTGGGTTTCAAGCCAATGCAAGGAGTGAATGTCCTCAAGTACTCTTCATGGTTCATGATCTCTCTCCCTCCTTCAAAGCTCCTGAACCAAAGTGGCTCATCAGTCTGAGCCATCTTAACAAGTTCCTCCATTGCAGCCAATGCAAGTTCCAAAAATATAGATCTCTCTCTAGGCGGAGCCACCACCGGTAAACCACTAGAAATCCCGAAATCAGGACCCAATGGCAGAGTTGTGGCCACCGTGCCCAGCCCGCCAAAACCATTGCTTCCTACACCGAGTTCCAGGCTCGAGTTCGGCAATCCGGGTGGCATCGAGGCCGCCAACGTGGAAATGGGGCCGAGGAATTTTCCGGCAAGCGCGCAAACCCGATCCAACTCATCTTTAAGTCTTGCGTTTTCAATACGGAGGTGTTGCTCCTCCAACGATATGTCACCGATAATTGCGGGACCACCACAGTTGGTGCAAATTGGGTTCCTCATTGCCTCCCGAATCGACATGTTTTCTGCCCGGAGCTTGTCGTTTTCTTGCCGGAGAATCGAGTTCTCGTGCCTCTCAAGCTGGGTCTGGTTCAGTATAAATCAAATTTCTTTCATTAAAACCCCATTAATCAGCTTAAAATCACAACAAAATCTCCCAATTCATTCATTACCTTCATTTGGGTTCGGCGATTTTGAAACCAAAACTTGACTTGTCTGGTTTCCAAGCAAAGCCTCTTGCTGAGCTCCGACCTTTGTTTCTCATCCGGATGAGGACACTCCTTGAACAGACTAAAATCAAACAAACAAACAAACAAACAAATATTGAATATTGATACTACAATTCAAATAATCGACAATGAATCGATTCTTTTTCAGTGATTCTTACGCTTCGAGTTCTTGGATTTGTTGCGGAGTGTGTCGGTGGTATCGTTTTTTTCTAGGTGGTTTGTCGGCACCGTCAAGATCGTCCCCGGAGCCTCCATCCATGTTGTCGCTTCCAGATCTGCTCTCATGGTCTGCTTCTGATCTGCTTCTTCTTCCAACATTAGTCTCGTAATTCTCTTGAATCCTCGTAGCTTCTCCTTGGCTCTCCATACTCGTTTGCTTCCAAAAATCACAAAAATAAATTAGAAACAATCAAACCCAAAAAACCCAAATCAGTGTAAACAAGAGAGCAAGCAAAGATCGATCTAGTAGAGTATATATAGATATAGATAGATAGATAGATAGATAGAGAGAGAGAGAGAGAGAGTTTACGAGAGCTAGAGAGAGTCCGGGAGAGTTGAACATGGACTTGGCAAGAGGAGAGACGAGGCGTTGCTGAGAGATTACACCAGTGGGCATATTGTGGTTGTTGCTGTAAGGTATGTCGGCAACGATTCTAGCACCGCCACCGCCACCGCCACTGTGATTGTCAAGAAAACCCCCAAAACTCATGAAATAGGCCCTTTTTTTTTATCTGTAAATAAGGCAACTCACTCAGTCACCCACCCTTTCTCTCACCTTGTTTCTCTCTCTAGATTGCTTCACTCTCTCCTAGACAAATCTACAAACACTTGTTGAACGAGTGTACATGACAATTGCATTCACAGATTAGCATCATTTTTTTTTTTACCCAACTCGGAAATTTGGAGAGAAACAACAATCTAAAATACAGTGTTTGTTGTACTATACACAGAAAAACAAAAGATTAATTTGGGTAAAGAAAAAAAAAAAGAAAATTGGGGAGAAGAGAGGTAGAGGAGACACAAGGGCAAACACAACCCAAATGTCTCCAACTTCCTCTCTGGTGTGATTTTCTGAGAGAAAGAAAGAGAAAGAAGGCAAGCAAAGAAAAAAAAAACCCTTTTATTGCTGCTTAGCACTTCGTTCTCTATCCCTCTCTCTCTCTCTCTCTGTTTCTCTCTGTAAAAAGACTAACGAAACTCAAATGCTCTTATGAAAACAAACCCTAGTTCTTCTGAGTTATCTCTTTCTCTGCATGCTTGACTAGACTTTTAAAAGCATTTGTTTTCATGAGCTCAAAGGATGAAGAAAAAGAAAGGCCTCAAAAAGGTCTACAGAGAGAGAGAGAGAGAGAGGAGAGAGAAGAAAAAAAAAAGGGTGAAGATAATACGCAATATGTGGACTATTCGAAGCCTTACATATACATACAACCAAAAAGCACAGAAAAGATCGGTTGACTCGCTCTCTCTCTGTCCTTTTAACTTTCTCTCACTAAAAATTTTCAGGGAGGAGAGAGAAAATTTTAAGGAAAAACCCTTTTAACCCTTTTCGAAAGAAACTGTAAGAAAAACAGAGTTACAAAGAGATGTGAGTGGGAAACGACAGTGGCTCAGATCCGTGGATTTTTCTCGGTTTTTTGTCTCTCTCCTTCTCTCTCTCTCTCTCTCTAGAAAAAGACTGGGAACGTTGGGATCTGTAAATACATGAAGATTACGAGATACACTAGGGCACATATATATATATATATATAATATGCGAAGAAGAAGAAGAAGACGACGACTAGGGTTTTGAAATTTGGAAAGGGGTTTTAGAGAGAGTCCCTCTATCTAGTCAATGCTCCTCTCTCTCTCTCTCTCTCTCTCTCTCTCTAAAACAGCAATTTTACGAGTCTCACCGGTTAGGGAGCACTGCCGTGAGCGGCGGCGCTGCGGCGAGTCTTGACGGCGGCGTACAATTTGGTGCCGTTCAATCTGTTGGAAAGAGGTGGTGCTCCTGCTGGGTTTCGAAGTCTGATCAGGAGAACACGAGAACTGATATACTTCTTTATTTTTTCAATTTTTTGAATTATGAAATTATATTTACATTATGATTTTGACAATTCACTATTTTAGTTTAAAAAAAAAAAAAAGATGAAATATTAGTCAGCATGTTAGTTTGAGTATTTTAGTTTAAAAAACTAGATGAAAATTGAAGCCTTGTTTGGTTTGATTTTAGTTTGATTTTAGTAGATAAGTTTTCAAAATATATTTTAGGGGGATAGTTTAAAAAATTTTGTAATTTATTTGGTTGTATATTTTAAAAATAGTTTTGGAATTTACGAGTTTAAAATGATTTGATATTTTGTTGTAATTGAGTAGACGTATGTGAAAGAAAAAGTTATTAAAAATGAGAGAGGAGAGAGAAAAAGTGATTGATTGATGTGTAGGAAAAATAAAGGGTGTGTTTGATTTGTGTTTGTAGAGTAGATTTTGAGATAAAAAAACGAAAACTTGTTTAGTTTGCATTTTTTCAGAAATAGTTTTGGAAAATTATTTTGGAGAGAGAGTTTTAAAAAGGAAAAATTATTGATCAATCTCTGTTTTAACCTAAAAAGTCCATGAAAGATTTTTTTAACTCATTTAGTCCAATGTATGTATAATTTTATTCCATGAAGTCTTTTTTCTTGATTTATACTATTTTTTTGGACACTTATGCCCTTATATTTAATTTTGATACCTTTATAAATATTTTTTGAACGGTTAATAATTTTATGATATGAACATTCATATTTTAAAATTCACATTAGTAGGAATTTAAAATTGGCCCGTGGCGCGAACTCCATCATATGACGGTTGTTGACACAATGTTAATATTCACATTGACATGTTAACATTCACATTAATAGGAGTGTAAAATAGGCTCGCGTCTCGTCTTAAGGTGCATTGACAATTTGAATATTCACATTGACATGTTAACATTCACATTGATAAGAATATAAAATTGGCTCGTTCATGGCGCCAAAAGCCCACGTGACTTGTTGACAATATGAATATTCACATTGACATGTTAACATTCACATTGATAGAAGTGTAAAATTAGCCCGCGCCTCGTGGCTGCCCGAAATCCGTCCACGGCCCGTGCAGGCTTTATCGATGTGAATATTCACATTGACATGTTAACATTCACATTGATAGGAGTGTAAAATTAGCCCGCGCCTCGTGCCTCCCCGAAACCCACCCACAACCCGTGGACGGCCCGGGGCAGGCCCGGCCTGGCCTGTTGACAATGTGAATATTCACATTGACATGTACATTCACATTGATAAGAGTATAAAATTGGCCAGCAGCCTAGGGCGGGCCTAACCCGGTCCGGCCCGTTGACAATGTGAATATTCACATTGACATGTTAACATTTACATTGATAAGAGTGTAAAATTAGCCCACAACCCATGGGCGGCCCGAAGCCCGGCCACAGGCCGAGGCAGGCTTGGCCCGACCCATGACAATATGAATATTCACATTAACATGTTAACATTAACATTGATAGAAGTATAAAATTTGTTCGCTGCCCGAAGCTTGCTCGCGGCCCGAGGTAGGCCCGGCCCGGCCAGTTGACAATGTGAATATTCACATTGATATGTTAAAATGCACATTGATAGGAATGTAGAATTGGCCCACGGCACGCGAGCTGCCCGAAGCCCGCCTACGGCCCGGGGCAAGCTCGTTTGGGTCCGGGCCCAAACATGTTCGAGACCCTAAGTTAGGGCTTAGGTCATCACTTTGAAGCCCCGCCTGGCCCATCAGCTCACTTAAGGCCCATTCAAGGCTCGATCCAAGGCCCAGCCCACCCGAGGCGCAATGTATTTTTTTGTGGAAAATAATAAAATTTTGGTAAAAAAAATTAAAAAGAATTTAAAAAAAATGGCCAGGCCTGTCTAAGCCCGACCTAAGCTCGAGGCTAGGCCTAGGCCCACCGGCTCGACCCGAGGCTCGATCCATCGGCCAATCCAAAGCCCGAATACCCTTGTACTAGGGCTAGGGTCTGGGCCTAATTTTTAAGGCCCGTGGGCCGGCCCAACCCGACCCGAGAAAGGGTCGTTTAGGCCCAGGCTCGAGCCTAGTCCGAGACCCTAGGCTAGGGCTTGGGTCATCACTTTAAAGCCCCGCCCGACCCATCAGCCCATCGCCCCGGTCAAGGCCCATTCAAGGTTCAGTCCGAGGTCCAGCCCGCGCCGAGGCCTAGTGTCTTTTTTTGTGGAAAATAATCAAATTTTGGTAGAAAAAATTAAAAAGAATTAAAAAAAAATGGCCAGGCTCGCCCTGGCCTCCCACGGGTCGTGGGCGGGTTTCGGGCAACCACGAAACACGAGCTAATTTTATACTCCTATCAATGTGAATGTTAACATGTCAATGTGAATATTCACATTGTCAACGGGCCGGGTTGGGCCAGCCCTGGGCTGTTGGCCAATTTTATACTATTATCAATGTGAATGCTAACATGTCAATGTGAATATTCACATTGTCAACAAAGCCGGGCAGTCGAGGCGCCCACGGGCCGGCTTATTTTACATTCCTATCAATGTGAATGTTAACATGTCAATGTGAATATTCACATTGTCAACGGGCTAGGTCGGGCCCGCCCCGGGCCGCGGGCGAGCTTTTGGCCGCCCATGGGCCGCGAGCCAATTTTATACTCTTATCAATGTGAATGTTAACATATTAATGTGAATATTCACATTGTCAACGGACCGAGTCGGGCCCGCTCCGAGCCGCTCATGAGCCGTGGGTGGGTTTCGCGACGCCACGAGACGAGGGCCAATTTTACACTCCTATTAATGTAAATGTTAACATGTCAATGTGAATGTTCACATTGTCAATGGGCCGGGCCTGTCCCGGCCCGACTCAAATTTTTCCAGGCATCCACGAGGATCGACATGAGCTGGGCCCCTACACATTGACGATATGAACATTCACATTAACGGTGTGAACATTCATATTAGGGATATTTTAGTAATTATGTCACCCATAGGACTTATTGAAACATAAGAAAATAATGTGAACTAAATGGAACATAAGTAGATGAAAAGGGTATTTTGGTCTTCTTATCTCAAATAGGACCTAATAGAATAGTCAAAAAGAATATGAGTTTGATGGAATAAAACTCTTAGAAAGTAAATTTATCAAAAAAGCTCCCTTTTAAAAAAAGTGATTGATTTGATGTATATGTGAGAGAAAGTATTGGAAAGTATGTAACCAAACAAAATTTTGAAATTTTTTTTTGAAAAATTTGGTTGGTTTAATTACTCTTAAAAATTTGTTTGGTTTAATTACTCTTAAAAATTTGTTTGTAGAGAATTTTTCCCAAAAATTTTTCTAAAAAAAAACCAAACAAGCCGTGATTTTGAAAATCTTTTGAGAAAAATTACAAACCAAACAAAATTTCTAAAAATTTTCTCCAAAATCTTTTTCTCAAAGTCAAACCAAACAAGGCTTGACTTTTTTAATTTTCGTATTTTTTTGTTTTTAGTGAATATTTTTAAAATTTTAAATATTTTTTTATTTTTTTAGATGCACATTATTTAAATGTATCTAAAAATTAAAAAATTTGTGAAAAAATATTTTAAAAAATTAATAAACACATAAAAATATTTAAAAAAATGTATTGAATTCTCGTAATTTTTTTTTGTATTTAGTGAATTTTTAAAATGTTTTTTTCACATTTTTTTTTTGACTTTTTAGGTATATTTATATTAGGTGTATCTAAAAATTAAAAAAATTGCTTAAAATATTTAAAAAATTCAATGAAAATAAAAAAAATGAAAAACAAAAAAGTATAATATTCTGAAAAGTATTTTTGGAAAATTCTAACTAATAAATCTCAAAATGTGATATTGTGAATTGTTTAATCCTTTTTTTTATGAATTTAAAAGTCTTATTAAAGTAAAAATTACCAAAAATATAGTCATTTACACGTTTTAGTTTAATTTTTGAGAGATAAAAGTGAGTTTTTTCAAATGTAAAATTATATATTTGGGCAATCCACGCTATAGGGCCATGTTTATTTGGCGGATTAGGTTGGATGAGATTGTTAATGAGGCGGCCAAGTTTGGCATAACCTAAATAATACAAAAAGTCAAAAAGTCACTATCCTATTTAAGTCACATCATCTTATTTAAATCACATCACCTCTCTAACACATCATATAAACCAATAAGTCACAAAGTGCACTTTTTTTTAACATCTCAAACTAAAGTAAAAGTGTGTTTGTTTTGATGATAGTGTGAGAGATGGTTAGTGATGAGATTGTTAAATTATTTTCATATAAAATAAATAAATAAATTATTTCTATATTAAAAAAATTAAAACAAATATTAAAACAAACAGGTGTACTTGGTCCAAAAAAAAATAAAAATAAAAAAATAAAATTTTTATGTAAAATATATTCAATCTCCTCATTATTTTCCTAATTTCACCCAAAATTAACCCAAGTCAATTCCTCTATTAGCAAGCTACTAGCAATCCCCCTCCATAAAGAAACCACCAAACAAGGGTTAGTGAGACTCACCTCTTTACTATTCCAATCTCACGCCCTAATCTCTCAAACAAACATGACTTAAAGGTTTTGGATTTTCTCTCATTTTGAAACAAATTCCACCTTTTAAATAAGAACGTAACACTCTAATGTAATTCTCTAATAACGTAACACTTTAATGTAATATACTTAAAAACCTCCATAATGTACATTTTTTCCAATATAACAACGTGACACTCAAAACTTTTCTCAAATTTAACACTCTAATATAACACACTCCAATGTAACACATAAAAAAACTCCTTAGCGTATTTTTTCAAAGGCGAATTACACTAACGGTCCCTATGGTTTGGGAATTATGTAACTTTGGTCCCTGACTTTTCAATTATGACACATTTGACCCTGAATTTTGAATCTTATTTCAAATAAGGACAATTGAAGATACTATTACTTAATTTTAAGGGCCAAATTGTCAATTTAATAAAATATAAACTAATTTAAAAAATAAATGTCAAAAAAATATTTTTGAAATTTTAAAAATTATTTCTACCCACTAAAGATAAAATTATGTAATATTAATAAATCTTTTAGACATTTATTTATTTATTTATTTATTACCAAATTAATTTTTATTATATGTTTGGATGATGATCATGTAATGGGTAGTTGTTTTTATTTTCATTAAATTAATTTCTATTTTTTCAAAAGTCAAATATGGCGACAACTTTGATATCATTATTAAACAAATCCTTTAAATCAAAAAACTAAAAACTAAAAACTAAAAACATTTCATATTTTAAATGTATCGATTACACATTAAAATCTTAACAAGAACATATTACATGATCATCATCTAAACATATAATAAAAATTAATTTTGTAAAATAAATAAATAAATATCTAAAAGATTTATCAATTTTAAATAATTTTATCTTTAGTAGGTAGAAATAATTTTTAAAAATTTAAAAATATTTTTTTAACATTTATTTTTATTAAATTAGTTTATATTTTATCAACTCGATGATTTTTTCCTTGAAAGTAAGCAATAGTATCTTCAATTGTCCTTATTTGAAATAAGATTCCAAATTCATGGTCAAATGTGTTACAATTGAAAAGTCAGGGACCACAGTAACACGACTCCTAAACTATAGGGACTGTTAGTATAATTCGCCCCCTTTTTTCAAACATAATACTCTAATCAATGTAATCTCAAACGTAACACTTCAATGTAACACACATAAAATTACTAAAAAACTACTTAGTGTACTTTTTTTCAAACATAACACTCACAGTTTGAAATTATATATTTACGCAAAACTTATTAAGGAATTTTGGTACTTATTTTGGAATGGTTTGAAGAATCTCACACTCTTATGGAATGATTTGAAGAATCCTACATTATTTTTTTGGAGTGTTACATTGGAATATTAGATTTGAAAAAAATACACTAAAGAATTTTTTATGTATTATATTAGAATGTTACACTAAGAAATTTTTTTAAAGTATTATGTTTGGAAAAAAAAATAGAATAATTTTTTTTAAAGTATTAATTAGAATGTTACGTTTGAATATTTTATTGGAGTGTTACAAATTGAAATTATATATTTGTACAAAGCTACTAAGAAGTTTTTGTATTCCTTTTAAAATATTTGATGAGTCTCACATTCTTTTAAAGTGTTTAAAAAATCTTATATTTCAAGTCATTTTAAACAAAAAAAATTCTCATATAAAAATTCATCCAAAATTTGATTCTCATTGGTTATACATCTTACCTTTCTAACACAAAAAAAAAAAAAAAACAAAGAAAATATAATAGAAATAAGGGTATAATTATAAATTTAATTTTTAAATAATATATTAAATCTAATTTTCCAAAATCAATGGGACTAATTGGTAAAACTCTTAGAATTAATCAGATTACCATTCCTCAAGATAAGATTTATAGGTAAAAAAAATTTTATAAATAAAAAAATTACTACAAAAAAAGTCAATTATTTCTCATTATTATGTTTTTTTTGGTAAGTTTTTTCATAAGAAGTTAAAGGGTAAATTACATTGTTTAACCATTTTTACATTTTGACTTTTCAAGTTTGTTTGTTCACACTCTAGTCCTTCCTGGTTTAAGTTTTTTTCAATTTATTTCCAAAGTTAACTCAAGTTTAAAATTAGATAAAAAAAAAAATGATGCATAGTAATGCGACATAAAATATATATTATTATATTAGAGTTTGAGTTTGTATCAAACTTGTGAGTTATATATAATATATAAGAAAATATTTTTATCTCATATAACTACAATGCGTCATTTTAATTTTGTACTTAGTTAGTTTTAAGAGTAAATAGAAAAAATTGGGGGAAATTATCATAAAGTCCTATTTACCAATCTATTACTCCATTTTGTTCCACATTCATTTTTTTGGATTGGCAAGTCCTATTTGGCATGTTTTGTGGACAATCAGGTCCCTTTTTCAATTTATGTGATATGTGTGTAGACAGGTTTGTCCCTTTTTTATTTTTTCTATAGAGGATGGGATTGAATGCAGATTTTGTGGGATACGTTTGCTGATCCATGTTTGGTAATTTGAATCTCATGTTTTGAACATGGATGAACACTACAGTGCTGGTGACCTGCATTCGAAACTTTCGCAAAAACAGAGGACCCGTTTCGGGCATTCGAAACTTTCACAAACAGATCTCTACACAGCTCTGTCCTCCTCAATCCCTTTAACTTTTCTTCTCATGCTCACAATCGTCCCCTTCCTCGTCTACCTCACCGCTATTCTCTTCCTCTGCGAAATTCCACATTCCTCTATCGCCGGCGAAGACAAAGAAGAAGCTTGGTACTTCGGAATCATCAACGCGGATCTGAAGACTCAATCGAGATGGCAGTTCTAGAAGTCGATTGCTACTATGCATTGTCGAGTTCGAATATCGGACAGTTCGTCATTTCTATCACGATGGTGGTTCGGAGCAAACATCTGGACTCTGATGGACACGACGGTGATTTTCGGACATCATGATCAGACGCTTTCCGGAGGTCAGATTTGTGGAGCTCAAAGGGAAGCCTCATTTTGCAGACTGTAATCACTGTACGAGGGTTGGGGAGGGTATGTGTACCCTTGGATCGTAGCCATGGCTAGGGCTTACCCTTGGTTGGAGGAGATTCGGCTCAAACGCATGGTTGTGACTGACGAGTCCTTGGAGTTGATCTCGAAATCGTTCAACAACTTCAAAGTACTTGTTTTTTCTCCGTGTGAGGGGTTTACTACTGATGGATTGGCTGCCATTGCTGCTAATTGTAGATAAGCTTTGTTTATGTGTATTTTGGCATATGTCTGGTTCGTTGCCGATGATGTTGATGTGCGGAGTTATGTCACGTCCCACATCACGCGCCTATAACCCACACCGTCCTAGTACCTGTGGACGCGCCCCGCGTGAAGGCCTCACCCCACAGTTCGGACTCATTTTGTCACAGTTCTTAATTTGAACCAAAGAGTCCAAATCTGGCAAATCGTTTTGAGAAAACAGATTTTTAGAAAAGAAGTGCCAAACATGGACTGCTTTGCCAGATACAGAGTTGCCACCTAAATATTTTTTAATGGGGGAATTTAGAAAACCCTGACTCGTTTGCCTAAGGCCACGTGTCCGTCATCACCAAAGTTCCCTCGGCTCGGGAACTTGGGTACGATTGGGGAAGGTCAGCTATGAGCACCCTCTCTCGCCCGATCCGAAGATCGGCCTCTACTAACCATGATATCTTGTTTTTGAAAACACATACGTTCTTATTCCGATTAATTAGCTAATCTTACTATGTGATGCGTACAACACAAAAGTATAGACTAGATCGCCTAATTTGGAACAAAGCATTACATATCCGTTTTGTCTAGGAAATGGTTTGGAATTTTGCTACTCGCAAGTAGGCTAAAACACGGATTTCAACGAGTTGTCCCAACTCAAACAATCCAACCTTCACCCACAAGCATTCAGGCAGTTTATATCACATAAATATCTAGCCACATGATAAGCATACTGTCATGTTAACATTCACACTCATGCGAGATGCTGAAACATAAAGCACTTACAGTGTACTCCAAGCCAAAACGATAAACATGTTAGCAATCATGCATGATCCAAGTCCATGTTAAGTGGCTAATGCAATGCATACAGAATGTCACTAGAATAGGCTCGGCTAATCCTAGGATGGCATGTGGGATGCAACAAGTAGCACGTATTCAATTTGAAATTGAAATACAATGCAGTTAGCATGATGCGCCGAGCCCGGTGTATGCAATACTGATGAATGATACACGCATGCATAGCATAAAGTATGCTAAATTAAACATGTCCTAATACTAACCATCAAAGCAAGTAAGTAAAAGGGAGAAAGAAGTGGGGGTTGGAAGACATGCACACACGCACCCACACTTATTACAAGTTAGCCCTCACTCAGAGAGATCGAAAAAATAATACAAATTTAACCAACCTACAAGCTAATTAAATATTACAGACCAATTAAACTAGTTAAGCAAATTAACTAATCTAATAAAACAGTAAACAGCCTTAGGAAGAGGGCCCAATGCAATGCGTGCTTGGCGCCGCTCGGAAGTCCACTGCTATGCACAAGTTGCCTCTGTCCACACTGTTTTCCTTCTCTGATCATTGCAAAATTTCCAAGGTGCACTCTATGAACCCTGAGGGACACCACCGGCCAAGGGAATTGGTCATCGGCCAAAGGAAGTGATCATCGGCCATCAATTGTTGGTCGGTCGGCACTAAAGATGGCCGGCCGGCCAGACCTTCCTGCAGAATCCTGTTTTGACAACAGCAAAGGGCAAAACAAGGCATAGTAATGTATTTCAAGCAAATGTATGCACCAACACATCCCTTATCATGTTTATGACTCAAAGGGACATGGTTCTTGGTTCTCGAACCAACAATTGCGCATTTCCATGCATGATGGCTCAAGAGAACCAAGTTTGCATTTTGATAACAAATGAAATACAATGCACAAAACAAACAAATGAGGCCCAACCTCAATCATGGATAGTCAAGAGGCAAGGCAGACATGCTCATGCAATGCAACCTAGGTATGGAGGTTAAGTATGCAACAACATGCAAGGCTAGCATGTAAACATGCAAGCATATGGGATGCAATGCCAACATGCAAGTATGCAAGACATGTGGCATATTAAGCAACCAAAGCAAGGAGAAGAATGCATGCCGAATACACTAAGATTTAAACATACAACACATGTGATAGGCCAAGTATGCAACAACACA
Source organism: Camellia lanceoleosa (assembly GCA_025200525.1). NCBI lineage: Eukaryota > Viridiplantae > Streptophyta > Magnoliopsida > Ericales > Theaceae > Camellia > Camellia lanceoleosa. The sequence goes on from CM045760.1 coordinate 22,972,073, forward strand.
CAAGGTGAGCATGCCACGACATGCGAGAATGGACTTGGACTAATTTAGGCAGCCCTCAAACAAGCCTAAAACAGTGGCCAACATGCTCAAGAATGGAAGCCAAAGCACATACACATAGGCACGCATGCAAGGTCCAACACTTAGGCACATAGAGACAACTTTTAAGCACACTTAAAAGAGAATAACCATGGGCTAATGGCATGCATTATAAGCTCTGAAATTGCATGGAGAAGAGGTGCCAAACCAATTAATTAAAGCAAGCAAAGTATGCAACCAAGACTCACACATCCGAGGCCAATCAAGCCAAAATGTAAAGAGACTACACAAAGCATGTTGAGCATGACCAAAGCAACTGAAAACAGAGCTAAAGCATACTAAAACAAGCATGAAAGCTTCACAAAGCTAGGCCTAAATCATGCTAGAACAAGGGTCAAAGCCTAAAGCATGTTAAGGCAAATTTAAGGCATTACAAGACAAGTATGCTAAGCAAGCATGGTGTGTCTAAATCAAATAAAAACAAAGCTATATTATGACATAATAAGCATAAAAAAAAGCTAAGGCATGGCCATCATACACTTAAACATGGTGCTCACACATGAGGCAAAAATGGCCATTTTCAAGGACAACAAGGAGAGGGGGTGGCTCTCTCCTTCTTAGGACCTCAAGGCACCATCCTCACTACTGAAATCCCTCAAGATTTCAGTGGTGAGGAGGCCCAAACAAAATGGTCCCGGAGCTCACCAAAATAGCACAAAAATAGGGCCTAACAAGGCTTATGAGGGGTCAAACAATCCCAAACAACAAAACACTCTTAAACAACTATTTAGAGCAGGCAAAAACAAGACTTTTATATGTTAAACACAAAGTCTAAAAACAGTTGCAAGATAGGCTAAAAAGCTATGCAAAAATGAAAAAAAAAAAGGGGTAAGATTGTTACTCTTGTAGACCCTTTTCAAAAATGAAAGACCAGCAGCTTCTTTAGGTTCAAACTAGTCCAAAACCTCTAAGAACAAGCCCCTTATGCCTCAGCAACTAAGATATGGTGTAATGGTAGGTATTTGTGTGCAAAACTAAGACTAAACACACACAAAACACTCAAGAGATGGAGAGATATAGAGATAGAGTATGAACAAACCCTAACCCTAAAACTCAAAGCCCTGAAAAATTGTTCAACCCCAATGGAGAGAGAAGAGGCTCCCTCTTATAGACAATCCCTCCTGTAAAGCTTTCCAAACAAGCTAGTCAAGAGGGAGATCCCTCTATACACGTGTATGGAGGGGAGCAAAGTGTATGCCAGCTAGCACAGCTGGCATAAAAATATCTACAAAAGCAGATGAACAGTGGTCGGCCAGCCAAAAATGCAATTTGATCAAAATAGATGGTCGGCCGGCCAAAAATAGTGCCAGTCGGCCAAACATTTGGTTGGTGGCAACAAACCAGTGGCCGGTGGCCTCAAGCCATGGTCGGTGATGTATGAGAATGATTAACAAGCCATTCCCTGCCCCTCAAAGGCAAAACACAAGTGTTTGGTGCAAAATCAGACGCAAAACAGTTGAGTCGAGAGATCTTGAGGCAAGGCGTGCGTGGCCAAGACCTCCGGAAACCTAAGACAAACACAAACACGGATGATCACCGAATGTTCAAACGGTGACGTCCAAGTCTTGAGGACGGTCAAAAATGGGGTGTCTATAGTACCTTTTTTTTGCAACGTGAATGTTACACACCCCTTCCCATAAATACACGCGGGTTTACAAACTCAAATTAACACTTTAATGGCAAAATAGTAAACAAATAATCCAAAGGACTAAACGGTTTAAAAGAAAACAATTAGGACCACATGATCTACAAGATGACAAAATGGGATTTACTGGTCAATTCTCCAAAAAATTAAAACATGAAAGGCCAAAATTTAAAGATTAAAGTGAGAGAATGACCAAATATAAAGAGAACAAATTATAATTTATCCAAACTTAAAAAATTATTAAAAAAATTAATTCACAAAACAACCCATATATCATTGGGGTATTCCAATAAATAAAAAATGGTAACACATATTTGGGATGTTATTTATTTATTATCTTCACACCATATAATAAAGAGAAAAATGCTTCAGAGCTCTAAAGTTGCTTTAATGAGATGGCAATGGTATGGGTTCCATCTTGATGTGATATTTTGGCGTAATCTTTTTTTTGTTTTTTTTTTTTGGCTTGCATCTTATTTACTCTATTTACTAGGGTCTTAGATAGATACACTTGTTGGTCGAAATGCCTTCTCGTGCCTTGACCTATTATTTCGGACCCCACGACTGCGTGTTTGGCCCCGAAGCTTCATTTTTGCATCGGTTTGGGCTCAAAGCTTTAATTGTTTTGACAACCAACCTTTTGTTTGGTCAAATCCGGAAGGAGAAAAATGGCTTGCCCCAACGGGCGTAACTCTTTGCACAAGAGGCTTTTTCTCAGGAGAATTTTGATACGTGTATGGAGGATTAGAGAAATCTTGGGCAGCAAATTTGGTCCAAGAAGGCAGCAAGACTTTGTCTACAAGGGTGTGCCATTTCCCCTTTTTGTAGCTCATTTTTGCACCAATTTATTAGCCTATTTTCTTATTGTTTTAGGGCCGACCTAACTTAAAGGGTCCTTATTTTTCTTAAACATTGAAGATCAATTTACCGTAAAATGAAGAAGGGCTCAACTTGTTTTCATGCTCTGCATGCCACTTGCTTTGAATTCATGTAGCTCATGAGTGATCTGTTTTTGCATGCTTTTTTGGGCTTGTTTAGCTTCTGTTTTGAGCCTTCATCAGGCTAGGAAAGAGTCTTATTTTATCCTTCTTGTCATTTTTTGTTAAGGTTATATTTTGCATGCTATGTTAAGCATATCTTTCGGGGCTGTGTGTGCATCATTTTGGCTGCTGAAATTTCTGCCCGTTCACCCCGGACACCCCCGGATTAATCATTACCCATTGTTAGTTATATCATATGCATCATATGCATTATTGATTTCATTGTGCATTATCCATCGATTCTCGGCGCGATCGATATCGGTGATTGGTAGGCAATCGAGGATTTGTGATATTTATTGCTATAATACATTGCTGCTTTTCTGCTCTAAAAAGAATAAAATCAAAAAATCGTCGAAGTCATTTTGAGATTATTTTGAAAAATATAATTGATAGAAGGGCATTGATAGCACAATTTTTCGAACCGCAACCCGACTCGACATCATCAACTTTGGCCGATCCACAGCTGCCATGCATTTAATTTTTAATTTAATTAATTTAAAATTATTCTTTATTTCATATTGATTATGTATTATTTTATTGGACGGACCCTCTATAATATATATAATAAGTGTGGTGAGTGTGATGTATGTCTTCACCCCCGTCTTTCTTCCTTTTTTTTACACCTTATGATGGTTAGATATAGGGTATATTTCAGGGAAGGTACCAGTTTAGTAGAGCTCTATTTAGAGTTATACTTTTAGGACAACTAATCACCACTGTAATAAAGATAAGTGAATATGTTCAACAATAAATTTTTTTTACTATGTGATTGTTTAAAGTACCACATATATGTCATAAAAAATAAAAATAAAAAAGTACCACTTATATAAGATTACATATTTTTATTCAATGTATATGTTTGTAAGAAATTAAGAAAATATTAAATCAACGATTGATAATTTGTTAGATTGTTATGAATTTTAATTGACCATTTGGGGGTGTTAAGAAAAAAGAGTTATTTTTTGTTAAAATAAAAAAAAAAGAAGCTCATATTAGGAGTGAACATGGACCTAATTTGGGCGGGTTCAGAATAGACTCATGCTACATAACAACAATTGAAATCATTTTCCGAACTCGGCTTGGTCAAGGATCAGGCCTGTGAAACCTCGTATTTTTTAGGTTGGTTTGATTTATTAACGATTTGAAAGTTGAGACATTACAAGATGGTATCAGAGTGTAGGAATTATATCTTACATGAAATTTATTAGGTGATTAATATTTTGATTCAATATTTGAGGTAAAAAAAAATAGATTGATATTTGAGGTATAAAAATAAAAATAAAAATCGTTGTTTATATCAAAGTGCGTAGCAAAAGCGTATTATTCGAAAAGTTAGTAGTTATTAAATTTTGAAATATTAGAGGTTTCAAATTTCGAAGACGAATTTTTTTTAAGAGAGATAGATCGTAGAACTCCATATTTTTGAGGTTGATTTCATTTATTAACTGTTCGAAGGTTGAAGTGTTACAAGGCCTATACTTTATTCCAAATCCGTCCAAAAATAAAATAAATATCCCAAGCCCACAGACATGGCCTAGATATTTACATCAACTGAGTTAATCACTTGGGTTCCTCTTTAACCTATTTTTATGCTGGGAATTCAAATTTCATAGCTAAACATTTACATTAACTAGAAATATATAATTCATGCTGGTAAAAAATAAAGTTAAACAATAAAAAATATATTAATATATATATTTATATTATTATATAAATATAATTTGTGGGTAGGTTGAACCAAGTTTGGCTTGAATCACCTTTTCCAAGCCCCACCCATATTTATAATTGAGTTAAAAAAAATTTATTTAACCCTATGATTCTGTTTGTTTTCTACCATCACAGTTTGGAGTAGATTGTGATGGATGAACAATGAGCTTAACTCGTGTTTGTTTTGTTTGTAGCTTCCGGATAGATAGTTCGCTCGAACTAGGATAGGTATTGGGCGAGCGGATTGTTAATCTAGGCAAAGAGGTAATATTACAAAAATAGTCCATTGGCTCAGTGAGTTGCCGGTCGTTCGCTGGGACATCCAGCCAGTCAACCGGTTAACTGCAATTTTATTTTTTATTTTTTATACATGTTGGGCATTTTTTTTTCACCATTATTGTTTAATAATTTTATATTTTTTGTTATGGAAAAATCATAATTTTATTTGTTTTATTATTTTATATTTATTTTAGATAAAAATAATTTAACAATCCCTAAACTAACAACTATTATCAAAATAAACACAATTTTACTAATCTTCTCACTAACAATCCTCTTATTATTAATCTTCTCCATTCTCCCTCTGAAAACAAACGGGATCTATGGGCCATTTGTTTTTAAAGGTAGAATGGAGGGGTTTGTAGTGAGGGGATTGATATTGAAGGGATTAAGTAAAATTATATTTATTTTGATGATAGTTATTGGTGTAGAGATTATTAAATTATTTTTATATAAAATAATAAAACAAATAAGAAAATACAAAAACATTAAACATTACTCTTCAAAAAAAAATGATCAACATGTAAAAATTAAAAAATGAAAAATAAAACAAAACAAAACAAATAAAATTATTATTTTTACTTAACAAAAAATTAAACATTAATGTTTAAAAAAAAATTCAACATGTAAAAAATAAAAAAATAATTCGACAGACTATTTTCTGATACCAAGTCCTAAACTTTCATTTTAATTCCCTCCATAAAACCCATCCTAATATGAAATTCTCTTTTCATCTCCCAAAATAAACACAGTATTAATAACTCTCACTTCTACCTCAATCACAATCCTCTTGCTATCTTCCAAAACAAACGGATATATGAATCATGTAAAAATCTGTTTAGGCTCATGAATCATGGGCGGGCTAAGCTAGTCATCCTATCCATGTCTATCCTTATGTCACATCAATCCGATTCACGTCTACCTTTGTGTCACATCAACTTCTTTTACTAAGGTGAAATTTAACAAGTTGTCAAAAAGTCAAAAAGTTACTCAAAAAGTTAAAAGGTTATCACTATTCATCAAAAGTCAAAAATTACGGTTGTACAACTCCCAATCCTAATTTTTTCCTACACACTAATTTATACAATTTTTTAATATACATTTTTCCATAAAAAGTCAAAAAGTTAATCCAAACATCCATATTTTTTTTCTCAATTTTTTAGTTCAAAAAGACAAAAAAATGCACTTATTTAAGACACCCCAAACAACCTCTAAATCAATAATTTTTTTAAACAATTTTTTAATTGTGTTAATTTTTAATTTTTTTTTAAAATTAAAAAATCACTTACTATAAAAAAAATCAATTCCAAATCCACCCAAATATATTACTTTAGATTGGAAAGACTTCTCTTTGTGTAATCGAGTTAAATATTATTCGCCCAATATTAAGGTTAAGTTTGGCAATTTAAAAATAATTTATTTTTTTATCTTTTTTTCATCACATCACCTCTCTATTTTTCTGCACATCTTTTTGTAAAAAGACAAAAAATACACTTATTTAAGTCATCCTAAACAACTCTTAAATTAAGTATTATATGTCTGGTATTAAGTTGAATTCATAACGTTTACGATAGTTTTACTCTTGACAACTTAGGAAGTACGGATACGGATACGGATACGAGATACGGGTACGATACGGATACGGATATGGCGATACGACAAAATTTGAAAAACTAGAATACGGATACAGCGGGGATACGTTCATAAAAAATATTATTTTTACAATTTTTAGTAATGTAGCATACATAAAAATAAAACTTCAATTCAAATTCATTAATGTAGTTATCTTTTGACATGAACATAAAAAAAAAAAAAAAAATTCATCAATTCAATTCAATTTCAACAATATAGTATCACCCATAACAACAATCATAATGCAATTCAATTCAAATTAAGGGGAAAAAAATTTACAAAATTCATTTATTTAATAATAAGTTTATTTATTTATTTGCTTATAAGAAATTAATTTAAACTAATTTACAAAGTTCAACTTATTTTAATTCTTTTAAACTAATAATCAAAAATTTTACAAATATAAAAGCTAATATATGTGTATATATATATATATATATAAATGGGCCAAAAATATTAATGAGAGAGTATACTTCTAAAAATATATTTATATACATATCAAATAGGGCAGTCAACAGAGGTCGAAAAAGGGAAAGCGAGAGATAGAGCGAGAGGGAGAGATAGACGGAGAGAGAGAGAGAGAGAGTCAGATCGAGGGAGATCTGTCCATCCAGACCAGAGAGATCAAGTAAGAGGGAGAAGGAGAAAGAGAGAGTGGGATCGAGCGAGAGGGAGATGAGTGACGACGAGTTACTGTTCGGAGAGGAGACGATCGATCGATCGATCAGGTTGATTTGTGTTCGGAGACGAGTTGTTGTTCGACGACAACGACGAGTTGCTGTTCAGAGACGAGATCGACTTCTCTCCTCTCCTCTTTGCTGTTGCTGTCTAGGTAGGGTTTGGTTGATATGTGTTTTTTTGTTTTATTTTACCTATTTTGTTATTTTATAGTTTGACCTTTGTTATATGTTTTTAAAATTATTTTTTTGTCCCGCTGTATCCGAAAGTATCCTGACCGTATCTCCGAAGTATCCTCGCGTATCCAAAACGTATCCGAAATTAAAAATTTTAAAAAAAAAGTAGGATACTCTTTTTCCCATATCGTCGTATCAGATCTCGCCAAGATCTATATCGTATACATATTAGATCGTGTCACGAGGGCCATTTCGGAGTATCCGTACTTCATAGTTGACAACTAAGGATTCTATATCCATAAATACTTACAGTAAATGATTGCTAAAAATTTAAAGAATGTCGAGAAATACAAAATCAAATATAAAATTAGACACAAAAATATATTATTAAACATAATTTTTTAATAATTAGCTCCACCAACAAATCTTGTAATATCATATTAATCTAAATATTTTGTGTATCCTAAACTAAAATATAGTTTTTTGTATTCCTATCTATACACTAGACTTCAAATAGGCAGATAAATTCAATCTAAAAAAAAAGGCAAATAAATGAAAATGACTATTTTACCCTTACATGTCTAGACTGTTAAGTGGTAACAAACATTAATTAGGAATGGTGAGCATGTATAATTAGGAATCGGGTATCAATGCATATTGGGCAAATGATGTAGCCAACATAAATGAAGGATGTTATTTCATGTAACTCCAAACTATATTTTCTTTCTCTTTTCCATTTTTAGGCACTTGATAAAATGTTAGCGAGTTTATTAAGGAGTTGTTTGGCATGTGGGTCATGGGTGGATTGGGGTTAAAGTGGTCATAAAAAGATAAAATAGACTTTTTAGTCCTAGGCTAAAAGTTGTGAGAAATTCTATTTTCACACACGTAATTAGCTCAATGCACACTTAATAAAATATTAATTTAATGGTAATTATATGTTAATTTAATGTTAATATTAATAGATATCGAGCAACACCCATAATATTATATGTTAAAATTCTCTATACACATCTTTCACCGTTGCTGTTGCTGCCACCGCCGCTGCCACTGCTAGCATCCTCTTCTCCTTCCTTCATCCGGCTGCAATTTCTTGTAAGTCCCCTATCTCTGTCTCTGTGCATTTTTCCCTTCTATGTTGCTTCCCTTGATCTCTATTTTTTTTTCCTTCTTTCTTACTAGTTGCTGACCTGTTCTCTTTGCTGGTCTAAAAAAAAAGCTTGGTAAGGATTAAGAAAAGAAATGTTTGTAACGGGACTTCAATGTCTTCTAGAAGATGCTCAAACTCAGAGATATTTGAGATGAAGAGGACAGGTGGAGAAAGAAAAATTTTTACTACCAAAGAGCAAATTCATGGAGCAACAAAGATCATTGCTGCTGATTTACATCATTGAATGCAATTGTGTGTATGAGAGAGAGAGAGAGAGAGAGAGGATTAAGTGGTGCGTGTACAATGGTTATGAGTGTAGGGTAATTGTAACTTTAAGTGTGTAGATTGAAAAAATTAATTAATAATCAAATTAATAGGTGTGTGTATTGAGAAAATATGTGTCTTGAACTAATTGCGTGAAAATAGAATTTTCCAAAAGTTGCTACATCCAAATTATAATTATTTCATTTTTTCTCTCATAAAAGTCAAAAAAAATAAAAAGTTCATCCAAAACTAAAAAACTAACTCACATCTTAAGCGAAACTAAACTTAAGTTAACGCAACGAGGTATTGGACTTTTTTTTCATAAGCTCAATTCTTAAACTGTTCTCTAGAAATTTAAAAGTACAATTGCTCGAGTAAAAACTAAAAAAATGAAAAAATATTAGATAAGCACAATGGGACATTTCAACTCTTACAATACACACCTTATAATTAAAAAAAACATATTATATACACTTATATATTCAACTATTATATCTAAAAAGTAAAATTTGAGTCAGGGGGCAGAGCTAAGATTTCTCCTGTGGAGGGCTATTTCGCCAAAGAGAAGGCATATGATAAATCTACTGAGCCGTCGATAGATTTGTTGAAGTTTTATTTGATTAAATCATTATTAAACATTACTCAATAGAGCTCAATTGGACCAATAAAATTATAAGAGATTAGCCTTAATTAAATATTATTTATATGAATTTTATGGTTAAGGAGGTCAAAATGTAAGACTTTATAGGTAAACGTTAAGGTAATATTTGGTAATAGTTAAATTTTTTTTAATATAATTAATCTATTATATAATATCTTTAGGTACATGAAGTTTTACAAGTGATTCCATTAAATACATTATAGCAACTTACAAATAAACTATATTGTTTTTAACATAGACCGGATTAAATTTTTTCAATAATGTTACAATTTTTTTTTTTTTTTGGAACTACAATAATGTTAAAATGATCATCTTTTTAACCAGAATTTGTTTATTACCTTAACCACTCATATTTGATACTAATATAAAATTCACACATAAGAGGATAAACAACACATAATAAGAAAATATAATCACTATAATATTATTGTAAATGTTTTATTTGAAAAGTAACTCTACTATATTAGGGTCTTTACAAAAAAAATTTAGTGTTAGATTGAAGTTGGGGGGCCATTATGTAATATTTAAAAATTTTGACAAAAATATACATATAAAATAGAGATTTTGCAGAAGGTTAGAGGGACCAAGATAACTCATAGTATTGAGTTGTGTCATTTGTGATAATCCAATTCACAAATAACTTAATTTGATGGCGTGTACCATAACATTATCCATATTGTATAAACATATATATAGGGAAACACCGTGGTGTATACTCTTTGCCGGGTATACACTATATGCACATTATAACTATAAAAAAAAAATAGCATAATTTTAATTTTTTGCGTTACAATTAAAAACATAAGATATAAGTAACGAATTCATGAGTCATAATTAAATAAAAAAATTAGTCACAATTAAAAAAAAGATATAATTAAAAATACATATAATACATTTTTTAAAAAAGAATGTATGTTAAAATTTCCCAGATATAACCATGATGTGTACTGTAACTTGAAATTACAGCAAATATATTTAAGAAATTGTTTCTTTTTTTCTTTCTAGTATGTACAAAGGTGGGTTGAAGCACTAGCAATTGCATGAGATGACGACACACCATCGTTGTCTCCTTCAAGAAAATTACATTGCACGTCCCTTTTCTTTTTTATAGTCATTTACAATAATCTACATTGCTCGTGTCATGTCAATCTCTCCATACCAATTCATGCTATTTTTAAGATAAATGGTGTAATTTATTTTGTTATCAACATATATAAATTTTTTATTTTGAAAATTTATGTTAATATATTTAGTGTAATTTTATTTATAATTTATTAAACAAATATAATATAATTAGTTAAAAAGTATAATATTAAAATGTTCTGAAAGATATACATTTAATTTTTACTTTTTAATTATTAAATTTTTATTTATAAAAAATTATATTAAAACATGCATGTCCTAACCCTAAGGCCACGTTTGTTTGGCAGATTAGGTTGGATGGGATTATTAGTGAGAGGATTGTTAGTGAAGAGATTGTTAATGTGTGGATTGTTAGTGAGGGGATTAAGTAAAAGTATGTTTGTTTTGATGATAGTGTGGGAGATGATTAATGATGGGATTGTTAAATTATTTTTATATAAAATAAATAAATAAATAATTTCTATATTAAAAAAAAATTAAAACAAATAGGAGCACTTGGTAAAAAAAAATAAAATTAAAATAATAAATTTTTTATATAAAATAGACTAAATCCCCTCACTATTTTCCTAATTCCACCTAAAATTCACCCAAGCTAATCCCTCCTATTAGTCCCAAGGGATTACTAATCCTCCCTATCTCTCAAAACAAACACCCCATTCTCAATCCCTCCTCACTATCAAACCTAATCCACCTTCTCAAAACTCCAATCAAACATGGCCTAAGGGTTTAGCATAATGGATAAGAACTAAGACTTAGAAGTTTGTGCCCTCTAAAATCTCAAATTCAACTACATTCGCTAATAAAGTTTTTGGAGCCACAAACCACGACGGAATAATCTATTTCGAAAGTTGCTTTAACAATATGACATTACTTTAGCTAAATGCAACAAGTTTCCCTTTTGTCCATTCAAATGGAAACGGATTGAACGGTGTAGTTTGACTTCTATGAGCCCACCTCGATTTCAATTTAATAGTTTAAACTATTCAATTTATAGGATTCATTAATTAAATTATTTATACAAAAAATTAAATTAATCAGATATTGATAGCTATATAATCAGTTTATAAAACCATGATAAAATAGATGAGAAATATGTTTTTGAAAATAAATCATCTTTTTTTGTGTGTGTGCATGATTTTGTGATTCAATCATAGAGATATTAATATTTGGTTAACTTGATTTTTTATATGAATAACCTACTTGGTAACCTTTACAAACTGAACGATTTGAAATGGATTAAAGAAAAGCCTTACTCAATTTAAAAAAAGTAATTACACCTAGATCTCTCGTCTATTAGTGAGTATCAGTTTACTCTTCTATTTATGAATAATACATTTTGACCTTCTTAATTATAAAAATACATTATTTCCACCCCCATCAAAAGGGTTATTTATACAATATATTTGTACAAATTTTATAATTACAAATATCAAAATGTACAAATTCTTAAATATAAATTAATATTCACTAATAATTAAGAATATCTTAACATAATAACCCTTTTAAATAAAAATTTATAAAAGTACATATTTCATGTACAAAACACATCATATCACATGCTATTTCATTACCAATGACTAAAACTTAATTATCAAAATTTTGTACACGATGTCAATAGATATCACCAACGCATTATTTTCATAAATTTTGCCTGTAATGTCTTAATCATTGTTGACACAACACAACAGTAACTTCTTCTCATGAACTCAAAACAGTGTTGCCGAACCATGACATAAAATATTCACCATATCTCCATCAATATATTTGTTTTTTGCTTTTTTTAAATAACTCTAGATATCAATATTTATTTATTAAATTTCAATATATTATATTAGTCTAATTTATCGAAATTGACGTTGATATGTCTATATTTCAAGGTGGTGAAAAATCTTTTTCATGGATAATTTATTTTTAACCTCACTTCAATAATTTGTCTTAAATGTATCTATAATATTTCAACCATGTGGATGCTATAATTACATAAATGTGTCACAATTATTATTTTTTTCATTTCTTTGAGAGGGTCAAGATTGTCTCCAATCCATTTCACTAGGTTAGATTGTACAGTTCGATTCATGAAACTCACCATAAATTTGACTTTAGTGATTTGAATTATTCATTTTGAAACAATTTTACATGTCATTCATAAAAATAAAAATAAAAATTGGATTGATCTGGTCATATTTGTACTTGATTTCACCATTTTTATCTTCAAAACATAGATAATCTATTTTTAAAATTATATTTATTTATTTAGATAAAGATGATGAAATTATGTGATTACAATTATTAGATCATCATGATTTTTTTTAATGAATAATTTACACATACAAATTTATAAGATGAAGGATTCAAATTATCAAAAGAAAATCTATAATTAATCTTACGAGCCAAACTGTATAGTCTAGTCTACTAAAGTGGATTGGAGACAATCTTGATTTTATTATTCTTTTTCTTATTGTTATTATTATTACTGGTACTAGTAATTAACCCATACGATGCACGGGTTAATTTTTTTTCCCTTTAAATAATATTTTATAAAATTAAGGGTAAATTACAAACACCCCCTCGAGATTTAGTAAAAATACAGATTTTCCCTTGAGGTTTGAGAAATTACAAATTCCCCTCCGAGAGTCAAATTTTCATAATAAATTAGGAAAAATTAGGGGGGAATCTGTATGAAAATAAAAACCCTAGGGGGCAATTTGTTATGAAAATGTAAACCTCAGGGGGCGGGATGTAATTTCTCAAACCTCAGGGGAGAATCTGTATTTTCACCAAACCTCGAGGGGGGTGTTTGTAATTTGCCCTAAAATTAAATTAAATTATTTATATATGTTTATATAAAAATTATTTTTACAAATATGCTGCAATGTATGCATTATAAAAGAATAATATATATCTATGTATACATATATATATATATATAATTATTTCAAAAATATATTACGAAATATGCAGTACAATTTTCGTTCTGTTAAACCATGAAAGTATAGTTTAAATATATATATGATACTTTTGTACTTAATTTCAATATAATAAAATAAATATTCATTTTAATATTAAAAATAATGATTAAATTGGAGAAAAAAGTCATTTAAAATTAAAGAATAATTATTATTATTTATTTTGATAATATTAACCTCATCGTTCTATACAAGTGTTATTTAAACAAATATATATAATAATTTTATTTCAATTATTTATGTGTATTTTAATAATCTTAGCCCTCTCACGCTATAAAAGTGTAACTGAAATAAATATATAATGATTTTATATGATATTAAATTATAACATAATATTAAATTATAACATAATAAAATAAATACTCAATTTGATAGTAATAATAATAGTTAAATTAAAAAGAAAATAGTACTATACAATTAAAAGTGATTCTAATTATTTTTTTTATTCAATTGGAAATAATAATAAAAAAGTAGGAATGGAAGTTATAAAAAAATTTATTTAAAAAAAATTAAATATAAGTATATTACGGTTAGATTAAGAAAAAATATGTAGATTGAAATTGAAACATAATAATTAAATATTTCTTAAATAGAGTACATATAAAATTAGTTATTATAATTAAAATTGAAAAATTCAATTTTATATATTAATAGAAAATATATACTGATGTGAATTTTTTTTTTAAAAGTAAAATTTTAAAATGTGTCACTTAAATAAAAAAAAATTATTATTTTTAATAACACAACATTAATGGCTCAATTCATAAAAAAAACCTTCATCTAATAACTACTAAGCTTTTAGTTTTTATTTGTTTGTAGTGATTTTATTCCCATACGTCATGCACTAAGACATGTTAGACATTCATTTAAATTCTAAAGAATCTTTAGTGTATAATTAAACTATATGATAGAATAATTAGAATATGACAACAATATTTATCATTATTGTGTTGTTAAAATAAATAAATAAATAAGTATGGATATGATATCAGCAGCACATTATTTCTGCCTATCCAGTTCTTTTCAATGGCATATAGAATTAATTAATTTTCATCACTTATTGCAAGTCTATTCCACAATCATGGGAAACAAACAGTCCACTACTGCATTCTTTTTTTCTTTTCTATAAAAGCAAAGATTGATTGAAAGCAGATCTTTCATAATGATGACATGAATCTTATGTTGGGGTTGAGGATGTCATCCCCATATGATTTGACAATTTTATCATTAGTATTTGGAAAAGAAAAAATTTACTTTAAAAATGAAGTTTTGGTATAATTTTAACTTGATTTTGAATTGTTTTGGAAAGATGGTAAAAAGTGATTTTTTAATTTTTAACAAAGTTTTTGACTTTTTTTAGACAAATGATTTGAAAAGTTAGTAAAAAGTTACTTTTGACTTTTTTGATTAATATTTGTTTATGATGTCAAATCACAATAAAATGACCAAACTATCTCTAATAATTTTAAAATATTTACAACTTCATTTATGTTGCACATTTTTACCCATAAGGGATAGAATTGTAATTTCACTAGCAGCTAAAAACCACTTTCCCAAATGGAAAAAAATGCAAAAAAACCAACTTTTAACTTTTGCTATAAATCAAAAAAAGTGCCTAAAAGCCAACTTCTCAAAATAGCCTTATTGTGTGGATCATGTGATCTACATATTTTATGCTCCACACATTTTATTTTCTAAGTATTTTTTTTAAGTACATAACGTTGTTAAAAAAATAATTAAAAGTCATATTGATCCATTAATGTGAGAGGAAAAAATATTTAAAATATATCTCATTTAGGTTAATATTATTCTTTATGTCTTTATTTTGAGAGTTTGTGAAGCAGTATTTGGTGCAATTTCTTTAAAGATAAACATGACTTAAAGTAAATTCAAAATTTTGATTATCTTAATACTCTTTTTACATATTTTAATACTTTATATATATATATATATATATTTTTCAACACTAATAATAACCCTAATAGTTGTTTTTAGTATTTTTCTATAAATAAAGAAATCATACACTCCATCAGAGTAAACATCACATTTTGTCTTATGCTATCTTGGTTAGTTACACGTGGTTTTGAAAGATAAACAAAAAATTTTAACGAGTGTTGTTAGAATATACCTTCGGCAGAATAAAAAATACATAATATACTTTTTAAAAAACTTTTATTAAGTAAAATGCCTATTAATATTAGAATTGCTCTAATAGCAAATTAACTTTCCTGTTATTTGTGTGCTTTTATTATGCCACACATATTAGAGAAAATATCATTTTATCTTTTAAATTATGACCCGTTTTTCAATTTGACGTTCATACTTTGATTTATTTTAATTTAATATTTGAACTTTCAACGAATTGATCAATTTAATCATTGCCGTCACATTCCGTCTATAACTAGACTGAATGTGTTGACGCAACAGTAAAGTTCATTTGAAATTTCATTTTACCCTTCAAACTATATCTTAAAAATCAATTTGCCCCCCAAATATAAAAAATTAAATTTAAATATTTAATAAATAATTTTTTATCTCAATAATGAAAAAATAAAATTTTAAATAATGTATACATTGCAAAAAAAATAAAAAATATATAAAAAATTTCATTTTGAATTATTTTGAGACTATGAAACATGGATAATTCGACAAACATATCGTACTCGTACTGGGTACTTACCAACGTATAATATTCGTGCATACGTACCGAGTACACAAAATATGTACTCAAATTTTTCTGTCTTAATTTTTGGCCTACACAGACATATCTAATATATATCAAAGCCGTGCCGTACCTCAATTGAAAATAATATTTTTCTTCTACTACAAAGAAAAAATTCTTTTTACTAAATTTTTTTTTGATTTTTAGTTTTGTTCTTAACATGGTTTTAAAATTAAGTCATGATTTATAAGTTATTTAATATAATAATATTCAATTTCATCTTATACCTATGTGTGGGGATATATTTTTTGAGTACCAACACGTGGCAAGGTGACGCCGACGTGTCAGCTGAGGTGCCACGTGTCCCGTTCTTGACGCCGAGGTTACCTCCGAAGATATCGGAATCTGAGATGAGCAGATAAGGGACAAAAGTCCTATAATGAAGAAAGACTTCAAGATGGATAAGGATAATATTCTTAGGGAGTATATCCTTATCTCTTGTAGAGTCTAAAGTAAGCACTGAATGGGAGTCCATAGAAGTCAGGCTTCTAGTGGGATTAAGATTGAGTAAACTATAAAAGAGAGGCACCTCCGTGGGTCTAAGGTACGCAATTTATGCTTTGAGCAGTGAATTTAACACTTGATTATCTTTGAGAGATATACTGACTTGATCGTTGGAGTGGCCCCGGGTGGAAGAACCACCGCCGGAATCTTCTCTTTCTGTTGCAGGTTAGCCAGGTGTTATTTATTCTGCCAATTCTCTTCAGTGTGATCGGAAAATTACTCACACAATTTGGCGCCGTTTGTGGGAAAGATAAAAGAATAGATGGCCAGCAACGGACAGAAGGAAAAGATTGGGGACGACACCCCTACTGGGAGTGGGAGACCTATTGACCTTGATGTCATAGAAGACGAATGCAACGCAGAAACTCGTGACCAGAATCACGGAGTGAAGGACGTCGGCCAGACTAGTGACGCACCAAAGAAACCAGATCGAAGTGGCTACTGCAATGAAGACGACCTCCAGGTATGGAAGGATAGATGCCTGCGGAGGGACGAAGAGATGAAGGAGATGGCAAACAAATTGGTTGATCTGCAATCGGTCGTCAATTTCATGATACAAAATAACGTCATGCAGCCGTCGTTCCCGCTGCAGGACACGCCGATTCCAGCAGCCAATGCCCAGAAGGGAGGGTAGAGAACAATTCTCGTAGACCCTCAGCACAACGGGAGCGAAAGACACTCTCACCGACTTTCCAGGGAGGTCGGACGAAAGGAGCCAAGAAGAGAAGAATCACGGAGGACGCATCACACAAAGGAAGCAGACCCCAAGGGACATCGGCATGTTCAGGGGCAGGCGTTGTGCTTCGACACAACTCATGGAAAGGGGTCGAAGAGGACTCACCACGAAGCTGAAAGTAGTGCACCGAAAAGACTGAAAGCAGGAGATAGCCGAGCACCTGGAAGGACAAAAGAGGACTTAAGAGATTACCTCAAGAGAAAGCAACAAAATGCATACGCCGAGGTAAACTCCCCAGATAAGCCAAGGACACCATTCTCGGTGGAATTGGACAGATTTGAGGCGCCGAAGAGATTCAGCATGCCGAGGTTTCAAATATACGATGGTAAGTCAGACCCCAACTTCCACGTCAGATTATATTTGAACTCAATGGCATTGTATAGTGGGAACGAGCTGTTGCTTTGCAAAGTGTTCCCCTCATCCTTCGGGGAGATTGCATCAGATTGGTTCCACAAACTACCAAAGGGAAGTGTGAAGACATGGGAAAGCCTAGCCGAGATGTTTGTGGCCAGGTTCGTGACAAACAAGCTGCAGCCATTAAGGGTGGATGCACTGATGGCTCTGAAGATCAGTAAGAATGAAGGCCTTAGGGCCTATGCAAAAAGATACTATGAGGTATTCAACCGAATACCAGAGTGTAATCAAGAAGTGGCGGTCGTGTCATTTAAGAATGGCCTGAAAGACAACTGTCCACTACGGAAGTATTTGGCAAAAACTTTGTCAAAAAGCATGGAAGAGCTCATGGCGAGAATCGAGAAGTATGCCAGAGCCAAGGAAGATACATCGGGAACTAAGGAGATAAAGTAAGAGAAAGAAAACGGCTCGCCAAAGCGAGGCCGAGGTAACAACGGAACGAACAAGCAAGAAGTAGACCTGAGGGCTGCACAGACAGTGACGACTATGTTCCGAGTCCCAATTCACAAAGTCATGGAACAAATTCGGAACCAGCCCTATTTCAGAGCACCAGCAAGGGCACCAGGGGAATTCATGGAAAGGAATGTCGGCAGGCGTTATGCCTACCACAATGAAGAGGGGCACACAACTCAGGG
Source organism: Camellia lanceoleosa (assembly GCA_025200525.1). NCBI lineage: Eukaryota > Viridiplantae > Streptophyta > Magnoliopsida > Ericales > Theaceae > Camellia > Camellia lanceoleosa. Next base: position 22,990,521 of record CM045760.1, read on the forward strand.
TTGCAGAGACCTGAAAGCACACTTGGAAGACTTGGTAAGGCAAGGCCATCTGAGAGATCTGGTCAACGAGGCCAGAACAAGAGAAGAACATGCAAGATTGCCTCAAGTACCAGCAGCTCCGCCTCCCTCAGTACAGCAACCTCAGGTAGGAGGACCTTGAGTAGTCAATGTGATTCACTCAAAGGTCAACGAGAACGAAATCAGAGGGGAGACCCAGAAGGTAAAACACCTACAACATGTCTATCAAGTTGGGGAAAAAAGACATCGAGCAGAAGAATGCCAGGGACCAATGATAACCTTTACTGAAGCGGACCTAGAGATGGTCCAACATCTGCATCATGATGCCTTGGTAGTATCATTCTAGGTTGGGGAGTGCCAAGTGAAACGCATCCTGATTGACCATGGCAGTCCGATGTTACAAGGAGCTCAGCCTTCACCCGGACAACATGGAACAATCCAATGGCCCAATGGTTGGGTTCAATGGAACGCCGATATGGCCACTGGGAGTAGTCAACTTGGAGGTGCAGGCTGGCACCAGAAAGATCAAGACAGAATTCACCATCATCGACACGCCTTTCCCTTGCAACATCATCTTGAGAAGGCCATGGTTGCATGTAATGGGGGCAGTTCCCTCAACATTGCATCAACTATTGCGATTCCCAACAGAGCATGGGATAGAGGAAGTCAGGGGCGATCAACTGTAGGTGAAGAATTGCTCCATGGCAGCAATGAAATCTACTTGCAGCATACGAGAGCCAAAAAAGGCAGAAATTGAAGATAAGGACGTGGAAGTCCTAGAAGACATCGGCAAGGAGCCAACCGAAAAGAGCGAAGAGGCACTGAAGAAAATCCTCGTCCAGGATGGGAATGAAGAACGCTTCTTTCTTCTCGGCTCGGGCTTAGCCGAAGAAAAGGAAAGAGAGTTGAAGGCTTTTCTGAGAGCAAATATTGAGGTGTTTGCTTGGACACCTTACGAAATGCCTGGCATTGACCTCGAGGTCATTTGCCAGAAACTGAATGTTGACAGGTCGGCCAAACCTGTAATTCAACGAGCCAGAAGACCGACATTGGCGCACGTCGAAGCGGTAGAAGAAGAAGTAGACAGACTTTTGGAGGCTAGGGCCATCAGAGAAGTTCACTACCCGACATGGCTGTCCAATACAGTGGTGGTAAAGAAGAAGAACGGTAAATGGAGGGTCTGCGAAGACTTTACCAGTTTAAACAAGGCCTGTCCCAAAGACAGCTTCCCTCTACCCAAAATTGACCAGCTTGTGGATGCCACTTCGAGGCATGAAAGGATGAGCTTCCTAGATGCCTACAAGGGGTATCACCAGATAGCTATGGACCTAGCGGATGAAGAGAAGACTGCATTTATCACTCCCAAAGGGCTATACTACTACAGAGTGATGCCCTTTGGATTGAAAAACGCAGGAGCCACTTACCAAAGATTGGTAACCAAGATGTTCAAGCACCTGATTGGTCGAACAGTAGAAGTCTACATTGACGACATGGTCGTTATGACCAAGGAGCCTGATGGTCAGCTCGCCGATCTAAAAGCAGTCTTCAAAATCCTTAAAACATATCGGCTCCGACTCAATGCATCGAAGTGTGCATTTGGAGTTGGATCTGGTAAGTTTTTAGGATACCTAGTAACCAGGAAGGGCATTGAGGCCAGCCCAGATCAGATCAAGGCCATCCTAGAGCTGAAGAGCCCGACGTCGGCAAAACAGGTGCAGATGCTAACTGGAAGGGCATGACCGAGCAAAGTTTATAAGCGAGCTCAAACAAGTGCAAACCTTTCTTTAAATTAGTGAAGAAAGCCACAGACTTTCTTTGGACGGAGGAGTGCGAAGAAGCATTAGCCGATCTGAAGAAATACCTGACCACAGCTCCAGTTCTTTCGAATCCAGAACCTGGGGAGGAGCTGTTCCTGTACTTAGCAGTTTCAGAACATGCGATAAGTGTAGTATTAATCCGAGAAGAAAAATGGGAGCAAAAGGCTATTTACTATGTAAGCAAAACCCTAGCCAACGCAGAAACAAGGTATCTACCCTTAGAAAAATTGGCACTGGCCTTAGTAATGGCTTCAAAGAAGTTAAACCATTACTTCCAGGCTCATAAAATTGTGGTACTGACAGAACATCCATTGAAGTCCCTATTGTAATAGGGAGACTTAATAGGGAGAATAGCCAGACGGGCAGTCGCCCTAGGCCAGTATGATTTGGAGTACAGGCCCAGAATTACAATCAAAGGCCAGGTTTTGGCCGACTTCGTGGCCGAGTTCACGCCAGAATCCATCGAACATCGAACTTCGCTGAGCCAGGATAAATGATGTCTGAACAAGTAAGAAGAAGCCCAGCCAAAGACAAAAGAACAAAGAAAAGAAGAAAAACTTAGACCTTGCAGCATTTACATCGGTGACTCCTTTCAACTGTTCGTTGATGGGAGTTCAAACCGACAAGAAGCAGGGGCAGAAGTAGTACTGATATCTCCAGATTGAGAGATATTGGAACAATCCATTCGATTGGGGTTCAAGGCCTCAAACAATGAGGCAGAATATAAAGCATTGATTGCAGGACTGAAGCTGGCAGCAGTAGTACAAGCAGATGAGGTAATAGTTTTTTGTGACTCACAATTAATAGTTAACCAGACAACGGGCGAGTTTGCAGCCCGAGATGAAAGAATGTCGGCCTACACAAAGGAGGTCATCAGGCTGGCAAGCTTATTACAGAACTACAGACTACTTCAAGTCAGCCGAGATGATAACAACTATGCCGATGCATTGGCTAACCTAGCTAGTGCAATACAACCAGGAAAAGCAAGGACAGTAATGATTGAATACTTGTCGGACCCGAACATTGAACCAGTAACCACAGAGGGTGAAGCAATGTGCGTAGACATGGGACCAAGTTGGATGGACGCAATTATTGCATTCTTAAAAGAAGGAAAGCTGCCAGATGACCGAAAAGAGGCACACAAGATCAGATTGAAGTCGGCAAGATTCAGTCTGACAGCAGAAGGACATCTCTACAGAAGGTCTTTCACTGGACCCCTTTTAAGGTGCGTACACCCTCTGCAGGTTGAAGATTTTTTATATGAAATTCATGAAGGAATTTGTAGAAGCCACACTGGGGGCAGATCATTAGCTCACAGGGCCATTACCCAGGGGTATTGGTAGCCCTACATGCAAAAAGATGCAGAAGCTTACGTGAAGAAGTGTGAACAATGCCAAAGGTTTGCACATTTGATACACCAGCCAACTGCTGACCTAAACCCTGTATCCAGTCCTTGGCCATTCACCCAATAGGGCATGGATCTCGTTGGGCAATTGCCCCAAGCAACTGGGCAAAGGAAGTACCTACTGGTAGCAACAGATTACTTCACAAAGTGGATAGAAGCAGAACCTCTTGCCAAGATCCGAGATGTGGATGTCAAGAACTTCTTATGGAGAAACATCATCACCAGATTTGGGATTCCAAGAGCAATTGTTGCAGACAATGAAACTCAATTTAACAGTAAACTGATCAAGAACTTCTGTGTAAAGTTCAAGATCAAGAACTACTTTTCAATCCCAAGCTTTCCACGAAGCAATGGACAAGCAGAAGCATCCAAAAAGTAATTTTGGATGGGATAGAGAAGAGACTGCAGGCAGCAAAAGAGAAGTGGGTAGACGAATTGCCCAATGTACTCTGGGCATATCGGACTACGCCGAGAAGATCAACAGGGGAATCCCCCTTTGCCATGGCTTATGGCACAGAAGCAGTCATTCCGTTGAAGGTCGGCATCCCAGGGATCAGAACTCAGGGAGTTGAGAACGGGACTAAAGATGTACTCTTAGCCCGAGATCTGGATCTTTTAGAAGAAAGAAGAGAGAAGGCTGCAATACAGCTTGTAGCATACCAGCAACGGCTTGCCAGAGCTTATAACAAGAAGGTTAATCCTAGGGAATTTCAAGTCGGCGACCTAGTCCTGAGAAAAATCGTCGGCAACAAGAAGGATCCCAGGAAGGGTAGGCTTGGCCCAAACTGGGAAGGACCCTACAGAATCACTGCGGTATTGGGAAATGGGGCATACCGGCTTGAAGATAATGAGGGCAAAGCATTACCAAGACCCTGGAACACTTGTAATTTGAAATTTTTCTATGATTAGATGTTACTTGTTTTTTACTAACGACATTAATAAAATCTTAGCAGAATTCTTCAACACTATGACAGATAAAAATGCATAATGTGGTTTTTGGAAGACATGAATAATGAGAACTCAAGTGGAACTCAGGTTCACATTAGGGGGTAGAGAGAAGACAGAGTTGTTTAACACTTGTTGAAATTTGTAGCAATTTACAAGTTGAAGTTAAACCGATGTTATGTTTAACACTTGTTGAAATTTGTAGCAATTTACAAGTTGAAGTTAAACCGAGTTCATTGTTTAACACTAGTTGAAATTTGTAGCAATTTACAAGTTGAAGTTAAACCGAGTTCATTGTTTAACACTAGTTGAAATTTGTAGCAATTTACAAATTGAAGTTAAACCGAGATCATTGTTTAACACTTGTTGAAATTTGTAGCAATTTACAAGTTGAAGTTAAACCGATGTTATGTTTAATACTTGTTGAAATTTGTAGCAATTTACAAGTTGAAGTTAAACCGATGTTATGTTTAACACTTGTTGAAATTTGTAGTAATTTACAAGTTGAAGTTAAACCGAGATCATTGTTTAACACTTGTTGAAATTTGTTGCAATTTACAAGTTGAAGTTAAACCGAGATCATTGTTTAACACATGTTAAAATTTGTAGCAATTTACAAGTTGAAGTTAAACCGATGTTATGTTTAACACTTGTTGAAATTTGTAGCAATTTACAAGTTAAAGCCAAACCAAAATCATTGTTTAAACACTTGTTAAAATTTGTAACAATTTATAAGTTGAAGTTAAACCGAGATCATTGTTAACCGAGGTAAGTCACTCTGAGAAGGTTGCACAAAGAAGAAAGAATATATTAAAGACATGCAGAATATTCTAAATATAGAATCATGCAAAAGCAATAAAGAGAAGATAAAGACTCAAGCATTTAGGGAAATCAGATGCATTTGTACACAAAAGAGGCATATCGGCCATATGCAGAGCCTACATTGTCTGAAAAACAAAAAGTACAAGAGTACAAAAGACAAGAGAAGAAAAACATCAAAACTAAGATTCCTCAGCATCAGCAACAGGATGAGTCTGGACCTCGGAAGATTGTTAAGAAGCCACCTCGGCCGCCTTTCTACAGTGAGCTCGACATTGATTTGGGCAAGGGTTTCATCAATACTTTTGTCGGCTAGAGGAACGTCGGATGATACCTGCTCAAGGGCAGCTTCCTTGGGAACCTCCTCAACCTCCTCATCTTGAGTCAAGTCAAGGACTTGCTTGTTTTGAGGAGGGGACTTGGCCCCAGTAGCCTCCTTGGATTTCCTCACCAAAGCCTTATCCTCATCTTGACCCTCAGAATCAGAATCATCATCAGATTGAGGGAGGTGGCGGTGGAGGGAATGGAAGAGGAATGGCGTCGGCACTCCGAAGAGGTGAGTCCTCGGGGACATTGAGCTTTTTCAGAAGGGACATCCAACCAAGGGAGAAACCCCTATTGCATGCCTGCTTCACTTGTTGCTCATAGGCCTCCGTGACATCGGCCATGCCCTGAGCATACGCCTTTTCGTCAGTATTTTTAATTTCAGCCTCTTTAGTGGCCAAGGCATCTTGAAGCTCCTTCTGGGCCTGGGCCACTTTGTCCTCGGCCTCTTTTAGCTGGGCTTGAAGAACTTTGTTTATTGCCTCAGCGGCACCGAATTTTTCCTCGGCATTGTCCTTCTCTTTGATGGCGACCTCGGCTTGGTCCTCCAACATCTTCATCTTTGACTGCAGGCTCTTATTGGTTTTCTGAAGTGTAGAGACCTCCCTCATCTTCTCGGCAAGCTTCTCACGATTCTCAAAAGATTGCATTGAGAAAGAATAGGCATGCTGGATGGCTTGAAAGGAAACAGAAGTATCAGAAAATATTCTAAGTGTGAAATGAAGAGAAAGAAAGAAAAAGTACTAAGCAAAAACACTTATCTGAATAGAACGTTGGAGCATCAGGGTGTAATTCTCGTACTCACTGAACTCGACGTTTCGCTCCAGATCGCCTGGAAGAAGCAGTGCAGTACCGAGTGCAACGCCGACATTGATGTCGTCGGCACTATCATTAGCCATAACAGGCTTATCTTCCAAAGTGATTTCGAGGGCCTAGGGGGCGTCAGGTTTTTTAGAGCCCGAGGTCTTTCCAGAGGATGACCTCGACCTTTTGGACTTGATGGATTCGGAGGGAAGGGTTTCAGCGGACCTCTTCGCAGGGACAGAGGCAGTCTTCTCACTTGAAACCAGTTTGGACATTGGTAAGGTATCCTCAGAATCAACCTGAGTTACCTTTGCCTTGGGCTGGGCCTTTTCGATTCGTTTTTGTTTTGGTGGAAGCTGGGTTCGTGTTGGTTGTGCATCAACATCAGAAGGTATGCTGGCCAAGAGGTCTTTTGCAACTGGTTTTGGGCGACCCATCTTGGCAAAAGAAGTTGTTCGGCGTCGACGGTGGCGTTGGGATATTGGAATCAAGTATGGAGCTGAGGTTGATGGCTGATCAGCTGGATCAGATGTTGATCCTTGATCTGCTCGAGATGTGGACACAGTTTGTGGAGTTGTGGCAGAAGGTGGAGAAAGGCTTTTCTTCTTCTTTTTCTTAGGGATATCGGGGAGAGCTGATTTGTATGTCGGGATAAAATTGAGAAACAGGGGCGCCTTCCGTTTATGGACTGGCAAGTCTAAGAGTTTCTTCAAATCCTTGCTGGGAATGAAGGATTGGCGAAAGTTCTTTGGTGGTTGAGAGAGAACTGCAAGGGAAAACAGACATTAGAAACAGGTAAAGTATTAAAGACTTGAAAAGAAACAACCAAGTATTAACACTGGGCTCTTACCCTTGCCCTCTAAAATTGATCGAGGAAGAGGGTAGAGATGGAGGTCCTCGTCTGGAGCAAACTCCCAATTTCCTGAGGTAATGAAGTAATCGTCTCCAGCCCCCTTGTTGGAGTCTGGGAGATCAGCTACGATTTTGAACTCTGTGGACCTCGGCTTAAGGTAATAAATGTAGCCTTTTTCTTTCAAGTTAAGGCTGCACATGGTATAGTAGTATTGGATATCGGCTAAAGTGATCCTAGCGTTTTCCTGTTTAGCTAAGGCTATGATACCATTGATCACTTGATAAGAATTAATGGCAAGTTGCATGGGGTTCAACTTATAATAATAGAGAATCTCACGAAAAAGGATGTTGAGTGGAAGCCGAAGTCGACACTCAATAAAGGCAACTACAAGAAAGGGCATGGAATCGTCAGTAGGCATGATAGAGTTATCATCCCCAGTCAACCTTAGATGGACGTCGGTTGGGATTTCAAACTCCTGTCTAAAGTATTCTAGTTTGGATGGGGTGTTCACCCTATGTTCCCACATACCCATGATATCGGCTTGATCAAAGAGGTTGGGTTTCAGAAGATGTTTTGGAAAGGTTATTGGGACCTCGGCAAACGCTTAGGTAAGTGCAGGTTTCAGTTTTTTCCTAAATTTTGGGTTCTACAGACAAATCCCAAACCTAAGTCTATGGAAACAAAGATTGAAAGCATAAATCTGGAAAAGGCAAAAAAAAAAAAAAAAAAAAAAACAGAAAACAAGAACGAGTTTCAGAATCAAGAACAAAGGTAGGCTATCAAGAGTATTGAAAGTACAAGGTCAAGAACAGTGGGAAAAATGCAAGAAAGAGGTGAACAGTACACATTTAAAACATGGGCAAGAACAAAGCTATTGAATAAATGCATTCAAATATATGATTCACAAAATCAAATGTTGAACAGAGCAGTAATGGCAACGGAATGATGGAGAGCATCAAGAAATTGAAAAACAAGAGGAACAATGGCTTACCAGAAAACATGAAGCCGGTGAGAGGATCGCTGAAGTTAGGCGACGATTACAGAAGTAATAGAGCGGCGAGAGCTTCACTAGAATGAAGGGATGCAGGCAGTTGCAAAGCTCGAAGCTGGAACAATGGTGGATTCAAGAGGAAAGGCAAGAGAGAGAAAGAACTTGATAGTGCAAAGTGAAGAGACGAAAAAGAGGGAAAAGTTTTGATTAAACTCGAAACAGTGGCAAAAAAAATCATTAATGAAAACCTAGAAGATCCTATACGTCAGACGGCGCACACAGACGCAAGACGGCTTTACAGACGCGTCATAGGCACGATCCCATAAGGATGGAATACGTGGATGAAACAGATGAATAAGTGATGCGTGACAGCTCATATGTTAGAGAGAACTCTTGGAGTCCTTAGTTTTAATGGAGGCATGTCGGCCTGAAATAAATGATCTCGGTAGAAGAAAATTTAAGCCGATGTACTAGCAGGAAGTACCGATGTAGGTTCCATCACCTCAGAATGCCGAGGTAATAGAACTTAAGAGGCAGTTGTGGGGATATACTTTCTGAGTACCAACACGTGGCAAGGTAACGCCAACGTGTCAGCCGAGGTGCCACGTGTCCTGTTCTTGACACCAAGGTTATCTCGGCGAGACCGAGGTTACCTCCGAAGATATCGGAATCCAAGATGAGTAGATAAGGGACAAAAGTCCTAGAATGAAGAAAGAGTTCAAGATGGATAAGGATAATATTCTTAGGGAGTCTATCCTTATCTCTTGTAGAGTCCAAAGTAAGCACTGAATGGGAGTCCATAGAAGTCAGGCTTCTAGTGGGATTAGGATTGAGTAAACTATAAAAGAGAGGCACCCCCGTGGGTCTAAGGTACGCAATTTATGCTTTGAGCAGTGAATTTAGCACTTGATTATCTTTGAGAGATACACTGAATTGATCGTCGGAGTGCCTCCGGGTGGAAGAACCACCGCCGGAATCTTCTCTTTCTGTTGCAGGTTAGCCAGGTGTTATTTATTCTGCCAGTTCTCTCCAGTTGATCACTGAGTTGGCAGTGTGATCGGAAAATTACTCACACACTATGCTTTTGACATTACATGTCAATTGTATGTTGGATTTAACAAATTAAATTATTTAATCAATTTTTGTATTATTTCAAATTAAAAATAAATATTTTTTTTACAAATGTATTAAACCATTCCTGTACTCGTACCCTGTTTATTAAAGATTTTACCATATCGATATACTCATATCATACCAATACCAGTACTCATACCCATACTTGTGCTTCATAGGTCTTAAATTATCTCGAGTTGATTCTAGAGAAACTTATTGAACTGAAAATTTCTTGACTACTCTATGTGTGTATGCATGCTCAATTATAACTAGTTTATTACCTAAATTAATTTCAATAGAATTGATCGCCTAATAGTAATTTCAAAATTGAATGGCAAATTTTTTTCAAAATTCAATAAGTAACCAGTATGGGTACGCCATGTTTGTCGAAGTATCTATGCTTCATAGTATCAAGATAATTCTAAATGAGGACTTTTAAATTTTTTTATTAGTTTTTTGCCAAGTATATATTATTTAAAATTTAATTTTTTCGTTATTAAGATAAAAAATATTTATTAAATATTTAAATTTAATTTTTTTTTTATATTTGTCGGGTAAATTGATTTTTAAGGTATAGTATGGAGGGGGTAAAATGACTCTAAATGAACTTTAGTATCACGTCAGCACATTCTGTCCAATTGTAGACGGAATGTGACGATAGGAATTAAATTGATCAATTTATTAAAAGTTTAGGTGCTAAATTAAAATAAATCAAAATATGTGAATTAAATTAAAAAACGCATGATAATTTAAGGGATAAAATGATATTTCCTCCACATATTATGTATATAGTTGATAATTAGCTATAACATTTAAAAAATTGTCTAGTTTGAAACCCTTATTTCATGATCATTAATCCATTAAGGTCCCATTGATATATTTACTACCTACAAGTTTGTTTTTTTAACTTACTAGCAAATGTCAAACAAATATAGGGCCGAAAATAAGTCGGGCCAAGTTTTTGGTGTTTGAATTTGGTTTGTTAAAAATTAGTAAAGGCCTATCTTAAGTGGATTAAAAGTCATTTCTTAACTTTTAACTCACAAAAATCATAAAAAGTTAAAAATTTAACTTTTAACTATATTCTCAAAACAAGTCAAAGTTCGAGCTAGATGTAAGCTTAAATCAAATTTAAGGAGTTGAATCCTAGCTTGACTAGACAAATATTTGATAAACTCCAACTCAAGTATTTTAATAGAATTGAGCTTCTTTCATGTTAGGAGTTTAGAGAACTTGAGAGATTGTGAAACTCACTTTAAGTCCCGTTTCGATGATCAAATATTGGTAGCTCTATATTTGAATCAAATTTATGTTGGAAATGGTTATAAAATTTTGGGTAAAACCAAAATTTTTTCCTAAGTTTGGTCTAATTTTTAGGTGGGCCCCGTGTATCGATTTACACGGGTCAAAGTGGTAACGCGTTCTTTGCCGCGTTGTGATTCACGTGGTATATTTGGTTGCTCAAAACCATTACCGAGTGAATGGGAAATTGAAGCCAAAGTATGCTCCATGAAAATGGTGTTTTGGTGAAAATTCCTTAAAGGTTTGAATAAGGCTTGTCCCACATTGATTTGGTGGGAGGTTTTGAAAGGGTTTATAAGGCATGGGTTTGGTACTTGGAGTGTGCCCCAAGGGGTACTCAAGTGTTTTAGAGGGAGAGGTTATGGGCAAAATGGGCTAGATCCATTGGACCCAAAAATCACCACACGCGCGCCGCCACCGTCCGTCCGGTCGGGCTGGGCGCGGGTGCGTGGTGTGAGGTTGGGTTGGGTTGCGCTTGTTCAGCCCAATACTAATCTTTTTGGGCCAAAAACATTTGAATTTAATTCAAATAAACTGGTTTGGATTTAGTGTTCATCCAAACAGGGCCCTTCCCGTTTTTCAAACAGAATTAAACTGGTTTGGATTTAATGTTCATCCAAACAGGGCACTTCCCGAAATAAACTAGTTTGGTATTAATGCACACCCAAACAGGGCCCTTCCCGTTTTTTGCTATCTGTTTGAATTATAAACAGATTCAAATTCAAAACCAACAGGTATCATACCTGTTCAATTCAAAACCAAGAGTCACATTCACATCTATAAATAGGACCACCCCCATTTGATGTAATTCATTCAGAAATTTCGTATTTCACCTCTGCTAATTCTATTCTTCATCTTGCTGCATTTTATTTCTGAAAGAAAGAGTGTAAACACTTAGTGTGTTCGTAAGGCAAACAATTTGTAGTGTTGCTATTGTTTGTGGTAAGATCATTTCATCCTGGGAGATAAACGTCCAAATTCTGAAAGCACCGTGGAGAGGACGAATCTGTCTTAAGGACACAGTGTTAAACACTGGACTTGATCAGAAAAGTAATTCAAAGAAATTAACCAAGTAAGTTGTTTAATTTTATTCAGTTTTTTAATTTGTTTATTTAATCAGATTTAATTTTGTTTTTGTAACAAAATAAAATCTGTTATTTATTTATTTATTTTTATTTAGAGTTTGATTTTTGTAATCAAACATATTCTCTCATTTTCTTTATTTCTTTAATTCTAATTGTTGTTTTGTACACAATAGAATTAATATATTTTAAATACAGTGAAGATTGCCCAACAATTTATATTACAAAAAATGAATGATTCTTGAAATTATATTCATGGTTCTTTTTTAAAATAAATAAATAAATATGATTCAAATATATAGTTATTAATATTTAATTATCTTGATTTTTTATATGAATATTTTACTCAATAAGTCTAAAAAAATGAACGGTTTGAATTATCAAAATTGACTTCAAATAGGCTTACCAAACCCAAATACTCCTGACTTGAGAGAAGCCAAACCCATTTTGATAAAATTGTGCTCTTTAAATTTGCATGAATTTTAGAGTTCAGTAAATGTGAGGATTACATTTATTGGGAAAAATCATTGCATTAAATATTCAAAATTGTAGTAATTATCACCATGCAGGGTGAATTAGAGAAAAATGAGTGAGAGCTCTAATAAAGGAGCTCCAATAAGTTCTAATAGGAGTGGATGCCATTGTGATGTGATATTTTGGTCTTGATTTTATTTTTTTAATTTTTTTTATTCTTTATCACATTATTAGAGTTCAATTAAAATTTTAAAATTAGAAAGACATATCATTACTCGTGAATTGGGCTATTTGTTAACAAATATCCCTAAAACATAAGAAGAAGATAGAAATAAATAAATAAATAAAATAAAAAACTTTTTACCAATTTCAAAATACCTTTTGCTGATTTAAAAAAATAAAATTAATCTTTTCATAATTTTCAAAACGATTTTTACACAAATTCCAATATAAAAAAATGCCTCAAGAAAGTATTTGTCATTAACTTATTATTGCATTATTATATGTAAGGGATCAATTAAATTCCTGACAACTGTAGCAATAATTAAATCTAAGAAATAAATGGTAAATTTGGTGTAATTCAACGAGAGGTTTTTAATATTTCCAACATAATTTTTCCTACAATCATTCATAAAAGGACAATCATTTGGAAAATAAAAAAGCATGTTTGGAAACAAGACTACAGAGCAACATGCTAAAATATGTAAAATGCTAAAATATGTAAAATAAATTGGTATGAATTATCTTAACTTAGAGCCTGTCCAATGGAACTTGTTAAATTAGTATTGTTATTGCTATAATTTGACAATGTATAGTATTATTTTGTCAAATTATAGCAATGGTGCTCTAATGATGCAAAGCTATTTTAACAAGTCTTAACCGACTTTTCCTCCAATTTTGTAGGTGATATTTGGATATAGGTTTTTGAATATTTTTTTTATTGTTTATTTTTTTTATCTTTTATGATTTTTTTTTTAAAATTCAAAAAAAAAATTAAATATTTACATTTTACCAAAAAAAAAAAATTTAAAAATTAAAATATATATACATATAAACATAATTCACCTTACCATTCACATACCACTACAAAATTAAAAAACAAAAATTTACCTATATATATAATTTCACATATATATATATAATTCACTCCATCCCTATAATTGAGTGGGGATAATTAAGGCTAAGTTTGGCATCTACTAAATAATACAAAAAGTCAAAAAGTCACTATCCTATTTAAGTCACATCATTTTATTTAAATCACATCACCTCTCTAACACATCACATTAAACCCAACCCAAACCAAACCTAACCCATATAAACCAATAAGTCAAAAAATACACTTTTTTAGAACATCCCAAACCAACCCTAAGTGGGGTTCCAGATCTTTCAATGGTCCATCCATATCCTCCCTCTCTCTACACACACAGGGCTGAAACAGGGGTAAATCAAAAGATTCAGTGATTTCCAGACCTGTTTAGTCATGATCTCGTTGAATGGAACCAGTTTTATGATAATATAATCCAAACCCATCTCTTCAACTCTATATTTCTGAAGCAAATTTGTCCAGTTTCGTCGAATCACCTTTCCATTTTCGTGTCTCCCATGTTTTTCCCTTTTTTGAGTCTTAAATTTTCGACCAATTCAGTTTCTTCTTTTCAAAATCTTTGAACAAGCTAAACCCACTTCATCTCTGTCGATTTCAAGCATACCTATTTCAAAAAAAAAAAAAACAAAAGTTTTCAAAATCGTCGAATCAGATATCCATCTTTTGGCCTTTTTTGTTCAGCTTCTAAGCTTTGAAAATATCAATCTTTTCTTCATTTGGTTTTCAAAATCATTGAATCAGCTATGAATCTGGTTCTAGGCATTAAAAAGATCAATGTTTTGATTTCGTTTTGTGTGATTTTGAACTCAGATTTGTGTAAATTGAGTTATTTATTTGTTGATTGAACACAGATTTGGCAGTTGCCAAAACTACTGCCAAATTTGAGGTTTGGCAAATGCCAAATTTGCAAGCTGCTATACCATGTCATTGGAGAACCCATTTTCTGCCAAACCTGCCATATCATGCCTTTGACAACCTTTTAAAAAACTATTGGAGATGCTCTTAGATTTCCAAGCTAAATGAATCACCTACTAAATGTAGAAGATTGCTTATTATAATAAATTATTCAAATTCAATAATGCAAAATAAGGTACACTACACACACACACACACACACACACACATATATGTATATTTCTTCTGTGGATAAACTATCAAACTACCAATAGGTCCTAATAGTTAGACTTAATTCTCATAAAGTCCTATCGAAAATAATTCCTAGAAAAATCGTTGCTAAAAATAATTTTTTGTAATGATTTTTGAATGTCGCTAAAAATTGACAATTAATGATTTTTTTTATCACAATTTTTATAAATTGTTACTAAAACTTATAATTAGTGACGTTTTTCTATGACGAATTTTTTAAGCTATCACTAAAACTTAAAAATTAACTACTTTTTTGTTACGATTTTTTTTTAAACTATCGCTAAAACTTATAATTAGTGACGTTTTTGTGATAAATTTTTTAAATTGTTGCTGAAATTAACAATTAGTGATTTTTTTTTAGTAGCGTTGAATGAAAAACGCCATTAATCATCACAGGTAGGGTTATGCAAAATATCGCCTAATCTGTTAAAACTGCATGGATTTGCGTCAATCCACACTGCCTATTGACTAACTGAGGATTAAACTTTAAAATTTATAATCTGCCTTCGAAATCGCTCCGTTTTACTATAGTTAATTCATATATGTTTTTTAACTTCTAATGAAATATTAAAATAAAAATGAGTGAGAGAGATTTAACATATAAAATTTGTTACAAATCAATAGTTATATATATGAAGCATATTACATAAAATTAGTTTGTGTTATATATATAAAAATATTATGCAAAGTTGTGTTATATATTATGCAAACGTTTGATAATTGATTAGAATATTTTTCAATTCGTCAATTTGTTCAAAACCCCTCTAACCATAATTTGGTAATTCATTAATCTGTCAATCTGTCATTCGATTTGTAACTTTACTTCCAAATTGTCTGAATTGCACCGTACACACGCTTATTCACAAGATCTATTGAATAATAAATTCATCTATTAAGATCTATACGTAAATTTTTTATTTTTTGAGAAGCAAATATTAGACATCCAATTTTACCCTTCATCTGAAGCCAAGTATTTTTAACACTGGACAACGTGTGCGAGTTTACATATTTATGCTTAAAATAACTTTTGAGTTCATTCGTTACAGGAGATTAGTCCAATAATATCAAAACGTTATTTCGATACCCCAAATGGGAATTTTTGGGTTTAGTTATGGTGTGCAACTTACACCTTACACTTTATTCTTTACACTTACACCTTATACTTACATCTTTTATACCGTACACCTTACACTTTTTGTGTAAGTGGCACATGGTGTGCAACTCACTTACACCTTACACCTTACATTTACACTTTACACTTACACCTTACACTTACACTTACACCTTCCATTTACACTTTTTGTGTAAGTGGCACATGGTGTGCAACCCACTTACACCTTTTGTGGGTTGCACACCTAAGAAAACTCTTTTTTTAAAATCAAATTTGAGTTATTACAAAATTAAAATATAATTAATTTATTTAAAATTATGTTTCAAAGTCGTTTTTAAAAAATATAATTTAAAATTGTTTTAGGTTTTTTTTAATGGTTTTTAAATTTTTTTTAGAAGCTAAAACAATTAATGGCTTGTTTTGACAAAGAAGTTAAAAGCAGTTTTTTATTTTTTTAGTTTTTTTTTATCAAATCACTTCTCCACTTTTTTATATGTTTTTTTTAAAAAAAAATAAAAAAATTAACTTTTAAATGTGTTTGAAAAGTTGCTAACAAAGATACTTTTTTGTAGTAAAAAAGAAAAAACTAGGGCAAATTACAGAAATAGTCCCTATAGTTTAATCTTGGTTTCATTTTGGTCCCTGCATTTTTAATTGTTTCAATTTTGCCCCTGTAATTTGGTTTTTGGATCGAACTCGTCCAATAGTTAACCGCTGTTGGGATTTTCGACGGAAACCCATTTCCCCCAAGGGCAAGGTTGTCATTTCGCCACCCCTATACCCATTTTCCCCAATTCTGTAACTAATATATAGATATATGTACATAATATATTACGTATGTATGTTAAGGGCAAGACGAAGAAGATGAGAGAAAGAAAATGGAATCAATTTGTTGCCAATGTGGGTTAAGGGCTCGAGTATGCACATCTTGGACTGAGAATAATCCCTCAAGAAGGTTTCTGAGTTGTCCTCGTTATGGAGTAAGTTAATATATATATATATAGGTATATGTATATATATTTTTCTTCTGTTCAATCATGCTATTTTGAATTTTTTTTTTGATTTAATAAATGTAGATATGGAGTAAGTGAAAAAATATATATATATATATATATTTATCCTCTGTTAAATCATTCTGTAATTTGCCTTCTTTTTTTTTTTTTGAGAAATGCAGAGTAGGGGTGCTTGTGGGTTCTTCATGTAGGTTGATCCTCCTACTGGTACCTGAGTTCAATAGGTGATTAATGGATTACTTAGAAGAATTGGGGTCATTGAAGACCAGGTTCGATTGCATAGAGGAAGAGAAAGGAAGCCGCTGATCTTTGTAGTGATGTCATGGATATTTTTCTTGTGGTGCTATCTCACAACAGAGCAAGATGGGGAAATTTCTGGTAGCAACAATGACAATGATTCGACATAATGGGAATAAGAATTGTAGATGTAGGTGTTTCATGTTTTAATGTTTTGAATTTGATTATGTTAGTTTTGTAAACAATGCTAGAATAGCATATGCAATGATAACCATGTGTAATGTTGTCTGAATGACTGAAATGAAATGGGTTTTGTATTTTTGTAAATTGCAATGCCATTTGAAGATTATGTATTAAATTTTGTGAGCTTTATGATCAATGTTAGACTGCAATTAGATTACATACAAATGTATAATGTGTTGTGATTTGGTAATATTGATTGGCATTTCTAACAAATAGAACAATACAATGCCAAAAGGCAATAAGAATAAAACAAAGACACTTGGTCAATATTCATTCATTAAACAACAGAAGGCAATCATATTGTTCACCAATAGAAGACAAGGTTCACCAACAAAAATACAATAGTTGATCAACAAAAGTGATTACAAACCAGCAAAATGATGAGCACATCTAGTCAAAAAGTGTAACTACAAAAATTTGATCAACATTGTTAACCCTAGCAAAAAATAGTAGGTCATAGCAGTTTATGTACAAAAGACAATTGGGCCTTGTCCTTGACTGCCACCAATTTGCAGTCTTGTTGTTGGTTGCACTAGTTGCAGCTTATTTCTGTGGAGACAAGGACACAAATCTTCTCCCCCTAAACATGAATGAGTCTGTAGGTGCAGATGTTGATGACTGAGTTGTGGAAATGCAAGTAAATCCAGGTGGTGGTGTTGACCTTGCCAAGGTAAGCATGCATGGTTCAATGCTTGGCCTTGACTTTGCCTTGTTGGCCATGGTTGGTTGACTTCCACTGGCTCTTATAGGTGCTGCCTTTGCCTTTTTGATGATGCTTGGTTGACTGCTAATACCTTTTGCAGTTGTTGCCCTTGCCCTGGTGACTATGCTTGGTTGACTAACACTAGGTCTTGCAGCTGCTGTCTTTGCCCTGGTGGCCATGCTTGGTTAAGTGATACTAGGTTTTGTAGTTGCTATCTTTTCCCTGGTGCCTATGCTTGGTTGACTGCCAATAGGTATTGCATTTGCTGTCTTTGCCCTAGTGCCCATGCTTGGTTGACTACTATTACCTCCTGCAGCAGCAACCTTTGCCTTACTCCTTCTTGCCATGTTTTGCTCTGTACCCATTGGATGTATTTTAACTTGACTCGAACTATTATTATTCCTCACCTTCAGACATGGTGAAATGTAATGTAATTAATCAATCAATGCCTCATACAAATTGCAATGTAAGAGTCAAATAAATTGAGAATTACTTTACTTATAGGTAAGTTTGCCTTTATAGCATTGCCTTCAACTGGTTGACCTTTGCAACTTCTTTTCTTATGTCCAAGCTGACCATATGTGGCACATGTGGTTATAATGTGTTTTCTCTTCAACTTGTAAGGGTTTTTGGGTTCATCTGCATCTCTCATCCTCAATTTCTTTGGCCTCTCTGGTTATTTTTTGACTTTAGGGGGCAGTGGTGCATCTAACACTGACTTAGGCCACATTTCAAATCCATTGATGGGGTAGATTAGTGGCTCATAAGAGGCCATGTAAGTCTCTTTCTTGAACTAGTGTGCCACATATTTTTCAGGGTTCTCATGTTTATCATAAATGGCTGCTATTGCATGATAAAATGGGATAACTCCTATTTTCTACATGAACAGGTGCTATATATCTTTTAGATCAACCACAAATTGTTGTCCATTGAAGCAGTTGATCTGGTACTTTTGTTCCTCTGTCCAAATTGCAATGCAATTGCATGCATCAAATTTCCTCTTTTCTAGTCTTTTTTGGATGTTAGGACATATAGGACCTTCATATGCCCTCATTTTTTCTCTTCTTATTTGCATCCTCTTCATCAATATGCATCTAATATCCTTAAGCAGTGGCAAAATAGTCTTATCTCTTGCATCTAGAATCAAACTGTTGAAGCTCTCACACATGTTATTGTCTAACTCATCACAATTGCTGTATGTTGTGAAATGGGACCTGCTCCAGAAGCAAGGTGGTTTGTCTGCCAACCATGTGAAAGCATCTTCATTTGTCATCTTCATCTCTTCCATATGAATTGAAACCTTTGCACATATGTGGCTTTGGCTACATAAAACAAAATTTCTTTTAAATGGATGCCCTCGAAGTTGTCTTTGAAGTTGTTGTAGAAATGCCTAATACAGAATCTGTGCTTAGCATATGGAAACACCTTTGCAACTGCTGGAATCAGTCCCTATGATAAACATAAATGAAAAAAAAAAAAAAACAACAACAACAACAATTAAAAGCCAAGCCAAAGCAAGTAATATAGGTTATCCACAAAAGACTAATTAAATTAAGTGAAAGAATACCAAAACCTTTATCTTTTGTTTATCAGACATGACTGTGAACCCTTTGTGGTTGTCTATCCTTAAATCTTCCTGTAGTATCTCCAGGAACCACTTCCATGAGGATTTTGTTTCCCCTTCCACTACAACAAAAGCCACTGGAAAAGTGTTATTGTTACCATAAATGGCCACAGATTGAAGCAACTGGCCCTTCTAAGGACCTCTCAAATGGCAAGCATCCACTCCAATATATGGCCTACATTCTGCAATGAAGCCTTTCTTAGAAGCCCCTAAACATACATAAATCCTTTCAAATCTTGACTTCCCAACATCATTCTCATCCTTATCCTCATCCTCTGGTTGAATCTCATGAACCTGCATAATAATGGTTGATTTAGGATTTAATCTTCTAATTTCTTCACAATAATCCCACAGCTTTGCATATTGTTCCTCATGGTTGCCCTCAATCAGCTCTTGTGCTTTCATCTTGGCCCTATAAACTTGACTCTTTGAGACCCCAACTTTGTGGTCCATCTGCACAGCTTTTTGAAAAGCAGAAAAGGGCTATGTAGGGTTGGTCTTAAGTATCTCTATGTAATGTTTGGACAACCAAGTGGAATTGACTTGTCTATTGTGAAAAACTCTGCCACAATTGTGCGTGGGGTGGTAGGTTTTTATTTGAAAACTATTTTCCCCTTAAACTTTAGATGCAAACAGGACCCACTTGTGTGGAGGCTTACAACTAGCTCTCAGCTTAAGGCTGTCATTTTTGATCAACTTGATTGCTTTTCCAGTCTTTATAGCATGTTGTCTGACAGCATCTTTAAAGATTTGGGAAGTCCCAAACAACATCCCAACTTTAAATTGGGGCTCAACCATATATGTATGCATATTAAATTGAGGGTACTTTTTCTTTCTTCTTCCCATTATCCTCATCTTCAGTTGATGAATCAATGCTTCTCAGCTCATCTGAAGCTGACTCATCCTCCCACCTCCCTTCAACTTGAGTACCTGCTTTATCAATGACATTATCCCTCATTAAACCACCTCATTTCACATTCCTATCCACATGAGTTTCAAATAGCATGTCATCTTCACTTTCATCAATTTCACTATCCTCATATTCCTCTAAATCTCTGGACTGTGTCTGAGAACCTTCATCATATCCACTATCAAACAAATCATCAACTTCTGCTACACCCTTACCTTGCTATAACTCAGCTTCTCCACCACCATCCTTTTGGAACTGAGTTTCTACTACATCCATATATCTATGAAACTCATTTTCACCTCCAAACAACTCATCAATGTCATCAATCAGTATTGAACTAGGTTGTGTTATAGGATACTGTTCCAAACAGAAATCAATGTGCCTACTTCTATTCAAGAGTTTCAGCATACCCGTCAACTCATTGTCATTCTTTATATTGACTAACCCACTAGTAAGATCTTTATCATGCAGTCTGTAGTAATATAACATGCTTCTAGTACAATCCAATTTCTCTACCAAATCCTCTATGTATAACATACTCATGTAATCAGCTTTGCAGTGGTCAAAGTATGTTTCTTTTCCCCCTACATACAACCTATTTGGACTACATACAAATGTTCCCCCATGATGCATTTTTAAAGTGAAGTAATCACTATTAGGATCTATGAGACTAAATAAAAAATAAATTAATCAAAATTTGTCAATGGTTGATTACTTTTCCCAATGTGCATGTTTATTCGCGTGGGAACCAATGTCAACAAAATAGGGAACAAAACAAAGAATCCAACATATAGAAAGGTGCATCTCAGATTAGTCTAACAAAGAAAAAAACAAACAAACAAACGTGAATCTAAATACACATAACCTATATGTTACGACCCAAACCTGTCCCTATAGGTTTAGTGCCGTAACCGGCCAGTAATCCATGGATTACCTACGGCCTCTGCAGACATTAACAATTATTAAGGGGCTACGGAAGCAAATACATAAAGTAAACAAGGTCCAATGAACTGTGATGACGTACATGGGAAAAAAGATTTAAAACTTATTCATATACATAGACATGCTAGTCAGATACGTTAAATATGTACAAAGTATTTACATAAAGTATATCCCAAGATCCAACATTACAAGACACAAACATAAACATTGACTAGCATGAAACAAAACAGCCTCAGCGTTGGACTTGACCGGAACCTCCTCGGGAGGCACAATAGTTGGCTAACAAAAAGGGAACAGGAGGCCCTCAACTCTGGCCCTGGTCATGTGCCGGCTCACCTACATATATATAATAAACTGTGAGCGAAAGCCCAGTGAATAATAAATAGAGTAAAGGGGTTTCAATGAATGAGTCCATACAGATTTCAGAAATCAATTCATATTGTATCAAAATCATGCTTGATCAGATTGAAATTACAACTCAGCTTTTTCAAATTCATACTTGATTCGATCATATATAGGCGGAAATCATGAGTCATGGTTACATTTACGTGATACATCCATTAGCAATACTAGACGCGCAATGCGTAAGGTTATGAATAACCTCTTTAGCTCCGGTGAAGGAGCCTCCGGATTCGGGTAATTGGACAGCTAAGCCCCCATGGTGGGCCTCCGGTACGGGCTATAGTGCACAAACTGGACGCATAAGCGTAGCTTATAACTAACTTTGTTCCACAAAGGAACCTTCCGCTACCGGGTCACGGCTATAAATCTCACTTGGTACTAAGGATGTCACGAATACATGTCGAAAATCAGACAATCATTCATTGTACATAACATATCATTTTAGAAAACAGATCTCATTTTCATCGCACAGAAAATAAGTACAGTTGAACATATCTTTACAATGTTATTACTTACAGTGGGCGTTGAAACCAATAGGTGGAGCCAAAAGAGTCAAATAGATGTGGCACACGACCTACATAACACATAACGGATACACACTTGAAATACGCATTTCTAATTGTACAAAACTCACACCAATGATTCTAAGTGTGTACCTAGCCTCTTATCCTTATTAGGGAGCCTTAAATATGGCCTAGGGATGCCTAGGATGGAATGTGGATGCAAAAATGCCTTAGAAAACATTTTTCAAAAGTTGCTAAAAACAGAGGTTTCGCTCGAGCGAGCCTTCCTTCGCTCGAGCGAGCCTGCAAAATCAAAGGGTTCGCTTGAGCGAGTAATCCTTCGCTCGAGCGAGTAATCCTTTGCTCGAGCGATCTGCAAAGATGAAAAAGTACTGGTTGGTGATTTTTCCCGTTCGATGCTCGCTCGAGCGTGAGACACAGCTATTCGCTCGATCGCAGGTCTCTTCGCTCGAGCGTACGCCTGCGTGCACCAAGATTCTGAGAGCTTAAAATTTACGTTCGAGCCACCATTTCTTCGCTCGAGCGGAGCTCTGAACAAACAATGGTCGCTCGAGCGAGGAATCCTTCGCTCGAGCGAGGAAGCCAAATTCTGGAATTTCCAGATTTGCCTTCCAAGTTCGAACCAAGCATTCTCCAACCCAAAACTCAACCTCTTGGGCCCAAATTCTGGAAAAACACTTTAAACTCAAAGTATATCAAGTTTCAAAAGCCAATTTGTAAATTCAAGGGCCAAGAGTGAGTCAATTAGAACACCACATCCATAAATTTTTCAAGAACAAAGTTTAAATCAACATGCAAGAACTCAAATGAATTTCAAAGCTCCAAACCATGATCAATTGGTCAATTTAGTGGAAAAACATGATGAATACATGGATGATACTTAGGAAATGAACATGCATGTAAATTTTCATGGAGAACAACCTCAAAATCTAAAAACAAGTGCATGCATGTATGAGCTAAGTTCTAATTCAACATGTTAAACCATAACTTGGTTTAAAGCTTCAAAATTAACATGGATTATGCAAGACACAACTCAAGATCAACATTAAGGGAAGGAATTCACTACCTTAGGTTCCCAATTCCAAGTCTAGAGGTACAAAGTTGCTATAAACCTTCAACTCTCCAAGTGTCTAGCCAAGATTCTTGTTGAACTCAAGTTTTTCCTACTCTCTCTCCCTCAATCGGTTTGGAACAAGGGAATGGCTGAGGGGAATGTTTTGTTTGAGTGTAGATATCCCAATACAAGTTGCCTACATGATCCACTAATAATGGCATAATGGTAATTAAATTAAATTCATTATTATAACGTTAATTAATCAGATTTAAACATTCCACATCGAATTTTAATTGAACCTACCATAAATTTACATAAAATCTAACTAGTCTAGAGCACTAATCAATTTCGGAATCGGGTACCGATAAGGCTTCCAATTTGCGAATTAAAGTTAAACACGAATAGATATTCCGACACCGAACAGATAGAAACACATAATTCATGCAATGCACATGCAAATAAATTCCAGATTTCCTCTTAATTATTATTAGGCATAATTAAGTTCCAATTAGCATTAATCAGGGTCGGAGTTATTACACTATATGTATACATAAATCACCATTTAACCACTATGAAGTCGAGGGACCAAAATGAAAACGACAATATACATAAACAAACAAATGTTTGTCAGAAAAGTCAAATACCATATTAAGGGCTCCCAGACGAAGCATCTCTTGAAGCCATCGACTTAGCTTGCTGCTTTCTTACTTTAATGGATTTAATTTCAATATCAGATTTTCTTCAGATACCTCTGAATTCAAGCCTCACCTCTCACCAATTTGTTGTATTCCCTTTCTTAACCCCTTTCCTAACCCTAATTCCCTATTTGTTTACACAGATCATGTGGGCTGCATATTCGGGTGGGAAAATGGGTATGGGGGTGTCGAAATGACAACCTTGCCCTTTGGGGAAATGGGTTTCCGGCGAAAATCCCAACGGCAATTAACTATTGGACGAGTTCGATCCAAAAACCAAACCGCAAGGGTAAAATTGAAACAATTAGAAGTACAGGGACCAAAATGAAACCAAAGGTAAACTATATGGACCATTTCTGTGATATTTAATTTTTTTAAATTGACGATGATGACCAATGATTTTTTTTTTTTTGGACCTTTTAAGTTTAATAGAAAAAGTTATTTTGTTCTTATTATCTCAAACCCCAAGTTAAATAGGATTGCCGCGTTTTAAAGATATGATTTTAAATTTTAAGTCCGGTTCTCAAAACACGATTTAAAAAACTTATAAATTTTTTAAATAAAGTTTAAAACAATTTGAATTGAAAAGTTTGTTTTAAAACAACATGAATTTGTTATTAAAAAAAAATAAAAACTTCCACCAAATAATGTGTTGACTTGAATGATAGTATTCTTTTTTTTCTTTTTTCTTTTTTATCAATAAAAAAAAGATATTTTGAAGTGTCATCACTGCATTTGTGGACCCAGACCCCGAGATAACCTAGTATTCTTGTTTGGTAGTATCTTTGATGCGTTCCATCAAGAGATTGTGAGAGGAAAACACTTTAATTTTTTTTTCATGTCATATTTTAATTGAAAAGTTAAAAAGTCATTAAAAAGTTATTTTTCAAATGAATTCTTAGGCCTCTGTGGGCAAGCTAAGGTGATATCTTGACTTATTAATTTTTATTGGTTAAAATAGTGAGATCTATTATTTTTTTGTTGTTATTTTTAGAAGATAACTGAATAAGTGTCACACTTCCTTTGAACTGTAAAAAGTAAGACTTGTATTCGTTAAAATCCACACTATTCCACTGGAGATGATCTACCTTAGAGCATCTCCAAAGAAGGGAGCAAAAGGACTATAGGAGGCATTTTGTTAATGAAGTTGTTTTGGTTTTCCTCTAAAAGGCTCTCTCCATCACAATAGACATTTTACCCATTTTCGTTTTGGCTCTTTACAAGTAGCTGGTGTCCATTGCTAGGCCAATGGTCTTTCCACCATTTTGTTCATATCTGCTTGCTACCTCCGTTTTCCCCATATTTTAAATTTATGTTTATAGTATGTTTTTAAAAATATTAGCTAAATTAGTTTAATTGGTTAGCTAAAATGAAGAGTATAATTGAAGTATACACTAGCTAAACTTATTAAGCAAAATAAAGAGGATACTTTTTTGCGTTCTTTTAGACCATCTCCAACGCTTTATCAGATGCATCATCAAATTCAAATTTGGTGAAAAAGTACATCTTTTTGTGCTCCAATGGTTTCACCAAACCTGTATCAAACTGAGAAAATAACAAATGTTTCACCAAACTAAGGATCTGGCCACCTTTCACCATTTTACTATGCAGGACCATTGAGGATGGACCCACTGGACATCCGGCCGGATGTTCCCCTGGTCGTCCTCTTCTTTGAACAATTCCCACAAAAATAGATAACACAGTGTTAGAAAATCGGTTTGTGCAACTATGACTTTTGACTAATTTTGAGCCTAAATTGAGATGGGCTTCGGACACCGATTGAGGTGTGTCTGGGTGAAAACACATTCTTTGCTGGGTGGTGATTCACTTCATATATTTGGTTGGTCAAATCATTTTTCGAGTTAATGCGAAATTGACTCTGAAAGAGACTTTGGCAACACAGTAGTTGCTCTATTTTCTTCATCATCGAAACTATCTAAGCAAAGAAATCAAAAGCAAGAACTAATTTTTTTATTTTATTTTATTTTATATTATCAAGAGATTGGCCAATGAGCACAAATTCTTAATCACAGTGAAGATAGGTTCCATTGGAATCACTATAGGAATCACATGAGTGCATGAGGAAGGTTCCATTAGAATCACTATAGTGCATAAACAATGGTTTGCTGATTTTGCATGGATCGGTTGACCGGCGGGTCAACTGGTTTGATGAAAAAATCAAAATCTTTTGTTGGAGTAGACGATATCAGATAGAGGCATTCGTCTTTTTTTTACTCAAATTTAATGAAAATTCTGATGAAATGTTAGAGATGCTCTTACAAAGCATTTAATAGTGTTCTATGACTACCTAATATTTTTTCTTAAAAAATGTCTACATCAGCTTAAATTTTATTTTATTTTATTTTATTGTCTTTAATGACATTTTTTACAAATATTTTTCTTTTAACGTTTTAGGAAAGCTCTTGAAAAGTAACAAAAATTGGGGGAAATGTTTTTTCCAACTAAATCTTGTTTTATTGTCACTTTTAACCAGCATTCAATTTTTTAAATTTTAAAAACCTGAAAAATAAGATAAAATAAAAAATTTAATGTTCAACACATGCCACTATAGACAAAAATAAACAAATAAATAAACCAGTCAACTTTTAATCCAATATCATAACAAGCAAGGCATTTATATGCTTGTCTATAAGATTTAACTATGGTGCTCTAAAATTATTGCACAATTAAATCCTTTCAACTCTTCAATTATCACCATAAAAATAAAAATAAAGGAAAAAGGTTGAGACGCCTTTTTCCTTGACCCTCACAACCCCTAAGATATTAGGATTGGCTAATTTTTTGCTTTTTTTTTCCTATCACTCACTAACATGTGTCTGTGAAGATTGCGGAGATCAAGAAAAAACATGAGTTTCTATCATTTCTGAAAAATAAAATTGGTCAATTAACAATGTTCATAAATCATATAGTGACATCTAAACGGCATTATGAATTTTCAGATTTTGCTTCACAAATCCAACATAGAGAAATTACCTCACTAAAAAATGCAGTTTATTTTAAAAAAATTTAAATCCTTGTTAACTCTTCAGTTATCAATGTTCATAAAGGAAAGGGTGACATCCCAACCTCATCATGAATTTTGAGATTTTATTATTTGGCAGGACAAGGAAAAAGTCTCTCCAAAATGGGGATTAAATTGTATATATCTTCCCTATACTCTACTTTGACAGGAGCCTCATGCATTGAGTTGTCCCTCATATAGTAGTCCAAACTTTTTTTTACCAAAACTGTGTCTTTTAAAAACTTTTTTTCCTTGATCCGAGTATTTTTTTTATATTTACCAAACTCAAGTTATTTTCATGTCGTGTTTTTTGTTGGAAAAAATAGATTTTTGGTGACTTTAATTAAATATTAAAATGGGTTCCAACCATCTATTGTGTTGGGTCCAAGTGAGTCTAGATACTTTGCAATGAGATCTTTACATCACAAAAAGAATGGCAAAAAACTATTGAGAATTGAATGAGAAATTGCTTCATGAAATTAGCTTCATGAAAGAGGTAGTGAGATTAGTGTGTATAATATGTTTGTAACTCCTGCATTATTGCAGAGGTTAATGGTGCATTAGTGACCAGCCATAAAGGCAGTTTAATGGTACATTAAAGGCTGGAGGCTCCTCCTCTCTCTCCTATACATGTATAAATTGAGACCCTCCAGTCTAGTCTTAACACAGAAATTTTTACTTCTATTTTACAAGTCAGTTTGTCAGAAAGTTCCTACAGTGAAAAAGGGCTGCCACGGTTTTTGTTCGCTAAGCTAAACAGAGAGTGCTTCTGTCGTAGATGATTTTTTGACCGTCGTATCTTGAGAGATAGACGTCGGAATTCCTCAAGCACCCAACCCATGGGGCGGCGAAAATCCGTCTTAAGGAAACTGTTACCATGTAGGTTTCGGTTTACTTTTTTTACCATTTTATTGTATTGGGTATTTCTGTTGTAATTTAGTTGTAATTTTCAGCATGTGTTCTTGGTATATAATTTTGATTTATTCGTGAATCTATTTGTTTCATTTCACAATTTAGACAACATTTTTCAAATACAAATTTGTGTTTTAAAATACAATGTCTGGTGATAATGCAGTTCGTCTAGGTGGATGGGTCGGACTGGTCCAAGCTCCCTGAATCTGGGTCGGGATGTCGAAATCTCGCCGGAGTAACCTGCAAGCAAGTTCAATGGGGAACGGGGTAGTCCCCCGGTGAACCCTCCGACGAACAAGTTAGTGTCTGGGCGATAGAGATAGAGAGAGTGAGAGAGATAGAAGTTAGAAAAGCTTAACCTTCTTCTTGTCTTTCATCTTTGCTTATATCTCCTGGTAATCATTTCACTGTCTCTGCCGACCTGCCCTCACCGCCGAAAGCCTGTGTCGTAGCTTGCCTTGTTCAAGGTAAGGGGGTCCTATTCCGGCTGAGGGGTGCTATCGCAATAAATGCTGTGATGGATTGCATTAATGGTGATGTGCTGTGGGCAATAACTTTGCAGATCTTTGTCTGCTGATGTGGCCTGTGCCTCACTCTGCCGTGTGTTTGAATGTCAGTGGCCCTCCATTCCTAGTTGGACTCCAGCTGTCTTGGGCTTTGCCAACTGGGTCTTGCTGTGGGCTCCAAGTGATGGGGTTAAGGTTGCTCACTATGGGCTGTAATCTTCATGGGCCTAGCCATGTCAGTAGTTCCCCATTCCCGAGTGCAGCTTCAGACCAACGAAGGGAATAACAATGGCGGAGGGAAGTGCGGGTCGTGCCGACCGTGAGGCAGTCTGAGCAAGAGAGGCCGATCGTGAGGCTGGTCGAGCGGGAGAGGCCGATCGTGAGGCTGGCCGAGCGGGAGAGGCCGATCGTGAGGCTGGTCGAGCAAGGAGAGCCGACCGTGAGGCTGGCCGAGCGGGAGAGGCCGATGGTGAGGCTGGCCGAGCGGGAGCGGCCGATGGTGAGGCTGGTGGAGCGGGAAGGGCTGATCGTGAGGCTGGCCGAGCGGGAGGGGCCGATCGTGAGGCTGGCCGAGCGGGAGAGGCCGATCGTGAGGCTGGCCGAGCGGGAGAGGCCGATCGTGAGGCTGGCCGAGCGGGAGAGGCCGATCGTGAGGCTGGTCGAGCGAGGAGAGCCGACCGTGAGGCTGGCCGAGCGGGAGAGGCCGACCGTGAGACTGGCCGAGCGGGAGAGGCCGATCGTGAGGCTGGCCGAGCGGGAGAGGCCGAGCGTGAGGCTGGTCGAGCGAGAGCCGGCGTGGTGGCCCGGAGAGGCCGATCGTGAGGCTGGTTGGCGAGAGGCCGATCGTGAAATTTGGTCGAGCGAGAGCCGACCGTGGTGGCCCGGCGAGAGAGGCCGACCGTGAGGCTGTCCGAGTAGAGGCACGGGCTCAAGCGTGGCGTGCCACGTGATGTCGATGGAAAAAGACAGGTAAGTGGAGTCGATTACATCACGGCGACACGTGCGTGGCGAGGCAAAAGGCCAAGCGTTGGATCAAAAATGAAACGTTAGGTGATGATGGTATTGAAAGTGACTTCGCAGGCAATTTCAAAAGTTTGGCAAACTGGCGGAAATTAATTGGGATCCTTGGAATACGGGTAAACCGTGGGCTTTTGGTATTATTCGATTTACTTACTTGTTCTCAAAAAATCGAGATATTCCAAGTATCACGCCCTTCGTCGCTCGCGATACTCCATTAGAGCATTTCTTCGAGTTCTTAGGCCCTGCATCAGAAGCAATTCGTAGACATACTTTGGAAATGGTACAAGAGGAGAGTCGAAATGTGGCGGGGGATCCGCTGGGGGAGGACGATGCAGTGGAGTTAGTGGCGCAATACAGAGTCGCGAGGGTGGAGGAGCCAGCGATGCCGTTCTATGGTTCCACCCTGTTGGCGGCTCCGACGCCCATCAGTCAGGTGGGGCCAGATCATTGGCATACAAAGCCTGACAAATCAACGATAACTGAGGCGGAGTTGGAAGCTATCCGCGAGAAGTACCAGATTCCAGCAGAAGTGGAGTTGCTGTTGCCAACATCAACGGAGAGGCCATCGGACAGCAGGCCAGGGGAGTTCTCCCTGTACGAGGAGGCTCTGAAGGGGGATTGAGGCTGTCGCTGCCTCAAATAGTGGTGGACGTGCTCAACCACCTGGAAATAGCACCGGGACAGTAGATGCCCAATGCCTGCAAGATCTTGCTGGCCTGTGCGAGTGCGTGGCGGAAGGCAAATGATGGGGAAGGCGATGGCAGTGGAGGAGTTCTTCGCTTACTATAAAGCCTCTGGTCAGCAAGAAACGTGGGTCACACTTCAGGCGGTGGTGGGGAAGGGGTTGGTGGCTGGTCTACCTACGTCAATTAAGGGGTGGCGTGCAAGGTGGTTCTATGTTTCTGGCAACGGAGGGGTTGGGGTGCGCACCATCTGGAAGGTGCCAATCAAGACGGTGGAGGCAAAGTTGGGGGCTGAGGCAGAGGAGAGGGTGAAAAGGGTGAAAGAATGGAGGGAAAAGAAGAAGGCTAGGTGGGACGAGCTCGTACAGCCGTCTGCACTGTTTGAGGCAGGGCTGGGTCCTCAGCCGACCGGAGGAGATCTGGACCGAGCGGAATTGGAAGCAAGGAGGGAGGCGCAGGAGGCTGAGGATCAAGCCCTTCTTGCCAGAGCTACTAGGCTCAAGAAAGCTCAGGACGACCGACCTGCCCAACCAATTGCGAATGAGAGGATCAGGCCTCGTCCACAGCCGTTGGGAGGGAAGGACTTAACCACCTTCGAGCCACGAAAGCCCCCTGTGGACCCTGTGAAGGAGAGGGCCAGGAAGGAGGGGGAGGCTCTGAAGAAGAAGAAGAAGAAGAGAAGTGCTCCAGAAGAGGCTGCAGGGGAGCCTGGGGCTAAGAAGGTGAAGAAGGCTCCAGCTGGGGTGGAGGCCCCTGTGGCAAGGGTGACCCCAGTGCTGGAGGCTGCTGAAGCTGTCCCAGTGCCTCAAGTGGCGGTAGAGGAGGGTAGGACTGAGCCAAGTGAGGGGCAGTAGGTGCAAAGGAGCGTTGTGCCTTAGGAAGGAGGAGTTGGCCTGAACACGGCGATTTATCATGCACGTGCGGTGGCTGAAACGCTGGAGGGAGGAGAAGGCTCCGCCAGGGCGGGGGCTGACTGTCTGGTGAAGATCGTGGAGGAGTCAGCCCTCCGTGCTGTGTCCAGATTCAATGAGGCAGACCTGTTCAGGGGTCTGTGCTCTGCACAAATGGAGGTGACAACTCTGGCAGGGGCTCTCTTGAAAGCGAGTCGCCAAAATCAAGGTGGAGAAGCCAAGGCACAACTTGCCAAACGAAGGAGGAAAAGGCGAGTTGGGAGGCCAAACAGCCGCAATGACAAGCCGAGTTGGAGGATGCACACCGCAAGGTTATGTCACTTGAATTCACCGCTCTTGAGCGAAAAAATTTGGGACGAGTCCCAAAGGGCCTGTGTCATTGCTAACGAAAGGCATGAAGAGGCCATGAGCAACAATGAGGAACTGGTGAGGCAGAAAGATGAGGCAGACGCTAAGGTGGAAGCTCTGCAGAAGGAGGTAGAGGAAGAACTTGCCAAGGCAGAGGAGGAAAAGGGGAGATTGATGAGGGAGTTAGAAGTAGAGATGGGGAATGCGCAGGCGGAGAGGGAGGGCTTGCAGAAGGAGCTGGATGAGGAGAAGAGGAGGGCAGCCACTGCGGGTGAGGCTCTGCAAAAGGAGTTGGAGGCAGAAAGGGCATGGGCAGCCTCTGAGAGGGAGATCCTTCAAAAAGAGCTGGACGAAGTGAAGGCGAGGGCGGCCTTGGAAAGGCAACCTACCCGATCTGACGTCCTATGGGTTGCACAATTCAAAGGGTCTCCAATTTCAGTGTGATGAACCTTGATGGTACGCCAGCTTAGGCCGAGGTGGGGTTTGGGGTCTTTGGGTCATCGAGGGGCCAGTCTTTGGGGTGAGGACAGAGTCTGAAATCATCAACAGTTTCCAGCAATCTGACTACTACAAGCACGAAATGGCTGAAATCTTGGGGACGGTTGGAAGATGTTCAAGCCTTGGTCGAGGCTCCTGCACTTAGACCTGAGTAGTGTGGTGATTGGAGAAGATGACGTAGCCCAGACCCCACTGGACGAGGGGATTGAAGAAGCTGACCTCATTTCGAGCGAGGATAAGGAGTGATCTGCATGATGAGTAGACTTAGGAGTTTTGGTTTATTGTTTTGTTGTTTGTTTGTTTTTTTTTTTTTTTTGGAAGGGATGTAAGTAATTTGTACACACATTTTTGAATGAATAAAATGGCACTTATGGTTCTAGTTGATGATTCCAGTATATTTCCCCTTGTGTTGGTTTGGTCTTGGTTTGCTTTTCTTGTGATTATTTTGTGCACTGATGTTTTCAGCAAATGCTTGTGCTAGGCAGTAGAGCAAGGTGAAACTAAAGTCATGCCAAAATCCAAGTCAGCATAGGATAAGGAATTTTCTAATACAGAGTGAAATAGCAAATTTGTTTAAGTGTGGGGGGAATCTGGAAAGTAATGTTTCAAATTGAATGAGCATGGAAGTAGACTGAAATGTAATGTTTGAAGATGTGATTTTCAAATGAAATATGGGAGAGCATTTTTAAAATATGACTAAGTGTCAAATTATTTTGAAATTGTGGTTAAGCGTCAGATTATGACTGAGTGTTTTGCTTTATGAGCTTTCATTCATAGGTCTGACTGGGGCTTGTGAAAATGCTCAGGTCTGGCTGAGGCTTTTGAAAGTGCTCAGGTCTGACTGAGGCTTTGAGTGCTCAGGTCTGGCTGAGGCTTTTGAAAGTGCTCAGGTCTGACTAAGGCTTTTGAAAGTGCTCAGGTCTGGTTCTGACTGCGGCTTTTGAAAGTGCTCAGGTCTGGTTCTGACTGAGGCTTTGGAAGTGCTCAGGTCTGGTTCTGACTGAGGCTTTGGAAAGTGCTCAGGTCTGGCTGAGGCTTTTGAAAGTGCTCAGGTCTGACTGAGGCTTTTGAAAGTGCTCAGGTCTGGTTCTGACTGCGGCTTTTGAAAGTGCTCAGGTCTGGTTCTGACTGAGGCTGTGGAAAGTGCTCAGGTCTGGCTGAGGCTTTTGAAAGTGCTCAGGTCTGACTGAGGCTTTGGAAGTGCTCAGGTCTGGTTCTAACTACGGCTTTTGAAAGTGCTCAGGTCTGGTTCTGACTGAGGCTGTGGAAAGTGCTCAGGTCTGGCTGAGGCTTTTGAAAGTGCTCAGGTCTGACTGAGGCTTTGGAAGTGCTCAGTTGGATAGTGCTCAGTCTAGCCGAGGCTTTTGAAAGTGCTCAGTCCGACCGAGGCTTTGGAAGTGCTCTGGCTTTTGAAAGTGCTCAGTCGAGGTCAGGAACGTGCTCAGGTCTTGCTGAGGCTTTTGAAAGTGCTCAGGTCTAACTGAGGCTTTTGAAGTGCTCAGGTCTGGTTCTGACTGAGGCTTTTGAAAGTGCTCAGGTCTGGCTGAGGCTTTTGAAAGTGCTCAGGTCTGACTGCGGCTTTTGAAAGTGCTCAGGTCTGGTTCTGACTGAGGCTTTAGAAGTGCTCAGGTCTGGTTCTGACTGAGGCTTTGGAAAGTGCTCAGGTCTGGCTGAGGCTTTTGAAAGTGCTCAGGTCTGACTGAGGCTTTTGAAAGTGCTCAGGTCTGACTGAGGCTTTTGAAAGGGCTCAGTCCGGTTCTGACCGAGGCTTTGGAAGTGCTCAGTTTGGCTGAGGCTGTTGAAGTGCTCAGTCTGCCGAGGCTTTGAAAGTGCTTAGGTCCGACTGAGGCTTTTGAAAGTGCTCAGTCTGCTTTTGAAAGTGTTCAGCGCTGGTTCTGACTGAGGCTTTGGAAGTGCTCAGGTCTGGTTCTGACTGAGGCTTTGGAAAGTGCTCAGGTCTGGCTGAGGCTTTTGAAAGTGCTCAGGTCTGACTGAGGCTTTTGAAAGTGCTCAGGTCTGGTTCTGACTGCGGCTTTTGAAAGTGCTCAGGTCTGGTTCTGACTGAGGCTTTGGAAAGTGCTCAGGTCTGGCTGAGGCTTTTGAAAGTGCTCAGGTCTGATTGAGGCTTTGCGTGCTTGGTCTGGCCGAGGCTTTTGAAAGTGCTCAGGTCTGGCTAAGGCGTTGAGTGCTCGTTCTGACTGAGGGGTTGAGTGCTCGGTCTGGCCGAGGGTAACGCTGCAAATGAGAGTAACGCTGCAAATGAGAGAGTCAAATAACGATATATATACAGTTGAAAAATTGTGAGTTCGGTTCAAAGTTTGTATTTTCTATTGAGAAGGGAAATACAGCAGTTGTGACGATACAAAAGTGGGAATTCATTAATAATAACGCTTCAGATGTTCAGCGTTCCAGGGATAGGGAAGGTCTCGGCCGTCCATGTCTTGGAGTCGGTAAGTGCCTGGCCATGGGCGGGCCTTCACAACGTAGGGTCCCTCCCATTTGCCTGCCAGTTTGCCCTCAGTTGGATTCTTTATGGCAAGGGTTGCTTCTCTTAAGACAAGGTCCCCTACAGAGAACTCTCGCGGTCGGACACTACGATTGTAGTGTGTTCTCATTTTCTGCTGGTAAGAAGCCAACCTGACAGCTGCTGTCTCTCTGAGTTCTTCGATAAGGTCCAGGTCTGCTCGCCGGGGCTCTTCGGTTGAGGCGAGGTCTGGATGCAGAACCCTGGGGGTGGGCAGACCGACTTCGACTGGGATGACCGCCTCAGCGCCATATGTTAGACGAAAAGGGGTTTCCCCAGTGGGAGTCCGAGCAGTGGTTCGGTAAGCCCAGAGTACGTTTGGTAGTTCCTCAGCCCAAAGGCCTTTAGCAGCTTCGAGTTTGGTTTTGATGATCTTCAGGAGAGAACGGTTTGTGACCTCAACTTGGCCGTTTGCTTGGGGGTGACCAGGGGAAGAGAAACATGGTTGAATCTGGAGATCTGCACAAAACTGCCTATACTTGGCGTTGTCGAATTGCTTTCCGTTGTCGGTGACAATGGCTTGAGGGATGCCAAACCTGCAAACGATCGACTGCCAGATGAACTTGGTTGTATTTCGCTCGGTGATGGTGGCCAGGGGTTCTGCCTCTACCCATTTGGTGAAGTAATCGATGGCGACAATTGCAAACTTGGTCTGGCCTCGGCCGGTGGGAAGTGGACCAACCAAGTCGATCCCCCATTTGGCGAATGGATAAGGGCTGCAAAGGGTGATCAGCTCGGTAGGAGGGGCGTGTGGGATGTTGGCGAAGCGCTGACACTTGTCGCATTTAAGCACAAAATCGGTGGCATCTTGGTTGAGAGTCGGCCAGAAGTAACCTGTGCGGAGTACTTTCTGAGCGAGGGACCTGCCCCCCGAGTGGTTGCCACAGATCCCCTCATGGATTTCTTGCATGACATAGGTTGCCTGGGTGGGGTTGAGGCATCGCAGGTATGGATGTGAAAAACCTCGTTTATAAAGGATGCCATCGACCAGAATGTAGTTAGCCGATCGAGCTCTGACCTTGGCAGCTAGCTGTTGGTCGTTTGGGAGCTCCCCAGTGGTCAAGAAGAGGAGAATGTCGGATGCCCAAGGGATGGGTTCAGTCTGGAGGAATTGCACTTCTTGTGAGTCGGGCGAGATGGCCGGGTGGGCTAGATATTCAAGGCGAACTCCATCGCTAAGGTCGGAATGGTCGCCAGGTTACCGCCATTTCTGCTCGCTGGAGTTTTCCGTCCGGTATGTGCCCGATCCGAAAGTATTGAAGAGGCGAGCAAGGGGGAGTGCTATGTCTCTGTAAGCTCGCATTGTGTCATCCTTGGCATTGAATTCCCCCGTGATCTGACCGACGATGAGCTGGGAATCACTGAACACGCGGATCTGGTCGACACCAATGTCTTTGGCGAGGCGGAGTCCTGCTATCAACGCTTCATACTCAGCCTCGTTATTACTAGCCTCAAACAGGAAACGAAGAGCACACTTGAAATAGCCACCCTCAGGAGAGGCGAGGATGATGCCAGCCCCACTACCTGCCCTGCGAGATGACCCATCAACATTGAGAGTCCAGGAATGGGGATCTTCAGGATCGGCAGGAGCTGATGGGGCTGTTGAGGTAGTGGGTGGTATAGGATTGGTGAATTCCATGATGAAGTCGGCTATAGCTTGCCCCTTGATTGCTGTTCGAGGGCGGTAGGAGATGTCAAACTGGCTGAGTTCAATTGACCACTGCATTAGTCTGCCCTAAAGTTCTGGTTGTTGTATGACCTTCTTCGAGGGTTGGTCGGTGAGGACCACTATAGGGTGGGCTTAGAAGTAAGGGTGAAGTCGTCTGGATGCAGTGACCAAAGCCAAGGATAGTTTTTCTAACAATGGGTAATTCGCTTCCCTTCAGAGTCTTACCGATGTAGTAGACAAGCCCGTTGGATCGAGCCATCTTCTCGATAAGTGGTGACGGTGTTCGATACTGCTAAGTAGAGGAAGAGGGGCTCGCCTGTGATGGCTTGTGAAAGAATGGGTGGGTTGGCCATACACTGTTTTAATTGCTGGAAAGCCTCTTCGGACTCAGTTGTCCATTCGAAGGTCTGCCTGAGGACTTTGAAGAAGGGTAGGCACTTATCTGTGGTGCAGGAGATGAAACGGTTGAGGGCGGCTACTCTGCCAGTGAGCCATTGAACTTCTTTAACCGTTTTGGGTGACTGCATCTCGACCAGAGCTTTGATCTTTTCAGGGTTAGCCTCAATGCCGCGTTGACTAACCATGAAGCCCAAGAATTTCCCAGACCCTACGCCAAAGGCGCACTTCTCGGGGTTGAGCTTCATCTGATACTTTCGAAGAGTGGCAAAAGTCTCTCGCAGGTCGGTGATATGGTCAGTGGAGAGTTTGCTCTTGACTAGCATGTCATCTACGTATACTTCCATGTTTCGACCGATCTGATGGTGGAAAACTGCATTGACTAACCGTTGGTAGGTGGCCCCAGCGTTTTTTAATCCGAACGGCATTACGCAATAGTGGTAGGTACCTCGGTCGGTGATGAAGGATGTGTGTTCCCGATCGGATGAGTGCATCATGATTTGGTTGTACCCAGAGAAAGCATCCATGAAACTGAGCATTTGGTGACCGGCCGTGGCATCGACCAGCAGATCTATGCGGGGAAGTGGGTAGCTATCCTTGGGGCAAGCTCTGTTCAGGTCGGAGTAGTCGACGCAGAGACGCCATTTGCCGTTGTTTTTGCGAACCAGGACCACATTGGACAGCCACTTAGGATAGTCCACGTTTTGGATGAACTGGGCCTCAAGGAGTTTGTCAACTTCTGCAGCGATAAGATTATTACGCTCTGGGTGGAAGATTCGCTGCTTTTGGCGAAAAGGTCTGAAATGAGGTTTGATGCTGAGGCGGTGGGTTATGAGAGAAGGGTCAATGCTTGGCATGTCAGCATGAGTCCAAGTAAAGACGTCCCTGTGCTCGGTCAGGAGGGCAGTAAGGTCGGCTTTGGCTTGGGAAGGTAGTTGGCTACCGATTTTAGCTGTTTTGAGCGGGTTGGTGGGATCAATATTGACCTCGACGAGCTCCTCCACTGGTTCTCCTCTGACCAGCTCGTTTTCATCCCGCCGAGCCCTTCTTCAATGAT
Organism: Camellia lanceoleosa; assembly: GCA_025200525.1. NCBI lineage: Eukaryota > Viridiplantae > Streptophyta > Magnoliopsida > Ericales > Theaceae > Camellia > Camellia lanceoleosa. Next base: position 23,027,723 of record CM045760.1, read on the forward strand.
CATTGCCTCCTTCACTTAACTTCTTTAAGGGAGGCGACGAGTACTCCCGCCACCGCTCGCTTACTCGATCGTTCGACACCTAATCGTGAGGAAATTTGATGGCAAGGTGATAGGTGGATGTGATGGCTTGGAAGGCATTTAGGGCCGTGCGGCCAAGGATGATGTTGTAAGCAGAAGGGCAATCGACCACGAGGAAGGTGAGCAACTTAGTGGTCTGCCTGGGGTGTTCGCCGATGGTGATAGGTAGGTCGATGGAGCCGATCGAGGTCACACGGTCGCCGGTGAAACCGACTAGAGGGGTTTGGAGCGGGGATAAGCTCTCTTCTCCGACCTTAAGCTGGCGGAAGCAATTTAGGAAGATGATGTCTGAAGAGCTGCCATTGTCTATGAGGACTCGTCTGACCTTGTAATTGGAGAGGATTGAAGAGATCACGAGGGGATCATCATGGGGATAGCGGATTCCTGCACAATCGGCGTCTGTGAAGGTAATAGGTTCAATCCATTGCTTTGGCTGTTTGGAAGGTCGGTCGACCATGGCCACCGTCTTGTTCGAGCCCTGCCGGATTTTTCTGAGCTCGGCCCTCTGAGCTGAGCGGGATGGTCCTCCGCAGGCGAGCCCGCCTGAAATAACCCTGATTTCTCCAACTGGTGGAGGAGGATTCCCTGGGGGTCGGGGTTGTGGTTGTTGACGATCATGACCCTGGTCAGGTGGGGCTTGGTGTCGGAGTGGGGTGCACCGACGGTCGTGGTTCGAGGGCTCGATCTTTTTGTCTCGCTGAGCGGATATCGTGGAACCTACCGAGACGCCTTGACGATCGTGGCTTCGACCGTCCTTGAGATTGATCTGATCGTTTGTGTTATGGCCATGGTCTTGGTGGAAACGGCAATATTTGGACTGGTCTTTCCGGCTGGAAGGGTTTCGTGAAGGTAGGGGCCATTTGAGGGGGTAGTCTTTCTGGATTTGATGGAGGACCTGTTCCATAGGGGAGTTAAGGGGGGTATACCTCTCGAACCGACCAGGTGGTCTAGTATAATGGGGTGTTTGGTTGTTGTACTGAGTGTTTCGGGGTTCGGGGTCTTTTCTCTTATCTCTGGGGGTCGGGTTTTTAGTGATCGGATCTTGCCGAGCGGGTAATGAGTCTTCTGCGTTCATATATTTCTGGGCTTTGGAGAGCAGGGTTGCCATGGAGGTCGGGGGGTTTTTAGAAAGTGAGAAGAGGAAGTCAGACGACCGTAGGCCTGCCATGAATGCGGTGAGGATGACCTTGTCATCATTTTCAGCCACCTGCAAAGCTTCGGTATTGAAGCGAGTAACAAAGCTGTGCAGTGACTCCCCCTCGGTCTGGCGGATGTTGAGAAGTTGGGTTGCAGGGCGGCGCTGGCGTTGAGCTCCGATAAAGTGGCTGAGGAAAGAGTCGCTGAGGTGCTGGAAGGTGGAAACATAGTCCACTAGTAACTGACTGAACCAAAGCCGGGCTGACCCCTTCAATGTTACAGGGAAAGCTCGGCACATGATCTCGTCAGGAAAGGCGTGGAGAATCATGAGGGTGCGATAGGTTTCCAGATGATCGACTGGGTCCGTGGTTCCGTCGAAGGAGTCAATGGTGGGCATTTTGAACTTGGCGGGCAGAGGTTTGTCTCGGATGGAGGCAACGAACGGTGAGTTTGTAGTGGTAGAGGGTTTGTGTTGGATGTTCTGCATGACCCCTTGGAGCTGGAGCTTCATGGCTCGGAGTTCAGCGTCCCAAAGGGGAATGTTGTCACCTCCGGAGGGGAATGGAGGCTGAGGTGGATGCTGGATACTGCTGGCTTCCTGTTCGGGGGCTGGTGGTACGATCGACGGGTGTGGAGGTGGAGGTGGTGGAATGACTTGTGGGTGAGGCAGTTGCAAGCCTCCCAAGTTAGGAAAGTTGGGTTATGGGATGGTGTGGCTCAAGGCTTGTTCTGGATGGGGCAGATCACCTGGGGGTGGCGGAGGTGGCATGGGAAGATTTCTTTGGAGCAAGGCATTTATCAGGGCCTGGTTTTGCTCGGCCATGCGGTTGATGCTATTGGTGAGCTCGATGAAATATTGTGGCGGTTGGTTTGGGTTGGGAGGGTCGGTCTGGTGGTCAGCAGCATTGTGGTGAGAAGCCATGGATCTAGTCGTGACCATACACCTCAATGGGTAAAGGTAAAGGATCGTTGGAACGAGGGTCTCCGGCGACAATGAACACAACTGGCGCGCGGATAAGAACCAAGTTCCCACAGACGGCGCCAACTGATAATGCAGTTCGTCTAGGTGGATGGGTCGAACTGGTTCAAGCTCCCTGAATCTGGGTCGGGATGTCGAAATCTCGCCGGAGTAACCTGCAAGCAAGTTCAATAGGGAACGGGGTAGTCCCCCAGTGAACCCTCCGACGAACAAGTTAGTGTCTGGGCGATAGAGATAGAGAGAGTGAGAGAGATAGGAGTTAGAAAAGCTTAACTTTCTTCTTGTCTTTCATCTTTGTTTATATCTCGTAGTAATCATTTTACTGTCTCTGCCAACCTGCCCTCACCGCCGAAAGCCTGTGTCGTAGCTTGCCTTGTTCAGGGTAAGGGGGTCCTGTTCCGACTGAGGGGTGCTATCGCAATAAATGCTGTGATGGATTGCATTAATGGTGATGTGCTGTGGGCAATAACTTTGCAGATCTTTGTCTGCTGATGTGGCCTGTGCCTCACTCTGCCGTGTGTCTGAATGTCAGTGGCCCTCCATTCCCAGTTGGACTCCAGCTGTCTTGGGCTTTGCCAACCAGGTCTTGCTGTGGGCTCCAAGTGATGGGGTTAAGGTTGCTCACTATGGACTGTAATCTTCATGGGCCTAGCCATGTCATCTGGTATGCATGCTTATAATGAAGGAATTATTTTTGCCAAACCCGTGTCTTTCAAAAACTTTTTCCCTGATTCAAGCATTTTAATTTTATTTTATTTACCAAACTCAAGGTATTTTAAAGTTGTGTTTTTAAACCACTTAACTGTTGAAGTCTTGTATCTAATACACGACTCCACAACACTTCGCTACATAAAATCATGGGACAGTCCTACATTTTCACCATGTTCAATTATTTTTGAAGACTCGAGGTGTGAGAGAAGACTCAAGGTGTTAGTTTTCACATTTTTGCTGGAGTCATGAGATCATTCCACGTTTTTAGTGTTCAATTAATTTTTGAAGTTTGTCGGAAACATGAGTTCAAACTCGTTCGTATTTTTAAAATTGGGCTTTAACAATAACTGGAATTTGAGAAATAATTGTTTAATATGTGTTTGGTAAAAACAACTCTATAATGGAGATTGTTGATTTACACTACATATTGTGCTAAATATGGCGTTTGAACAATAAATGGGATGAAAAGATTTGCAAGAGACACGAGACAACTTTTTTTGTTTTTGTTAATGTTGATAAAAAGCAACTTCATGGTATTAAAGATGAAACAATTTGAGCAACATATATAGTATGGTGATGCCTAATTACTTTTCACATGGCATTCTATCTTAAGATGTGGATGATGAAATCTATTTAATTGTAAAAAAATATAAATGACTCCAACTAAATGATATTATATTATTATGCAATGGATAAGAGGAGAAATGATAATCTTGGTGATGCACATTATGACTCAAATGAACTCTATTCCTCTCTACTATAATGTCCTATTAATTGCCACTCAAAACTATCACAAATGCAGAATCAATTATTGTGTATATATATAGAATAATGCTATATGTATCAATTAATATATTAATTAGTGTATCAATTGATGAGGTAGTATAATTTAAAAGGTTTTTGATATTTGTAATTTGTATAATGAGTATGGTCAATAATAATATCATAACTAGTGTTGGTCAGGCCCGACCTTGAGATTTTCGAAACCCAAAACCGATAATCAACTAATAAATTTCTGGAGTCTTTCACATTTGCATTTTTCATTGAATAAAAAAAAAAATTAAAAGTAAAGGACAAAAAATGTGTCAAAATCACAAAAAATACTTAGAATTACATTATAACAACTAATAAGTATCGCTTGATCCTCCATTTTCTTACATTTTTAGAAGCAAATAAATCAATAATACTTGCATAATCTAGTTTTTTTTTGCAAAATCATTTTCAATGGATGACAATGCTAATTATTTTAAATAGGTCTTTCAATTTTTTAATGGATCAATTTATTTTAAGTTAATTTGGGTCTTCCTTAATTTCTTTTGGACATAAAATATACTTAATATATTGCATTAAATTATAATAGGAGAGACCCCTTTTTTGGGTCTATTTTCAATGGATAACAATGTTAATTTTTTTAAATGGGCCTTTTAATTTTTTAATAGGTCAATTTATTTTAAGTTAGTTTGGACTTTCTTTAATTTTTTTTTTTAGATTTAAAATATACCTAACGCATTACACTAAACTATAATAGAAGATGGCCCCCTTTTCGAGTCTATTTCGAGGGGCCCTAGGCCATAGCATTGTGGATCTATGCCCAGGACCAGCCCTAGTATTGGTACATTAATTAATACAATAATTAATATATATAACACCACCGGTATATACAGATATGCATATGTGTATTTGTACGATTGTTTATTCTGTGTTTACATCATTCCTATTACAACACTGATATGCCATTTGTGTTTTTCTTTGCCATGTTTACTAATGCACAGATCATGCCCGTCTCAGGAAAATGATTGGTGGCCTTAAAAATTGTGGCTCAAATATCTCTAATTGTCAATTTTGGTAACTTTATTTTTTTATTTTTTATTTTTTTTTACCTGATAGAGAAATTCGGGGCATTAGGGACACTCAAATTCAGGCCCCCTAGCATTGCCGCCATCTCAATATCACCAAATCTACAGATTTATTAATATTAGAATGCATATTATTATGTCCCAATTATTTAGAATTTATAACTCTTATATAAAAAACTTTATTCAATAATTGCCTCGTTTGTCAATTACATATTTTAATTAAAAGTTAAAAAATTATTATAAATTGTCATATTATTCTTTTTTCTTTTTTACATATTATTTTATAAAAAATTATTAAAATAATTTATTCCCAACGAAACCTTAATATATGAAATACAAGAATTATGTACACTCAAAATTAGATGCAACGTTCACTCACAAACCCAAAGTTAAATGTAAAAATTAGAACTTTCTATCCGCAAAGTACTTTTTGGAAGCAGTTTTAATGTGCACTTGCTGATTTTTAATTTATTTCATTTTATGTTTATGGGATTTTTATTGATAAAACTCATTTAGAAGTGTTTTAATTCAAGAAGTCTATAAATGAATTTTTTAACCTATTTAGTCCCATGTATGTATAGTTTTATTCCATAAAGTCATTTTTCTTGATTTACACTATTTTCTTGGACACTTATACTCTTATATTTAATTTTGATACCTTTATAAATATTCTTTGAACGGCCAGTAATTTTATGATGTGAACATTTATATTTTAAAATTCACATTAGTAGGAATGTAAAATTGGCCCGTGGGCGGCCCGAAATCCGCTCGCGAGCCGGAACGGGCCCGGCCTGTTGACAATGTGAATATTCACATTGACATGTTAACATTCACATTAACAGGAGTGTAAAATTGGCCCGCGTCCCGTGGCGGCGTGAAACCTGCCCGCGGCCCATGGGCGGCCTGGGGTGGGCCCGGTCCAGCCCGTTAACAATGTGAATATTCACATTGACATGTTAGCATTTACATTGATAAGAGTATACAATTGGCCCGCGGCCTATGAGTGGCCAAAAGCCCGCCCGCGGCCCAGGGCCGGCCCGGCCCGACCCGTTGACAATGTGAATATTCACATTGACATATTAACATTTACATTGATAGGAGTGTAAAATTAGCCCGCGCTTCGTGACTGCCCGAAACTCGCCCACGGCCCGAGGCGGGCCTGGCCCGGCATGTTGACAATGTGAATATTCACATTGACATATTAACATTCACATTGATAAGAGTATAAAATTGGCCAGCGGCCAGGGTGGGCCCTACCCGGCCTGTTAACAATGTGAATATTCACATTGACATGTTAACATTCACATTGATAAGAGTGTAAAATTGGCCCGCAGTCCGTGTGAGGCCCGAAGCCCGACCGCAGCCTGAGGCAGGCTTGGCTCGACCCGTGACAATGTGAATATTCACATTGACATGTTAATATTAACATTGATAGGAGTGTAAAATTTGCTTGCTGCCCGAAGCTTACCCACGGCCCGGGGTAGGCCCGGCCAAGCCCGTTGACAATGTGAATATTCACATTGACATGTTAAAAGGCACGTTGATAGGAATGTAGAATTGGTCCGTGGCCCGTGGATTGCCCGAAGCCTGCCCATGGCCCGAGGCAGGCTCGTTTGGGTCCGAGCCCGAGCATGTCCGAGACCCTAAGTTAGGGCCTAGGTCATCACTTTGAAGCCCGGCTCAGCCCATCAACCCGCTTAAGGCCTATTCAAGGCTCGGTCTGAGGCCTAGCCCGTTCGAGGGGCAATGTATTTTTTTTGTGAAAAATAATAAAATTTTGGTAAAAAGAATTAAAAAAAAATGGCCAAGCACGCCCAAGCCCGACCTAAGCTTGAGGCTAGGCCCAGGCCCATTGGCCCGACCTGAGGCTCGATCCATCGGCCCGTCCAAAGCCCGAATACCCTTGTGTCAAGGCTAGGGTCTGGGCTTAACTTTTTTGCCCGTGGGCCAACCCGACCTGGCCTGGGAAAGGCTCGTTTGGGCCCAGGCTCGAGCCTAGTCCAAGACCCTAGACTAAGGCCTAGGCCATCACTTTGAAACCCAGTCTGGCCCATTAGCCCGGTTAAGGCCCATTCAAGGCTCGGTCCGAGACCCGGCCCACGCTGAGGCCTAGTATTTTTTTTGTTGGAAAATAATAAAATTTTAGTAGGAAAAATTAAAAAGAATTAAAAAAAAAAAATGGCCAGGCCCGCCCCAGGCCGCTCACAGGCTGTGGGCAGGATTCGGGCAACCACGAGGCACGGGCTAATTTTACACTCCTATCAATGTGAATGTTAACATGTCAATGTGAATGTTCACATTGTCAACGGGCTGGGTCGGGCCCGCCCTAGGCCACTGGCCAATTTTATACTTTTATCAATGTGAATGTTAACATGTCAATATAAATATTCATATTGTCAACAGGCCGGGCCGGGCCGCTCACGGGTCGTGGATAGGTTTCAGGCAGCCACGAGGCGCGGGCTAATTTTATATTCCTATCAATGTGAATGTTAACATGTCAATGTGAATATTCACATTGTCAACGAATGGTAAGCTTGCCGTCAAGCGTGCTTTTTTTGGCCATGGGCCAATTTTATACTCTTATCAATGTGAATGTTAACATGTCAATGTGAATATTCACATTGTCAACGAGGCGGACCGGGCCCGCCGTCATCCATGGGCATGGTGGTTTCGCCACGGGACGCGGGCCAATTTTACACTCCTATTAATGTGAATGTTAACATGTCAATATGAATATTTCACATTGTCAATGGGTGGGGCCCGCCCCAGCCCGACTCGAATTTTTCCCGGCACCCACGAGGATCGACATGGGCCGGGCCCCTATACATTGACGATATGAACATTCACATTAGGGGTATTTTAGTAATTATGTCACCCATAGGACTTATTGAAATATAAGAAAATAATGTGAACTAAATAGAACATAAGTAGATGAAAATGACATTTTGGTATTTTTATTTCAAATAGGACCTAATGGAATAGTCAAAAAGAATATGAGTTGGATGAAATAAAACTTTTAGCCTCCGTTTGAGAAGTGGGTTGACTTTTTGACTTTTTAACTTTTTTGACTATTTTAGCTTGGGCTAAAAAGTTTGGTTTGAGAAGGACTTTTTGACTTTTTTGATTTTTTTTGTGAGAGAAGAGTATAATGATTATGAGTTGGATGTGATGTTTTATTTTTTGTAGCTAAAATAGTATATTTTGTCTTTTGTGACTAAAATAACTAAAAAAATATGAGAAAACTCTTCCTAAATGGATTCTTAAAAAGTGAATTTATCAAAAAAAAAAAAAAAAACTCCCTATTTTTATTAATGACATTAAACATTTTGGTAGCTTTTTTTTGAACGGGAACATTTTGGTAGCTTGAACACCAAACTAGAAGAGATGTCAATCTCAATCACCATCACTAGTTCAATAAAAGGATCAAGTCAACAAACTAGTACTGGAATTGGCTAGCTATATAGGTATTTCTCACACTTTAGTAAACCTATTTGAAACCTTGAAAATTAGAGATTGATCTCAAGCCCTCTCTCAAGTCTCAGTTCATCAATCTCGGCCACCACAAATGGAATTAAATTAGACCGCCCAAAAATCTTGAATGGACTTTATTGGGCATTGTAACCAATCAAATTACAAATCCAACATATCAAAGACATTATGCTTCAGTTGTAAAAGATTAGTTTTTTTTTTTTAATCTGCTATAAAAGATTAGTTACAATTAGAGAGTCAAGACAGATTAGACAAATACATTCTCTCTTTTCAAGGAAAATAAATTCCTTTCATTTATCATTGAATAATATTATATGTATCAATTAATATATTAATTAGTATATTAATTAATGATGTGACATAATTTTGAAAAATTTTAATATTTGTAATTTATATAATGAATAAAAATAATAATAATGTCATAATTAATATTGATACACTAATTAATATACTAATTAATTCATATAGTACAACCGTTCCCCATTATACAAATATCACAATAGTAACTGTATCAACACTAGGTACCTACATGGAATGCTATAAAAACAAGTTGCATTTTTTTATATTTATTTTGTATATATATATATTGAAAATTGGTTTACTATAAATAGTCTTTATACATACTAACTAAAGTGATTAGAAAAATAAAGAGTATTTTTTTTTGTATACTTTCACGTTATGTTTGGATTGAGTGATTTGGAGAGAAAAAAAAAGAAATGGAGAGATATGTATTTCTCTTATTTGTTTGGATAATTTAAGTAGAGAGAAATGAAGAGAAATAGAAAGAAACTCATTTTTTTTATAATCCTCATTTTTAATCTTTTCAAAAGTGGAGAGATTGGGAGAGAAAATAAACTAATAGATTTTTATATTTTCATAATACCAATTTTATCACTATAAAAATAAAAGAAATAAAATGATTGAAAATATAAAAAGGTTATTTTGGTGATATAACATAAAATAGTTTATTTTCTTTTCTCTTATGAAATCTAACTAAACAAGAAGGAGAGAAATCACAATCATTTCTTACTTATCCAAATAAGAAAGAGAGAAATCACAATTATATTTTTTCTTTTCTTTTCTTTTCTCTTATAACTTAATTAATCATTTTTTTTCTTTTCTCTCTTAAATTCTCAAATATAGTGTCAATGTTGGAGTTACTCTTAGAAATTACTATGATGGTTTCACAATACATATCAGGAATCCAACTTTATAATTGAAGATCTGTGATCTCTAAAATCTAATGCGCTATCAATTACATAATGTAATAAGAATTTCAAAATATAACTGAGACAAAAAAATTTAATAGTAGAGAATCCAATAGAGAGAAAATTTGAAAAAGAATCCAGGAGAGAGAGAGAGAGAGAGGAGGCGGCTAACTGCATACATTGAATGAGAAAAGGGAGGGTGGGCATGGGGCTGGAAACAAGAGGAGGGTATTAATGGCATCTAAAGCGATGGTGAAATAGATTGATGAACTACCCCTTCACTTGTTCTTACTCGTCATCAAAACTAAGTCTGTGTTTCATGTGGTTTGAATTCATCGTACCATCACCAATATTATGAGACATTTTATTTATCAAAAGTATAGCATAAAATGTTTAATTTTATTTTTTACATTTATATTTTTTTATGTTTACACTCAATCTTGTTATTTATTTTAGTTATTCATCTTAACATTATTCACTTTATAAAATGCAATATTAGCAATGAAGATAACTGAAAAGAATCAAATGGGTTTTGTCTAGCTTTTGGGTAGTTACATTTGATTAGTGAATTTGAGTTAAAAGGCAAAACGTTTAATCATATACAACTGATTAAAGTTGAAAAAGTGAGTGATACTCGATATTTTTGAAGTGTTACGCGTGGTGAAGATGTTCTTATACAAAAACTTCATCAAGTCCTGCTATGTAGGATCTTATAGTTTGACAAGTAATTTTTTGGCTTCAAATTTTTGTCCTTTTATTTCAATTGACTCGTGTTGCACTATTGTGCTTTCAGATTCTCACCACGTAACTTGAATACTAGTGTATTGAGGTGATCAACAATCTTTTATTTTTAAAGTCTTTTGTTTATAATCTCAATGCACTTTCAATCATTAAATCATGATGTGAGAATAGTGAAGTCCGGATGAGTCCAGGCGTGGGAGACACTGAGTTGTGCTTAGGGAGTGGTGTGGCTGTGCTTTGGGAGTTGAGGAGTCTGATTTTGGGTGTTGCGATGTCTGGGGTGTGGTTTGACTTTTGGGTTCATGCTTTTTTTTTTTTGGGTTAAGTCTTTTTTTTTTTTTTTTTTTTTTTTTTTTCAACTGTTAAATTTTGTTTGGTCTTATTTAGAGTTCTTTTTGTTAACAAAAATTTGTGAGCTCAAAGGGTAGATTGTGTGAACGTGAATTGTAATAAAAGTATTTTATATCGTCTAAACCTCTCTCGGTATATTATATTTTTTTGTATTTTTAATTTTATATTTTTAATACAATTTTTACTTCACTAATAAAAAAATCATGATGTAAGAATTTCAAAATACGTAAATTTCGAAACATAATCCAATTCTTAATTTGGGTAGAGCTCAAAGTTAGCTAAAAAAATCAAGTCTTATTTAGCAAATTTATTTCCCGTAAAAAAAAAATTTAAAAAAAATTTTAATTAGCCAAACTTATTTTAAAAAGTCAAAAAGTAAAAAATATATCAAATAAATTAGTTTTTTAACATTAATTTTTCTATAGAATTAATTTTTATCGATGATTTAAATTTTTAACTAACTCAAAAAAAAAAAAAAACTAATAATTACAAATGCTTTGAGAGAGACAAACCAAAAATCTTGTGCTGGCTGCAACATAAGAATTGAATTTTTTTTAAAAATAAAAAATTCCTGACAAGGTGGGTTTGGGTTATTTTTTAACTAAAATCTTTAAAAAGATAAAATAGATTAAAATAATTAATAAAATAAAATTTCACATAAAATTCATAATCATTTTATTTTTTCACTCACAAGTATCCCATCTAACCACAAAAAAAATCAATCATCTTTCCAAACTCAAAAATTTTAGTCTATTAAAATAGTCAAAAACTAAAATAGTCTGCTAAATAGTCAACTTCCCAAACACCCACAATACATGTATTGAAAAACATAGAACGTTGATGAGTTAATTAATTTTGTTTAGAATGTGAGTTGGTTTTTTAGTTTTTTAACTTTTTAGCTATTTTAGGTTGGGGGCTAAAAGGTCTATAGATTTTTTGACTCTTTTTTACTTTTGTGAGAGAAAAAATAAAATTATTATGATTTGAATATGATATTTTTTAACCTAGGACTAACAAGCCTATTTTAGCCTATTTTGGCAAGTTGGTTAAAAGTTAATTTTTAAAATTTTTGACTTTTTTGAATTACATCACCTCTATACTTTTTTACACGTTTTTTTAAAATCAAAAAAGCCTAAAAAAAGTCAAAAAATTAAGTTTTAATTATTTTAGCCCCAATCCAACTCAGCTTTCGTTTGGGATGTGAATTGACTTTTTGACAATTTTAGTCCAGGACTAAAAAGTATCATTTGGGATAGGACATTAAAATAATATTTCATTAAGTATATGTACTGAGATAGATGTGTAAAAATAAAATTTTCTAACATTTTATTCTATTTAACTAAAATAATTAATTTTATTTTATATAACTATTTTAACCAAAATAAACATGCCAACTCCAACCCATCCTTCAAAACTTTAAATATGAAGGATCCTTTCTAATTTTGAACTCCAACTCATCCTTCATTTCTTCCTCCCAAATAAAAGAAGATGGATTGATCCTTCAAATATGAAGGGAGGATGAACAAAATGAAGGAGCCTCTAAAGCACTATTCACTCTACATTTCTTATTATATTCAAAATAACTTTTAATGTGTAAATTTAATTTTTATAAAATTGACATCAATAAAAAGTATAAAATCATACCTTTAAAATGAGTATAATATTAAATATATTTTACAAAAATTTTAAAATTAAATATTTATTAATGAACAAAAATTACTTTTTGATTGGAGTTTGAATGAAGGAAATGAAGGTTTGTGGTTGAAGTTTGAATGAATAATAACCTCCTCTATATTTACTTTTTGAATAAAAAATATTATTTTCTTCCTCTTAAGAAGAAGATGTGATTGGAGATGCTCTCACAACTAAAGAACTAAACAACATAGACCTTATAACTTCCCAAACGGTTGCGACTACAACTAAGGAACTAAACATTGCTCCATCAACTTAAACCAAAAACCTTACAACTGTATGATGATTGGGCTTACACCAAAGGTCCCATGACCCTACAATACTTAAAAGTAGAACTATATTGTTTACTCAAGACAGTTAAGCCATTACTACATTGCTTAGAGCTCTCTCTCTCTCTCTCTCTAAAATGGGAGTGCATGGTAGCAAAGCAATGGTGGATTAATAGAGGACCAACCTAAATCTGCCAACCGTTGTAAATGCAATCCAAAGCACAAATTAATGGCCATGTGACAATTAACCATATGTGGGAAGAGATAATTATGATGCACACGCCCTAATTCTTAATCCAGATATATAGGTATTGATCCTTGTATTGTCATGTTATGGCTAATTAATTAAAGTGGGGTTGTTATATTTTTAGACCCCGTTCGAAAAAAATTATTTAAAAAATAAAATAAATTACTAAAAAAACAAATCAATCGCATTAATTATTCATTTTTTCATATAATTAAAAAATATATTTTCAAACACATTAATTTTTTTTGAGTTAATTACCTAAAAGTCCTATTTACAAATGTTATGGTAGCTCATGTCCTATTTAAGATTTTTTGAACCAATAAGTCCTATTTAGTAAAATTGATGATGTTATCAGTTTTTCTTAATTTTTAAAACTAATAATATTATTAATTTTGTATAGTAATTTTTCAGATAATTGTTTTACTAATTGATTAAAAAAAAAAAAAACTGAACATGAGATTAAACATTTTTGCTCTTCTACTTATTGATTTGATTCAACTATTTAATAAAATCAAGAATATTATCAGTTTTTTCTACTCTTAAAAATGAGAATAATATCAGTTTTTTCATTTTTAAATTTTTTTCTCAATTTTGCATATCAATGTTTCATCATTATGCTACTTTATAGACACAAAATTTTTAATTTTACACAAAAAAATAATTCGGTTTTTTCAATTTTTTCAAAACACGTAATTTTTTTTAATTTAAAAGTTGATATTTTAAAGTTTTGAAAATCAAAATAAATGTTAAAGTATCATATTCCTTTTTAAATAATTATAAATGATGAACAATCATTATTTGAAAGGCAATTCTAACTGTTAAAAATTTAATAGGACTTGCTAAAAAATCTTAGTTAGGAGTAAATGAAATATAAGTTCATAAATTATGATTTGTGTGTAAATGTCCCATTTGTTTTCATCTTCAAAAAAGAAAAAAGAAAAAAAAGTCATTAAAGAAGACAAATCATAAATCACGCCTAAGCTTTGAAGTAGCTTGAACTGGTGGTTCAAGCAAAAAGGACGCGGCTCATCTCCAGTTTAATATTTGGAAAATGGTTGAGGCCTCGAATCTGAAGCCTCGAATTTGCCTCGAATTTCATATTTTTTTTTTTTCTTTCTTCTTCTTCGCAGAACCAGAGGAGAGGGGAGGGGAAGAAGAGAGAGAGGAGGGAGTCGGGGTCATGATTCGTCGCAGCTTCGAGCCTGGCCACCGTCCGATCGTCCAAATTGCACTGTCGCCTCCGCCTCCGCCTCCTCCTCCTCCTCCCCCGGTGATTATGGCCCCCTCCAGTCCGGCCCACCGGCGGCTCTCTCTTCTTCCCCTCTCCTCCTCCTTCTTCCCCTCCCCTCTGGTCCATTCGAGCCAAATTCGAGGCCTCGAATTCGAGGCCTCTATCACGACTCTTAATATTTTGATCGAAAAATTCAATTTTAGTTGATGTGGGCCCACTTTAAGTTTATTTAGGGTTGTTTTAAGAACATGATTAAAAGTTGACATTTTAATTTTTTTTTTTAAATGTATAAAAAAATATGAGAGATGATGTTACTCAAAATAAGTTTAAAAAGATAACTTTTATCCATTTCTCGAAAAAGTGATTTAAATCATTAATTTATAAGGATTGGGGTGAAATCGGCCAAGTGTTACCAAACTTTACATTGTTTTTTTCCTTAAAACAATAGCAAATACTTGTATAGCATTTTCCCCTCATGAAAAATTATACGGACTTTCTCTTAATATTTGAAAAAAAATATAATTATTCATACACTTTTTATATAGGTCTCCATTTTGACTTCAATTCACAAAACAGCTAGACCTTTTTTTATTAATAATTTGTTAGTCATATGAATAAAAAATGATGTTATCATCTCTTTTCTATTATAATATATATTTATTTTTATTTATTTTACTGTCTACCAATTATTTATAGTAGTTTCCGACACTTTAACCCTATTAAAAGAGAAGTCAGTATAATTATATTGAAAGGGTGGAATTGATTGTACTTTTTTTTTCAAATCAAAGAGAATGTGATTATAATTTACCTTCTTTTTTAAATAAAAAAAAATTATAGTGAGAGAAAATGAGAAAATGCTACAAGTAAAAGTTATTTAGATGACTTCCAAGTTCATAAAATTTCTCCCCATTAATACCATTGTTGATGTTACCATTCAATGTTAGTGTAAGTTTTTTCCTGTTTGGTTTAATTTTTTATTTAAATTTTTGGAAACATATAGCAAACTATTTTTGAAATTATCAGAATTTTTTTTTCCTCAAAACAACCCATTTTTTAATAAATACCAAAAATTTGAATTTTACCTAGATTTTTTTTTTGAAGTTTATGCTCTTTTCTTATGCAAAAACAACTATTTGAATCTCAACCTTTCATAAATTCCATATTACACTATTTGAATCTCAACCTTTCATTTTCATTCCAAGTAATTTTCCTAATAAAAACAAAATAAAAACACAGCCAAACAGATATTGATTTAAGTCTAACTTTGGTGCAGGGAACGTGATTAATATTTCGTGTTCAAACATTGCAGAATGGATGGACTCCATACACTCAGAGCGGTAGAAATCATCCAACAACAATACTAGAACAATAGTACTGGTGACTCGACATTTTTTGACTCGAATGATTCGAATATTTCAAAACAACGTCGTTTTAGATGTAAAACAATATTGTTTTGACACATTCGAACCACTCGAATCACATAAATTCGGGTCACCAAGTATTTTTCATCATTCAATCGAAGAGTTATCAAAAATGTGGCGTCTCATGAATACGTAACTTTACCACAACTTCAATCTTAATTTCATTCTAAGGTTAGACTTGACTAATATGGATCACCTCTGTCAAGTTGAAAGAAGACAGAGGATGCACAATAAGATAAATGCAAGTTGGGTATGACTTAGACCAAAGTTTTAAGGAATTAGACCGGTGAGGAAATCGAAAAAGAGATAGGATTGACAGGTCACTAGTTCAATCGAACCGGAATTGAACCGTAATGTAATAAATATATTAAAATTATATTTAAATAAAAATATAAGTAATAAAATTATAAATTAAAAATATTAAATTATCTTAAATATTTCTCCTTATAATTTTTTTTACTGAAAAATATAATAATATATTTTAAAATATTATTAATTTTTTAATTTTGAAAGAGGAAATCAAATATTCAATATTCCCTCCATATGATTTTAATTCAAATAATTTGATTGAAAGAAGAGCAAAAATTTTGAAGGAATATCAAAATTTCAAGTCTCCCTCCAATACATTTGATTGAATCCCACATGAATTTCTTGAGTTTTTTTGACAGAATTTTTTTATTATAAATAAGTAGAGACTTTCATAATAATTTCAAGTTTTTAATGGGATTCCTCACAACAAGAGACCCTTGAAAGAGAGTTTCCAATTAAAATTTTCTTATATTCTTATATATATAATAAGAAAGAAAAAAAAAGAAAGAAAGAATAAAAAAAAATGAAATAGAAGAAATCAAAATTTCCAATTTCAACGATCCGGCGAACCAAATCTTGGTCGACCGGTTCGCCGGTTCAATCGTTGGCTTTCCCGATTCTCTCTAAATAGGCCGGTTTTTAACTTCGAACGGTATAGAGAGTATATTCAGACTAAAATGCTGACTGGTTAATGATTCAACTAATCGACTCAACCGATTCGGTCTGATTTTCAAACCCACAGTTTTGAAACCCATGACTTAGACTTGAACAGGACAATGGAAAAAAAAAAAACAAACAGTTGGAGACTTTGATAGTGCAACTTGAGAAGAGAACAATTCAACTAACATAATAAATGAGTTTGTGATGGACCAAATCATGATGTTGTTGGTTGTCTTGAAATGGTCTCTCTGCATTACCCCTCGTGCTACATGAGAATTACCCCCTTGTTTAGAAATAAATACAAAGTGTTTTTTTTTTTATTTATGAATTGAAATACACCGTTAATTCTATTAATAATTTAATAAAAAGGATTGTATATAAATAACTTGAATATGTAAACTACAAATATTTTCATCATTTGTTTGAAAAAAAATATATACTTTAACCCATTGTATTTTATTTCATATGCTATTTATTCTTTTGAAATTTAAAAATAAGTATATAAACTCTTTATATTTAACACGTGTTTTACACTTGTTAACAAAATATTTAATGGTTCACTTCAGTTCACAAACCACTACAAAATTATGTGATTATTTTTAAATGAGAAGTGACAATCCACTCATGGGCTAAAGCAGAAGGGATAAAGTAAAATTTACCGTATAATATATAACACTAGTCTGATTGGTTCCGAGAATGATATATCATATACCCAAAAATATTGATAAATATGATCTTATTGGTAATAAGTTGGGCTAGTTCTTACAGTAAATGAAAATTAATTCATGTAGTAAAATAGTCCTATTGTGTGGGAAGGAGTGTCAAATTCAGGGGAGCTTCTATTTCTAACACATGATTTTCTCTCAATACAATTACTTTTTTTGGGTTTAGAAACCAACTTCCAAATAAAATTAAATTTTCGAAAGCAAAAATTCATAAATTGTGTGAACTAAGATTATGTGACATGAAAATAAAAGCTCCCCAATTTCAATGATAAGTATATTCATATTGGTATCCGACTAGGTGTCAGACCCAACACATTCTATCTTTTTAGAAATATCCGTACTTCTTAGATGGCAATTTTTACACAAGAAATTTTCCTCAAACTATTTCTAGCTACAAATATACAATGAAAATTTTCATACATGTTATGCAGTTATTTGCCATGCTAAGTTTTACTCCAAGACTTGCAAGATATGCAGCTGCAAGTCAAAACAGAACACGGTATGCAATAATAAATGATAAGCAGACTTTGTAACTCAAAATAAACAAATAATAAAACATTAAATTTTTGTAATATCATTATGGGATTCAAATCTATCATCATACATTGTATTTTCTTAGCAATGGCACACGATGTAACTCATCTATCTCGCGGAGTTGAAACTTGTTCAAGATTGAAATATAAAAACACGATAATGTAATGAAGAAGAAAACAACAAATACGTGGAATGCAGCAATGCCTTTGATTTAGGTAAGATGAGCAACATTATCTCAAAATTGAACCTAAAAAAATCAAGAAGACTATCATTGCTGGTGGTATGAGTATTCTGACATAATAACTACACAAAATGACATCTTAGCTTTAAATAAGGAATTAAAGGAACTAGAAAGATACCTACATTACAAAGAAGAAAAAGATGCGTCAGTGTTATGTTGAAGGCAACTTCCAAAAACTTTTTGTTGCCACAAGTATTTTCTCTCTCCCGTGAGAATTGGGTTCCTTCTCGTGGACGGTGGAAGTCCATCTAATGGCATGAGCAATGCGACCCACTTTGTCAATCACTTCGGGGGAATCTCTAATCACCACTGTTCCTTCCGGACGCAGCATTCTATCAATCTCCACCATCAAATCCACAAGGTTACACCTGAAATAAAGTATAAATAGATAATCCAGATTGCTTCACACAATGATCAAGAAATTATACTCTTGTTGACAAATGAAAGTACATTAAGAAATTATGTTGTGTAGTATGGATACAAGCATCAAAATCTGACATGACTAACTCAGAATAAATATTCTGAAACTATTATAGAATATTTTGACTAAGCATCAAAATATTATAGAATAAATACGTACTAAAACTAAAACTTAAACTTAAAATAAATGTGAAAGCATAAATCTAAAACTTCTCCACATTATAGAATAAAATAGGAGCATAACATATCTAGGACTCAAATTCCATTAATCCATGACAGATACTTTAAAAAGAAAAATAAAATAAGAGAAAGTTGATGTATCAATACAGATTGTGACCAAGAATAAACCTACCTTCTCTTTCCAGAGCCTGGATCTTTGATAAGCGACTCGATGGCAGATACGTGGATGAGATCATATGTCCGAGGATATGTAGAGAATGGCTCACACCTGTCAGCATTAATCATAAACATTAGCTCATCAGTAAAAGTTTCCTCCACAGATTAGCCATATTTTCTAAGTGGCAAATACATTACAGCTACAAGAAAATTGCTGCAATGGAGCAGGGAACATAAACATAATAAAGGAATATATTTAGTGATGTAGGACTATCAGGGCAGCAACAAATCTGGTCTTTTGGAGCTGATTTTAATTGGATTTTATGGCTGAAATTACAATAAAAGTATAGGGGACAAGTAGGGTTTGTTTAGGGTAAATAATGGGTAAGAGTTTAAGCATGAAAAGAAGAGATTTTGACACTGTTTAGGGAACTGTTTTAGGGGCCGTAAACAGTATCCGTGAATAGTGTTTGGGGTGTTAAAAAGTGCTGAAAATATAAGAACGGAATTAGTTTTGATGTTTATCAAATGGAATTAGCTTTGGTACTCACCAAACGGAATTAATTTTGATGTTTATCAAACGAAATTAGCTTTAGTTTAAATCCAAACGGACTTAGTTTCAGAACGACTGAACGGAATTTAAATTTGGTTAGCACTCAAACATGTCAAGTGCTATTACTTGGTGGAATTATGTTTGGCAACTAAATTGGATTTTAGTCAAGTGGAATTGCTTGGTGGAAACCACACTAATATATCTGAAGTAAACATCTCTGAATCCACAGAATTTCTTAAGTATCATCACGTCAACACTTCAGTACTGATGCGAACAAACAGAGTTGGAACAAACTTGGCTAAGCTCTGTCGAGAGCAAACTTCCAACATTAGTCTTACTCAACTCCAGGCAGGGGCAAACAATTGTTTTTTTTTTCAAACCAACCTGGACCGGAGTAAAACACCTCTTCATGCCTTTATCCCATTCAAATGCACCTGTACTATCAAAGTTGAAACAGACTTAAGCAGTTCTACCTAAGAGCACAATCTTCAGTACCAATCTTATTTAGCTCTAGGTGAGGGCAAATAATTGTTTTTTCAAACCAACCTGGACCTAAGTAAGACCCTCTTACAAAATCAAGCACAACCATGTAACATATTTGTTAGCCAAACCGAGCATCTGTTTAGCCCCGAGGTCCCAACAGTGCTCAGCTGGGGGCAAACAGTACAAAACCAGACTGAGCATATGTTCGGTCCCGAGGTCTCAACAGTGTTCGACCGGGGACAAGTAGTATAGAACTAGACAGAGCATCTATTTCAAGCGATCTGAGAACTGCATCGAGCATCTATTCGCCCTTAGGTCGCATTGCTTTCGGCCAAGACAAGCAAGATATAGAAACATTGGACATAGAAGCCAAACAGCATCAGATTGCAAATTCAAAAAGAAAATCTCATCATCCAACAAAAGGCACAGATGGCCTCATAACCAGGACAAAGAAAAGAAAAGAAAAAAGAAAAATTGTCTTGGCAAGTATAGAGATAAAGCTCGTCAAGGGGACCGAGCCAGAGTACATCAAAACAGAAAAGCAAAAACTCCAATTCCTTTCAGAAAAAACTTGAACTTTCATTAACAGAGGGAACCTTAGGAGCAGCGTCCACGATCTTGTCCAGGCCGTCTTGGGGAGGAAAAGTAGAGGCAGCTCCAACTTCCTGAGAAGTAGAAGCTTCCTTAACCACATCTCCCGCGGCTTCAGTCTCCAGGGTTTCACCCCCTTCAATATTTACCGTTTCAATGGCAACATCACTGTCCTAAGTCTTTTTTGCAAAATCAATTTCTGGGGAAACTTCAGCCGGAAGAACAATAGAGGTGGAGACAATCTTTGAACCCAAGGATCGTGAGGGAACTGGGACATCCTGAAACAGGGGAGAGCCTTCAGGAACCAGGGCAGCAGCTAAAGCACTCATCCAACCCTTTAGAAAGAGCTTGTTTCACAGCACTAGCACCTCCTCTTTATAGGCAGCCCCAGCCTTATCCCAACCTTGTTGCTAATGCTTGACCTCCAACGCAGAACGCTCGGCAGCCATCATTGCGATAACGGCCTCCAGCTTGGCCACTTTTCCTTCAAGTTGAGCCTGAGTCCCAATAGCAGCCTCCTTTGATTTTTCAGCTGAAGCAACAATCTTGTTCAAACGGAATGCCTCCCTTTCGGTAGTTCGGCATCCTTCTTTCTTGGTCTCCAGGCTTATTTCCAGTCTCTCAGCGTTCATTGCGGCCTCCAATACGGCCTTCTCCATTTCCTCTGCTCTGGTGATGAACAAATGCATCATCTGAATACACTTCAAAGGACAGCAAAGTATTAAAAGAAAAGGAAGCAGTAGCATAACACCAAAAACAAACAAAATAAGAAAGCACTTACAGTAGTCATCATTTGAAGGGTCCCCTTCAGAACAGGAATATTGCGGGGCAAAATCTTTGGAAGTAACAACCGAATCAGAAGTAAAGATAGGCCTGCCTTAATGCAACATCGACGGCTCCCATTTCTCAAATGCCTCATCCTCAATAGGATCCTCAGATGCTTTCCCAACTATTGCCTTGCCAGTCTCTCTCCTCCTCTTCTTCGCTCTCGCAGCAATCGAAGCAGAGGGCTTGACGGCAGTAACAGGAGTCCTAGAAGCTCCCACCTCCAATTTCACTTCCACGAGGCTCTTCGCCTCGGCCTTTTCCAGAGGGGTTTCCAAAACATCGGAAGCGCCAAAAGCCTCAGCTTCCAAATCTACCAGCACTTTTCTCTTCGACATAGACCCGCTCCCTACGAAACTGGGAGCAGAAGAGGGCGTTCTCTCAGACGGCGCACCTTGGCTTCGGCGACGATTCGTAACTAGAGGAGTGAGGGATGTATCAGTCTCAGTGTCAGAATCTAGAAAGGATACAGCAAACCTCGCCTTCTTCGGAATGGTAGAGCGGTAAGTCGACTGGCAATCCAACAACTCGGGCGCAGATCTCTTCTTGTACCTCAAAGCAGCTTTGATGGCCTCAGTGTTTTCCCGGTTCGGCTTGCGCTGGAAACGGGAAGCCTCTGCAAAAAAGAAGTGACTTGTCAGAGCAACATCCAAAACAAAGTAAGAAATATAAAAGACACTAGAGAGAAGGATCTGAACCTAGGTAGCCATCCTTCTGAGGCATCCGTTCGGACTGGAATTTTGTCCCAGCAGGGAACTCCCAGTTGCCACCAACTTGCAGAAAATCGTCGTTATGTTTGTCCGAATCGGGCAACCCATTCACCAGATGACAATCGACCGAACGAACACGTAGGGCCAGACAAGATGAAGAACACAACGGCGAAAGGGCCAGACAAGATGATGGAAACAGAAAAAGACAAAAGAAGAAGGATCACAAGAGAACTTACAGAGATCAGAATAACAATAGCGAACGGGTGGCACTGAAGCAAGACTGGCAGCGAAAAATCTGAGCAGAGCTCGAATGAGACTAGTTTAGAGGAACTGGAAGGGTTCTTCTCTTTTCTTTGAAGCTCTCTAGAAGAACAAAAAAGCAGATAAAGGGATTTGGATTGATAGCCAGAGCATTTATTGCACCAGCCGGCGTGAAGGCACACGGAACACGACCTTCAGTATGGAATCGACGCACTATCTCTGCACACCTATCACACGTCGCCACGTGTCACACGAAAGGACGCATGCAGGGGTTGTGTGTCAGGATTGAACCATCACCAAGGCCGAACTGGGGCAGAACCGAACCAACGCGACGTTTGGAGTACCAAATCGTAGCTCCCCCCAAGGGGAACCTTAGCGTGAGCTATGGGGCAAATGAAGGGGCTAAATAAGAAATTGGTCGGACCCAAGCTTTGGGCCGGTCCAATTACCTAAGCCCAAATCCAAACGAGCCAGACGAGCATATGGGCAACCCAACTAAGCCCAACTCCATGATCAACAGCCTACCCAAGTCCTCAACCACTTGGGCCTAACTCACGGTGGAAAGGCTAGCCCAACTGCGATACTGGGCTAGGGCCGAGTTGCACGACTCACTCTATAGGCTGAACTAATAGGTCAAACCCATCATCAGAACCAAAGTGGGCCAAGTCCATACACAGATATCTGAATGGGCCAGCCCATCTCAACAATAGCCTTCCAAAAGACCGGGCTGAAGCACAATGGTGCCGAGCCGAAAAACAACGGTACCGAGTTAAGGGATCCTCTCAAGGAAACATGGAAGCTGTGAATATGTGCATGTGCAACTTGCCATCTCAGCTGGTCCCCTACACCTAGAATCACGGAAGCTGTTAAACCAGAAGAATGAGGTTTGTTATCAGCATGATTACAATGAGTATAAGCACCTCTTGACAACTACCAGATGGTCCCCCACCTGGTGCCATGCTAAAGGAAAATCTGGCAACACCAAAGCTCCATAAAACCATCTTGAGAAACAAGCAAGGAACCCTATATATACTACATGAACTTAACATTGAAGGTAACTAAACCGATCCAAGCTGAACATCACTTACTTACAAACTCAACTCTCTACACTTCTTCTCCGATCACTGATTCCCATATCGGAGGGGTTATCAGGCCAATCCCGGCCGAGCAGCTCTTACGGTGCTTCTTGTGGCAAGAACCTTAGCTTTTGGATAGTCCAATTGAGCGTGGAGTCCCGATCCACTTTCATCTAGTGCGGAATCTGGTACGCACACCACATAACTTGAATATAAGTGCATTGAGGCGATCAACAATCTTTTACTCCCAAAGTCTTTTGTTTTTAGTCTCAATGCACTTTCAATTATTAAATCATGATGTGAGAATAGTGAAGTCCGGAGGAGTCCAGGAGAAGGAGACACTGAGTTGTGCTTAGGAAGTAGTGTGGCTGTGCCTTAGAAGTTGAGGAGTCTGATTTTGGGTGTTGCTCAATGTCTGTTGTGTGTTTGACTTTGGGTTTCATGCTTTTTTTTTGGGTTAAGTCTTTTTTAACTATTAAATTTTTGTTTGGTCTTATTTTAAGTTCTTTTTGTTAACAAAAATTCGTGAGGTCGAAGGGTTGATTGTATGAATATGAATAGCAATACTAGTTTTATATTGTCCAAACCTTTCTCGATGCATTACATATTTTTGTACCTTTAATTTCATATTTTTAATACACTTTTTACTTTACCAATAAAAAAAATCATGATGTGAGAATTTCAAAATACGTAAATTTCAAAACATAATCCAATTCTTAATTCGGAAATGTTTTTTAGCTCGAAATTCCCCGCCCCAAATGCCCCGATTTTCAGAAGAGAGAGAGAGAGAGAGAGAGAGAGAAGCCGATCGGAGAGGGAGAAAGAGAGAAGCGAGCGGAGAGGGAGATCGGAGAGGGAAATCGTCGCCAATCGTCGCTCGCCGTCGCTCGTCCCAGCCGTCCGATCGTCGCCCAGCTCCGTCGCTCGCCGCAGCTCCACCTCTGCTCGCCGCCCCCGCCTCCACCCCCGCCTCAGCCCCGAGTTTGTTGGCCCCCTCCTCTCCCCCTCATCTTCCTCTTCTCCCCTCCCCCTCCTCTTCGTCTTCTTCTTCCATGTTCTGCTGGAAAAAAAAAAAATACAAAACGGGGTCGTTTTTGGAATTAGGGGCATTCGGGGCCGCCTAATTCGAGCTCTCAATCGGAGCTCTTCTTAATTTGGGTAGAGCTCAAAGTTAACTAAAAAAAATCAAGTCTTATTTGGCAAATTTATTTCCCGTAAAAAAAAATAACTTAAATTGGCCAAACTAAAAAGTCAAAAAGTAAAAAATATATCAAATAAATTAGTTTTTTAACATTAATTTTTATCGATGATTTAAATTTTTAACTAACTCGAAAAAAAAAAAAAACCCAATAATTACAAATGCTTTGAGAGAGACAAACCAAAGATCTTGTGCTGGCTGCAACATAAGAATTGAATTTTTTTTAAAATAAAAAATTCCTGGCATGGTGGGTTTGGGTTATTTTTTAACTAAAATCTTTAAAAATATAAAATAGATTAAAATAATTAATAAAATAAAATGTCACATAAAATAAGTATCATATATAATCACAAAAAATTCTAATCATCTTTTCAAACTCAAAAATTTTAGCTTATTAAAATAGTCAAAAACTAAAATAGCCAACTTCCCAAACACCCAAAATATATGTATTGAAAAACATAGAATGTTGATGAGTTAATTAATTTCGTTTGGGATGTGAGTTGGTTTTTTAATTTTTTTAATTTTTTAGCTATTTTAGATTGGGGCTAAAAAGTCTCGTTTGTGTAGAGGTGTAATTTTGGCCTGTGACCCGCCGGTGGCCTAAGCCCGAGGCCTTGGGCCAGGGCCATCGTTTTGAAGCCCGGCCCGGCCCGGTCGGCACACCTGAGGCCCAGTGTTATTTTTAATGGAAAATAATAAAATTTCGATGGAAAAAATAAAAATAAATAAATAATTGTTTAGACTCGCCCAAAACCCAAGCCTAGGCCCAAGTCCAAGCCCAAGCCCAAGGGCCCGCCCTAAGGTCCGAATCACTAGCCTGCGCAAAGCCCGAATATCCTTGGGTCTGGGCTTAGTTTTTTGGCCCATGGGTCGGCCCGATTTTTTGGCGGAGCCTACAAGGCCCGATATGGACCGGGCCAGGTCAAAATTACACCCCTATGTTTGGGATAGGCTTTTTTACTCTTTTTGTTTTTTGTGAGAGAAAAAATGAAATTATTATGGTTCAGATATGATATTTTTTAACCCAGAGCTAAAAAGTCTAATTTAGCCTATTTTGTTAAGCTGGTTAAAAGTTAGTTTTTAAAATTTTTGACTTTTTTGGGTTACATCACCTCTATACTTTTTTACACTTTTTTTAAATAAAAAAGGGCTAAAAAAGAGTCAAAAAATTAACTTTTAATTATTTTAGCTCCAATCCAACTCAGCTTTTGTTTGGGATGTGGATTGACTTTTTGACAATTTTAGTCCGGGGCTAAAAAGTTACATTTGAAATAAGATATTAAAATAATATTTCATTAAATATGTGTACTGAGATAGTTAGATGTGCAAAAATAAAATTTCCTAACATTTTATTTTATTTAACTAAAATAATTAATTTTATTTTGTATAACTATTTTAACCAAAATAACCATGCCAAACATAGGGGAGCTTCTATTTACACACACCCATTCCCCTCTTTACACATCTTTTTCAATAAATAATTGATTCGGAAGTAGATTTCCGAAAATAAGCAATTGGTTCGAAAGTAGATTTTCGAAAATAAACGATTGGTTCGGAAGTAGACTTCTGAAAATAAACGATTAGTTCGGAAGTAGATTTCCGAATGTGTTTATTTGATATCTGTAATAGTAATTTCACTTGAAAAAAATTTTATAATAAAAATAATTTTTATGAAGTGTGTGCAAAGAGGAAAAGTTGGATGTGTAAATAGAAGCTCCCCATAGACCTTGCAACTAAAGAACTAAAGAACTAGACAACATAGACCTTATAACTTCCCAAAGGTGCGACTACAACTAAAGACCTAAAGCCCTATTTGTTTTCAGAGATAGAATAGAGGGGGTTAATAATGAGGGGATTGATATTGAAAAATTAATAAATTATTTTTATATAAAATAATAAAATAAATATAAAAATTAAACATTAGTATTTTAAAAAAAATTCTCAATATATAAAAAATAAAAAAACAAAAAAATTTCTAATCCTCTCACTATTTTTCTTATACCATCTCTACATCCTCACTATGAATCTCCCTTCTAAGGGTATTAGTAATACCAAGGTATTAGTAATCCCAAGACTATCTCTCAAAACAAACAAGATATTAGTAGTTACAATCCTCTTCCTATAACCTCAAACAAACAGGGCTTAAACATTGCTCCATCAACTTAAACCAAAAACCTTACAACTGTATGATGATTGGGCTAACACCAAAGGTACCATGACCCAACAATACTTAGGGTTGGTTTGGGAAGTGGGTTGGCTTTTTGGCTTTTTTAGCTATTTTAGTTTGGGCTAAAAAGCTTGGCTTGGGAAGGACTTTCTGACTTTTTGACTTTTTTTGTGAGAAAATAGTGTAAAGATTATAGATTGAATGTGATATTTTGTTTGTTATGACTAAAATAACCTATTTTATCTTTTAGGGATAAAATAGTCAAAAAAAAAAAAAAAAAAAACTCACAAAATCACTTCTCAAACAGTGCCCAACTGTATTGTTTGCTTAAGACAGTTAAGCCATTACTACCTTCTCTCTCTCTCTCTCTCTCTCTCTCTCTTAAAAATGGGAGTGCATGGTAGCAAAGCAATGGTGGGTTAATAGAGGACCACCCTAAATCTGCCAACCGTTGTAAATGCAATCCAAAGCACAAATTAATGGCCATGTGACAATTAACCATATGTGGGAAGAGATAATTATGATGCACACGCCCTAATTCTTAATCCAGATATATAGGTATTGATCATTGTATTGTCATGTTATGGCTAACTAATTAAAGTGGGGTTGTTATATTTTTAGACCCCGTTCGAAAAAAATTATTTAAAAAACAAAATAAATTACTAAAAAAACAAATCAAACGCATTAATTATTCATTTTTTCATATAATTAAAAAATATATTTTCAAACACATTAATTTTTTTTAAAGTTAATTACCTAAAAGTCCTATTTACAAATGTTATGGTAGCTCAGGTCCTATTTAAAATTTTTTGAACCAATAAGTCCTATTTAGTAAAATTGATGATGTTATCAGTTTTTCTTAATTTTTAAAACTAATAATATTATTAATTTTGTATAGTAATGTTTCAGATAATTGTTTTACTAATTGATAAAAAAAAAACTGAACATGAGATTAAACATTTTTGCTCTTCTACTTATTGGGTTGATTCAACTATTTAATAAAATCGAGAATATTATCAGTTTTTTCTAGTCTTAAAAATGAAAATATTATCAGTTTTTTCATTTTTAAATTTTTTTTCTCAATTTTGCACATCAATGTTTCATCATTATGCTACTTTATAGACACAGAATTTTTAATTTTACACAAAAAATAAGTTTTTTCAATTTTTTCAAAGCACGTAATTTTTTAAATTTTTTTTTAATTTAAAAGTTAATATTTTAAAGTTTTGAAAATCAAAATAAATGTCAAAGTATCATATTTCTTTATAAATAATCATAAATGATAAACAATCATTATTTGAAAGGCAATTTTAACTGTTAAAAATTTAATAGGACTTGCTAAAAAATCTTAGTTAGGAGTAAATAAAATATAAGTTCATAAATTATGATTTGTGTGTAAATGTCTCATTTATTTTCATCTTAAAAAAAGAAAAAAAGAAAAAAAAAAAGTTATTAAAGAAGACAAATCACAAATCACGCCTAAGCTTTGAAGTAGCTTGAACTGGTGGTTCAAGCAAAAAGGACGTGGCTCATCTCCAGTTTAATTTTTTGATCAGAAAATTCAATTTTAGTTGATGTGGGCCCCCTTTAAGTTTATTTAAGGTTGTTTTAAGAACATGATTAAAAGTTGATATTTTAATTTTTTTTGAAAATACGTATAAAAAATATGAGAGATGATATAACTCAAAATGAGTTTAAAAAAATAACTTTTAACCATTTTTCGAAAAAGTGATTTAAATTATTAATTTATAAGGATCGGTGTGAAATCGGCCAAGTGTGAACAACTTTACATTGTTTTTTTTTCTTAAAACAATAGCAAATACTTGTATATCATTTTCCCCTCACCAAAAATTATACGCACTTTCTCTTGATATTTGAAAAAAATATAATTATTTATACACTTTTTATATAGGTCTCCATTTTGACTTTAATTCACAAAACAGCTAGACTTTTTTTTATTAATAATTTGTTAGTTATATGAATAAAAAATGATGTTATTATCTCTTTTTTATTATAATATATTTTTATTTTTATTTATTTCACTCTCTACCAATCATCTATAGTAATTTCCGACACTTTAATCATACTAAAAGAGAAATCAGTATAATTATATTGACAGGGTGGAACTGATTGTATTTTTTTTTTCTAATCAAAGAGAATGTGATTATAATTTACTTTCTTTTTAAATAAAAAAAAAAATTATGGTGAGAGAATGAGAAAATGCTACAAGTAAAAGTTATTTAGATGACTTCCAGGTTCATAAAATTTCTCCCTTCAATTCCATTGTTGATGTTACCATTCAATGTTAGTGTAAGTTTTTTCCTCTTTGGTTTTATTTTTTATTTTAATTTTTGGAAACATATAGCAAACTATTTTTGAAATTATCAGAATTTTTTTTTTTCCCTCAAAACAACCCATTTTTTTAATAAATACCAAAAATTTGAATTTTATCTAGATTTTTTTTTTTTTTTTTTTGTAGTTTATGCTCTTTTCTTATGCAAAAACAACTATTTGAATCTCAACCTTTCATAAATTCCATATTACACTATTTGAATCTCAACCTTTCATTTTCATTCCAAGTAATTTTCCTAATAAAAACAAAATAAAAACACAGCCAGACAGATATTGAGTTAAGTCTAACTTTGGTGCAGGGAACGTGATTAATATTTCGTGTTCAAACATTGCAGAATGGATGGACCCCATAGAGTCAGAGTGGTAGAAATCATCCAACAACAATACTAGAAAAACAATATTAGGTGGTTCGAATTTTCTTGGTTCAAATAATTTAAATGTTTCAAAATGATATTGTTTTAGGTCTAAAACGACGTTGTTTTGACACATTCGAGCCACTCAAATCACATAAATTCGGACCACCAAATATTTTTTATTATCCAATCAATAGAGTTATAAAAAATGTGGTGTCTAATGAAGAAAAGACATAACTTTACCACAACTTCAATCTCTTAATTTTGTTTAGACTTGACTTATATGGATCACCTCTTTCAAGTTGAAAGAAGACTCAGGATGCACAATAAGATAAATCCAAGTTGGGTATGACTTAGACCAATGTTTTAAAAATCAGATTGGTGAGCAAATCGAAAAAGAGATTGGGTGGATAGGTCACTGGTTTAACTAAACCGGAATCGAACCGTGATGTAATAAATATATTAAAATTATATTTAAACAAAAATATAAGTAATAAAATTAAAAATATTAAATTATCTTAAATATTTCTCCTAATATTTTTTTATTGAAAAATGTAATAATATATTTTAAAATATTATTAATTTTAATTTTGGAAGAGAAAATCAAATATTCAATATTCCCTCCATATGATTTTAATTCAAATAATTTGATTGAAAGAAAAGAAAAAATTTTGGAGAGATATCAAAATTTCAAGTCTCCCTCCAATACATTTGATTGAATCCCATATGGATTTCTTGAGTTTTTCAAAAAATAAAAAATTTCTTATAAATAGGTAGAGATTTTCATAATAATTTCAAACTCTTAATGGGATTCTTTACAAGAAGAGACCCTCGAAAAGAGAGTTTCCAATTAAAATTTTTTTATATTCTTATATATATAATAAGAAAGAAAGAATAAAAAAAATAGAAGAAATAAAAAAAAAATCAAAATTTCCAATTTCAACGACCCGGCGAATAGACTCCTGGTTGATCGATTTGCCAGTTCAACCGCCGGTTTTTTTTATTCTCTTTAAATAGGCCGGTTTCTGATTTTTTATTTCGAACGATTTAAAAAGTATATTCAAACCAAAATTTTGATCGATTGATAGTTCAAATGATCAAATCGGCCAATCCGATTTGATTTTCAAACCCATGACTTAGACCATGAACAGGACAATAAAAAAAAAAAACAATTGGAGACTTTGACGAATGAGGATCCTCTCCTTTCAGCCTTCGTGCTTGCGCCCGTCCTTGCAAGCCTTCGGGTCTACTTTTAGACCCAATTTTGATAATCTGAACCGTTCATATTTTATGATTTATTCAGTATAACATACCTGTAAAAAATCAAATTGATCGGATATCAGAAAGTATGTGTTTGAAAAATTGAACTAAAAACTATTTTTTAAATAATTTAATAAACAGTTTTCCGAACATATACTTTCTGACATCTGATAAACTTGATTTTTTACAGGTATGATATACTGAATAAATCATAAAATATGAACGGTTCGGATTATTAAAATTGGGCCTAAAAGTAGACTCGAAGGCCTGCAAGGACAAGCGCAAGTACAAGACTGCAAGGAGAGAACCTTGGCTCGACTTTGACAGTGCAACTTGAGAAGAGAACAATTCAACTAACATGAGTTTGTGATGAGTCAAGAGCCTCTCCTTGCAGGCTTGTGCTTGCAACCGTCCTTGCAGGCTTTCGGGTCTACTTTTAGGTTCAATTTTAATAATCCGAACCGTTCATATTTTATGATTTATTCAGTATATTATACCTGTAAAAAATCAAATTGATCGGATATCGGGAAGCATATGTTCAGAAAACTGTTTATTAAATTATTTAAAAAATAATTTTTAGTTCAATTTTTTGAACATACTTCCCGATATCTGATCAACTTGATTTTTTACAGGTATGATATACTGAATAAATCATAAAAAAATGAAATCTTCAGATATCAAAATTGGGCCTAAAAAGTACCAAGGCAGAAGGACGGTTGCAAGCACCAAGGCTGCAAGGAGAGGATCCTATCTGGTTTGTGATGGACCAAATCATGATGTTGGTTGTCTTGAAATGGTCTCTCTGCATTACCCCTCGTGATTTGGCCTACATGAGAACTACCCCCTTGTTTGGAAATAAATACAAAGTTTTCTTGTGCTTTATGAACTGAAATATACAGTTAATTCTATTAATAATTTAATAAAAAGGATTGTATATAAATAACTTTAATATGTAAATTACAAATATTTTCGTCATTTATTTAGAAGAAAAAATATACTTTTAACTCATTTTGTTTTATTTCATATGCGATTTATTCTTCTGAAATTTGAACTCCTTATATTTGACATATGTTTTACACTTGTTAAGTTTAACAGAATGTTTAATACTTCACTTCAGTTCACAAACTACTATGAGATTATGTGATTATTTTTAAAAGAGAAGGGACAATCCACTCACGGGCTAAAGCAGAAGAGATAAAGTAAAATTTGTCCTATAATATATTACACTAATCTGATTGGTTCTGAGAATTATATATCACGTACCCAAAAATATTGATAAATATGATCTTATTGGTAATAAGTTGGGTTAGTTCTTACAGCAAATGAAAATTAATTCATGTGGTAAAATAGTCAAAATATTGTGTGGGAAGGAGTGTCAAATTCAGAGGAGCTTCTATTTCTAACACGTGATTTTCTCTCAATACAATTACTTTTTTTGGGCTTAGAAACCAACTTCCGAATAAAATTAAATTTTTGAAAGCAAAAATTCAAAAATTGTGTGAGCTAGGATTATGTGACATATGAAAATAGAAGCTCTCCAATTTCAATGATAAGCATATTCATATTGGTATCCGACTTAGATGTCAGACACAACACACTATCTTCTTAGAAATATACGTACCTCTTAGATGGCAATTTTTACCCAAGGATTTTTCCTCAAACTATTTCTAGCTACAAATATACAATCCATGTTATGCAGTTATTTGCCATGCTAAGTTTTACTCCCAAGACTCGCAAGATACACAGCTGTAAGTCAAAACAGAACACGGTATGCAATAATAAATGATTAGCAGACTTTGTTACTCAAAATAAAAAAATAATAAAACATTATATTTTTGTAATATCATTATGAGATTCAAGTCTATCATCATACAATGTATTTTCTTAGCTATAGCACACGATGTAACTCATCTATCTCGCGGAGTTGAAACTTGTTCAAGATTGAAATATAAAAACACGATAATGTAGCGAAGAAGAAAACAACAAATACGTGGAATGCAGCAATGCCTTGGATTTAGCTAAGATGAGCAACATTATCTCAAAATTGAACCTAAAAAAATCAAGAAGACTATCATTGCTGGTGGTATGAGTATTCTGACATAATAACTACACAAAATGACACCTTAGCTTTAAATAAGGAATTAAAGAAACTAGAAAGATACCTACATTACAAAGAAGAAAAAGATGCGTCAGTGTTATGTTGAAGGCAACTTCCAAAAACTTTTTGTTGCCACAAGTATTTTCTCTCTCCCGTGAGAATTGGGTTCCTTCTCGTGGACGGTGGAAGTCCATCTAATGGCATGAGCAATGCGACCCACTTTGTCAATCACTTCGGGGGAATCTCTAATCACCACTGTTCCTTCCGGACGCAGCATTCTATCAATCTCCACCATCAAATCCACAAGGTTACACCTGAAATAAAGTATAAACAGATAATCCAGATTGACTCACACAATGATCAAGAAATTGTACTCTTGTTGACAAATGAAAGTACATTATAAGAAATTATGTTGTGTAGTATGGATACAAGCATCAAAATCTGACATGACTAACTCAGAATAAATATTCTGAAACTATTATAGAATATTTTCACTAAGCATCAAAATATTATAGAATAAATACGTACTAAAAAAACTTAAAACAAATGTGAAAGCATAAATCTAAAACTTGTCCACATTATAGAATAAAATAGGAGCATAACATATCTAGGACTCAGATTCCATTAATCCACAACAGATACTTCAAAAAGAAAAATAAAATAAGAGAAAGTTGATGTATCAATACAGATTGTGACCAAGAATAAACCTACATTCTCTTTCCAGAGCCTGGATCTTTGATAAGCGACTCGATGGCAGATACGTGGATGAGATCATATGTCCGAGGATATGTAGAGAATGGCTCACACCTGTCAGCATTAATCATAAACATTAGCTCATCAGTAAAAGTTTCCTCCACAGATTAGCCATATTTTCTAAGTGGTAAATACATTACAGCTACAAGAAAAATGCTGCAATGGAGCAGGGAACATAAACATAATAAAGGAATATATTTAGGGCAAGTTTGGGATTTTTCAAAAAAGATAAAAAGACAAAAAATTATTCAAAAAATTAAAAAGTTAACACTATTCACCAAAAGTCAACAATTACGGCTGCACAACTCCCAATTCAAAATTTTCCTTACAAATCAATTTTTACAATTTGTTGTTACACATTTTTCCATAAAAGTCAAAAAGTTAACCCAAACATCCATATTTTCAACCTCAATTTTTTAAGTCTAAAAAAACAAAAAGTGCACTTATTTAGGACACCCTAAACAACCCCTTAGTGATGTAGGACTATCAGGGCAGCAACAAATCTGGTCTTTTGGGGCTGATTTTAATTGGATTTTATAGCTGAAATTACAATAAAAGTATAGGGGACAAGTAGGGTTTGTTTAGGGTAAATAATGGGTAAGAGTTTAAGCATGAAAAGAAGAGATTTTAAAACTGTTTAGGGAACTGTTTTAGGGGCTATAAACAGTATCTGTGAATAGTGTTTGGGGTGTTAAAAAGTGCTGAAAATATAAGAACGAAATTAGCTTTTATGTTTATCAAACGGAATTAGCTTTGGTATTCACAAAACGGAATTAACTTTGATGTTTATCAAATGGAATTAGCTTTGGTACTTATCAAACAGAATTAGCTTTGATGTTTATCAAACAAACTTAGCTTTGGATTAAATCCAAACAGACTTAGTTTCAGAACGACTGAACGGAATTTAAATTTGCTTAGCACTCAAACATGCCAAGTGATATTGCTTGGTGGAATAATGTTTGGCAACTAAATTGAATTTTAGCCAAGTAGAATTGCTTGATGGAAACCACACTAACATATCTTAAGTAAATATCTCTGAATCCACAGAATTTCTAAAGTATCATCACGTCAACACTTCAGTACTGATGCGAACAAACAAAGTTGGAACAAACTTGGCTAAGCTCTGTCAAGAGCAAACTTCCAGCATTAGTCTTACTCAACTCCAGGCGGGGGCAAACAATTGTTTTTTTTTTTTTCAA
The DNA here is from genome assembly GCA_025200525.1 of Camellia lanceoleosa. NCBI lineage: Eukaryota > Viridiplantae > Streptophyta > Magnoliopsida > Ericales > Theaceae > Camellia > Camellia lanceoleosa. Next base: position 23,062,237 of record CM045760.1, read on the forward strand.
ACCAACCTGGACCTGAGTAAGACACCTCTTCATGCCTTTATCCCAGTCAAATGCACCTGTGCTATCAAAGTTGAAACAGACTTTAGGAGTTCTACCTAAGAGCACAATCTTCAGTACCAATCTTATTTAGCTCCAAGTGGGGGCAAACAATTGTTTTTTCAAACCAACCTGGACCTAAGTAAGACCCTCTTACAAAATCAAGCACAACCATGTAACATATTTGTTAGCCAGACCGAGCATCTGTTCGGCCTCGAGGTCCCAACAGTGCTCAGCTGGGGGCAAACAGTACAGAACCAGACTGAGCATATGTTCGGCCCTGAGGTCTCAACAGTGTTCGACCGGGGACAAGTAGTACAGAACTAGACAGAGCATCTATTTCAAGCAGTACAAAACCAGACCGAGCAGCTATTCGGCCCAGAGGTCCTAACAGTGCTCGGCCGGGGGCAAGCAGTATAGAAAACATTTAGACATAGAAATTAAACAGCATCAGATTGCAAATTCAAAAAGAAAATCTCATCATCCAACAAAAGGCACAGATGGCCTCATAACCAGCAACAAAGAAAACAAAACAAAAAAGAAAAATAGTCTTGGCAAGTATAGAGAGAAAGCTCGTCAAGGGGATCGAGCCACAGTACATCAAAACAGAAAAGCAAAAACTTTAATTCTTTTCAGAAAAAACTTCAACTTTCATTAACAGAGGAAACCTCAGGAGCAGCGTCCACGATCTTGTCCAGGTTGTCTTGGGGAGGAAAAGTAGAGGCAGCTCCAACTTCCTGAGAAGTAGAAGCTTCCTTAATCACATCTCCCGCGGCTTCAGTCTCCAGGGTTTCACGCCCTTCAACATTCACTGTTTCAATGGCAACATCACTGTCCTGAGTCTTGTTTGTAGAATCAATTTCTGGAGAAACTTCAGCCGGAAGAACAGCAGGGGTGGAGACAATCTTTGAACCTAAGGATCGTGAGGAAACTGGGACATCTTGAAACAGGGGAGAGCCTTTAAGAACCAGGGCAGCAGCTAAAGCACTCGTCCAACCCTTTAGAAAGAGCTTGTCTCGCAGCATTAGCACCTCCTCTTTATAGGCAGCCCCAGCCTCATTCCAACCTTGTTACTAATGCTTGGCCTCCAACGCAGAACACTCGGCAGCCATCACTGCGATAACGGCCTCCAACTTGGCCACTTTTCCTTCAAGTTGAGCCTGCGTCCCAATAACAGCCTCCTTTGATTTTTCAGCTGAAGCAACAATCTTGTTCAAAAGGAATGCCTCCCTTTCGGCAGTTCGGCGTCCTTCTTTCTCGGTCTCCAGGCTTATTGTCAGTCTCTCAGCGTTCATTGCGGCCTCCAATACGGCCTTCTCCATTCCCTCTGCTCTGGTGATGGACAAATACATCCTCTGAATACACTACAAAGGACAACAAAGTATTAAAAGAAAAGGAAGCAAAAGCATAACACCAAAAACAAACAAAATAAGAATGCATTTACAGCAGTTATCATCTGAAAAGTCCCCTTCAGAACAAGAATATCGCGGGGCCCGTTATGATCAGCCATGTCCACCGGCATCAACAGAATCTTAGTCAAATCAAAAGCAAAATCTTTGGAAGTAACAATCGAATTAGAAGTAGAGATGGGCTTGCCTTGATGCAACATCTGCGGCTCCCATTTCTCAAATGCCTCATCCTCAATAGGATCCTCAGAAGCTTTCCCAACTATTGCCTTGCCAGTCTCTCTCCTCCTCTTTTTCGCTTTTGCAGCAACCGAAGCAGAGGGCTTGGCGGCAGTAGTAGGAGTCCCAGAAGCTTCCACCTCCAATTTCACTTCCATGAGGCTCTTCGCCTCGGCCTTTTCCAGAGGGGTTTCCAAAACATCGGAGGCGCCAAAAGCCTCAGCCTCCAAATTCACCAACATTCTTCTCTTCGACACAGACCCGCCCATTGCGAAACTGGGGGCAGGAGAGGGCGTTCTCTCAGACGACGCACCTTGGCTTCGGCGACGATTCGTAACCAGAGGAGTGAGGGATGTATCAGTCTCAGTGTCAGAATCTAGAAAGGATGCAGCAAGCCTTGCCTTCTTCGGAATGGTGGAGCGGTAAGTCGGCTGGTCATCCAACAGCTCGGGCGCAGATCTGTTCTTGTACCTCAAAGCAGCTTTGATGGCCTCAGTGTTTTCCCGGTTCGGCCTGCGCTGGAAATGGGAAGCCTCTACAAAAAAAAAGTGACTCATCAGAGCAACATCCAATACAAGGTAAGAAATACAAAAGACACTAGAGAGAATGACCTGAACCTGGGTAGCCATCCTTCTGAGGCATCCGTTCGATCGAATTTCGGCCCCAAATAGGAACTCGGTTGCCACCAACTTACAGAAAATCATCGTTATGTTTGTCCGAATTGGGCAACCCAGTCACCAGATGACAATTGACCAAACGAATACGTAGGTAGTATGTGATATGGTCGTTGTTGTGCGAAAGAGTGTAGCAGCCTAAAATATCCCAGATATCAAGATTCAAACCCAACCGCCTGTTCAGGGTGGATACACCACAGACGACACAGAATAGGTTCACGGACACTTGCATCGGGGTTAGCTGAACTTGATGCAGAAATTGGCGCACCAAAGGGTCGAGGGGAAATCGAACCCCTCTCTCGACGATGGCCACAATGGGAAAGACGACGGTACTCCTAGTGCCCATACGCTTGGCATCAACCTTTTCCAATGAAAGGGTCACATCATTGGGGATATTGTAATCAATGCGGAACATGGCCATGGCCTCATGAGTATCAACTAATGAGCGAAACTTTCCCATTAAACCAAAACCTAGCGGTACATGGGTAGAACTCAGATACCAAGATGAAGAACACAACGGTGCAAGGGCCAGACAAGATGATGGAAACAGAAAAAGACAAAAGAAGAAGGATCACAAGAGAACTTACAGAGATCAGAGCAACGGTAGCGAACGGACGACACTGAAGCAAGACCGGTAGCGAAAAGTCTGAGCAGAGCTCCAATGAGACTAGTTTAGAGGAACGGGAAGGGTTCTTCTCTTTTCTTTGAAACTCTCTAGAAGAACGAAAAAACAAATAAAGGGATTTGGATTGACAGCCAGAGCATTTATTGCACCAGCCGGCGTGAAGGTACACGAAGCACGACCTTAGGTATGGAATCGACGCACTATCTCTGCACACCTATCACACGTCACCACGTGTCACACGAAAGGACGCATGCAAGGGTTGTGTGTTAGGATTGAACCGTTACCAAGGCCGAACTAGGGCAGAACCGAAGCAACGCGACGTTTGAAGTACCGAATCGTAGCTCCCCCTAAGGGGAACCTTTGCGTGAGTTAGGGGGCAAATGAAGGGGCTAAATAAGAAATGGGTTGGACCCAAGCCTTGGGCCGGTCCAAGCACCCAAGCCCAAATCCAAACGAGCCAGACGAGCATGTGGGCAACCTAACTAAGCCCAACTCCATGATCAATAGCCTACCCAAGTCCTCAATTACTTGGGCCCAACTCGCAGTAGAAAGGCCAGCCCAACTGCGATACTGGGCTAGGGCTGAGTTGCACAACTCACTCTATGGGCCAAACTGATAGGTCGAACCCATCATTAGAACCAAAGTGGGCCAAGTCCATACACAGATATATGAATGGGCCAGCCCATCTCAACAACAGTCTTGCAGAAAGCCGAGCTGAAGCACAATGGTGCCGAGTCGAAGAACAACGGTACCGAGTTGAGGGATCCTCTCAAGGAAACATGGAAGTTGTGAATATGTGCATGTGCAAGTTGCCACCTCAGCTAGTCCCCTACACCTAGAATCACGGAAGCTGTTAAACCAGAAGAATGAGATTTGTTATCAGCCTGATTATAATGAGTATAAGCACCTCTTGACAACTACCAGATGGTCCCCCACCTGGTGTCATACTAAAGGAAAATCTGGCAACACCAAAGCTCCATAAAACCATCTTGAGAAGCAAGCAAGGAACTCTATATATACTACATGAACTTAACATTGAAGGTAACTGAACCGATCCAAGCTGAACATCACTTACTTACAAACTCAACTCTCTACACTTCTTCTCCGATTACTGATTCTCATACCGGAGGGTTATCCGACCAACCCCAACCGGGTAGCTCTTACGGTGCTTCTTGTGGCAACAACCTTAGTCCTTGGATAGTCCAACTGAGCGTGGAGTCCCGATCTACTTTCATCTAATGCGGAATCTGGTACGTACACCACATAACTTGAATACAAGTGCATTGAGGCGATTAACAATCTTCTACTCCCAAAGTTTTTGTTTTTAGTCTCAATGCATTTTCAATTATTAAATCATGATGTGAGAATAGTGAAGTCCGGAGGAGTCCAGGAGAGTGAGACACTGAGTTGTGCTTAGGGAGTAGTGTGGCTGTGCCTTAGAAGTTGAGGAGTCTGATTTTGGGTGTTGCGCAATGTCTGTTGTGTGGTTTGACTTTGGGTTTCATACTTTTTTTTTGGGTTAAGTCTTTTTTAACTGTTAAATTTTTGTTTAGTCTTATTTTAAGTTCTTTTTGTTAACAAAAATTCGTGAAGTCGAAAGGTTGATTGTATGAATGCGAATAGTAATAGTAGAAGTATTTTATATTGTCCAAATTTTTCTCGATGCATTACATATTTCTGTACCTTTAATTTTATATTTTTAATGTAATTTTTACTTTACTAATAAAAAAAATCATGATGTGAGAATTTCAAAATACGTAAGTTTCAAAACATAATCCAATTCTTAATTTGAGTGGAGCTCAAAGTTAGTTAAAAAAATCAAGTCTTATTTGGCAAATTTATTTCCCGTAAAAAATAAAAAATAAAAAAACTTAAATTAGCCAAACTTATTTTAAAAAGTCAAAAAGTAAAAAATATATCAAATAAATTAGTTTTTTAACATTAATTTTTCTATAGAATTAATTTTCATCGATGATTTAAATTTTTAACTAACTCAAAAAAAAAAAAAAAAAAAAAAAAAAAAAAAAAAAAAAAAAAAAAAACCAATAATTACAAATGCTTTGAGAGAGACAAACCAAAGATCTTGTGCTGGCTGCAACATAAGAATTGAATTTTTTTTAAAATAAAAAATTCCTGGCATGGTGGGTTTGGGTTATTTTTTAACTAAAATCTTCAAAAATATAAAATAGATTAAAATAATTAATAAAATAAAATGTGACATAAAATAAGTATCATATCTAACTACAAAAAAATATAATCATCTTTCTAAATTCAAAAATTTTAACCTATTAAAAAAGTCAAAAATTAAAATAGCCAACTTCCCAAACACCTAAAATATAAGTATTGAAAAACAAAGAACGTTGATGAGTTAATTAATTTCGTTTGAGATGTAAGTTGGTTTTTTAGTTTTTTTAACTTTTTAGCTATAGGTTAAAAAGTCTCGTTTGTGTAAGGGTGTAATTTTGGCCCGTGGCCCGCAGGTGGCCTGAGCCCGAGCCCAAGCCCAGCCCGAGGCCTTGGGCCAGGCCAGGGCCATCGTTTTGAAGCCCGGTCCGGACTGCTCGGCCCATTTAAGGTCCAGTGTTATTTTTAATGGAAAATAATAAAATTTTGATAGAAAAAATAAAAAAAAATTAAAAATTGTTTAGGCCCGCACAAAACCCAAGCCCAGGCCCGAGCCCAAGGGCCCGCCTTGAGGCCCGACTCACTGGCCTGCGTAAAGCACAAATACCCTTGGGTCTGGGCTTAGTTTTCTAGCCCATGGCCCGGCCCGATTTTTTGGCGGAGCCCGCAAGGCCCGATATGGTTTGGGCCGGGCCAAAATTACACCCCTACGTTTGGGATAGGCTTTTTGACTCTTTTTGACTTTTATGAGAGAAAAAATGAAATTATTATGGTTTGGATATGATATTTTTTAACCCAGGGCTAAAAAGCCTAATTTAGCCTATTTTGGTAAGCTGGTTAAAAGTTAGTTTTTTAAATTTTTGACTTTTTTGGGTTACATCACCTCTATACTTTTTTACACTTTTTTTAAATAAAAAAGGGCTAAAAAAAATCAAAAAATTAACTTTTAATTATTTAAGCCCCAATCCAACTCAACTTTCGTTTGGGATGTAGATTGACTTTTTAACAATTTTAGTCCGGGGCTAAAAAGTTTCATTTGGAATAGGACATTAAAATAATATTTCATTAAGTATGTGTACTGAGATAATTAGATGTGCAAAAATAAAATTTCCTAACATTTTATTCTATTTAACTAAAATAATTAATTTTATTTTATATAACTATTTTAACCAAAAATAACCATGCCAAACATAGACCTTGCAACTAAAGAACTAAAGAACTAAACAACATAGACCTTAACTTCGCAAACGGTGCGACTACAAGTAAAGAACTGACGTTCGTTTGTTTTCAGAGATAGAATAGAAGGGATTGATAGTGAAGGGATTAATAGTGAGAAATTATTAAATTATTTTATATAAAATAATAAAATAAATAAAAAATATAAAAATTAAACATTAATATTTAAAAAAAATTTCCAATATATAAAAAATAAAAAATAATAATAAAAATTTCTAATCCCCTCACTATTTTTCTAATACCACCTCTACCTCCTCACTATGAATCCCCCTTCTAAGGGTATTAGTAATACCAAGGTATTAATAGTCTCAAAACCATCTCTCAAAACAAACAAAATATTAATAATATCCAAGTATTAATAATCTCAATTTCCTTTCTATAACCCAAAAAAGAGGGAGCCTAAAGATTGCTCTATCAACTTAAACCAAAAACCTGACAACTGTATGATGATTGGGCTAACACCAAAGGTACCATGACCCAACAATACTTAAAAGTAGAACTATATTGTTTACTCAAGACAGTTAAGCCAGTACTACCTTTTCTCTCTCTCTCTCTCTCTCTCTCTCTCTCTCTTAAAAATGGGAGTGCATGGTAGCAAAGCAATGGTGGATTAATAGAGGACCACCCTAAATCTGCCAACCGTTGTAAATGCAATCCAAAGCACAAATTAATGGCCATGTGACAATTAACCATATGTGGGAAGAGATAATTATGATGCACACGCCCTAATTCTTAATCCAGATATATAGGTATTGATCCTTATATTGTCATGTTATGGCTAATTAATTAAAGTGGGGTTGTTATATTTTTAGACCCCGTTCGAAAAAAATTATTTAAAAAACAAAATAAATTACTAAAAAAACAAATCAATCGCATTAATTATTCATTTTTTCATATAATTAAAAAATATATTTTCAAATGCATTAATTTTTTTTGAGTTAATTACCTAAAAGTCCTATTTACAAATGTTATGGTAGCTCATGTCCTATTTAAGGTTTTTTGAACCAATAAGTCCTATTTAGTAAAATTGATGATGTTATCAGTTTTTCTTAATTTTTAAAACTAATAATATTATTGATTTTGTATAGTAATTTTTCAGATAATTGTTTTACTAATTGATTAAAAAAAAAACTGAACATGAGATTAAACATTTTTACTCTTCTACTTATTGATTTGATTCAACTATTTAATAAAATCAAGAATATTATCAGTTTTTTCTAGTCTTAAAAATGAGAATAATATCAGTTTTTTAATTTTTTAATTTTTTTTCTCAATTTTGCACATCAATGTTTCATCATTATGCTACTTTATAGACACAAAATTTTTAATTTTACACAAAAAAATAATTCGATTTTTTCAATTTTTTCAAAACACGTAATTTTTTTTAATTTAAAAGTTGATATTTTAAAGTTTTGAAAATCAAAATAAATGTTAAAGTATCATATTCCTTTTTAAATAATCATAAATGATGAACAATCATTATTTGAAAGGCAATTCTAACTGTTAAAAATTTAATAGGACTTGCTAAAAAATCTTAGTTAGGAGTAAATGAAATATAAATTCATAAATTATGATTTGTGTGTAAATGTCCCATTTGTTTTCATCTTAAAAAAAGAAAAAAGAAAAAAAAAGTCATTAAAGAAGACAAATCGCAAATCACGCCTAAGCTTTGAAGTAGCTTGAACTGGTGGTTCAAGCAAAAACGGACGTCGCTCATCTCCAGCTTAATTTTTTGATCGAAAAATTCAATTTTAGTTGATGTGGGCCCACTTTAAGTTTATTCAAGGTTGTTTTAAGTACATGATTAAAAGTTGACATTTTAATTTTTTTAAAAAATATATATATAAATTATAAGAACTGATGTGACTCAAAATGAATTTAGAAAGATATTTTTTAACTATTTTCCGAAAAAGTGATTTAAATCATTAATTTATAAGGATCAGCGTGAAATCGGCCAAGTGTTACCAACCTTTACATTGTTTTTTTTTTCTTAAAACAGTAGCAAATACTTGTATAGCATTTTCCCCCTCCCGAGAAAATCATACGCACTTTCTCTTGATATTTGAAAAAAATATAATTATTCATACATTTTTTATTTAGGTCTCCAATTTGACTTTAATTCACAAAATAGCTAGGTTTTTTTTTATTAATAATTTGTTAGTCATATGAATAAAAAATGATATTATCATCTTTTTTCTATTATAATATATATTTATTTTTATTTATTTCACTGTCTACCAATTATTTATAGTAGTTTCCGACACTTTAACTATACTAAAAGAGAAGTCAGTATAATTATATTGAAAGGGTGGAACTGATTGTATATTTTTTTTTCAAATAAAAGAGAATGTGATTATAATTTACCTTCTTTTTTAAATTAAAAAAAAATTATAGTGAGAGAAAATAAGAAAATGCTACAAGTAAAAGTTATTTAGATGACTTCCAAGTTCATAAAATTTCTCCCCATCTGAAGGGGCTAAATGCGAAATGGGTCAAGTTTAAGCCTTGGGCCGGTCCAATCTGACAGAGCCCAAACCCAAGTGGGTCAGATGAGTATATGCACAGATAAGTTCAACCCAACTTCATAATCAATAGCCTGCCCAAGTCCTCCAACACTTGGGCCCAACCCTGAAGGAAGGCCGGCCAGAAGTGGGCCGATGCAGGCATGAACGGAATTTGTGGGCCGAACAGATAATAGCCCAGCCCATCTCCATGAACAAGCCTGGACAAGGCCGAGCCGAGGCGCGTCAGAACCGAACTGAAGTACATGAGTACTGAGCTGAAGAAACCTCACAAGAAAACGTGGGATCCGTGAGTGCAAGTATGTGCAGGTTGCCACCTCAGCTGGTCCCCCACACCTAGAATCACGGGAGTTGTTGAACCAAAGGAATGTGGTTAGTTATCAGCATGCCTACCACGAGAATATGCAATCAATGACAACTACCAAGTGGCCCCCACCTGGAGCAATGTTGAAAGAACACGTGGCAGCATCCATACTCCATGAACTCACCTTGAGAAGCAAGTAAGGAACACTATATATACAACATGAACTTCACATTGAAGGTAACTGAACAATTCCAATCAAAACCACACTTACATACAGACTCAATTCTACACTCCTTGATCGAACACTAATTCCCACGCCGGAGGGGTTATCTGGCCAACCCCGGCCGGGCAGCTTTAACAGTGCTTCTGGTGGCAAGAGTCTTGGTCCCTGGATAGTTCAACTGAGTGCGAAGCCCCGATTCACTTTCATCTAGTGCGGAATCTGGTACGCACAATTGGTGCTGTAAACATGGATCATTTTCATTTCTGAGCTCTGCATTCAATTCCGGCAATGGGGATTGAGGACGTTCTGCCTTCATCACATACTCCGCAGACGGAGAAGACGAAGGACAAAGGTTTGGCACTCCCGATAGTTCTGGAGGAGCAAACTGGAACAATAATCGAACCCCCGAATCTGTCAAGCATCGATTGCCCTTCACCGGAGGTTCTTCTCATCATTTCCTTCTGGAAAAGGATTATAGAGATCGAATTATAGATTCCATGGGAATGGAGATACAGGAATTGAAGGCTCAACTAAAGAAGGTGTTGGGTGATCCGAGGGAGAAGAGGACAGAAGCAGAGCCTTCTCGTTTGCAACGAAGGAGCTCATCTAGAGAATTACCAGTGAAGAAATTCCCCAGGAATGACTCCGGGCAACGAAGCCAACCAATCCCAACTCAGAGCGAAGCGGCGAGTAGTCACACCCGTGGGTCACGCCGGAGGAGGGCCAAGAGGCAGAAGACGGATAGTCAACAAACTGAGTACCCTCCTCAGGACCTTCGCACTTGGCTGATCGGCAATAGGCAGAACGAGCAACATCGAGATCATTTGGACCGTACTGTTCACCAGAGAGAACATCGAGCACTGGACAGACTTGTCTCTTCGCCATTCTCTCCGGAGATTGAGACCATGAGACCTCCAAAGAAGTTTACTCCACCAAAGCTCACTTCCTATGATGGGAAGTCGGACCCTCTGACGCATATTAGTTATTTCAGACAGATGATGTCCCTCTGGAGCCGAGATGAGGCACTGATGTGCAAAGCCTTCCCATCCAGCTTGGGAGAAACCGGACTCCGCTGGTTCGATCGACTCCCCGCTGGATCAATTCATAGCTGGAAGCAGCTCTCCGAAGAGTTCCTGGCCAGGTTTGTCTCCAACACTAAGATCCCGAAGGAGCCGGATACACTGTTCGGCCTCAGGAAGGAGCAAGAGGAAACGCTGCGCAGTTATGCTAGGAGATACTGGGAAGAGTATAACGATCTGGAAGAAAATGTGTGCAGCGAGCAAATGGCCGTCATGTCCTTCAAGCATGGTCTGCGCCCGGAAAGTAAGTTGAGACAATCACTTACCAAGCGCCCGGCCACAGCTTTGAAAGACTTGCGCGCCAGGATTGAGCAGTATGCTCGTCTGGAGGACGATCAGATCCCCATTGAGGTAGTATCAGCAGAACAAGCAGCCCGGCAGAAGAAGAAAACGGATCGAGGAGAACACCGAGGGATTGCAGTGAATGAGGTGGATAAGTCCAAATCCCATGAAGCCGTTGTGACCGTGTTCAAGGAGCCAATCTATCGAATCCTGGAGAAGATCAAGAGAGAGCCCTTCTTTGTTTGGCCGCCGAAAATGTTGGGAGATCCAGCTCGGCGCAATCAGAAGCTCAGGTGCACCTACCACCAAGACAGGGGACACATGACTCAGAACTGCAGGGCACTGAAGCAACACTTGGAGGACCTGGTGGCAGCTGGGCACTTAAGGGAATACATTGATCAGGGCAAAGAGGTGGCCGAGCTGGGGAACCCACTTCTAGAAGCAAACATTGAGCATCCGCCCGATTAATAATAAATGTGATCCATGGGACAGATACTCAGAAATCTGAGGAGGCACTGAAAGAAGAGATCGCTAAGGTTGCCCAAATTCAGCGAATCATGTCAGTGGAGCCGGCATCGAAAAAGGTACGTACCGTACCAAAATCCCCCCTGTGCACTGTTTCATTTACTAGCAAAGATTTAGAAGGCATACAACACCCACATACTGACGCATTGATCATAACTGTTGGGATTGGGAAACGATTTGATGTGAAACGAGTCCTAGTAGATCAGGGCAGTGCAGCAGACATACTGTATTATGATTTGTTCAGAAAGCTTGGCCTCTCCGAGCAGCATCTCACCCCAGCGGCAGCCCCGTTGGTCGGTTTCAATTCACAGCCGGAGTGGCCGCTCGGCCGAATAGTATTGCCAGTCGTAGCGGGAACCAAAACCCTCCAGATAGAGTTCTTGGTTATTAATACACCATCCCCTTATAACGCCATACTTGGCCGCCTGTGGATTCATCGAATGGAAGCAGTCCCTTCAACCTATCACCAGCTCATCCGTTTCCCAACGGAACACGGAGTAGAGCAAATTTCGGGGGACCAAGTTACTTCCAAACATTGCTTCATGGCAGCGTTAAAGGCAAAGCAACTCTGCAGCCGGGTACAGACAGTGGAAGTGGCCGGACAGCCAGTCTTGGAAGATGTGGGAGGAACTCCAGAGGAAAAGATGGTGGAGGATTTGGAGAAAGTCTTGATAAAAGAGGACGACCCGGAAAAGTACTTCCTTATCGGTACCTCGCTAGGCGCTGATGAGAAACTTCATTTCTGAACTGGCGAGGAAAATATGGAGGTATTCGCGTGGTCAGCATATGATACTCCAGGGTTGGACCCAGAATTTTCTTGCCACAAGCTCAACATCAATCCTTCAGCTCGGCCCATCGTACAGAAAAGTCGGAGATCCTCAGTTGAGCACACCAAAGCAGTAATTGCCGAAGTCGAAAAACTCCTGGCCTCGGGAGTAATCAGAGAAGTACAGTACCCGCAATGGTTGTCCAACACAGTTGTAGTCAAGAAGAAGAACGAAAAATAGAGAGTTTGTGTAGATTTCACTTGCTTGAACAAAGCCTGCCCAAAAGATAGTTTTCCACTGCCTCGCATTAATCAACTAGTAGACTCAATAACAGGGCATGAGCGCATGAGTTTACTGGACGCCTATAGCGGTTATCATCAAATACCACTGTTCGGTCCGGATCAAGAAAAGACAGCGTTCATCACTCCAAAAGGGACTTACTGCTATAGAGTAACGCCGTTCGGCCTCAAGAACGTCGGAGCGACCTACCAGAGAATGATCACTCGGATGTTCAGAGACCAACTGGGGAAAACCATGGAAGCCTATATAGACGATATGGTAGTAAAAAGCAAGTTCGCTACAAACCACCTCACAGACTTGAGAGAATTTTTTAGCATCCTGAAAAACCACCAGCTTCGCCTCAATGCCTCGAAATGCGCCTTCGGGGTAGGAACGAAGAAGTTCTTGGGGTACATGGTCACTCATAGAGGAATTGAAGCGAATCCGGATCAGATCAGGGCGATACAGGACCTCGAAGTACCAACAAAGTCTAAGGAACTGCAGAAACTAGCCGGAATGGCAGCCGCACTGAATCGATTTATTAGCAAATCCTCAGATCGGATGAAGCCCTTCTTCCAGCTCTTGAAAAAAAAGGCAGCATTTGAATGGAATAGCGAATGTATCGAAGCACTGCAGAATCTCAAAAGATACCTCAGTACACCCCCTCTATTATCCACTCCAGAACCGAGAGAAGAGCTGTATCTCTATCTAGCAGTCTCAGATCATGCCATGAGCGCAGTATTAATTCGGGAAGTTGATAAGGAGCAAAGACCACGGTATCTACCACTGGAAAAGTTGGCTTACGTGCTGCTTATTGCCTCGAGAAAGTTGCAACATTACTTCCAGGGGCATACCATTAATGTCCTCACTGAATTCCCCCTCAGATCTGTATTCAGCCGAGCTGATTTCTTTGGCCGAACAGCAAAGTGGATAGTAGAGCTTGGTGAGTTTGACATTCGGTATCAACCCAGAACAGCAATCAAGGCTCAGGTCTTGGTGGATTTTGTCGCAGAATTCACTCCCACCCAGAGTACCGAACCGGGGAATCTGAGCTCGGCACAGGTGCCATGCACCGCCGAACAAGAAAAACCCAGCGCTTCGAAAGCATGGAGACTCTTTATTGGAAACATCTGGCAACTCTACGTCGATGGTTCGTCCAATAACCGAGGCTCGGGGCCAAGAGTAGTCCTTATTTCCCCAGAGGGATTTATCTGGGAACAGGCTCTCAGGCTAGGCTGGAAAGCTTCAAACAACGAGGCCGAAATCTGAGCGTTATTGGCCCTTATGAGCACTTCAAATGGAGCAACTTCTTGTTTTCAGCGACTCACAACTAGTGGTAAACCAGCTTTCCGGGGTCTATGAAACTCGAGATGAAAGAATGGCTATGTACGCAGGCAAGGCCAGAGACCTACTCAGAAAATTTCAATCCATACGAGTGGAACGAATCAGTCGGGACAAAAATAGCCACGCAGATGCTCTGGCATGCCTAGGCTCATCAGTGGACACAAAGGATGCCAGAAGAGTTTGGGTTGAGTTCATACCAGAACCAAGTATTGCATCTCCGGTCCTCTGCAACAACTTAGAGCCGAGCTGGATGGATCCAATATTGGTCTTTTTGAAATCTGGTGAACTCCCCGAAGACAGAAAGGAAGCCAACAAGATCAGGCACAAATCAGCTCGATTCTGGATCTCACCATCTGGCAAGCTTTACAGACGCTCCTATCTTGGCCTTTACCTCCTATGTGTGTATCCAAATCTCGTCGAGAATGTTTTCTACGAAATTCACAATGGAATTTGTGGATGCCACGTTGGCGGGAGGTCACTGGCGCACCGAGCCTTAATTCACGCAGTCGGTGGCCATGAATGCGACAAAGAAGACGATGCGTGCAAAGGTGCGACAAATGTCAGAGGTTTGCTCCACTCATTCATCAGCTAGCCAAAACTCTCACTCCACTCACCAGCCTATGGCCTTTCGCGCAATGGGGCTTGGATATTGTTGGACCATTGGCGCGGGGCACTGGGAATGGGCGATTCTTCATTGTTGCAACCGACTATTTCACCAAGTGGGTTGAAGTTAAGACACTGGCAAACATCAAGGAGGCAGACACAAAGCGGTTTTTTTTAGGAATGTGGTAGTACGTTTCGGTATTCCGCGGGTACTAATCGCGGATAACGGAACACAGTTCGATGGTAAGATCTTCAGGAAATTTTGTGCTGACCTCAGAATCGAGTATAGGAACTCTTCTCCAGGGTACCCACAGAACAACGGTCAGGCAAAAGCGTCGAACAAAACCATCATCAACGGAGTGAAAAAGCGGCTTGAGCATGCCAAAGGCAAATGGGTTGAGGAGTTACCACACGTATTATGGGCCTACCGAACTACAGCACGACGCCCCACAGGAGAAACACCTTACTCTTTAACCTATGGAATGGAGGCCATCATCCCACTCAAAGTAGGTCTCCCAACCCTTCGGTCCGAATTATTTGAAAGCTCCAGTAATGAGGAAGCTATCGCGCAAGCATTGGATATGGCAGAGGGCCGAAGAGAGGCAGCCCTGATCAGACTTGAAGTATATCAGCAGTATCTCATCAGAAGTTACAACCGAAAAGTTTTCCCAAGACAATTTATACCAGGAGAATTGGTTTTGAGGAAAGTCATGGATCACAAATGGGTGCCTGGTGAGGGCAAACTTGGGCCGAACTGGGAAGGTCCCTACAAAATCACAGCCGTAGTTGGAAATGGAGCTTACTACTTGGAGGAGCTGAATGGCAAAGCAATACCTCGGCCCTGGAATGTAGCAAACCTCAAGAAGTACTACCAATAGAGTCATTCCCCAACCTCTTTATCAGGATGTAAAGGCATTTATTTGTTGACCAATACAAATGTTTTCCCACTCCTCTTAGATTTATCCAATTCTTGTAATTAGCTTTGATGTTTATCAAATGGAATAAGCTTTGGTTCTCACCAAACGGAATTAACTTTGGTTCTCACCAAACGGAATTAGCTTTGGTTCTTACCAAACGGAATTAGCTTTGGTCTTTACCAAACGGAATTAGCTTTGACGTTTGTCAAACGGAATTAACTTTGATTTTAACCCAAATGGCTTAGTTTCAGAATGACTAAACGGAATTTAAATTTAGTTAGCACTCAAACATGCTAAGTGGTATAGCTTGGTAGAAAATGTTTGGCAACTAAATTGGAATTTAGCCAAGTGGAATTGCTTGGTGGAAACCGCACTAATGCATCTTAAGTAAAATATCTCTATTTAGCCAAGTGGAATTGCTTGGTAGAAACTACACTACATATTTTAAGCACACAGTTCCTGCAGAATTTCTTAAGTATTCCTTGAGTATATTCCTTGAGTATCAACACATCAACACTTCAGTATCGATTCAAACAAGCAGAGTTGGAACAAACTCAACTGAGCTACACCAAGAGCAAACTTCTAACATCAGCCTCACTCAACTCCAGCTGGGGGCAAACAGTTGTTTTTCTTTCTTTTATTCAAACACACTTATACTATCAAAGTTAAAACAGACTCAAGCAGTTCTAGACAAGGGATAACTCTTCAGTATCAATCTTACTTAGCTCCAGGTGGGGGCAAACGATTGTTTTCTTTCGAAACCAACCTGGACCTAAGTAAGACCTACTCATGAACTCAAAGCACAGCCATACCATATATCCGTTGACCATGCCGATCACTAGTTCGCCCCAAGGTCCTAACAAAGTTTCGTAGGGGCAAATAAGTGCAATGCCACACGTAGCATCGATTTCGAGGTCCCAACAATAGCTTCAGGGGCAAGTAATACGTAATCGCATAGTAACATCCATTAAAAGGCAATCTGAGAACTGCATCGAGCATCTATTCGGCCCCGAGGTCCCAACAATGCTCGGCCGGGGGCAAGCAGTATAGGAAATGTTCAGACATAGAAGCTAAACAACATCAAATTGCAGAGTTCAAAGAGAAAATCATATCATCCAAGCAAAGGGCACAGAAGGCCTCACAACCAGCAAAAAAAAAAAAAGGAAAAAATTGTCTTCATCAGAATAGAAAAGCAAAAAGTTCAAATCATTTCAACAATCAACTTTCATCAACAGTGGGCAATTCAGGAGCAGCATCAGCAATTTTGTCAAGGCCATCCGCGGGAGGAGTAGTAGAGGAAGCTCCAACTTCTTGAGAAGTAGGAGCCACTTTAACCGCATCCTCCATGGCTTCAGTCTCTAGGGTTTCAACCCCTTCAATGTCCATCGTTTCAGTGGCAACATTCATGCTCTGGGTCTCATTTACAAGATCATCTTCTGGGGAAACATTGTCTGGCAGAACAGCAGGAATAGGAGTAGTCTTTAAACCTGAGGATTTCGAAGGAACAGGGACATCACGATACAGAGAAGAGCCTTCAGGAACCATCGTAGCAGCTAAGGCACTCGTCTAACCCTTCACAAAGAGTTTGTCTCGCAGCACTAGAACCTTCTCCTTGTATGCCGCCCCAGCTTCATCCCAACCCTGTTACTAGTGCTTGGCCTCCAGCGCAGTACGCTCGACAGCCATCACAGCAATAATGGCCTCCAGCTCGGCCACCTTCCCCTCAAGTTGAGCCTGGGTCTCAATGGCAGCCTCCTTCGATTGTTCAGCGGAAGCGACAATTTTGTTCAAACGGAAGGCTTCCCTCTCAGCGGTTCGGCGTCCTTCCTTCTCCGACTCCAAGCTTACTGTCAGTCTTTCCGCATTCATTGCAGCCTCCAGCACGGCCCTTTCCAGCTCCTCAGCACGGGTAATGGACAGGTGCATTCTCTGGATACACTGCAAAGGACGACAAAGAACTTAGAAAAAAGGAAGATAGCAATGCAACAGTGAAGTTAAGAAAAGCGAAGAAAAAACCTACAGCAGTCAACATTTGAAGGGTCCCCTTCAGGATAGGAATGTCACGAGGCCCATTATGGCCAGCCATATCAACCGGCATCAACAAAAACTTGGTCAAACTAAAGGCAAAATCCTGTGAAGCAACAACTGAATCAGAGGTGGAGATGGGCCTGCCCTCATACGATATCGGCGGCTCCCATCTCTCAAAAGTGTCATCCTCAGCGGGATCCTGAGAAGCTTCCCCCACCACGGCTTTGCCAGTTTCCCTTCTCCTCTTTTTTGCTCGGGCAGCGACTGAAGCGGAGGGCTCGGCAGCAGTTACAGGGGTCCCAGAAGCCCCAACCTCCATCTTCACCTCCATAAGGCTCTTCGCCTCGGTCTTCTCCAGGGGGAATTGCAAAGCGCTAGAGGCTCCGAAGGCCTCGGCCTCTAAGTCCACCAGCACCCTCCTCTTTGCCACTGACCCGCTCCCTGCGAAACTGGGGGCAGGGGAGGGCGCTCTCTCAGGTGCATCTTGACCAGTGCGGCGTCTCGGAACCAGCGGGGTGAGAGACGTCTCGGTCTCGGTATCAGAGTCCAGAAGGGCAGCAGCGAGTCTTGCCTTCTTCGGAATAACAGAACGGTAACTTGACTGATAGTCCAACAACTCAGGTGCAGATCTTTTCTTATACCTCAAGGCAGTCTTGATGGCTTCAGCATTCTCCCGATTCGGCCTTCGCTGGAAACGGGAAGGTTCTGCAAAAAGAAAGCAACCCATCAGAACAATATTCAGAATGAAGTAAGAAACGCAGAAGGCATTAAAAGGGGAGGCCCAGACCTGGGTAGCCGTCTTTCTGTGGCATCCGCTCAGACTGAAATTCGGTTCCAGCAGGAAACTCCCAATTTCCACCAACTTGCAGGAAATCGTCATTATGTTTATCCGAGTCAGGCAGTCCAGTGACTAAGTGACAATCAGCGGAACGAACACGCAGGTAGTATGTACTATGGTCTTTGTTGTGAGAAAGGGTGTAACATCCCAAAATATCCCATATATCAAGGTTCAGACCTAGTCGTCTATTGAGGGCAGATACGCCACAGACAACACGGAAAAGATTCACAGACACCTGCATTGGGGTCAACTGGACCTGATGCAGAAAACGGCGCACTAACGGGTCAAGAGGAAACCGAACCCCTCCCTCGACAATCGCAGCGATGGGAAAGGCAACGGTGTTCCTCGTACCCATGCGTTTGGCGTCTACCTTCGCCAGTGACAAGGTAACATCATGAGGAATATTGTAATCTAGACGGAACATGGCCATGACTTCTGGGGTATTAACCAAGGAACGGAACTTCCCCATTTGATTAAACTAATGGGACAGAAATGGGATTCAGATAGCGGAATATGAGACACAGATGGCAAACGCACTAGACCAGATGATTAAAACAGAAAGAGAGGAAGAATCATAAGAAAACTTACAGAAATCACAGCAGCGACAACAAAGCAAGATCAGCGGTGAAGAAGCCCAAGCGGAGCACCAGCGAGATCGGTCCAGAGGAATGGGAAGAGGCTCTCTCTCTCTCTTTCTCTTTCTTTGGAACTCACTAGAGGAATGAGAAGATCAAATCGAGGGATTTGAATTGATAGCCTGAGCATTTATTACATCAGTCGGCGCGCAGGCATACAAATCACGACCTTCGGTATGGAATCGATGCATAATCTCTGCACGCCTATCACACATCGCCACGTGTCACACGAAAGGACGCATGCAGGAACCGTGTGTCAGGATTGCACCGTCACCAAGGCCGAACTGGGGAGGAGCCAAAACGATGCGACGCTTGGAAGGTCGAACAATAGCTCCCCCCAAGGGAACCTTAGCGCGAGCTAGGGGGCAAATGAAGGGGCTAAATGCGAAATGGGTCAAGTCTAAGCCTTGGGCCAGCCCAATCTGACAGAGCCCAAACCCAAGTGGGTCAGATGAGTATATGCGCAGATAAGTTCAACCCAACTTCATGATCAATAGCCTGCCCAAGTCCTTCAGCACTTGGGCCCAACTCAAGACGGAAAAGGCCCGGCCCAGAATTTGGTCTAAGCTGTGGAACGGAATTTGTGGGCCGAACAGATAATAGCCCAGCCCATCTCCATGAACAAGCCTGGACAAGGCCGAGCCGAGGTGCGTCGGAACCGAACTGAAGTACATGAGTACCGAGCTGGAGAAACCTCACAAGGAAACGTGGGATCTGTGAGTGCAAGCATGTGCAGGTTGCCACCTCAGCTGGTCCCCCACACCTAGAATCACGGGAGTTATTGAACCAAAGGAATGTGGTTAGTTATCTGCATGCCTACTATGAGAATATGCAATCAATGACAACTACCAAGTGGCCCCCCACCTGAAGCAATGTTGAAAGAACACTTGGCAGTATCCATACTCCATGAACTCACCTTGAGAAGCAAGTAAGGAACACTATATATACAACATGAACTTCATATTGAAGGTAACTGAACAATTCCAATCAAAACCACACTTACATACAGACTCAATTCTACACTCCTTGATCGAACACTAATTCCCACACCGGAGGGGTTATCCGGCCAACCCCGGCTGGGCAGCTCTAACGGTGCTTCTCGTGGCAGGAGTCCTGGTCCCTGGATAGTCCAACTGAGTGCGAAGTCCCGATCCACTTTCATCTAGTGCGGAATCCGGTACGCACACCATCAATACCATTGTTGATGTTACCATTCAATGTCAGTGTAAGTTTTTTCCTGTTTAGTTTTATTTTTTATTTTAATTTTTGGAAACATGCCGTTTGGTAACACTTACGTTTTCAGTTTTCTGTTTATATTTACAAAAGTTTAAAAAACTCAAGTAAAAACTTGTTTGATAAAATTTTTGATTTATAAATCAGTGGTCTCAGTTTATAAATTTGGCCAAAAAATGTGTTTCCATTTTGAGTTTTTAGTTTTTTTTTTTTTTTTTACCACCCATCATTTTCCACCACCCGCCACTACCCACCACCCACCCCCTACCACCATTTGCCACCACCACCCACCACCCGCCTGCTACCACCGCCTGCCACCACAACCCACCAGCCACCAACTACCCAGCCACCACCAGCTACCACCCACCTGCTACCCACTCGCCATCACCACCTACCCCTCGCCGCCACCACTATCACCACCACCCACCACCCACCTGCCATCCACTCGCCACCACCCATCACCACCCACCACCCACTACCATCCACCGCCCGCCACCACCACCCGCCACCTACTTGCCACCACTACTCACCACCCACTTGCCACCACCATCCACCACCTGCCACCCACCCGGCGCCACAACCACCTACCATCCACCTCCACCACCACCACCATCACCCACTATCTACCTGCTACCCACCTGCCACCACCACCCATTCGTTACCACCTATAACTCGCTACCGTCACCCACCCACCTACCACTACCACCACCCACCTGCCACCACCACCAACCACCCATTCACTACCACCCACCACCCGTCACCGTCACCCATCCACCCACCATTACCACCCACCACCCACCCGTCACTACTCACCACCACCCACTATCCGCCACCACCCGCCACACCACCCACTTGCTACCCCCCACCACCCGCCACCATCACCCACCCACCCACCACCACCATCCACCCACCATCCACCACCCACCATCACCATCACCACCCACCACCACCACCACCACCCACCACCCACCACCCACCACCACCCACCACCCACCATCACCACCCACCACCACCCACCACCACCCGCCATCCGCCACCCACCGCCACCACCACTACGCCACCACCACCCACCACTCACCACCACCACCACACCACCCACCACCCCTACTCCACCACCACCACCATCCGCCTCCCACCTACCACCACCACCACCACCCGCTACCACCACCACCACCACCACCACCACCCACCCACCACCACCACCACCACCACCACCACCCACCACCACCCACCATCACCACCACTTCCTTCCACCACCGCCTCCGCCACTTGCCACCATTTGCCATTTCTCACTTTTTTTATATTTAAATTTTTTTTTAAACATTTTGTCAATTACCAAACGCGTTTGTAGTTTATATTTTTCTAAAAATAAACAAAAACCAATTTATAAAAATTTTGTAAATATAAACTGAAAACGTAAACATTACCAAACATACCTAGCAAACTATTTTTGAAATTATCAGATTTTTTTTTTCCTCAAAACAACCCATTTTTTAATAAATACCAAAATTTTGAATTTTACCTAGATTTTTTTTTTTGAAGTTTATGCTCTTTTCTTATGCAAAAACAACTATTTGAATCTCAACCTTTCATTTTCATTCCAAGTCATTTTCCTAATAAAAACAAAATAAAAACACAGCCAAACAGATATTGATTTAAGTCTAACTTTTGGTGCAGGGAACCTGATTAATATTTCGTGTTCAAACATCGCCGAATGGATGGACCCCATAGGGTCAGAGTGGTAGAAATCATCCAACAAGCAATACTAGAACAACAATGGTGGTTCGAATTTTCTTGGTTCGAATGATTCGAATGTGTCAAAACAACGTTATTTTATAAAACGATGTTATTTTGACACATTCGAGCCACTCGAATCACATAAATTTGGGCCACTAAGCGTTTTTCATCATCCAATCAACAGAGTTATCAAAAATGTGGTGTCTAATGAAGAAAAGACTTAACTTTACCACAACTTCAATCTCTTAATTTTGTTCCAAGGTTAGACTTGACTTATATGGATCACCTCTTTCAAGTTGAAAGAAGACTGAGGATGCACAATAAGATAAATGCAAGTTGGGTATGACTTAGATCAACCGGTGAGCAAATTGAAAAAGAGATAGAGTGGATGGGTAATCGGTTCAATCGAACCGGAATTGAACCGTGATGTAATAAATATATTTAAATAAAAATATAAGTAATAAAATTATAAATTAAAAATATTAAATTATCTTAAATATTTCTCCTAATATTTTTTTACTAAAAAATATATTAATATATTCTAAAATATTATTAATTTTAATTTTGGAAGCAATGTTTTAAAAATTGGACCGGTGAGCAAACTGGAAAAGGGACCGGGTGGACGGGTTACCGGTTCAACCGTCGGGTTGAACCAGAATCGAACCGTGACGTAATAAATATATTAAAATTATATTTAAATAAAAATATATGTAAAAAAATTATAAATTAAAAATATTAAAAATATTAAATTATCTTAAATATTTGTCCTAATATTTTTTTACTGAAAAATATAATAATATATTTTAAAATATTATTAATTTCAATTTTGGAAGATGAAATCAAACATTTAATATTCCCTCCATATGATTTTAATTCAAATAATTTGATTGAAAGGAGAGCAAAAATTTTGGAGGGATATCAAAATTTCAATATTCTCTCCAATACATTTGATTGAATCTCACATGGATTTCTTGAGTCTTTTTGAAAGAATTTTTTTCTTATAAATAGGTCAAGAGGAGACCCTTGAAAAAGAATTTCAAATTAAAATTTTCTTATATTCTTATATTATATATATATAATAAGAAAGAAAGAAAGAAAATAAAAAAATAATAAAAAACGAGCCGGACAACCCAGCTCCGAGTCGACCGGTTCGCCGGTTCAACTGCTAGTTTTTCCGGTTCTCACTAAATACGCCGGTTTTGAGTTTTAGCTGGTTTAGAGGGTATGTCCGGACCGGAACCCCGACCGGTCGACGGTTCAACCGGTCGAACCGGCCGGTCCGGTCCGATTTTCAAAACCTTGTTTGGAAAAGGAAATCAAATATTCAATATTCTTTCCATATGATTTTAATTCAAATAATTTGAAAGAAGAATAAAAATTTTGGAGGAATATCAAAATTTCAAATCTCCTTGCAATACATTTGATTGAATCCTATATGAATTTCTTGAGTTTTTTCAGATGAATTTTTTTTTTATAAATAGGTAGAGACTTTCATAATAATTTCAAACTCTTAATGAAATTCCTCACAAGAAGAAACCCTTAAAAGAGAGTTTCCAATTAAAATTTTCTTATATTCTTATATATAAAATAAGAAAGAAAGAATAACAAAAATTAGAAGAAATAAAAAAAAAATTAAAATTTTCAATTTCTACGACCCGGTGAATCGACTCCTGGTTGATTAATTTGCCGGTTCAACAGTCGATTTTTCCGATTCTCTTTAAATATGCCGGTTTTTTATTTCGAACGGTTTAAAACGTATATTCAAATCAAAATTCTGACCGATTGACAGTTTAAATGGTCAAATCGGCCAATCCGATTCGATTTTCAAACCCATGACTTAGACTATGAACAAGACAATGAAAAAAGAAAAAAAAAAAAAGGTCCAGCTTCTCTCCAGTCCAAATCTGGACTGGACGGTGCTGTCCGGTCCTTTGGGGCCCACTACGGGTCGTGTTTCGATAATCTAAACCGTTCAATGTGTAGAACTCGTCGAGTACTATATGCCTGTAAAAAATCACGTTGATCGGATATCAATAGCTATATGATCAAATCACTTTTTTGTAAGCCGTTTATTTTTCGCCGTCCATTTTTTTTTAATAAAAAACTGATTTGATCATATAGCTATCGATATCCGATCAACGTGATTTTTTATAGGTATATAGTACTCGACGAGTTCTACACATTGCACGGTTTAGATTATCGAAACACGACCTGTAGTGGGCTCCAAAGGGCCAGACAGTACCGTCCAATCCAGATTTGGACTGGAGAGAAGCTGTGGCCAAAAAAAAAAAAACAGTTGGAGACTTTGACAGTGCAACTTGAGAAGAGAACAATTCAACTAACATAGTAAATGAGTTTGTGATGGACCAAATCATGATTTTGGTTGTCTTGAAATGGTCCCTCCGCATTACCCCTCGTGATTTGGCCTACATGAGAATTCCCCCCTTGTTTAGATATATAAATACAAAGTTTTCTTGTGATTTATGAACTGAAATATACAGTTAATTCTATTAATAATTTAATAAAAAGGATTGTATATAAATAACTTGAATATGTAAACTACATATATTTTCGTCATTTATTTGGAAAAAAAAATATACTTTAACTCATTGTGTTTTATTTCATATGCGATTTATTCTTCTGAAATTTGAAAATAAATATATAAACTCCTTATATTTAACACGTGTTTTACATTTGTTAAGTTTAACAGAATGTTTAATACTTCACTTTAGTTCACAAACTACTACGAAATTATGTGATTATTTTTAAATGAGAAGGGACACAATCCACTCATGGGCTAAAGCAGAAGACATAAAGTAAAATTTGTCCTATAATATATAACACTAATCTGATTGGTTCTGAGAATGATATATCACGTACCCAAAAATATTGACAAATATGATCTTATTGGTAATAAGTTGGGTTAGTTCTTACAGCAAATGAAAATTAATTCATGTGGTAAAATAGTCAAAATATTGTGTGGGAAGGAGTGTCAAATTCAGAGGAGCTTCTATTTTGGGTTTAGAAACCAACTTCCAAATAAAATTAAATTTTCGAAAGCAAAAATTCAAAAATTGTGTGAGCTAAGATTATGTGACATGAAAATAGAAGAAGCTCCCCAATTTCAATGATAAGCATATTCATATTGGTATCCGACTAGATGTCAGACACAACACACTATTTTCCTAGAAAGGAAAATGTCTTGTAACTCAAATTTTGTGGCTCAAAGTGGCTCAAATGGTCAAAACGATGTCGTTTTGGCCATTTTTATGTTGTTCTGTACTCAAAACGACGTCGTTTTGGCCATTTTAATCACTTTTGAGCCACAAAATTTGAGTTACGTAGCATTGTCGTCTTAGAAATATACGTACTTCTTAGATGGCAATTTTTACCCAAGGATTTTTCCTCAAACTATTTCTAGCTACAAATATACAATGAAAATTTTCATACATGTTATGCAGTTATTTGCCATGCTAAGTTTTACTCCAAGACTCGCAAGATATGCAGCTGTAAGTCAAAACAGAACACGGTATGCAATAATAAATGATTAGCAGACTTTGTTACTCAAAATAAACAAATGATAAAACATTATATTTTTGTAATATCATTATGAGATTCAAGTCTATCATCATACAATGTATTTTCTTAGCTATAGCACACGATGTAACTCATCTATCTCGCGGAGTTGAAACTTGTTCAAGATTGAAATATAAAAACACGATAATGTAGCGAAGAAGAAAACAACAAATACGTGGAATGCAGCAATGCCTTTGATTTAGCTAAGATGAGCAACATTATCTCAAAATTGAACCTAAAAAAATCAAGAAGACTATCATTGCTGGTGGTATGAGTATTCTGACATAATAACTACACAAAATGACACCTTAGCTTTAAATAAGGAATTAAAGAAACTAGAAAGATACCTACATTACAAAGAAGAAAAAGATGCGTCAGTGTTATGTTGAAGGCAACTTCCAAAAACTTTTTGTTGCCACAAGTATTTTCTCTCTCCCGTGAGAATTGGGTTCCTTCTCGTGGACGGTGGAAGTCCATCTAATGGCATGAGCAATGCGACCCACTTTGTCAATCACTTCGGGGGAATCTCTAATCACCACTGTTCCTTCCGGACGCAGCATTCTATCAATCTCCACCATCAAATCCACAAGGTTACACCTGAAATAAAGTATAAACAGATAATCCAGATTGCTTCACACAATGATCAAGAAATTATACTCTTGTTGACAAATGAAAGTACATTAAGAAATTATGTTGTGTAGTATGGATACAAGCATCAAAATCTGACATGACTAACTCAGAATAAATATTCTGAAACTATTATAGAATATTTTGACTACGCATCAAAATATTATAGGATAAATACGTACTAAAACTAAAACTTAAACTTAAAATAAATGTGAAAGCATAAATCTAAAACTTCTCCACATTATAGAATAAAATAGGAGCATAACATATCTAGGACTCAAATTCCATTAATCCATGACAGATACTTTAAAAAGAAAAATAAAATAAGAGAAAGTTGATGTATCAATACAGATTGTGACCAAGAATAAACCTACCTTCTCTTTCCAGAGCCTGGATCTTTGATAAGCGACTCGATGGCAGATACGTGGATGAGATCATATGTCCGAGGATATGTAGAGAATGGCTCACACCTGTCAGCATTAATCATAAACATTAGCTCATCAGTAAAAGTTTCCTCCACAGATTAGCCATATTTTCTAAGTGGTAAATACATTACAGCTGCAAGAAAAATGCTGCAATGGAGCAGGGAACATAAACATAATAAAGGAATATATTTAGTGATGTAGGACTATCAAGGCAGCAACAAATCTGGTCTTTTGGGGCTGATTTTAATTGGATTTTATGGCTGAAATTGCAATAAAAGTATAGGAGACAAGTAGGGTTTGTTTAGGGTAAATAATGGGTCAGAGTTCAAGCATGAAAAGAAGGGATTTTGACACTGTTTAGGGAACTGTTTTAGGGGCTGTAAACAGTATGTGCAGAAAATACAAGAGGAAAATAAGGAGAAGAATCTCTTAGGCATCACACCTAGGTTTGATTGTTCCACACAATCCATAAATAAGCTTCAAAAACTCTTGAAATTCTCTAATATACCAAATCAAATCAAACCAAACCAAGCCTTAAATCTTATCAAATGAGGTCAGCTACATAAATCCTTCTACTCCACTCAACTCTATCTAAGGTCATTTCGTTAGTCAAATTAAAAAGATTCATATATCTATTTACTACACTAGTCCACGTTAATCTAAGTCTACCGCTTCCCCTAACACTACCATCTACCGTCACTGTATCGCATCTCTTCATTATTGCCCCTGTTGGTCTTCGTTGTATATGACCAAACCATCAAAATCTATTCTCTCTCTCAACTTATCTTTTATCGGTATTACTCCTACCCATTCTCAAATATAATCATTCCTAACTTTGTCTTTTCTAGTCTTACCATACATCCACCTTAACATCTTCATCTCAGCAACACTCATCTTATCTACATGTTGTTTTTTAGTTTCCTAACATTTTGTCCTATACAACATCGCTAGTTTAATAGCCAATCTGTAGAACTTCCCTTTTAATCCAATGAATACCTCATTTATCTCACAGTACTCCAATGCACTCTTCCATTTAAGCCACCATACCTTAATTCTGTAAACCACATCCTCTCCAGTCTCCCTAGTCGTTGTGATAATCGATCCTAAATGAGGAAAATGTTCACTCTTAGGTAGTTCTTAATTCTCAATCTTCACTTCTCAATAGTTAAGACTTGGCCTAATAACCTTGAGATTATGGTTCAAGTTTTGGGACCATCATTCTGTGCATTATGCTAAATGTTAGATGTATACTCAATCTTTCCCCTCCCAAATACACATTAATGTGTACCAATTAGGCGTTATTTTTTAAATTCTTTAAAATATTAACTTTATTAAATTATAAGCATTACATGACTTTATATAGAACTAAGAGACCTCCTAAACCAACTATAGCCAAAGGAAACTATTATAATATTTTTGACTTCCAAAACTAATCTACTACTAAATAAAAAACAACAACAGAGACTAATTAAATAACTTGACCCATAAGACAACCCATGGACGACCCACACAACCCATATTCAGAAATTCTCCAAATTACCAAGATTCTCCTAAGCTTAAAGTCTTAGAAAACATAAATATAGTCATAAAATAAGACTAATAATACTAGAAATATAATTATATAAGATTCCTATCAATTTCTCTTTGACATCATACCAATGTCCAAATATTATTACTTTTTAAATTTAGCTTTCCTTGAGCTTTTTATACTCCACATCATTTAGCTTCATAACGAGGAAAGTTTCACCCCCTCTCCCGCGTTTCCTTTGGCTTAAGAAGGCTGTCACTCTTACCACTTTCATCCGTGATTTATAAAATACGGTAGGTAAAAAAAAATCCAGCAACAGATAGAAATGGATCCAAACAAAATCATACTCATTAATAACTCAGGCTTGAAAAGGGTCACAAGAAGTTGAGGGATAGGAAGATACAAGAAAGTGAGGGTCTGGGCAGCAGTTGACATTAAGGATTATTTACCCTAAAACTACGATTAGTTATTGAGAGTTAACACTCACTTGTCTGTGAGTTCCTTTATACATCCAGAGCTGTAATTGGAACTGATCATGATTGGGCTGGTTCCAAATTTGGTGTCAAATCGAACCAAACCGACCCATGAACACCCCTACTGTCCTAGTTTCAATTTTTATTCACTTCACATGTATATGCTAGTTATATCAATTACTGTTGTTTTTGCATCAGTTTTGGATACAGTGATAATGATTCAGTTTTATGGGCAAGTCAGTTTTCTTTGTGTAGACTGACTGTTGTTTGTTACCTAAAGAACAAATATATATATATATATAATAAAATAAAATAAAAACTACGATTAGTTATTGATTAGACATTCTTATCTTACAATAATCAGTGGAGTGCTAGCATAAAATGATAATCCAATCAAGCAACTGACACAAGATCTATCAATGCCCACACCAACAAAGGTTTTTCTTTTTTTTCTTTTTTTTCATAAGCACCTTCTCCAACAAGGCATAAGAATAGCCTTTCTAGGGATGTAAACAATTCACGTCACCCTTGCCCACATTTTTATTTGGAAGGAAAGTAGACGTGCCAAAAGAACTAACCAATCATGGTAAACTCCAATAAGGCCTCTGTCATAAATGACATCAAGAGTTGAAGGCTTGCGTGCAGGAACAACATTCATCACCCACACAGGATCAGATAATAGTGCAGCAGCAAAGCTTCCAAAAAATGCATTCATGTCCATGACGTTTCGTATAGCTGGAGTCCCCAGCTTCAAGTTCAAAGAAGTTTTATAAAACGCAACTCTCCTTGCCCAACGTCGGGTGTCAGCATCAAACACGTCATTTCCATTTTTCATAAGGTTGGCCCTTGAAGGAGTTTTTGTTAGCCTCTCCGGCCACTTCGGAATCGTCCCAACAGCGCATTCTGCTTTGACAGAAGATGTCCTTGTAACACATTTCTTTAACTTGAAGTACCTGCCAAAGAAACCAGCTCAGAATCAGCATAAATCCAACTGGTTCGTTTGATCAGTTTTATTCAAATCAAATGAGGAATAAAGGAATGATCTTTTCATTATCAAGCATTCTGATACAAATTTAAAAGAAAATAAAAAGAGAAAATTAATGAAAACTAAGAACGTACTGAGAGGAAATTACCATCCATAACTAGGGTCAAAGGATTCGTCACACAATTCAAGCCCAAATTCATTTTGGTTTGGTAGACACGAGTCCCCAATAGGCTTTTTCCAGATGACAGTGTTTCCATCAACTGCAATCAGTTCATAACACAATGCTCTAGCCACTGACTGGAGATCTGCCCATTCCTTATCTTGTTTAGGCCACTGTACAGGGGGACCAGAGATAACTATGTACCCTCCTGGGCGAAGTAACCGATCAGCTTCTATGAAATATGTTGCATCTGCAAAGAAAGACAATCTTAATAATGAGGACTAATGCAATGGGTAACTGAAGTATACAATAAGGCCACAAGAGAACTTACTATATGCTGTAAAAGGGATCAAACATCGAGAGCAGTGCACCAAGTCAAATGAGAAAGCAGGAAATGGAAGTCTGCGAGTACCAAGCATTGCAACAAATGCTGGTATTCCTCTTTCTAATGCAAACTGTATTTGTGATTTGTGTGAATCTCTTGGAGCAAAGGAGAGGGTCAGCATGTCTTCGGCTAACAGATACCCACCAAAGCTGGCAACCTGCAAGGGCATGGAATTATATGGATTTCGAAAAGGTACAATTATCAACTAGGGATCAATGAAACACAGGATCACAGTTCCTACCCCACATCCCATATCAAGAGCTGTCCTCAGAACTCCACCAGCAATTGGAATATACTGTTTGAGTTTGTCAATGTATTGTATAGCTCCATCTGGGAACATTGTACCACCACCAGGAAAAATAAAGTGTGGTCCTTCTTTTTTCATCCATCCTTGATGGCCCTTCCTGTCTGCTATCTTGTTGTGTGGCATGTTACTATGCCATATCTGCCCCCCAAAAAAAGGAAATATTTCAAGAATCCCAATACTTATAGGCACTGATATTATAGTATATAAACTTGAGGTTTGTTCATCTGAAAGCAAGAACCAAAAGGATTTTTCAGAATGATTTCTGGGAGTGCCAGGAAACATGTTTTTTCAAGCATTTTGGTATTATGACACCAGCAGGATAAATAAGGGTGTCTACATTCTTGTACTGTATCATCATCACTGAAAAAGGATTTGTAAGCTACATTATGAAGGTTTAAACTCACATAAGGCGAAAACAACAATTCGATCAAATGAAACAACAATTGGCTCAAACGTAATAGTCATGAACAAGGTTAGTCAGAGCAGTGACAAAAAGCTTAGGCTTGGAAATATTTATGAGACAGGATGAACCCATGTCCGTGTGGCATGTCAGTGCCAGGGGAGTAGCTGGACTATCTCAGACAACCTCTTTTAACCGAAAATAGTAATAATAACAAGTTAACAAAAACACTGAAAATGTGCAATTCAGTAGGCAACTCATGTTAGTTCATTTACATCTATACTCTCACCTTCACTGTCACGGCTCAGCATGTGGCTACTCAAACAAAAGGAATCCAGAAAAATTTTCCCAAATGTGTTTTTCACTAAGGCCTCGTTTGGGAACAGGTTTTTTTAGTAACTTTTTGACTTTTTGACTAAAATGTGATGTAAAAAAAACTAATAAATTTGGGATGACTTTTTGACTTTTTACGAAAAGATGTGCAAAAAGTAGAGAAAAAATGAAATCTTTGACTTCTTGGTATAAGTTGTTGGCTTTTTGACTTTTTGACTAAACGGGACACTTGCCAAACGAGACCTAAGACAATGTCAATTCAAAATGCACCAACAGAGAACGCCTGAAGATGATAGACAGACCCTCAACAACAACCATTTTCACAACTCTACACTCCCCTCACCCCGAAAACCCCAATCTTCACAATTTTTATTAGATTTTTTACCCGGTGTCTCGTGGTGTTAGAGGCCCTAGTTTTTAAGCAATTTGCCCCTAATGAAGGCTTGTATTAAGCTCCATTTCACCAAAATAAATAAGGCAACCAATGTCACTAATCACACCACTCAAGTTCATCAATACAATTAAAAATCGAATCTGCAAATTCAAGTACCAGAAAAGCGTTCTTGTTCTTTTTGTTTTCATGAGAATAATTAGCAACCAAACTAAATTCCAAAGTTCAAGCTCCAAAATCCCAATATTCATTAAAATTTGTATACAAAAAAAGAAACAATTTTCAAGACTGTACAATAGCCAATAAAGCATTGAAATTTGAAACATAGTAATCATTCCATTTCTTTTTCTCTCCCAATGTCTCCAATTTCTAAGACATTCAAAAACTGGTTTGTTAGAGAAATGAATTTCACTTCATTTCTCTAATCTTTAGTAATCCAAACAAATGATCAGCACCACAGAACTCAATAATTTCATTTTGTTTTTATTTTTCTCTCCAAATCACTCAATCAAAACAGACTATTAATGATTACCTTGTTCAAGCTCTCCGGCCACTGAACCGAAATGCGGTACCCTTGAGGCGGAGGGATCAAGCAGAGAGGCGTCTCCTCCGGAGGCGGACAATGGCGTTCTCGATAGAAATTCATTTCTCGACTGAGCTGACTGTTGCGCCTCGGATCCTCACAAGGCATGTGATCGACGGAGTCGGAAGGGCAGGACTCGATGCTCTGCTGTTGGCCGGATTCAACGAGGGCGACGAGGCGGAGGCGCTGTTTGGGATCGGAAGAAGAGCGGAGAAGAGCCTGAGTCCCCGAGGCCGCGAGGGAGTCGCCGAGGGGAGAGAAGACGAGGAGGAAGAAGAGGAGCACGGCGGCGAAGAAGGCGGCGGAGACTAGATCTAGGAGGCGCCACTGCCTAGGGTTGCGCTTTGATGAGGGGAGATTCAGGTGCCCCGCCATCTCTGGTTTTGAACGAATTCCCAATATCTGATGTTGATGATCATATAGATATAGATATAGACATAGATATTTGTGTTTGTGTGTGTGTGTGTTGTGTTGTGTTGTGTTGTGTTGTACCGTATCTACATGTGCATGGAGAAAGTGAAGTGTGGGGCGGTGAAGAAGATCTGAGGCTTTCTTGGGTATGGCGGAGAGAGAGAGAGAGAGAGAGAGGGAGTGAAGTGGTTTGGGAATGTGAGTGGAGAATAAGATCTAAGCTAGGCTGTGTGAGAAAATATCATGAAACTATAAATGATTAATAACACCATATTCAATGATTCACCAAAAATGATATCAAATTTAAATTTTAATAAAAAAGTTACTGTTCACAATTTTAATGATTTATTAAAAGTGATATTAAATTGATATTTTATCAAATATTTCATCAGATTGAGGACGAAATACTGAATTCACCAAAACACTGTTGCGGACCGTTGGAGGGGGACCCGGTCGACCAACCGGTTGCCCGGCCGGTTGACCAACCGGTCGTCTAAGAAAAGGTTCAAATAGTTCCAAAAAAAGGTTCAAACAGTTAAAAATAAAATAAAATAAATTTTTTTTTTTTTTGCCTTACAGGTCGACTACTAAAAGGTTCAAAAAGTTCAACCAAAAAAAAAAAAAATTTTGCCTTAACCGGTCGACCACCCGGTTGTCCCGGTTGCACAAATTTGATGAAAGTTTACCGTTGGAGCGAGTGATATCAGATTTGGTGAAATGAGTCATTTTTTACTCAGATTTGATGAAAAAACAAATGAACCGTTGGAGATACTCTAAGATAAGGGATGAGATCTAATACACCAAATCCTACTTTCACATATTAGGGAAAAGTACAAAATAATAATATTTAGGTCTTATTTAGCAAGTATTTTTTTAATCAAAAAATAAAAAAGTTAATAATTCATATTAAAAAGTTAAAAATTTTATTTTCACTTTATTTTTTGTATATTTTTTCATAAAAAATTAAAAAATTATTCTAAACATATTAATTTTTTTACATCACATTTTAATCAAAAAGTCAAAAAGTTACTAAAAAAATCTATTCCCAAACGAGGCCTTAGACCTCGTATGGCAATTTTTAATTTTAGTCAAAAAATCAAAAAATAACGAGTTATCATATCATTCTCTTTACTTTTTATACATCTTTTTATAATAAATTAAAAAATTATTAAAATAACATGTTTCTAAATGAGACTTGAATGTAAAAAAGGGTATGGCTTTTATCCAGTTCGCGATCGGATTGGACCATGCTGTTGAGCTCATAGGGGCCCACCACGGGTTCCGTTTTGATAATTTGAATCGTTTAATGTGTAGAAATCGTCGAGTACTATATGCTTGTAAAAAATCACGTTAATCGGATATCGATAGCTATAGGATCAAATCAGTTTTTTGTCAACCGTTAATTTGTTCACCGTCCAATTTTTTTAATACGAAACTGATTTGATCACATAGCTATCGATATCCGATCAACGTGATTTTTTACAGCCATATAGTACTCAACGAGTTTTACACATTCAACGATTCAGATTATCAAAACGAGACCCTTGGTAAGCCCCAACGAACCCAACAATACAATCTAATCCGATCTCAGACTGGACAGAAGCCATACCTATCAAAACAACAACCATACTAATAAATCCACCAATATACTACTCCTAATTCATCCGTTCACATAGTCAATTTGACATAATGAATGGTAGAGTGATAGTGCCAAATTAGTGAAGAATCACATGGTCCAAGTATTTCTCCAAAACAAAACATCAATTAGTGAAATCAATTTTAATTACAAAAGGTGGAATTCATTCTTAAAATAATGAAACATGTCCATTTTTTTTACTCAATTATCTTTCTTTTACTCTTCTATTTTCTCTACAAATCTAGTCCCGTCGAGCATCTCTCCTCCACTCATTACAACCATAATTACCTAAGGCACCGTTTATTTTGGGATTAAATAGATAGGAGGGAATTATGATGGAGGTGGGGTTATTTAGTGTTGTGTTTGTTTATAGAGTTGGGGAGGGGATTAGGATGGAGGAGGTGATATAGATAGAGGTAGGAAGGGGAATTGAGATGGAGGAAGTGGAGATGGTATTAGAAAAATAGTGAGGGGGTTAAAAAAAAATTTATTTTTTTATTTTTAATATATTGAGAATTTTTTTAAATATTAATGTTTAATTTTTTATATTTTTTATTTGTTTTATTATTTTATATAAAAATAATTTAACAATTTCTACACTAACAACTATCATCAAAACAAACACAATTTTACTAAATCCCCCCACTATCAATCCCCTCACTATTAATTTCCTCACTATGAATCATTTTCATTCTACCTCTGAAAACAAACGGGGCCTAATTGTCTACCCTCCACTATTATCTCTTATACCTTATACTATTTTAGCTATCCATCCCAACTCCTTTCCTCACCCCACCCATTTCCACTCTAGTCTATTTTGAGAGACAAATGAAAATTGCCAATGAGAAGGAGAGAGAAGATTTATGCCTATATTTTGAAAAGTGGGTTAAAAATTATTTTCCTCTCTCACAAAAAAGTCAAAAAATAACTTTTAACTATCTTCTCAAAACACTCCTAAAGATTTGAGGGTGCCACATGGTATGAGAGTGGGAGGAGTAGAGATTGATGAAGATAGATGAGAGATTGGAGAGGGCATAAGGACTAGCGGTGGCAAGCTTGGGTGGGGAAGGGATGGAGGAGAGCTGTCCGGTAAGGGAGAAAGTAAAGGGAGGAAAGAAGAAAAGAGTTTTAAAAAAATTAAAATAAAAAAATTGCAAATGTTTTTTGAATTCTCACCCTTAGTGTAATTAAAATTGATTATGCATGATTTGTAATTTTCATCCCTAAATAAATGATTGTGAAGTAAAATGAAATTAATTTTGTTCACAACTAATAAAGTTTAACATGGTCTTTTATATTTTTTACAGCACATATTTCATAAAATTATACAATAATTTTATATTCGGTACTCATTAAAATTATACAATAATTTTATATTCGGTACTCATTAAAATTCAATTGAAAAATATAGTCTATCGACAATGCTAGGAAGCTAATTTTTTTTTTAAAAAAAAAGTTATCAAAAATTCATTCTAAATATAATCTACATTAAATTTAAATCTACACCATACATACATTCTCATTTTCTGGCTTCCTAACTTTTTCATATTTTATAACCTTTTATTAACAAGTGCTCTAAATACATTGATTAACACAGTTAAATAACCGTACATTTCTTCAATACCCTGAAACATTTCTATGAAATGGTCCATTCAATTTTCTGCCAACATGACACTTTCTGCATTATAATCTTCACATTCACCTCAAACAACCACAATCAAATTTTGATTTACATATTCAATTGGCAATCCCAGTTTGAAACATTTTCAATAACATAGCACTAAACAAAATAATTAACATCGGGAAATATAAGAAAATATACAACTTTTGTGATCAATACGAGTATATAAACAATCTCAACCTAATCGAAAAGGCCAAGATGAACCAGCATGTGGAGCCAATTTCTTTCTTTTTCCCTTTCTTTCCCAGAAAATTTCATTGCTCGAATGACCACACTGATTCTCCTAGTCCAACCTAATCAAACAAGCATAGTGATTTTAGTTTTCCTCGGCACCAAATTTAAAGTTTCCTTGATGACCTGAGGTTATAATCGTGCTTGATAAGACTCGCTCTCAGCAGCATGGCCCTAACATCCCGATCAAATTCATTGCCAGTCTGTAAAACACGCTGGAAAGTGGCATTCCGCTGATCTGCATGTCGTGCATAGAGAATTTTGTTATGGGAGTCGATACGAGCCTGCAAGAACACAAGTGATTGATATGAGCATTAGCATGCATGTGTTTGATTATTCATGAATCATTAGCATACATGTGTTGGATTATTCATGAGACCCAAAACCCTGCCTAGACCTATGAAGCACCCACACTTCAAAATATGTGCCGTACCCGTGTCCGACACGTATGAAACACAGGCACAGTGAGAATACATGGGGACACGTGTCTGACGCACCACTTGGCATGTCCATTTTAAAAATAAAAAATTCACTAGATATGTCAGGAACATGGCAGGGATGCAGCGTACATGCTTTGGGACATGGCAGGACCTTATTTTAATTTTCTAAAGCTAATTTGGAGATCATATTATAATATTTGAAAACATAAGGATTGAAATTAAGAAAAATATAGAATTCATATCAAACCATTGATAACGCAACACAAGGCTAACCACAGTTATGAAGTTGAGAAACTTGCTTCCTACAACTCTTAGAACTAGGGGTGTAAGTGGTTAGGTTCGGTTCAATCAGGGTTGCTGGAAAATTTAGGCACCAAACCAAGCCCTTCCGTTTTGTTGGTTAAGGAGCCAAAACCAACCAAATGCTATAAATATATCTATCTATTATTTTTAAAAAAATTTCCCACATTCCCCACCATGCTTGTGTCATTTTTTTGAAATCATTGTGTCCCATCCGTATCCGTGTTTGTGGCAATATCCGTGCTTCAGAGGCCTGGATTCTACTCCTGAGGATTAGATTAGCTGTTTCACCAAGTATATAACATTGTTGACAACCAATAAATCTTGTATCCTTCCCCATTAATGGTGAACCGTTTTGATTAACCAAGCTGTGTATATCTCTAAACCAAAGAAAGAGGAGTTATCGGTAAAAAAAACATACCTGTATTTGGTTGTCAGTGATTAGAGCTTCAAGCTCCTTCTCAAGCCCTGCAACACTTGTTTTGAAAGCATTAGCCATCATCCCAAGATCAACAGACACAAACGGGTGAGTATACTGGATGAGGGCTTTGTGACGAATTTCATCATACAGCATCTCAACATGGTCATGCAAATGGATATCAAGCAGAAGGTTTGCCTTGAGATTTCCAAGGTAATCCAGACACGAGGCATAATGGCTGCAAAATGGGGAGAAAAAGTTTATATCGAAATATAATGTACCGAAAATAACAGGTAACTAGTTTCCCTATCTACAGCAAGCAGAAGATAAAGCATAAAGTAAATTTACTTACCATGATTTACTACTTTAAATGTTAAATGATCATTAAGTCATGAAGAAACTGAAAATCCTAAGTGATTCGTGATTAGATCAGGATTTAAAATATTCCAATTCCCAAATATTTAAAACACTCCATCTAAATCATCGAGCACTTACGAAAGTGATTTAGATTGTTGTTTTATGAATAAACAATAAATTGACACAAACAATTTTTACGTGGAAAAACCACAATTGAAGAACCTTCAATTGTAATAAAAAACCATAGGAATCAATCCACTACTGAAGAAAAAAAGATTACAAAGATAATACACAAATTACCCAACTCAGTCAATTTGCCTTCAAATCTTCTGTAACTCTTTCACCAAGCCTTCGTTTCGGAACTGATCCACCTGAAGTTGAATCCACTACTTCACTTGTCAAATTAACGACTATGTACAGAATCAAACGCCTTTGAAACTCTACGTTTGAATCTTCAAAATCCACCGAAGAATAACACTCTTGTATGTATATGAACAATCTCCTTGATATGTGCTTATCAATTCACGAGTTGAATACTCATTCAATTTTATCAAGGAAAACTCACAAAAACCTCAGAAGAAAACCGAAGAAAACCTCAAAGTAGATCTGAAAGAGTAATCATAGTTTTTGGAGAAAACCAACTACTTATAAAAGTCCGAATTCTGAAGCTCGCTCGAGCGAAGCTTCTCTCGCTCGAGCGAGAACCTTAACTCACATGATTTCCATAAGTGCTTTCGCTCGAGCCACGAAACCTTCACTCGAGCGAGGAATAAACTCTTTCAGGGTTTTTATGCAGACGCAGTTCTTCACTCAAGTCACCAATGCTTTGCTCGAGCGCACAATCACCTCTTTTAGGTTTTAAGCCAGACACAGTACTTCGCTCGAGCAAGGACTTCTTCGCTTGAGCGAGCAAGACAAAACAGCACAGAAAATTACAACTCAATCACACAAGTTTGTTTGCGGGATTGACAAGACTTAGGGACCTAACAGAAACAACTGAAAACTAATGGTGGATAATCATGAAAGAAAGCCAATGAAGCACTCATACTTCTAAAAAGAAGTTGTATCCATATCATACCAGTGTTAGATACCGATAGTCCTCAAATATCCGATCCATGCATTGTAGAAGAAAGGAAAAGAACTACTAATTCAGAAATAAAATCCAGTGCTTTCAACTAAATAAGAATTTAAGCTCTAAGCAGCTCAGATTCACATTAAAATTTTGTGTTTTATGCTGAACCAGAGACCATTGTTAGTTTGATGTCAAATCAGATAGATAGAGGTGTGATAGAGATCATTAAAATTCTTCTGGTATGTAATACATTGGATAGTAGTAAGTGAACATCATATAAAGGGTTAAATTAACAACAATTCCACAAAAGATCCCAATTCTTCCATGTCAAGTTCTGAGGTTCTGTGGTGATTTTTATTGGACGGTAGGTCAAAACCTTTTTGTATGACATCTCTATGGATGTGAGAAGGGAGTAATATGACAACTGGAGCTTCCCTGAGACTGTGTTTGTACATACATTTTAACTAAAAATTCTGATGATGCATTTTAACTAAAAAGAAGGCATACTGCTCATCCCAAGTACATACAGGCAGACATCTGATGCACAAATAACTAATCCCTCACCAGTTATCATCTCCATTAGGATCAATAAGAAATTCCACTCAGGAACCCTTCTGTGAGAGTGGCACAGCACACACACTATTAGTGTTTTCAACCAAATTCAATTTAGCAAACTACATCTTTCTAATGTGTATCAGCATGCCACCAAGGCAAAAACATGAACAAGTGCAAAAGAAAAAGCAAGAGATCACATGTACAGACATATCAAGTTACCTTGAATAGAAATCGTGAATAAGCTCCCTCACTTCAGGTACTAACTCTAAAAAATTCCGGAAGCTGAGATTGTCTATAACTTTGCTCTGCCAAATAAAAGCATCTAATTAGGAAATGATCTCACAATTCTTTTTTTCAATCAAAAAATCCATTTAGAAGTTTCCAAAAAGAAGTAATATTGTTACCTTCAGCTCTGCCCGGTCGAAACTTGCAAGCGCACAAAGCCCACCGTATGTTGCAATGTCTTGGGGTGCAATCACTTCTGTGTAGTTGTTCCCTAATTCATGACCCGTTTCCAAGAACTGCATATACACCAAAGACATCATACATAATAGCTCACAAATCCAAAATCAAAAGAAATGAGAAGGCAATAGGCAGGGAGAAGAAGGGTGTGGCAGTTTCATAATGTTTATGGATATAACCTAGAGTCTGAATTATTACTACCAGCACTAAAGATTAAAATGACATGATAAGCTCTCATCAACTCAGAACACAGAAGGTAAATAGCGGCTCAAGTTCAAGCTGAGCTCAAACATTATAGTAAACCATGCAGTTTTCAAAAAATTCAATATTTGATTCAGTTCAGCAACTTGTGTGGCTGTCACTGCTGA
The DNA here is from genome assembly GCA_025200525.1 of Camellia lanceoleosa. Lineage (NCBI taxonomy): Eukaryota > Viridiplantae > Streptophyta > Magnoliopsida > Ericales > Theaceae > Camellia > Camellia lanceoleosa. Next base: position 23,101,977 of record CM045760.1, read on the forward strand.
TATCTCCTCCTTGTTTGTCCAATAACAGTACCATTTCAAACTTTCCTCTACGAATGGCTTATTCAACTAGGACTCTCTAACCCATTTCTCCTTTCTTCAGTACTCCATGAGGTAGGATCATATGGATCATCAGGAAAGCACCACAAGGACATTCAAAAGTAGCTACAATTTAAATCTGCTATTAATCATATCATTAAGTCAAATTTAAAAGCGTTGTCCACATTCATGCACACATGGGATTGTCAGGGAATTAACTTTCTGACATGACCCAGTTCAACATCCTGCTCCATGAACATCCTCACAAAATATAAGAATAACAAAAAGTTCACATTTGTGACCATTCTAATATGTATTTATGTCAACTAATTATGTGCTTTAACATTTTTGTGATCTGACCATATACTTCACTTCTATTTCCACTAGTCCTGAAGATGTAAACCACAAGCTTCATCTTAACAGAAATAAAGTTTTCGGACAATTCATAGTATTTTTTCCATTTCTGTTGAAGTAAAACCTTCTACCAAAACACAGAAACTGACACAACGGAAAAACCACAGGCAGGATAGATGACAAACCTTTCGAGCGGCTAGTTTGTACTTTTTAGCTTCCAATAAGGCCAATCCTGCAGCAGCACGTAGTTTTGCAACCGTAATAGGTTCTGAGGCTTCGGAATTTTGCTCTGCTTTGCCAACATAGCTTGAAACATGTATGAACTGACCCATCTCGATGCTGACCAAAATAGCGTTTAAACACATATGAATTATGTGCTTTGATGTTGTACAATAATCACGAGTACGAACGTAATTCTTGAATGCATCTCCAAGTGCACCGTGAGCATAGTAAAAATCTCCAAAATCATTGTATCCCATTCTAATGCTTTCTTTTATCAAATTTGTCTGTAACAAAAAAGAATGAAGGTAAGATGAAAAATGAGAAATTGCATATTAGATATTAAAAAAAAATACACCATGAGGACAAGTCATGAATTGCCACCCCAGCCAAAAATAGACTAAAAAAAATTAATATAGTTTTTATTTCCGCAAAAAAATGTTACCAAGAACCAAAATTGAAGATAGCATTGACATTCAGAAATTTATAGTAGAGAAGTTCTAGCAACACACAACCATTATAAATAAATTTGAACATGATGCATTTTAGATTTAATAGCAAAGTGTGACCTATTTGTTGTTCAAAATCCAACATTTATTGGAAATTAGATGTGAACTTTGGATCAAATTGATCAAGTAGTGCACAGCCATGCCAAAGTTTTGGGCAAGTTGGGCAATAACAGGGTCTATGTTTGGCCAAGCTGAGCCGAAAACAAACTCATTGGTGGGAGAACAAACAGAACTTGAGCAAGGCTAACAACATGCCAATCACCAAACTGAGTTTGAAGGGTGAGTGTTCACCTTTGACTCTGCTCATTTTCGCAGCTATTGACTAATTGCCATATCTCTTGGGAACGCCCAAGGCAAGCTTTCCTTCAACAATTCCCAATTGCCATATATCTTGGGAACGCCCAAGGAATCCCCAAGTATCACAAAAAACAACTCCTGCAACTCCCTCACTACACCAAGAGTCAAAAGGTGAGTAAAAGATCCACCATCTTGCTTGCATAAACAACACTAATCAACCATGAAGTGTTGTCTCTTAAACAAGTTATCAATGGTGAAAATCTTCTCATGAACTGCATTCTACACAAAGAAGGCCACATTAGGGGGCGTCCTATAGCTAAATCCCTTTCCAACGAAACACAACCACTCTCTCGTCTATCAAAAATAATCCCCATGGAAAGATATCACCTCGAACTGCTCCTTCTTAGAAAAATCCCACCACAAACAAAATGGTGCCTGTCTGCATGCCTCACCGCATATAAGAGCCATCTCATATTTTTTTCATCTAAAAATTTGCCCAACTCTCAACATAATTAAACTTTGGAGAGTAATAGAGAACCCTTTGTATAGACTCAAAATCTATGAATTCATACATTTTAACCCCCTTAACTATGAAATCATACAAATAGCCCCCTTTTTTAGGGACGAAAGTGATGCATTTTTATAGCCGAGGGGTCAATAAGGAGTAAGTTGATATTTGCTAATAGTTCAAGAAATACTAGTATATTTAACACTTTTCTTCTTTTTTTTTTTGCCATTTTGTGTAGTTGGTTTTCCAGGAAAGTCATGTCTCCTCCCCTGATTAAGGCCAAATTGTGCAACACGGAGGCCGTTAATTAGGATCTCTTAATTTTACTTGCCTGTCGAACTATACATTTTATATCTGTTTAATGTCAATCAGGTTTGTACACAGTGGGAGCATAAAATGAGCAAAAATGCAGAGAAAAATTGCTTCCCGCACGTGCAGAGGCCCATTTGCACATGTGGTCTTTACCTCGCAGCCACCCCAGCTTTCCTGCACGTGCAAAGAGTTTTTCCCGCACATGCGGAACCCTCATCGCACGTGCAACCGTACCTCGAAAAATGTGCTCGATGTTTTAAACTTGTTGAAAAGAAGAGGAGGTATAAAAGGGTAACAAAAAGATTGGATTAGGGTTCTGAAAATTCCAAGAGATAGAAGAGGCTACGGTTTGGAAAAAGGGGATTCTTAAGCTTCAAGGGCAATTTCCATTGAGGGTTCTTCTTCTACTGTTTTCCACTCTTCTATGAGTGGCTAGACTCCTCTTTCTAGGGTTTTGATGAACCCTAGCCAAGTAAATAGGTTTTCTTTTATGTAATGGTTTGAACAATTGTATGGTTCTCAAGAAGTTTTCTAATATAATTTTTCATTATTTCTTCGAATATTTTGCTTTCTGTGATTGTTAAATGCTTCCCATATAATGATTTTTTATTTTTTTATGTTCAAGGTATGAAACGAACCATACTACGAAGGGCGAGTCGTGTTACTACCCTAATTTAGAGCAAACGACTCGTACTACTTGAGATGGTTCGTACCTATAAATTGAACGTGTTAATTCTCTTGATAAATGTTTCAAGCTTGTAGTTACGAAGTATTATTTAGTTTGAACCGTAACATAATTGAGTCTTAAATTGAAATCTTATTTATATAACTAGTGGTGAATTTATTACCCTCGATTTTTTCCCAAAATCAGTAATTTCATCTTTATTTATAAGGTTATGAACAATTATCTTTTTCATCAAAATTAATTTAAGAATTTAACAATTAAATTAATTTAATTTCCCGTTTGTCCCTATGGATCAATACCTGAACTTACCATTATTTTAAAGAATTTAGTATAATTTAGTGTTTATTTTTAATGTGTAAAATGACCCATCAAATTAATGATCTTGTAGATTTTGTTAATTTTTGGGACTTGTAATAATCTATGTTTTCTTTTGCACATGTTTAACTTCTCTATTTTGATGATTTTAAAGAAAATTGCTTTACTTATCAAAAAACAATTTGTTAACATCTACAAATACAAAATGAGCATTTCTAATCCTTGATACATCAAACTTAGGTCAAGTTTGGCATAATCTAAATAAAACAAAAAGTCAAAAAATCACTATCCTATTTAAGTCACTATCCTATTTAAATCACATCACGTCTCTAACACATCATATCAAACCCAACCCAAACCCAACCTATATAAGCCAATAAGTCAAAAAGTACACTTTTTTAAGAATATCCCAAACCAACCCTTAAATTTGGGTTTAAAAAATACTCAAAACACCCTCCACTCATTACCCAAATTTATATCAAATTGAGCTTTACTAAGATTTTTACGCAAATCAAGGGAGACTCAAATGTTACTTACAGCTATTTTGTGGGTCTCAAATTTACCGCTTCCTGATTAGTAAAGTTTTTCTTATATATATATGCTTAAATTTAGTTTGTCCATTGTAGTCTTTCATATCAAATAAAACTTTTACTCTCAAATATTTGCATAATTCAGACATTTTAAAAAGTAGTCAAATAAAGCAGAACCAACACAAACAACACTTAATTAAAGACAAATTGAAAAAAAAAAAACACAAAAACACAAAAATTAAAACATACCCGATAAGCATTGAGTTCAGTCTCGAGCTTCTCTTTCTTCTGCTCAGCCCTCCGCTCAACCGCCTCAATCCAAGCCGAATCATTTCCATAACTCTGCCCCAACCTCCCATCGATCTTCTGAACAACTTCTCGAAACAATTGTGTGTTCTCGCCTTTCTTAACTTCGTCGTAAGCCATTCGCAGAGCTTCCAACTGCATCGAAACGTTGTCGCATCGGTTGGCGATGAAGAGGAGCCGTGAAATCTTTGTTCGGCCGCTGTAGAGAGCAGCGTAGGCCTCGATGTCGAGTTGCTCGCCGTTGATGATTGGTCTGTGACGCCGGGAATCGTCACCGCCGTTGGAGTATATCTCGTCGATCATCTGTGCCGAAGCTTCGTCCTCGCCTTCCATGGTGGCGCACTCGAACGACGTCGTCTAGTTAGGGTTTTTGAGGCCTTTTGTTCTTCCTCACAAGTGAAGTGACCCAATTCTGATAGTAATTTTTTTGCAATGAGAGAGAGAGAGAGAGAAGGGGGGGGGGGGGGGGGTGTTTTACACGTGCGACAGTTTTAATGGGTTTGCACGTGCGATTAATACTCTTAAGCATTACACACATTTATGGTTTGATTTTTTAAAAAAATAAAAATTATTTTAATAAAAATAAATATAAAAATATATTTTTTAAAATTTTAAAATGTATACCCACCCTCTAGAAAGATAAAACGATTTAAAAATGAAAAGCGATTTTGATTTTTTAATTTTTTTTAAGAAAAAATGACAAATTTTAAAAATTAAACCAAACAAAAATGTGACAATTTTTTTGATTTTTAAAAAATTAATATAAATTACAATTTACAATTTTAACTATTACTAAATATCAACATTTAAACTTCTTGACTATAAAAGATTTTTATTTATTTATTTATTTATTCAGAATGAAATACACAGTTAACTTTTAAATATTACAAATACTAGTGTATGCCCGTGCCTAAAGGCACGGTGCAAATAATGATGAGATCAAAATGTAATTAAATATAAAATTATTGGATTAAAAGGTAATTTATCCCATTTGTTGCTAAAAAATTAAAGTCAAAATATGAATGAAGGTCTGGTTAGTTTTGAAAAGATTTTTTATTAAAAAAGTTTGAAAATATTTTTTGTTGTATATTTTGAAAATAAATATTTCCCAATCAACTATTTAGAGTACGGCAAGTAACGCAATCATAAACATTTCATTTTTATGAAAAAAACTTTATGACTCTAAAGTATAAAATTCATATCAATGCAAACATTAAAAATAAAAGCACTATTGCTATGCAAGTTAATAAAAAATTGTAAAGACAAAACAAAACATAGAAATCAAGGTATTGTACATTTGTTAACACTCTATAATTCAAAAAAAAATTACACCAAACAATGCATACCAGCCAGTATTTTGCAATTCAAAAAAAAAATTAAATTAAATACCAACCAACGCACACCAGCTATTGCTCTGCAATCTAAGAAAATTAAAATTGAAATGCACACCAACCAGTGCTCTGCAATCTAAAAAAATTAATTTAAATACCAAGCAATGTACACCTGCTGATGCTACTGCTGCAAATTACATTGTAATAGTTCTTTGCAAATTATAAACCTGAAACTACGTGAGAAAAATCTTGGAAAAATAATAATAATTTAACTTGCCTACAAACAATGTGACATGAGAAAAATGTACTTCCAACACAACCTCACATCAATCAAAAACCTACAAATGTTATGAAAACTTTCAGATATAACTAATTAAGTTGAAAAACAACTAATATACCTAGACAGTTCAATATAAAGCTAGACATTGGGTCATTGAACAATTAACAAAATTTTTTGATTAATTATAAATCACTTGTACATTTTTTGAGCAATACTAAATCACTTGTACATCCATGAAAATACTAAATCACTTGTACATTCATGAAAAATATTAAATCACTTGTACAAAAAATAACAACCTTACAAAAAGTAGCAACCGTACATAGCAGTCAAATGTTTTTTCTAAATCACTTGTACATCTTTTGAGAATTTAAAACGAATAGTAAAAAGTCAACTCATCTCTCCACTTTTCGAAATAAAACCATTGATAGCAAAATCGATAATAAAATCTAAAAATTAATAGGAAAATTGCAAATCAATAGTAAAGCTTATCAACTTTAATAATTTAAGTGATAAAGTTTCCCATGATTTTGCAATTTTTTTTGGTCTTACCACTGATTTGCAATTTTTCTTAAATTAATTCCAGTAATTAAGTGACATGGATAGAAAATACTTAATGGGTTACAATCAAGATGCGAAGAAATAAAAATATAAAAAAAATGACTTACCCTGTAATTTTCGTAAGCAATCTTGGTGAAAATTCTACAAAGATACTAAGATCTTTTTATCCCCAATCCAGCACGAGTCATTCGCTATTTTAATTCATTTTCATATAAGACAATTAGCGAATGACTTGTGCCTAAAAACATTCCAAAAGGAAAGGAAAAAAAAAAATCTAAGCATGCTTTCTATCAATTCTTGCATACCGTATCTCATGAATTGTTTGTATGATTTTAAATAAATATATCAAATGGGTTATGAGTTCGAAAACAATTATGATTAAAAATTAATACTGTAATTGCTAAAAAAAGGCAATCAATAGACTATGCTCAATTAAGCGGTCCTAAGCAAAAACAGTAATTTTCATTAGAGCACTCAAACATAAAATAGATAAAAATCTGCTCAACAAATAAAAGCCGATAGAAAATGAGATTAGAAAAAAACTAAAAAGTTAATTGGAAAGTAATTTGAAAATTCAGTATTACTCATTTTTCCTTTCAAAATGACACCAAAATTAAGCATAATTAGGCAATTCCATCAGCATAATTAGGCATAATTAGCCAAAATTAAGCATAATTAGGTAATTTGAAAATGACACCAAAATTAGGCAATTCCATCAGCCAAACTTCTCTTGGTTAAAGTAGATAGCATAATAATAAGAAAACAAACAAAAAATCAATAACTATGGACCTCTAAAAAAAAATAAATTAAATAACTATGAATTAAAAAATATGAACAAAAAAAATTAAAGTCGCTCTTTCTGTTTAGGTCAAAAATCTGTCACAGTATTAAGCTTTTCTCTCATTCTACCTTTAAAATCCACCAAAGAAAACATTGAAATCAATTATTTTACAAAACTGTCAACATATATGCACCAAAAGTCGCAAATAATCACATACCCATAAATTGAGTCCTGAAACAATAAATGAGCTACACATACCTATAATAAAAAAAAAATACACAATTCCAAAGAAATGAACCCTCAAGATCAAACATAGATCATACCCACATGTAAAGAGAAAATGAATGGGATAAAATGCAGATGGTTAAAGAGAGAAGAGATGGATAAAGGTTTGTGGAGTAAGCTTTGAAGTGAAGCAAGATACAAAAAATTGAGAGATCTTTAAAGGTGGAATTTATCAACAAACATGACACATTTGAGAGGGAATTTAAAGGTGAAAAAACAATCTCTCACCATTTGATCTTAGAAAGAAATAATCGGTCTTACCAAAATATTCAAGATACTTTAAAAAAGCTGCCTTCTTGATCTTAGCTGTATGAGATCCGACAAAATGTTTAAAATTGGTCTTGACCATCTAAAATGATACATGAGACAACTGTCCAATCTCTCTACTTGGACAATGATATAAAGTACAGAACAATGTAATAACAATGATTCCTAAATTTCCAAAATTCACAAAGCTTCACAATTCAAGTGATGACAAAACAGAGTTATATTCTTCATCCAAGTAGATCATCACTTATGGTTATCTATTCAAGGCTCTAAAGCTCTAAACAACATGATCATGATTATCACCATCTTGCTCTTGCTTCCACTGGCCTGTGAGAAATTAATTCAAATTGTGAAAGTTAGGTTAGTAACTTGGTAGACAGAAAGTAGCATGCTACATAAAAGAGAATTGATATGATACATGATTCAATGTTGAGATATCTACAACACAATATAATAACTTCAAACTCTCTTGCAAATGCCAACATCACTGTTTAAAGCAATGCAACTATTATGGTCAATTGAAACCTGTCATTTCATGTTCAAGTGAATAGACATGCGTCTGCACTATTAAAGTATATAAATAAATAGAAAGAAAACAATAGCATAGAGAGTGAAATTAAGAATGACAACAAATCATACAAACCTCCAAACTGTAGCTACCTAAAAACCTATTGTAGTGAAAACATCATGTTTGATACAATAAGAAAAAGAAAACAACCAAAGAAAAAGCAAAATTCAATACTAAAACCATGATATAAAACAAAATTCAGTTGATAGTGGAAGACAACCTTGTAAGAGAAAAATAATCCAAGTACCTACTAATCTGTGTATTTTTTCCCAATGCAATAGTCTAGGTTATTCCTACACTCTTCTAACTCATTGAGAGTATTGTTCAATGTAAACCCAAAAAAGGAATGTGAGACATGTATTTTATAGAAAAGAAAAGTTACATGACTGACCAAATATTTTAAAAAAAACGTTATAATTTTACCTTATTTATTTTTATGCCTACACATCATGACTAAACAATGGATAAGAATTTTTTAAGATTGTAAACCGACAAATAATTAAATTCAAATTTATAAAATGAGTGTGAAAAAAAAAATCAAAAAACAATTAAAGTTTACCTTGTGTTTAATATTCATTTTTGGATGAATATGTTGCTTTGAGTTCCCATCAAGAAAACAAACCAGTTGGAAACAATGTTAATTATAAAGGTTAAAAAATACAAAATAAAAATAAAAGAGAGACGAAGGACAATATAATATTTTAATTGAGATCAAAAAATATACATGATCCTTTAGCCAGAAAATTCAAATCATATTAAATAAACCCTCCAACGAAGCTTAACAATTAAATCATGAATTTACCTTTATAACTATAACTCATGCCTCAATTTGGAAGTGCTCACACTAGTAAATAAAATATTACAAACTTTAAACTATTGTGAATTTTTCCAAAGAAAATGAGTATCAAAACTAACATATTCCTATAGATTCATATCCAAGCAACAGTGGGAGAGTATTTAGAATGAATAAGGAAAAAGATTAAAAAAGAAAGATTACTTTAGGAACATGACATATTTTCATAGTACATATCATGGAAAAAAGTAAAAAATTTAAAATTTACTTGGCAAAAGTGTTACCCTTCAAAAATCTATAAAAACAATGCCCAAATAGTACACATTAAAATCCATGTAAACTACTAAAATAACTGTGGAACATAAAATTTTATAATATTCATGTGAGTTTACCACTTGGATGCTATTTAGGATAAACATGAAAGAGAAATATGCCTATTTTGTGAAATGGACACTAAAGGTAAATGCACTTAGTTCTCAACTTTCAATTTTTATGTTCAATTTTTTTAAACTTATTTAATTTATTTATGTTTTATAAGTAGAAATTGCAATAAAATACTCTCGAGTCTAGCATAAATTTTCAAAATAAAAAAGGAAAAATTATAGGTAGCCTTTTAGAAAATATTACATTTTTATATTCAACTAAGACGGAAAAAAAAAAAAAAAACGAAAGACTTTTTTATTTTTAATGAACCTTTTAGAAGATTTTTTTCAGTTTTTTGTTTTGTTTGTTTTTTTTTTTTTTATTTTAGATATAGTATATTGACTTGAAAAGTACATTTTTTGTACACAATTTTTTTTTTTTTTAAAATACTAAAAGTAAAAACTCTATTTTTATTTTGCTAGTCCCAAACTCACCAAGAATGGATCGACGTTTTGCCTCACACCTTTTGGATAACTACATTTAGAGAGTTCTAAAAGCTAGGCAAACTAATTTCATGCGTAGCAATTGTTGTTGGAGTACACATATTAGGTAAAGTTGTGAGATAAAATTAAAAAGTAAAATTATTTTATATATACTTTTGTTAAGTGAAATGCAGTGTTAGACTTACTCTAAAAAGTAAAAAACTTTGTTGATTTACGAACCAAATCAGAACTAAACCACATTACATTCAAGCAATTTCTTCCAAAAAGAGAAACAGAGATGTAAAGTGAGATGTATATAAAGCAAGTAAAAGGGAGTGAGGCAGTGCTTACCATCAAGATGTGGTTGAAAAGGAGGAACAGCTACGGAAGCATAGATGCTGTAGAGAGAAAAGATGAACAAAACAGAGCATAGAGAGAGAAACAAAGCCATTTGCGGATGATGTAGTGTAGCTGCGTATTGAAATGAGGAAAGAGAAGAGAGTGAGCTATATCCATATATTAGTGTATGTCCGTGCCTAATGTTAAGATCAAAACATAATTGTAATTTATACGTATCATGTTGAAATTTGTAAAATTTATGCCATTTTTTGATAAAGATACTAAAAAAATTTATATTGAAATTTTGTATAGTTTGTGTCATTTTTTCCACTTTCTTAATTTTAGTGGTAATAGAAGGCTCCTCAAAAGGGCATAAAAATTCTATCAGTTAATTCTTTCACTTGTTAACTAAGACAATTTCTTGCCACGTAAGACAAATTCAAAAACCTTCTTTCCATATTAACTGCCTATTTAAAAAACCTTGGTCTGAATTGGGCCTAGGCTTTTGTAAGCTATTTAAGTGCCTATTTTTGAATAGCTGAAACAAACATTAAGGGTTGATAGTGAAACCACCTTCTTCTTCACTTATGAGGTACCATTATGCATAATCATCCAATTAAAAGTATAAAGCAGGTTTAAACTGCTTCAAGCATAAAGTAAGTTTATGCCATCACTCATTACTCCAAGATGACTAACTAATAACATAGATAGTCTACTGAATTAATGTAGTTCCAAAACCAAATATTTGAAGAAAAATCAAAACGGCCAATTGGCTTAAAACTAACTCCCTTTACTCTAGACTTTTTTACTGTTTTTTTTTTTTTACAAATTCTTTCTAGACCTCATTGAGCCAATCTTAGCATTGTTTAACTGGCAAAGCTGAAAGCATAATTTGTTTTATTTTTTATCAGAACTTACAATCCTCACTCTGAAAGTAAAATAAAAAATGAGAGAAAAAAAAAGAGAGGAAATAATAGGCTTAGCTCCTGTAAAAAATAACAGACGGTTTTCACCCAATGAAACAAAAATATATTGAGTTAAGAGTCACAGGAGTAAAGGGAAGAAGAAGGAAAAAAATTGACTCTAACCCATCCAATCAAAAATTTAATTTATTATAACCACATTTTTTTGTCACATCTATTTTAAAATGAATATACAATTGTGCCTACAGTGTCTAAGTTTTAAAATTAAAATTTTAATTGATTCTAAGCACTGGTAGAGTTATAGGATGTGAAAAAAGTAATAGGCAAAGTTATTCTATTGAATCAATATAATCTAAATTTCTCTTCCATCCCCAAAATCACCTATCAAGAAGAAAAATTTCAATAAAAAGAAACTCAATAAATAAACTTCTAAAATTGTGAAGGAAAAAAAAAGGCACACTATTAAATGGGCCGTTGTGCCATTACTCTCCATTTCTTGAAACATTCACTAATAGACCCACACAACACTTCCATTCATTATCTAACTTGAAATTTTCAAGTCTAATCAAAACAAACTAAAACATCTTGTTTTTGAAAAACAATAAAATCAAACATAAAGGCATTCTAAACAATGCTAATTTTTAAAATTACAATAAAAATTATCACAATGATTATCATCAAAATAGTATGAAATTCAAAAATTAAAATAGAAGACCCAAATTATTAGAATAAAAAAATCAAGTATTCGCTTTTCTTGGTTCTTGTTTCTCTACCGTCTCTGAACAAAAAACATAAACTGCATCTAGCTAATAATCCAGAAGATAGCCAACATATAAAATGAAGCCTAGCTAGTAAAAATTTAAGATTCTTAATTTTCACAACATGTAAAATGAAGCCAAGTTAAACAATAGAATAGCAACAAATTATTGACAAATCTATCAATGGAAGGCAGACCAATTACCTAATCAACCATTGTAGCAAACAAAGCCATAACAACTCTTTATGAGCTAATCGAACACACCTTCAAGCCAAGGCATATGTACCTGAAGCAAAAGGAAGAATAAAAAATATAAGCAAGCAATCTCCATTATCCATTATCTAAAATCAACTCCCTAAAAATTGCCCACATGTTTATTATTAAAAATAAGATCCAACTCCCATTGATTGATTCACCAATTTGAATATACCTATATTTTTGTTAATCTTACCAAATATCCAAGGCATGTATCATTCAATGTTTGGGGGGAATGTAGAATAAACTATGATGGATGTTCTATTTTTTTTTTTTTTGTGTATGTGGGAGAGGGGGGAGGGGGGAGGGGAATGTAGAATAAACTATAAGATAACTTTGATCAATTAGGACATTCACATTACCAGCACTAAGTGCATTCAGGCATGGTTAATCAAACTCTCTGTAGGAAAGGTTGTTTAGCCATTTACTTGGCTTGATAGATTTACTCACTATTTGAACAACAAAAAAATATAATTATATAAGAAAGTAAACTATTTTAATTGAGGCATTTTACAGAACATCTAAAATTTGACCATCAAAAACAACTACCACAACTTTCTAGCAAAATTTGCAATTAGTTACCTGACCAAAGGTAATGTTGAAGAAGATAACCAACAATTCTATAGCAAAATTGAATGCTTATGTGTCATGAAAATTTTATAGGTGTTAGAAAAGTGAATCTGAAAGGTATAGAATTTAGAAAAGTGAATCTGAAAGATTCAGTTAAAGGCAAGTAAAGAAATTATGTCTATTCCTAACAAAGAAAAAATATACACAACATCATTGCAACTTAAGTCTAAACTCAGAAAACCCACATAGAAAAATAACTACATAAAAAAATCAAGAGAAGAATAATATTGGTAGTTGGATGATTCCCATTATCCAAAAGCAAGTTAAAAATTATTGGGATGATTCCCAATTCTCCACAAAATCAAACCAAAAACAAAAAGTGCCTACTAAATTCCATCAACTGGATTTGTTGTCTGTAAATTCCATCAACTGGATTTAGAGGATACCATCAGCTGGATTTAGAGGATGATTCCCATTATCCTTTTAGTATTTAAAGCATTGAATTTGTTGAATAATTCCATTTTTTAAAATTTAATATTATTTTATTATGGCTGGTTATGGCTGGTGGGTTATTGCTCCACCGTGACTATAATGGGGCCATGCATATTATATTAAATTAATTTAATGGAATAAAAAGGGTGACGCAACAATACCCAACCCTCGATTATCAACTTTACATCTCCAGACCCACCCAACAAAACTTCACATCTCCAAATAAAAATTGAGTAAATTATCAAACATTGAATAGTTATCAAATTGAATGGTTACATCTCCAGACCCACCCATTGAATGGTTATCAACTTCACATCTCCGAACCCACCCAACAATACTGACATCTTTTGAGATTTCTTGTGTGTAAATTGAATGGTTAATGGAATTTTATCCCAATAATTCCAGTTGATGGAATTTAGAGGATAATGGGAATCATCCAAGAAACATTTTAGAGGAATATTAATTTAGAGGATACCATCAACTGGATTTAGAGAATAATTCCAGTTGTGTGCCTACTAATTCCATTGAAACATTTTATCAAACACTTAATAAGCAACGAATATAGAACCAAATGATAGTAAATGGGTTGATTTTGCGAACCCAAACCCAAACCCAAACCCAAAATCAAAATCAAATTCGTGAAACCCAACCAACTCTTCATAAAAGTGTAAGAAAAATCAAATTCTTGTATATTATCTGTATAAGTTTAAGAAAGATCAACTGATCAATTTCTTATAAAAGTGTAAGAAAAATCAACAAAAATCACTCTTAAAAATATCAGTTTCTTTTCTTCAAAAACAGGCTAAGTTTAGTACCATTTTCATTTTAAATGTCTTCATTTTTTGTGTCATTAGAAACAAAAAGTTTGAAAACACGGCTTTATGATTATGCAAAAACATTTTCAAAATCCAGAAGATTTTCCCAAAAACAATTTGTCAAACATTTTTTTTGCGTCAATTTCCGGTTTTTTTGTTTTTAATAACAGAAAACAAAAAAAAAAACGAAGGCATTTCCAAAAGTGCCCTAAATATTGTAGAAAGCACTACCTTCTACTAAAAGCAATTCCACAGTTTTCCATCCTACTTCTAGTTCCTAAAGTACTATAACCCCAGCCTGTCCTCAAAATTATAAAGCATTACCTTCTACCAAAATGTAGACTTTAAATCATTACCTCAAATTAAACCCCTTATTCCTATTTCTAAAACCTATTTTTCCAACACATTTCCAGCCGTATCTAGCTAGTAATCAAAAGGAGACTTTCAAGTAGTGCATTAAATGCATTGGATGACCACCCTCCAGTATGGACCGTTATCACTTTATTTGTTTCAATTGCAACCTTCTATTAATATTCTGTTATGAAAGAGAATAAAAAAATGATATGTGAGCCGCCTATTCCAATTTTATGACCAAAATTATCACTCAAAAACTGGTTTATTTACAAATATGCAAAAGATCTGTATATATCTTCACTTTCTCCTACGCGCAACCAAATTTTATGACCAGACTATGGAACCCACATCTCAAATGATCAATTTTGTCACTTTTCCATTCTCTTATAGTAGCAAAATGTTAACAGAAGGTTAAAATTGAAGCAATTCAGAAATCAGGGGGCAAAAAATAACAATTTTTAGTTGACCACAACAGAACTAAAAACCCTTGGCCTAAATTCCAGACTCAAATTTTGCAAACATATATACATATATGTAACAAAATAAATTGATCTAAATTGATCTAAAACCCTTAAAAAGTTGAAAGAAAACGAAGAAGAAGAAGAAGAAGAAAAGATTACCGGGCAAGATAATGTCGATGTTGAAAGTGCCGCCTCAAGTAAGAAGCGGACCAGAATCGTTCCGCCAAATGCGTGAGATTGTCGCCTTTTAGGCTTGATGCTTATGCCGAGACATCGTTGTCTTTGTTGCATTCTGAAGCTCCTTCAGACTTGCAAAGTGAAATCCACCATCTTCAAACACAATTTAAAGAGAGAGAGAAAGAGAGAGAGAGTGCGAATTGAAGCTAAGGAATGTGTGTATAAATACGCATCGCACACCCTCGCACTCTCTCTATCTTTGCTTTTCTTTGAAACCGGTGATCTGCTATGTGTTGATGCCGATCTGCTGGTTCTTTTAAGAGTGAGCTCTGAGAGTGAGAGATGAGGGAGAAAACTCAATTTTAAATTTTGAAAAGAGAGAGAGAGAGAGAGAGAGAGAGATGGATGGATGGAAGGGAAGAAGAAACCCATTGTAAACTCACGGTAGGATTGAATCACTACCATTGAAATATAATTTGTCTTGGACATTTTTTAACAGTCCCATCAGATTTCAAAAATCACTCTCTCTTATTATATAGATTACATTTGAACCCCTTTAATTATAAAAATTGTACAAGTACTTCCCTTCAGGATTAGTCAAATAAAATAATATTTTTATATAAAAAAAAAAAAAGTGAGACCCCTTTTTTGGAGGACTCCATAATCTCTAAAGTAATCCACATCACTCATTATGTGGGCCCCATACATACATGAGTGGGTCGTACATATCATGAGTGGTGTGGATCACTTTAGGGGTTGTGGAGATCCTCCAAAAAAGGAGTCTCCATCATTGTCGTTAAATTTGAAAATTTTGAAAAAATAAAAATAAAAATATTTTTTCACTTGTCACCATTGTCCTCTTCCTCCGATTGAAAACAAGGCGTTCATCCGCCATTATCTTCCTTTGCCTCACCTCGGTAGCAAGCTAAGTGGGTTTTTATATAGGTTTTTTTAGTTATAGGATATTGTTAGATAAAAAATTGCCCTTTTTGGTAACACTTAGGGCCTGTTTGGTAACGTTTACGTTTTCAATTTATATTTACAAAATTTTTATAAATTGGTTTTTGTTTATTTTTTGAAAAACATAAACTACAAACGTGTTTAGTTTAGACAAAATGTTTATAAAAATTTAAAAATATAAAAAAGAGTGAGAAATGGCAAGTGGTGGCGAGTGGTGGATGGTGACGAGTGGTGGCGGCGGAAGACGGTGGTGGAAAATGATGGCGGGTGGTGATGACGGAAGACGGTGGTGGAAAATGGTGGTAGGTGGTGGGTAATGGTGGCAGAAGATGGTGGTGGAAAGTAGTGGCAAGTGGCGAGTGGGTGGGTGGTGGTGGCGGAAGACGGTGGTGGAAAGTGGTAGCAGCAGAAGAAGGTGGTGGAAAGCAGTGACGGATGGGAAGATGGTGGTGGCAAGTGGGTAGTGGATGGCGGGTGGTGGTGGCAGGTAGTGGTGGTGGTGGGTGGGTGGGTGGATGGGTGACGGTGGCGAGTGGGTAGTGGTGGTGGTGGCGGGTGGGTGGTGGGTGATGGTGGTGGTGGTAGTGACGGTGGCGGGTAGTGGGTGGTGGTGGCAGGCGAGTGGTGGTGGTGGGTGATGGTGGTGGTGGTAGTGGGTGGTGGGTAGTAGTAGCGGGTGGTTGGCAGGTGGGTGGGTGGTGGGTAGTGGGTAGTGGTGGTGGGGGCGATGGTGGAGGCAAGGGGTGGGTGGTTATGGGTGTCAGGTGGGTGGTGAGTGGTGGTGTCAGGTGGTGGTGGGGGGTGGATGGTGGATGGTAGTGGCGGAAGATGGTGGTGGAAAATGGTGGCGGAAAATGGTGGCGGAAAATGGCCAGTGTTGGGTGGTAAAAAAAAAAAACTCAAAACTCAAAATGGAAACACATTTTTTTAGTTTACATTTTTGGGCTTAATTTATAAACTAAGACCACTGATTTATAAATCAAAAATTTACCAAACACGTTTTTATTTGAGTTTTTTAAATTTTTATAAATATAAACTGAAAACTGAAAACGTAAGTGTTACCAAACGGCACCTTACGTTTTCAGTTTATATTTACAAAAATTTTATAAACTGGTTTTTGTTTATTTTTAGAAAAACATAAACTACAAACGCGTTTAGTTTGAACAAAATGTTTGAAAATTTTAAAAAATATAAACTAAAAGAGTAAGAAGTGTCGAGTGGTGGCGTGGCGGGTGGTGGGTGGTGATGAGTGGTGGTGGGTGGTGGCGGCGGAAGACGGTGGTGGCGGGTGGTGGTGGCTAAAGACGGTGGTGGCGGCGGAAGACGGTGGTCGCAGGTAGTGGTGGCTAAAGATGGTGGTGGCGGGTGGTGGCGGCAGAAGACGGTGGTGGCGGGTGAGTGGCGACGGAATGCGGTAGTGGTGGATAGTGGCAAGTGGTGGTGACAGAAGACGATGATGACGGGTGGCGGGTGATGAGTGATAGCAGCAAGTGGTGGGTGGTGGTGGCGAAAGATGGTGGTGGAAAGTGGTAGCAGGTGGTGGCAGGTGGCGGGTGGTGTTAGCGGAAGACGGTGGTGAAAAGTAGTGGTAGGTGGCACGTGGCGGCGGCGGAAGATGGTGGTGGAAAGTGGTGGTGGGTAGTGGTGGTGGCAGAAGATGGTGGCGGCGGCGAGTGGTGGCTGCGGAAGATGGTGGTGCTAGAAAGTGGTGGTGGGTGGTGGCGGCGAAAGATGGCGGTGGCTGGTGGTGGGTGGTGGCGGCAAAAAATGGTGGTAGACGGTGGTGGAGGGTGGTAGCGGTGGCAGAAGACGGTGGTGGAAAGTGAAGGCAGGTGGCAGGTGGCGGCGACAGAAAATAGTAGTGGAAAGTGATGGCAGGTGGTGGTGGCAGAAGATGGTGGTGGTGGTGGAAGACGGTGGTATAAAGTGGTGGCAGGTGGCGGGTGGTGGCGGCGGAAGACGGTGGTAACGGGTAGTGGGTGGCGGCAGCAGAAGACGATGGCGGACGGTGGTGGTGGCGGAAGACGGTGGTGGAAAATGGTAGTGGGCGGTGGCGAGTGGTGGGTGGTCAAAAAAAAAAAAACTGAAAAACGTAAACTCATTTTTTTAGTTTACAATTTTTTGCCAAATTTATAAACTGAGACCACTGGTTTATAAACTAAAAAATTTACCAAACAAGTTTTTATGACAGTTTTAAAATTTTTTATAAATTTAAACTGAAAACGTAAGTTTGGAAAGATAGTTGGATTTTTTTGTGGTTGGATGTGATATTTTGTTTGAATTTGTTTTTTTTGATTTTGCAAAACTTTTGTCTTTTAGTAGAAAAAATCAAAAAAAAAAAAAAAATTGGGAACCAAGTTCCCAAACACCGTGTGATCACTCCTCTTCTGACAATTCACCAATTATTTTTGTTTTAAATTTTAATTATTTAAAAAACATGTGTACTAACATTTTATATTTTGTAAAAGGGGTATTTTTTTAAAGGTCCCTGATATTATGATTTTATAGTATAAAGGACATCAAATATTTTCATAATGTCTAAGGTCCCTCAACATCAATTCAGAGAAATTTCAATCCCAGAGAAATTCTCTCAAGAGAAAATTGAACTTCTCTCCAGAGAAATTCTCTGAATTCAAACCAGAGAAAATTGAAATTTCTCTGAGTACCAAAGAAATTCAGAGAAAATTTGTGTATCTATTCAGAAAAATTCTCTCATCTATAAAATACATCAAACGTTTGATAGCAATGGCAAAATTTAACAAGTTCAATGACATCTCCATTGAAGTACCCAACTGCTATAACATAATTATGACAGTTCAAAACAACAATTCTACTAAATCCAATGCATTAAGATTCAAAATAACTATTGTCATGTATAGTTTGAATACAAAAAAGTCTTATACTTTAATTAATACTTTTGAAGCACTGAATTATCAGTTAAAATCGGTCAAAATGAACCCAGAGAAATTCTCGGGGCCTTCGCTGCATACCATTGATTAAGAATCTTAAATATCTCACGCATCTCTTGCTAAGTGGCTGCCCAGAGCTGGTTCCCTCTTGTGTGTTCTTGGAGGAGTTGATAGACTTGAATCCCTTTAAAAAACTGGAGGTGTTTGATCTTTCTAGTTGCATTGCTTTGACAGAACTACTCGATGACATGTTTGACCAGATGTCTTGCCTATGGAGACTTGATATTTCTGAAATTAAGATCAAATATTTGCCATCACTTTCAAATCTTAGCAACCTCCGCCATCTCTTATTAAAAAAATGGCCGGCTTGTTGATGAGATTCAAATCATGTAAATGCCGTCTCCGTCGCAGGGGAGGTTGCTAGAGTGCGCCATTAGAGAAGGAGAGGCAGTCCGGGTCGCGGATCCGGGTGCCGCAGGGATCTGCGACGGTGGCGGAGCGGAGGGAGGAGTCGGAGGAGAAAGTGTTGAGGAAGAGATCGTAGAGGAAGGCGGAGAGCACGGTGGAGAAGCAGAGCTTGTTGCCTTGGATCTGGAAGACAGTGGGTGAGAGGAGAAGAGAGAGAGAGAGAGAGAGAGTAGAATAGAGACAAAGAGTCAAATTTCTCTGATATATGTTTAGGGACCTTAGACATCAAAACATAATTTTGTGGATCTCTTTCATTACGAAAAGTGGGAGAGGGACCCTGGACTAATTTTCCCTTTGTAAAATAACAAAATCATTTTTTTTTCCTATATACACAAATAGAAAAATGTTAGCTGAAATGCAAGCCCTGTTAGTTTTAGGGGGAGTTTATTGCTCGATCCACCCACACCAATTTCAATTTTCATAGCCATATGAAATTTCTCATTCTTAAATGACTTCAAAAATAAATAAATAAATAAATTCTAACAGGTCAATTTTGAATCTTATGAAAAAAAATGACGGTGGTACTATATACATCAATCGGTATATACACTAGTGTACCAACTAGTGTTATGATATTATTATTGACCGCATTTATTATACTAGTTACAAATATTCAAAATCATACAAATGATATCACATCATCTGTTAGTACATTAGTTTGTGTATTAATTGGTACATATAGTATTATTCTAATAATAAAATAAATGTTATTGTTTCTTGTTTCTTGAAAACACATGAAATTTGTCTGATAAACTGAATCTTTTTATTTAAATTCTATGAAAATAACTCACCTTTTTTAAATAGCAAGAACATATTGCATTTGCATAAAAATCATATGAAAATGAGGAGCGTTTTAAAATCATTGCTTTTGTTTTAGAAAATAATAATAAAACAAAACTGAAGAAAACCAAAACAAAACCCTACAAAACAATCAGATGGGGTCATTTTCAAAACCCATGACAGCAAAGATGATCTTTCTTTCTCTTTTTTCTTCTTTCATAAAAATATGATTACAAAAACCTCTACTGGCATACCACATTTTTGCAACACATTGCAAAAAATCCCACAAAACACTTTCTTGACAAGATGATCAAAAGTTTTCAGAGCAAAAGCACTTTCTTAACAAAAAGAAAAAACCTATATTTCATTGCTTTTTGTAAAATTGAATGCAATCGAAAGAATTATCAACAGAAAAATTTTCAAACAATTCTGAACCAAAACACACCAACACCAACGCTAAGAAGCGGGTTTGGACACTGCTTGTTTTTTATCATTGGCCGGGGAAGTCCAGTACGTTTTCACAGCAATTAAAATCTTCTCCCTCGCATGTGGACTGGTTTCACTGTCGACCATTCTGCTCTCCCATTGAAGCCCGTCTGCGACCATTTTCACATTCGTTATAATATCAACATCATCTCGGATTATTACACTGCCTTGGGGACGTAATATTCGATCCATTTCTAGCAGAATATCTTCCATGTTACATCTGCATTAACACAAATTATATATAAGGGTATTAATAAATCAGTAGAGTAATTTTTTATTAAAAAAATAAGATTATGATAAAATGATACTGTTAAAGATGTTAACCTGTCTTGATAGAGGCTAAACACTGAATCGGCATGAATGAAATCGTAAGTTCTCGGGTAAGTAGACATGGCCTCACACCTTCAAAACAAACAAGTCTTAGAAACTATGTAACAAAAATACACAATTCCTAAATTATGCTTTTGGCGTCACTTTGATATTCCAAGTTTTAATTTTGACAATTTCCTCCATGAACTGTCCAATTTGAGTCAAATGTTCCAAAAACGGACCGTCTAAATTATTAACGAAATAATAATAAAATACTCTTATCGTTCCTAAAGTAAACCTCCTATATCTCTTTGGTCTACGAAGTTTTCAATTATGTCAATTTCATCCCAAAACATCCGTAGACATGAAACCTTGTAGGGTTTAGGGTCAAAATTGACAGAATTGAAACCGTAGAGAGTGAAGTGATACATAACTTATGTTTTAGGAATCATAGGTGAATTTTATATTTACTCGGTTAATGATTTTGAACACCGAAAAATTTTAGGAGTTGAAAGTTTCTTGAGAAATGGGTGGGGAAAGCATACCAGTTTTGATAAGTTCCAATCAATCCGCGCTCGAAGACGACTCCAAGGGTATCCAACTTCGCCTCAACCGGCACAACATTCATAACCCACACCGGATCATCAACAAGAGCAGCTGCAAATCCTCCCAAGTAAGCATTCATATCGAGCAAATTCCTATACCGCCCTTGCTCTGCTAGTTGATAGTCCAAAGCCTTGTAATGTGACATTCTCTTCTTCCACATTTCCGTATCTTTTTGAAAGACCTCTGCTGTGATTCCTTCTAGACTATTGCTGACAATCCTTGGCGGGATTGCAGTCAATCTGTCGGGCCAGTTTGATAGCTTCCCGCCAGCAATTTCTTTAATGTCAGACGCTTCGGGCAGTGGAGTCAAACAAGTATCCATTTTTGTGTACCTGAAAACAAAGAGATTAATTCTATTTACTATTGAATCATGAGATATATAACCATTATGAAAACTAAAATAAAAACATGTCCGCACAGACGTGCCATGAAGATTGGCTGAGTCAATAAGAAGAAAGATAATATTGTGTGGGATCAATGAGAGGGTATTGTGGATTGGATTGAAAATTGTCAGATTTTACTTTTCATATATATATATGAAGGTTAAAATACCAACAATGATGAGTCATATTCAAAATGCTGTGAAAAATCAATGGTCCAATGATACTACTTGTTGCAATTGCAATCCTATAATTCTAGTTGTGATTATGATGTACTATTGACTTTACAAAGATTTGGATTGTTTGGGCAATCATAAGATCATTCGATCTTACAATATGGATTGCAATTTTGATAAACATGCACGACACTAGATGAAGCATGGGAAAAGGAAAAGGAATGTATAAAAAACAGAACTCCACAATTACCAAATTAAACAAAGTTTTGCGTGTTTAGGAAAAAATAAAAAAAATAAAAAGACAAACTTATTTCTAAACGGTGAATAACCTTTACCAATCAACAGGTTTTGGAATCACTAACAAAGTGTTTCAATAACATGACTTTTCAGAAGTAATCTGAAAGCATCTTCAAGTAAGATCTATCTCTTATGCTCAGTAGCCTTTACTATCCAATTGGTTTTGGTATCACTTAAAAAAAAGTGTTTAAACAGTAAGAGAAATTCACCTTTTCATTTGTTAATATTTCGAGTTCATTCAAGAAATAACATTCTAATTTAAATAATTCAAAAAATATATATTTTTAAAAAATGCAAACGTAATATGCATAAATGTTATATGACATTACCATGCCTCGTCTGGATTTTGTGCTTGACAGAAGGGCGGTTTTTTGAAGATCTTGCGGTTAAGTTTACAATGAATGTGATTCGTGGGCTTTTGCCAAATTGCAAGGTCGCCTTCCTGTACAAATTTCTTCCAACAAAGTGATTTCGCTACGCTCTCAATCTTATCTTGTTCAGCTTTCAGATCATCACGAGTTCTATTCCAACCTTTATAGTGATGCACCCAGTTTATTGGTGGGCCTGACAAAATCCAATACCCACCAGGGCGTAAGACACGATCAACTTCAATCAAATATGTACCATCTGCTCAATCAAAAAACAAAACCAAGTGGAAATTCAATTCAAAAGATTCAGTTTAGTCTTATTGAGGAAATGAAAATAAAATATAAGGAATTGAAGTAAATACGATGATAAATACTTGTTGAGTTGAGTTGAATTACCATATTGGCCCCAGGGGATGAGGCAACGCGAACAATGAGCCATGTCGAAAGCTCTGGAAGGGTAAGGTAAGCGAATGGAGGCGAGCACTCCAATCAAGGCCGGAACTCCACGTTCAAGCGCAAATTGCACTTGGGCAACATGTGTATCTCTTGGTGCAAATGACATTGTTAAGATGTTCCGATTCAGAAGGTACGCTCCCAAACTCGCAACCTGCAAAATTTGAGGAAAAACAACACTTTAAACAATAGTCATGATTCTTTTAATTCAAAAAGATGTGGATTTTTCTAAATTTGTGAAGTACCAGTGTAACACTCAATATGTCCTCCCCTTACAATTTGGTGTAAGTAACTGAATTTACCAAGGCTATGCTTGGTTTATGTAGTTAGGAAGAGATTTGGAAATAAAAATGAAAAACGTGTGTGAAATTTTTATTTTTTATTTTTACATAGGTATGTGAAATGTAGTTATTTCACTTACATTTTCTCTTTTTCTTTTTAAATTCTTATCCAAATCCATGAACCCAACATAATGTAAAGATAAATATGCTTAAGACTCTCATTTTATCGTTAAAATGCTCTTATATTAGTTTGTAAACACAATTTTATCTTAAAAAGATTAGGACCAAGAAATAAAAAAAATGTATTTAATAAATATAAAATTCAATCGTGTCTTAAATGTTCTTGAACATGAGAACTAGATAAATCTAACACTTAAATACATATAAATTATAATATATACATTTGAGTTATGTAACTTAAAACGGAATCAAGATATATTCATTCAAATTACCCTACTTTTTGTGTCCACTCACTCAAAAGCATTTATTAGGAGGAATCTGAGCAATTCATAACCCTCCAACTAATTGAGTAAATGTCAAACATGCCATGCTTGATGAAAAAGGAAACACCAGAAAAAAGACACCAAGTTGTTGTGCAAAATATGATTTTGCTACAATAGTATTGCCTTCTACCAAGATGTGAAGCACACTGTTTGGTGTACCAATAAATTAAAACATTATTTATTTTGTTATATTATAAGAGTTCAGCTTCTCTCCCATCCATGTGTGGATTGTAGAATCCAATATGAGCTCTTAGATTGTGTCATGTTAACATTTTCGAAAAAATAAAGGTAGCGTTTGGTTTACTTTTCAAAATTCAATTCTGTTTTTAAATCATGATTTGGATGAAACATGTTAACTAAATATACTTTTAAAATACAACTCAAAATTACTTTCAAAACCCCTCTCTTCTCTTCTTTTTTATTATTATTATTATTCAATCAATCAATCAATTTTTCTCTCTTCTCTTACATTCTCTCACATTCTATATATCAATCAATCAAAAAAAATAAAAAAATTACAAATAATTCCAAAACTATTTTTAAAACTCATAACAAACAAATTTTCTCTTTTCAAATCATGATTCAAAAATTCAAAACTTAAAATTATACACGTATTATAATTTATGTTTGTCTAACAATTCTCAAGACATTAAAAGAAATTAAATATACATTAAAATATGGTTTCAAGTTGCAGGAAAAGAGAGTTATGGAGGACAAAAATATAGAAGTAAATGCCCTAAGAGAAAGGGGTGATTTGTAACCAACTCATATAAATTCACCTATATTTATTGACACTAAAAAGTCAAGACCAGAAGATTGATGGTATAAAAAAAACAGTACGTTAATTCAAGAAAATCTAGTTAGTAAGATATCTTAATCATGGTATTAAATAATTGAGTTGTCTGTTTCTTTAAAAACTAAGAAAAAGACAAAAATACCCATTTGTATGTATTTAGTATCAATTCTATAAATAAAAAAAAGAAGGACAAATTACAAATGACGCCAATTTTTCAAAAATAATTACATACACATAGAAAAGTTTGACTTTAATAATTAAAGTTTATAAACTTTACCATTAATTTGAATTTTTTTTTTCAACATTCAACTAATCAATAATTTCCCCTAAAAAAAATGATTCTCAAAAAAGGCAGTGCTGACATCCTTAGAGATGGAGAAAAACAAGGGGACTTTCGACACAAATGGATAAATACTCATATTTGTCTTTATTCTGCAAAAATAAAATAAAATAAAATAAAATAATATTTTGTCTCTCGTCGTATAAGTTGTTTTGTATAATAAAAACAAAAATGAAATGTTTTTTTTTTTATTAAAAGGGAGTGTGGATGACAACATCCTATAATATATGCATGTAGTAGCATGCCCTATATATAATTATATATATTATTTTAAAAAAATTAACATCCTAATTGTTAATTTAAGGCATTAATTGAGACATTATGACGAATAACCGATAGGGGTACTTACCAATTAGTCCTATTAACTAGACTTATTTACCTACAGGTCCTAACTAATAAATTTAACACTATAAAAATAAGAGAGTGATAAATTTATCACTAAAAATTTATTCATAAAATAAAGAGACTGATAAATTTATCACTATAAAATTATTCATAAAAAAAAAAGACTGATAAATTTATCTTTATCACTTAATAAATTATATCAAATAGGACTTAATGGGCAATAAGTCTCCAAAATAGGACCTATTGAGTAATAAGTCTCCAAAGTAGGACCTATTGGTAGTTTACCCTAACCGATAAGGATCAAGATAAGGTGCACCAAGAGAAACCAAAATATTCACCCAAAACTAGGAAGGGCAAAAAACAGTAAAGAGTATTCCTTTGAACAATGTTACATATAGAAAAACTGTTCAAAAAAATATATGCTACCTACTCAAAAAAAAAAAAAAAAAAATTACAAAATTTAAAATGTACAAATCATATTTATTTTATATGTGATCCAAACCAAACTCTACTTTAAAGTTAACTCTGTACCATAAATTCAAATAATGGGCAATTTTTTAACAATTTTTTTGATATATTGCATTTATGTTTTTCATTTTTACCCCTACGTCCAATTCAATACAAACTTTTAAGAGTAGAAAGTTTGAATGATGTTGGAAGGAAAACCAAAGAATCTATATATATATTTCATATTCTTGTAGTGAAATGAAAGGAACATGTGGACTTTCATTTAACGCAATCTTCACTTTTATTACCAAACACAAGCCTAATTTCCATAACCCAATTATTTCAATTCCATAACCAACATAAAGCAATAAATTCTATTATCGAATTTTTATAATCGGTGTCTGGATATTTCATAATTTTTTTCTTGGATATTTTTTTTGTTGATTTTACTTTGTATGGTGCTAGCTGATTTTAATGAAAATTTTATCATGTTCAAAAAAAAAAAAAAAAACAAAACAAAAGAAAAAGAAAGAAGGAGAAAGAAAATTTTCTAAGCATCCAGTGGCCAGCTGGCTTCTCTGTTCAAGACAACGTTTGGCTTACGAAGAAAATTCACAGTATAAAAAGAAAATAAAAAAACAAGAGGTCTAATACGACCAAAACATAGCATATATAATTGGGTTGAAATATTCATATTTGACGTCATACAAGCTAATATTTTTAATAATGCCGTCTCTAAATGCTTTTCTCGGCATCCAAACAGTAGATGAAGTCAAAAACAACAATAGAGAAGAAGACTTTTTTTTAACGAATAGAGAAGAGGACTGACATGACCTCGTTACAATATTACCCACTAAACCGGTCAGTCCAAATCATAATTTTAAATAACACTAATAAAAAAAATCACAAAACCAATCACAATTTCTCATTTGAGATGTGAGACCACAAAAAAATATGTTTATGATTAATTTTTACATTCATAAACTTTTTCAAATTACCATCATCAACTAACAAATCTATCAATATTAATATCAATATCGAAAATTTAAAATTTTAATACATATGAATCGGTACATAACACATATTTAAACCATGTGGATTATGTGATCAATTTCTCGTAAAAGTTTTCGAATCAGCGTCATCAGCTAACATATAGATCAATGCCAATATCGAAAATTTTAAATTTCAGCACCCGTTATTTAAAATTTTCATTCAAATTTGTATGAAAAAAATTAGATATACATACCCCACAACCGGTATCAATGGCGGTACGAATAGAACCATCTCGGAGATTGATCAACTTCCCAATTTCATCAATATACGCATCAGCACCACGAGGGAACATGGTCCCTCCGCCCGGAAACGTGAACCGGTCACCCTCGAACCGCACCCAATTCTGACCCGCCTTTTCCACCGTCAGATGCTTGTGCGGCACATTCGCGTACCACACCGAATCCCGGCTCTCCGGCCACCGGAATGGCGAGCGGTACCCAAACGGAGCCGGAACTCTGCACTTCAAAATCTCGTTCCGTTCGGGACAGTGTCTCTCTCTGTAAATCAATCGATCTCGATCGAATTTCAACGATCTCTCGACGTCTTCGCAGGGTGTGTATTCGGTGAATTTAGGGTCGCAGGGAGGGAAGTGTTTTGCACGCGCCTCGGTGGGGTGGAGGAGGTGATCGGCGGAGTGGTGGGAGGCGAAATCGAGGGGTTTGGGGATTTGGGTTTTGGTGGTGGAGGTGGTGGGTGATTGGTTGTTGCAGGTGGGGACGAGGGAGGTGGTGGTGGTGAAGAGGCGGGTGGCTCCGCCGTGTTGCCAAGTTCCGATGAAGTAGAAGAGAGAACAGAGGAGGGTGGTCCCGACTAGGTAGTAGAGCCGGAGTTTCTTGGCCCTGAAGGTATTCGAAAAAGTCCCCATTGAAGAGAGAGAGAGAGAGGTGGGTGTTTTAGCTGATGTGTTGGGTTGGTGGTTATATGCTCTGTTCTGTCTGAGAAATCTCTGTTTGGAGAGAGAGAGAGAGGGGGGATGTGAATGTGAAGGTGACGAGTGAACTTTCTATTTTATATGTGGGTGTTGGGGGTTTATGTGGGGGGATAAGGATTCTAATCCCAATTATTGTATTTTTCTAATGATCTGTTTTTTTGTTTTTTGTTTTTTATTTTTTTGTTTTTAAGTAAAATGTATAAAATTCAATTGTTTGAATTTAAAATTAAATTAATATTAAATCATTAGATTATCAGCATATTACCCCCCAAAAAAAAAAATCGCAACAAACAATTAAATAGTGATATCGGAATAGAGATGTAAATATAAGGATACATAAAATATCAAATTATAGGATTATGAATTTTTTTAAAACAACTAAGTAATAAAAAATGTTTTATATAAGTTGATTTGGTTGTATTAATGGTGAATCAATACCGATCAATGTACATATACGATTTTCATTCTAATCGGTATTAAGATGTGTTTATATCATAAATATTGATTGATATTTAAAAGTAAGATAAATTATAATAACTTGCTTTAAAGTTTTAAAAATATATTGAGCCTCATAAATTTTACATATTTATATTAGGCTTTTTTGAAGTTTAATTTGGGAATGACTTGCTTTCAGGATTGTTTTGAATATGGATTATAAATTAATTTTTTTATTTATTAAAAAAAAAACGAGTATAAAAGTAGAAATGTGATGTGATGTGATAAAAATAAACCAATAAACAACTTATTTATGGTATTACCAAATGAGTTTGAATTTTCAACTAGACCAGACAAAGATCTCTTACTGAAATGATTATTAAAGAGAGGTCTCTTACTAATAAAAATTTATGAAAAAATTCAACTGAACCCAGAGTTAGAATAATAAGCCAAGGCATTTCATAAATTCTTAACAATGAGTGATCTTAATTGTCTAATCCAATTGAACTTTCCACCGGAAAGAAGCCAAATTCTTTTAATTTATATAACACCCAATACCTTTTTTATTAGTAATTCATTATTCATATTAATAAAAAAAATAATTGTTTGGTCAACTTTTTAGAATTTATTTCTGAAAATTTTTCAAAAATTAGTTTGGTGAAGAAAATGAAAAAAAAATCATTATCTTAATATGATTTTTTTCCCTTTTTTTGGGAAGAAAATAATTTTAGAAATTCACAAATAATTTTTTTGGTGTTTAATTTTGAAAAAAAAAAAATAGGCGCTCAATAAAATATCATATATTTCACATTAAAATATGTATCTCACTTTTATTTATTTATATATCTACTCACTATTTATATTAAATTTCATCAAATAAAATTAATATAATTATATTTATTCTATATATATGTGTTAATAAATGCGATGAGGGTGAATAGTCCACACGGGTGGAGGCGTGGACTGAGGAACAGACTAGCGGGCGCTCTCGTGAATATATTAAAACAACTCACAAGGGAGACCGTTCATTCTACATGTTTTGGTCCTTTCCAAGGTAATAATTACAGAAAATGTACAAACTACAAAAAGGACCTTCTATCCTCTTGTCTTCTCCTCAACTTTGTTCAATCTTTAAAAAAAAATGTAACTTCCTTTGTCAAATGATCATGTTCTTTTGTTTAGGGAAAATTTAATATACACGTTTTTACAAATAATGTATCATATATATTTTTAATTATATTATTTTTTTAATTATAATTAATTTTTTTTATTTATTTAAAATTTATGAATTTTTTTAATTATATCTCATATTGTATTAGTTATTAAATTTTTTTGGATTGTGTTTCTCTCATATTAGAATCTTAATATGAGAAAACTTTAAAAAAAATATTATAGACCCTGAATAAATTATCAATTTTTTTATTAAACCTCTCACACAGGTGTGGGATCCCCTAAATTAATCCCATTTAGTCCACGTATATGTAAGAAGCCCTGTAAATTAAGTTTATGTATTTGTGTTGTACTTCTTTTAAATTTAAGTACGAAATTAAGAAAATTTAAAAGATTATGAGTCATATTTTAATGATTTAAATTGTTTATTTTAATAATTTAATAATTTGTAAATTTGAAAATTTGTAATTCAAATTTATAAAATAAATAAATAAAATACTAAACTTTATGTTGTACTAAATTTATTATGTCAACATATTCAATTTTAAAAATCAAAATCAAAATAAAGTTGACAAAAGAGTGTAGCCCCTCAAGATCATTGGTTGTACGCGAAGGTACAAATCAACATTGCATAGTCTCATCAAAACATTAAGATTGTATTTAGATCATAAATTTAAATAAAGATTTATGAAAAGAAAAGAAATGTAAGAGAAATTTAAAAAAAAATACTTATATTTTGTTCATATATATATATATATATATTAAATATTTAATCAAATTTATAATTTAAATACAACATAATCAAGCATTGAATCCTAGAGTCATACCATTTTGACAAAAAAAAACACATATCATTGAATTCTATCTACCTATCAAAGTATTACAAACTTACAAGTCTTTCCAATTTATATCTATATAATAAAAATAATAAATTGAAAAATTCTATGGATTTGCTCTATGGGGTAGGTGGTTTTCAACATTGTAGGCCAATTGGGTCCTGTCTAGATCAGTGCTATGGGATAGTATTTCCTATTTCCAGATCATACTATATTTATCAATAAATAATTAATAAAATTTTATAAAAGAAACTGTCAACTTTTCTTCTTTTCTTTTTTTTTCCTTCTTTTATCTTTTTGTGGGTATTGAACTCATCAAGTTGTATGAGTCAATCTTTTATCTTTTTGTGGGTATTGAACTCATCAAGTTGTATGAGTCAATTTTCGAATATATGTCAGGTTACACCAATATGTACCAAGATAATTACTTTTTAATTAATTATAGTATTTTAAAAAGCAAAACAAAGGTAATTAAAGTTTAAAAAAAATAAGAAGGCCTTTATTGAGAGGTACAAAAAAAATATACAAATATCAATGCATCCGGTACTACTTAAAAAAACAATATGTAATTGTTGTCTAATACAATGTTAACTGTAATGTAACACGAATGATAGGGTGGTCAACTATGCTTTAACTATTATTAAAATTTAAGAATAAATTACACCTTAATGCCTGTAATATTATCAAAAACATTTTAAGTTTAGTTTTAATTTAATTTTTCTGTTCAAATCAAAATTCAAAATTATAATTTTGAAACAATTGTTAACTTTTTAAGGTGTACACATATACAAAATTAACAGAAATTATGACTAAATTAAAAATAAATTTGAAATGTAGAGACCAAATTATTCATATTTAAAAAATTGAGACTAGGCCTCGTTTGGGAATAGGCTTTTTTAGTAACTTTTTGAATTTTTAGCTAAAATATGATGTAAAAAAAACTAGTATGTTTGGGATGACTTTTTGGCTTTTTACGAAAATATGTGCAAAAAGTAGAGAGAAAAAAGAATCTTTAACTTTTTGGTATAGATTGTTTATTTTTTAACTTTTTTAGTAACTTTTTAGCTTTTTAGCTAAAAAAGTCACTTGCCAAACAAAGCCTAAAGTAAAATTTTAGTTTAACTATAGAAGTAAAAATTGTAATCTATCCAAAATTCATATACATGTATTTGAATTCATCCAAAAATAAAATAAAATAAAATAATAATAATAATTAAATGAGTGAGATTTAATTAATTGGGTTACCTTGTTGGTCATTCTCAACAAGTTATATTTTCGAATTCCAAAAGATGGACCAGTCCTAAATTGCATTCTACACTCCTCTTTGATACCACTGACAATCCGTTTGGATGGATTGATTTGGAAAAAAAAGAAAAGAAATAGAGACAAATTAATCTATCTTAAAACTAACTTTTTAAATCTCTTAAAAAATGAAGAGCTTGAGAGAAAATATATATATATATATTTTGTTACAAAATTTTTATAATACCAAAACTTTCCATCTAGATACTAAAAAACAAAGGACAAAACATAAAAAGTTATAATAATTTCAAAACTTTCTTATATAATATATCCAAACAAAATAAGAGAAAAATTATTATATATATATATATATATATTTTCTCTCTTCAACCTAGCCAAATCAGAGGAAAAGAAAATATAATATTTATCTTCATTTTCTTTTTCTTTTTTTCCTTTTAGTTTAACAAATCATTTTTTTTCTCTAATTAATTCCGAAAAATACTATAATATAACAACTCAGATTTTTAATTATTCTGTAGGATTTATACTAATATTATTTAATCTCACTTAGGAAAATATATAATTTATTATTATGCATAATTTTGTAAAATAATATAATTATTAAAAGTTTAGGGGTCAAAATATAAATAATAATAATATAGATAATATTAATAATAATAATAATGAGTGTGGTATAAAAATAAATAATTAATTTTATGTTGGTATATGATAAAGTATAATTTACTTAAGAATTAAATTATTTATATAATTATATTAAAATATTTGATCAAAAAGTAATTATCTTAAATATCTATTAAGGATAAGAACGAATCTATAAAACGATTACCGAATCTGCCACGTACTCTTCTCTCCCCTATAAAGGGAGGAGGCTTCCGCTGGAAATGAAAGAAGAAACAGAAAAGAAGAAAGGAAAAGAAAGAAGAAAAGAAAGAGAGGAAAAGAAAAAAAAAATAGTGGAAGTTAAAAGAGTCTTTGATAGTTGAAAGAAAGAGTAAGATATTAAAGTTAAGGTGAGTTATATTATACTTTGAGTCACCAAAATGTATTTTACTTATGTTTTAACTTACCAAAATCTATTTTATATAAGTATGTTTTATTAGTATATTAATAAAAGTTATATTTTATAAAAATTTCAGTTACGTGGTTTTATTTATGAACCCTATTTGTTTAAAAGGAAACTCATGGATATGTTTGTTTATATTTTAAAGAATATTTGACTATGACCTTATATACAATTATGTTTTTGTAAGTACCACCACGGGAGTCCTACGCCTTGGGGGACTTAAATAACCACTGGCCTCTGTTTGACCACTTTGTGGCCCTCTGTTTATCATGGATCCACTGACCTCTGTTTTGTGCGGACCAAAGTGTTGTGCGGAACTAAGTGCTACACTATTGTGGGAGCCACCTCTAGAATTCGTACGAGCCACCTCTTGAATCTGTACCTCTATTCTGATTGTCACTTTTGTGACCTCTCATTACGATACATTACATCAGTGGTTGTGGTTACATAACTTCTATATTTCAGTTCTGCTACTTAAATGATTTGGTTACCAATAAAGGATTATTTGTCAAATGATTTATGTTACTTAAATGATTTGTTATATAAATGTTTTGGCCTAACTAACGATCCATGGTTATTTCGTGTCCCTTATACTCTTGGTATAATATTTCTCACTCTGCCATGTGCTTATAGTTATTTACCAATTTTCAGGAAATGGTTTTGGAAAGTCTTAGATGCGGGGTTGCGGAATAAACACACACACAGTATTTTTTTTATGATATTTTTCTATGTAAATAACGACCTTTTTGGTCAATATAATTTTGTAATAAAAATAGAAGCTCCGATGATTATTTTAGTATCCTTATTTAAATATTTCTTCCGCTTGCATTTATTGATTTGTTTTTGATTTGGCCATAGGTAACTTCAGTTACTGGCCATCACGATGCTTAACCCTTGGGTACGGGGAGCGGGTCGTGGCATATAAAGCTTAGGTTTGATAATTATTTGAAGATTAATCTATTGGATTTGTAAACCCTAATAAGTACTGTTTAATGGGTCCTAGGTCCAACGAGAGGTTTGGGGGCCTCCCCAAGGGAAGAGGGGTTCTATGGTGCCTACACGTTGCTCAAATTCTATACTTATAAATAGATGGAGAGGTACTCATTTTCTGTAAAACAGTCGCATTATTTTCTAATCATAGTGAAAATCGCAAAAGCCCTAGACGTAGTCCTATTTTAGAGTAAACCACATAAATCCTTGTATTCTTATGTGTGTGATTTATTTAATTGATTTTATCTTTTTTATTTATTATTTTGTGTCTTACCAATCATGATTAAAAAAAATTAATTCCTAACATAATTGAGACAAATCACAGAGAAACATGATAACCAAATAATATTAATAAACAAACAAGTGAGATTTTGACTATAATCAGTTTAGGAACCAACCTCGTAACACAATAGACAAATGGTTTATCCATAAATATATACTAGAAACCATGTGCTAGAGCCTATTTGAATAATTCCTTAGAGAACCACTACCTTCATTAGTTCATGCATACTATGAAAAATGGTATTATATCCAAAATTGTATTCTAGGGGCACATTCAAAGGCAATTACAAATCAAGATAGAAGATTAAAAATAATTACAAATGCTTGGGGCTATAACTTTTATGTTTAAAAAAATCACAGCAAAATTAACACCTCACCTTTTTTATAAATGTGTAAAAAAATCACAGCAAAAGTTACCCCCTCACCTTTTTTATAAATGTGTAAAAAAATCATAGCAAAAGTTACCCCTCACCTTTTTTATAAATAATTTTTTCGCTTCCTATGATCTTATAATTTTTCCACCAAAAAAAAAAAAAAAAAAAAAATCCATTTTTCTTATAGTTAGCAATAATACTACACTTCGTGAAAAAAAAGAGAAAAAAAAAAGAGAAAAATGTTCATAAATCAAATTTATTCTAGGTGTGATTCATATCATACTATATTTGAATATACATTATACCCTATACTTTTCTTGAAAAGTTTCCTTGAGAATTTATTTATTTATTTTTTATATATTTAATAATAACATCATCAATTTAATATCATCTCAAGTGTGTGCCACCTCATATTTATTATACTTTTACCAATGTCTCTTTATATTAAAGTTTTGAATGTCTTATCTCCCTAAGTTAGACTTGTTGTGGATCGGGAGCACACCAGGAAATACACACAAGCAATAACACAAGAGATTTAACGTGGTTCGGCAAGTCGCCTACGTCTACGGGCAGCGGATTCACTATATTGAACAAATGGTAGAATTATACAACATTCTGAATAATTCTCTCTCTCTTTGTTTTCTCTCTTTAGTTGGCTGTGATTTCTCTGCTCTCTTTGCGTCTATTTATACACAATCATGAAGAAGAGAAGACAACAGCATTTGTGAGTGGGTTAGGTTGCCACCTCCACTCATCTTCAATGTGGGTGCTCCATTAGAGTAGTGGGTTCTCTAATGCTCTCCAACCACCCCACTCTCTCTAAGTGGGTTAGCCACTCATGGGATGATTCAACAAATCACCCCCTCAATCCATGTGAGGTGATCCACTGCACACACTGCTGCTAATCTTGTAAAAAAAAAACATGCCCAA
Organism: Camellia lanceoleosa; assembly: GCA_025200525.1. Lineage (NCBI taxonomy): Eukaryota > Viridiplantae > Streptophyta > Magnoliopsida > Ericales > Theaceae > Camellia > Camellia lanceoleosa. The sequence continues at coordinate 23,137,133 of CM045760.1, forward strand.
AAAACCAACAGAATCTTTATCTCCTCACTAAGACGCTGCATCCCCTGAAGCTAGAGATAATACACCAGAGATACAAGAGGAGGAAGGAATCCTACATCTTCAACTCAACTCACACCACTCTCTGATTTGGAGAGAGCCTCTGCTCCTATCTCCCACAGATCTCTTCTACGCTTCCTGTTTCGGATGTCTTCATCTGCTATGCTTGAACTTGTGCGACCAAGATATCTGACACCCCCTGATTGGATGTCCTGCACCCCTTGCTGAGATGCCCTTGACTGTCATGCCTTTGCCTTCTGTCCATAGTGATTGATCAACACTGCCTTGCACCCGAAGGTACTTAGTTCCGAGAGATGTTGACCAAGTCCAAACAATATTGGAATTTGATCCCAGAAACCACTTTGGTGAGCATATCAGCCAGATTATCTGCAGTACTAATCTTTTGAAGTAGAATATCCCCTTCATTCATAATTTCTCGGATGAAATGGCAACGGACATCAATGTGCTTGGTGCGAGAATGATGAACCTGGTTCTTTGCCAAACAAATGGCACTCTGACTATCACAGAACACCTCAACGTGCTTCTGAACAATACCCAAGTCCTCAATTAACCCATGTAGCCAAATAACTTCCTTAAAGGCTTCTGTCACTGCCATGTACTCTGCCTCTGTAGTAGACACTGTTGACTGAAGCGTTGCCCTCCAACTCACCGGCCCTTTAGCAAGCGTAAATAAATACACTGTTGTTGATCGGCGTTTATCCAAGTCACCAGCATAATCTGAGTCCACATATCCAACCAGATTCTGTCCGAGTCGGTTATCTCTCTCGAATTTCAATCCCAGATTAACCGTGCCATGTATGTACCTTAGGATCCATTTCACTGTCTGCCAGTGATCTTTTCCTAGATCATGCATATACCTGCTTACCATACTTACAGCATGTGAGATGTCAAGCCTTGTACAAACCATAGCATACATTAATGCACCAACTGCATTTGCATATGGAACCTGTGCCATATGCTTTCGTTCTTTTTCTGTGCGTGGAGACATCGAAGCACTGAGCTTGAAATGAGGGGCCAATGGTGTACTCACAGCTTTTGTTTTCCCATTTATGCCAAATCTGTCTAACACCTTTTTTAGATACTGGGTTTGTGTCAGACAAACCATGCCCTTCTTCCTATCTCTCTTGATCTCCATGCCAAGAATTTTCTTTACTTCTCCCAAATCCTTCATTTTTAACTCTCTTGCCAACTGTGCCTTGAGTTTGTCAATCTCCACCTTGCTCTTAGATGCAATCAGCATATCATTTACATATAAGAGCAAATAGATGAAGGAACCGTTGGGAAGCTTACAGAAATATACACAATGATCAAATTGACTTCTGGTGTATTCTTTCTCCATCATGAACCGATCAAATCGCTTGTACCACTGTCTTGGGGATTGCTTCAACCCGTACAACGATTTGTTCAACTTACAGGCCCAATTCTCTTTTCCAGCAACTTTGAAACCATCTGGCTGGGACATGTATATCTTCTCTTCAAGATCTCCATGTAAGAAAGCAGTTTTGACATCGAGTTGGGAAGCTCGAGATCAAACTGTGCAACCAAAGCTAACAAGATACGAATAGACGTGTGCTTCATAACAGGTGAGAATACCTCATTGTAGTCTATTCCTTCCTTCTGAGCATAGCCTTTAGCTACCAATCTAGCTTTGAATTTGATGTTGTCTCTGCTTGGGATGCTTTCTTTCTTGGTGTAAACCCACTTGCATCCAATTGCTTTATTGCCTTTTGGAAGTTGCAGCAACTCCCAAGTCTGGTTCTTATGAAGTGACCCGATCTCTTCATCCGTAGCCTCCTCCCATTTGACACTTTCTACATTCTGCACGACTTCTTTGAAAGTGTAAGGAACATTATCTTCAATGATTGGAAGTGCATAGGCTACCATATCGGTCATCCAACTGGGTTGCTTAGTAACCCTTTTTCCTTTCTAGATTGCAATGGGTTCTGATTGTTGCGGGGCCCCTGGATCTTCATTTTCATCTGAACTCTCTTCAGAGCTATCCTCTGAGACTTCTTTAGGATGGTTGATTGGCTGACTAGTCTTTGCTGGAGTCTCAAACTCCACCTGCACTGACTTCTTCAATGCTTCCTCATTTTGATTTGGTTGCTTCAGCATTGTAGACTCATCAAAGGTAGCGTTTCTTTTAGTGACAACTTTCTTTGATTCAAGGCACCAGAGTCTGTATTCCTTGACATCGTCACTAAAGCCCAATAAGATGGCTTTCTTGGCTCTTGGATCCAATTTAGATTTTGTAACATGAAAATAAGCTGGACATCCGAAGATACGTAACTGATTATAATTAGTAGCTAGCACTCCTGACCATACCTCCATGGGAGTCTTGCCATCTAGTGTTGCAGTAGGTAGTCTGTTGACAAGATGACGAGCATAGTTCAATGCCTCGCCCCAAAATGCCTTGCTCAATCCAGAATGTGACAGCATACACCGGACTTTTTCAACTAAAGTGCGGTTCATGCGTTCTGCAACTCCATTTTGCTGCGGTGTTCCAAGAATTGTGAAATGTCTCACTATCCCTGCATTCTGGCAAACCTCAAAGAAGGGATCTGATGTGTATTCCCCACCATTGTCAGATCTGAACTTCTTGATCTTTCTGCCTGTCTGAGTCTCAATCATCTTCTTCCACATAAGAAAGATGTCTAAGACTTCATCTTTGTGCTTCATTGTGTAAATCCAAACTCTTCTTGAGAAATCATCAATGAACGACACAAAGTAGTGTTTACCTCCCAACGAAGCATTCTTGGAAGGACCCCATACGTTGGTGTGAACGTAGTCTAGAATCTCTTTGGTACGGTGAATAGTAGTACCAAACTTGATTCTTGTTTGCTTGCCCAGTACACAATGCTCGCAGAACTCAAGCTTTTCTGTTTTGGCGCCTTTCAACAGGCCTTGCTTTACCAACCCTTGTAAAGCCTTCTCACCGACATGCCCTAGGCGCATATGCCAAAGTCTGAAAGTGTCTGATGCATCATCTTCTGAGCTGGTGGAGACAGCCACTCTCCTAGTAACTGTAGAGCCGTCTAGGAAATATAAATTTCCCTGTCGAGTACCCTTCATTGTAACAAATGCTCCTCGAAAAACTTTGAGAACTCCACCTTCCATGGTTACTCTGTAACCTTTGGAGTCTAAAATTCCCACTGAGATGAGATTCTTTGTCAGATCCGGTACATACCGAACATCTTCAAGAATTCTGATTGTTCCATCATGTATCTTCAGTCGAATTGTCCCAATCCCCTTTGTCTGGCAAGCTTGGTCGTTGGCCATCAGCACAACTCCTCTTTCGAACTGTCGTAAGCTCGAGAACCACTGCTTGTTCGGACACATGTGGTAGGAACATCCGGAATCTATTATCCATTCATCAGACTGGCCATATGATGAAACTGTGAAGGCTGCTCTTTCACCATTATCTCCATCTCGTGCAACATTCACATTTTCTTCTGTCTTGTCTTTATTGGGACAATCTTTTGCCCAATGTCCCTTCTGGCGACAAGCAGCACACTCGTCTTTTGCAAGACGCCTTTTGTCTGAAGATTTCCCTCTAGATTTTGAGCGAGACTTTCCTCGCCCTGCATATCTTCTGTTATTTGTTCTACCTCTGACTGTCAATGCCTCGGATGCTGAGTCCCTGTTTGCAAACTTATCTTTCCTTCTGAACTCATTGTTCACCAAGGCGTTTGCAACATCAACATACTTGATCTTCTCTTTACCGTACAGTAAAGTAATAGTGAGATGATCATACGAGTCAGGCAAGGAATTCAACAATAACAGTGCTTTATCTTCATCACCAATGTGATCATCCAAATTCTTCAAATCGGTGAGAATTTTGTTGAAGTTCTTTAGGTGTTCGTTCATCGAAATACCTTTCTTGTAGTCAAAACGAAACAATCTCTTCTTCAAGTAGAGCCAGTTCTCAATGCTCTTTGTCATGAACTTATCTTCTAGCGCCTTCCAAAGGTCCTTCGCAATATCATACTCTGTGAAAGCGTACTTCTCCTCTTTTGCAAGGCAAAGTCGGATGGAACTGCAGGCCAGGAGATTCACCTTCTCCCATTCTATCTCGTCCAGGTCATTTGGTTTGTTTCCCAAAGTGAAGTGCAGGTTTATCTGGACAAGCATGTCTTTAACTTCGCATCTCTACATGCCGAAGTTGCTGCTTCCATCAAACTTTTCTACCTCGAACTTAGCATGGGACATCGGGGTCCAATGCCTAGAGTTGCTTGTACTCGCTGGATTACTTATGGACTCGGTTGATCTGGACTCGGTTGATCTGATCTCTGTAGATTCTGCCATTAAACTGTTTTTTTTAGAAACTCCAATTCAAAAATCTGACTATATGGATGTGTCCGAAATACTCCAAATAGTTGGAAAACACTATTGGATCGTAAAAAACGGACTCCGAATGACTTAGAGTTGGCCAAAACAGTTTCAACGCCTCAGATCTGTGGTTACTGCTTAGTCGTGTAGCACTGGATCACTCTCTGCACCTGGGTTGACTGGTCAACGGAAGCTGACGTAGCAACATGCATGTGGTCGACACGATGTCGACGCATCGGTGGCGTGTCGGTGATGTGGCGGCCGGTGAAGTGGTTGATGGCGTGGAAGTTGGCGTTGAGTCTTGGCGTGTCTTTGCGCGCTCCTATCAGTCGCCTTCTTCCTTCTACGGCGCGTGGGAGCGCGTGGGTTGATGGGTCGGCTTTATCAACGGCGCGTGGTGGCGCGTGTGAGAGTGGGCTTCACTCTTCTATTTTAGAGGGCACGTGAGAGCGCGTGGAGGGTCTTATGAGGCTGGTTTTTGCTTGGTTGGACTCCTCTCGTCGAGATCTTGCTCCTGATATGCTCAAAAGTTGATTTTGAGCACTTCGAAATTTGGGTACTTTTGAAAAAAATTTGATTTTTCACATCCCGAGCTCTAATACCAATTGTTGTGGATCGGGGGCACACTAGGAAACACACACAAGTAATAACATAAGAGATTTAACGTGGTTTGGCAAGTTGCCTACGTCCACGAGCAGCGGATTCACTATATTGAACAAATGGTAGAATTATACAACACTTTGAATAATTCTCTCTCTCTTTGTTTTCTCTCTTTAGTTGGTTGTGATTTCTCTGCTCTCTTTGCATCTATTTATACACAATCATGAAGAGGAGAAGACAGCAGCATTTATGAGTGGGTTAGGTTGCCACCTCCACTCATTTTCAATGTGGGTGCTCCATTAGAGTAGTGGGTTCTCTAATGCTCTCCAACCACCCAACTCTCTCTAAGTGGGTTAGCCACTCATGGAATGATTCAACAAGACTAGGGGTGTTTTAGATATAATTTATAAGTTTTTTCAACAATGCTAGATGGCCTAAATTTTGTGGCTCAAAAGTGGCTTAAATAGCCAAAACGATATCGTTTTGAGTACAAAACAACATTCAAATGGCCAAAACGACGTCGTTTTGGCCATTTGAGTCACAAAATTAGGGCCCCCAAACATTTTTCAAGTTTTTTACTTGTTACGAAATTACATATAGAAAAGTAAAGAAATGATATGACTCAACTAAGTCAATTAAATCTATAAGTAACTTATTTATGGTATTACCAAATGAACATTAAATTAAATGCATTTTTCTTCCCATCATTAAGGCATCATCTAGGAAGATGGGTTGAGAATAAAATAGTCACAAAAAGTTAAAATAAATTTTTTAGTTTCAGGTTAAAAAACGTCATGTTTAAATCATAATTATTTTATTTTTTTATCTTATAAAAGTCAAAAAAATTAAAAAATCTATCTCAAACGAAAATTTTTAATCCTAAACTAATTGTTTTGGAAAATTAGTTAAAAACTGACTTTTAATTTTTTTTTTTTTAAAAAAACGTATAAAAAAAGTAAAAAGATGGTTTTATTTAAGATTTTATTTTAAAAAACGTCTAAAAAAAAGTAAAAAGATGGTATTATTTAAGATTTTATTTTAAAAAACGTCTAAAAAAAAGTAAAAAGATGACATCATTTAAAATAAGTTAAAAGGTAAAATTTAGCCATGTTCTCAAATTGACCCCCAAATAAAAAAAGTCAACCCACAAGTGTTGAGTGTAGCATTGATAAATAAATAAAATATTAGTGTATTTGGTTTGAGTTTTCTGAATTAAATTTTTTGAAAATTGACTTTTATGATTTTCGTGTTTTTTTTTTGTTTTTAGTGAATATTTTTTAAATTTTAAATATTTTTTTTACTTTTTTAGATGCACCTTACTTAGATGTATCTAAAAAGTAAAAAATTTGTGAAAAAATATTTTAAAAAATTAATAAATACATAAAAATATAAAAAATGTACTGAATTCTTGTATTTTTTTTTTATATTTTTGGTATTTAGTGAATTTTTAAAAGATTTTTTTTATAATATTTTTACTTTTTAAGTGTATTTATGTTAGGTATGTCTAAAAAGTAAAAAAATTGCTTAAAATATTAAAAAAAATTCAATAAAAACAAAAAAACAAGAAAATAAAAAAGTAAAATTTTTCGAAAAATGTTTTTTGAAAAGTGGAAACAAGCAAGAGTTTGGTAATATTTATGTTTTTATTTTTATTTTTTTTTATTTTTATGTTTATAAAAATTTTAAAAATTAGTTTTTGTTTATTTTTAGAAAAAAAAAACTACAAACGCGTTTGGTTTGAACAAAATATTTGAAATTTTTTAAAAATATAAACTAAAAAATATATTTGTTTAAGCCTAAAATATGTATATTTATTTTTTATTATTTATGACAGTGGGATCATACACATTATTCTACTTGAAAAAAAATTAATTAAAAAAATTAATTGGAAAAAAATTATTTGAAAAAAAATAATTGATTTTTAAATTTTTGTTTAAAAACTAACATAAACTCATTTTTTTCTTTAAATTTACAAACTGAGACAACCATTTATAAATTAAAAAATTATCAAACAAATTTTTATGATAATTTTTATAAATATAAATTGAAAACTGAAAAAAAAATAGTTATCAAATATATCCAAATGTTTAGAGAATGACATTAACAAGATCCCAACTTATAAAAAAACACACACACACACACACACACACACACACACACACACACACACAAACCTGTTTTCGTGTGATTTGATGCTTTTCTTATAAAACAATCTCTTAGGTTATGTTTGGTATAAGTTACTTTAGTTATTTTAATTATAAAAAGTTAAAATAAGTTAAAAAATTAATAAAATAAAATATCACATTTAAATTATAATCATTTTTTTCATAAAAATTTAAAAAAATCAAAAAATTCATTCCAAATAAATTTTTTAATAATTAAAAAATTAAAAAATTAATTCACATTTCAAAGTCTGAATTTATATATTTGGATAAGTACTAGACAAACACTGGCACATTTAAAACACAAATTTAAGGTTGGTTTGGGGTACACAAAAAAGCTTAAAAGTCAAAAAGTCACTATTCTATTTAAGTCACATCATCTTATTTAAATCACATCACCTCTCTAACACATCATATCAAATCCAACCAAAACCTAACCCATATAAACAAATAAGTCAAAAAATACACTTTTTTAGAACATCCCAAACCAATCCTTATTCTGCTTGGTTAAATGGTGTGTGGTCTCTATATTTTCAAAAAGTAATAATTTAACTAGAGAAAAAGGATTAAAGAAGTAAATAACAAGGTCAACTTTGAATGATTTTAATCTTGAAGTGTTGTAGTGGCTTCCATGACAAATTTTTTTTTGTTATTGGCCACCATGCCATTGTTCTTAGACCAAGCGAGCCACGTCTCTTTTGCATTTTTCTGTGTTAGTTATTAGACTTTTGTCTGACAGGAGATATCTTTAAATTATAAATATAACTCTCGAGATTTGTTGAAAATATAAATTTTTTCTTCACGTTTTAAAAATTACAAATATGCCTTTTAAAAATTTCCTACAGTTAATTTAATAAAAATAAAATAAAATAACTCAAATATTCTATAATACCAAAAATGAAATTATCACATTACATTTATTTTCATCCACCCATCACCAAATCCATCCCTCTACACCATCACAATATTTTAATGTTCTTTTGTGACACATCAAATACTTGTAAATAATAATAACAATGGTACCATGGTTGAACAAAATGGTGTTCTTAATTCATAGAAAAATACGGAAGGCGAGATAAGAAAAAGAAAAATATTTGTAAAAGTGTTAACTATATTCATAAAATAGAATATAATTAATATAGATTATTCTGAAAACAAAAATTGTTGCTTATATCATACATCTATTACTTTGACTTAACCGTTAATTAGCAGAGGAATCATAAACCTCAAAAAGTGAAATACAACTTTTCAAATATTAAAGAGAAATTTAAATTTATAATAAATTTCAAGAATGCAATTATAATTTATCCTATCTTAAAGAACTAAACAATAGTAAACTTGAATTGACATCGGTTACCAATTTTAAATTCAAAATCAAACGAACCAAGGTGTGAAACTCAACCACACCAACCTAATATAATTCAGGTTGGCTACAATTAGCCAAATGATTTAATTGTATTGTATATAAAATTTAATTTATTTATAAAATATTTTTATGATTAAAATGCAAAATGACAAAACATACTATATATTACAATATGCTAAGAATCTACATAAAACATATCAAAATCTTGAAATATGCCAATTTGGTTATACCTAAAACATTCTAACCCAAATTCAAATCAAATCGATATTAGAACCGGAGAAAGGATCTTCTATCTCCAAATTTTTATCTTGCTGATTCAATATATTTTTAATTATTAAATTATATTTTCAGATTAACATATTTTGAAATTCTCAGACAATTTAATATTTAAGAATGTATTTAGAGAGTGAATGTAGAAATTTGATGACAAAATTACCCTTAGCCCATAACAGAACCAACCTAACCAACCTAACAGATGAAGAAGAAGACAAATTTGCATGGTTGGTAGGCTATTAGATTATTTTGTAAGCCTTGGTCTAGACATAATAATAATAACAACATTTATCTTCCTCTTAATTCTCATGTTTCTTTCACAATATTCTTGTGCGAGGATATATAATTAAACTTCTCTTATGTTGGATATCTCATTTGAGAGAGAATTTGGGTTTAGTTGACCCCTTGTAAGCCCAATCTCAGTAATTCAAACCATTCATTTTTTAAAAAATATTTATGTAAAAAATCAAATTTATTGAATTTTGGTAATTATATGTTTGAATCACATTTATTTTTAAAAAAAATTAAAGGTTCTTCTTGAAATACCAAATTCGTACTGGACTGAACAGACTGACCAAAACAGGTAAACCGGATTAGACTGTAAATTCGGTTTGGTTTGATTTAGTGTGATTTATCGGTTTGGCCATTTGTTCCCAAAAAAACAACAAAATGCCTTTATTTAAAAAAACCGACCCCGCTACGTAGCTCGAATTTGTAGCTCGACACCAAAACGACGTCGTTTTGGTGTCTTTTTTCTTTTTTTCATTTTTTTTTTTTCATTTTTTCCGAGTTTTTTCTGAAATGAAAGATGAACATCAACTATGGAGGATGAACCCAACGCAAGAAGTCGATGAACCCAGATTCATTCACATTTCAGATTCATATATTTGGAGGATGAACCCAGAAAATCAAGCAGAGAGAGAGATCAACCAAAAAAATTTCGATGAACCTGAAATGTGATCAACCAAATCAAACCAAATCAACCAAATCAAACAGAGAGAGAAAATCAAGTAGATGAACCCAGAAATGTGATGAAGCAGAGGAACCCAGAAATCCACCAAATCCATGAACCTGAAATGTGATCAACCAAATCAACCAGAAATGTCGATGAACCCAGAAAATCAAGCAGAGAGAGGAAGAGATCAACCAAATCAAACCCAAAAAAAATTTGTTGATCCTTAGATTTGTTGATCTAAGAAGAAAAAAAAATTTCAGATCAAACCCAAATTTTTTTTTAAATCTGCCCAAATGAATCCAGAGAAAGGAAATTTAATGATGAAGAAAAAAGCATTGATTCCAGATAAAGAAAAAAGCAAGCTTGATTCTTCATCAATTAAGATCAACCAAATCAAACAACAACACATTAAATTTTTTCGTTTTTTTTTTTTGTTCCCTTCATTCTCAGATTCAAATCAGCAACAACATCATCATCATCTTCAACATCACCATCATCTTCATCAAAAAAAAAAAAAAAAATCACCTTTGATCATCAAGCAGAACCAGAACCAACTAGAAAAAAAAAAAAAAAAAAATCAATGAAGATGGAAGAGCTGGGCATCTTCAGATCCATGAAGATGAACAAATTAATGAAGATGGAAGCCTCCACCCCATCGATCACCGAACCAATGAAGATGAACAAATTATTCCCTTCCTTCTCCTCTTCCCCTTCTCTTTTCTCTCTCTCGCTCTTCTCTTCTCTCTCAGATCCGAACACGACCGAGAAAGAAAAAAAAATAAAAAATAGACAAAACGATGTCGTTTTTATCCATTCGAGCCACTATTCGAGCCCTATTTCTCGAGCTACGAAGTATTTCCCTAAAAAAACAATCTAGATCAATCTAATTAAAATATAAGGCGTGTTTTTACCTAACAAACAACAACATAATTGCACCAGGACTACTAATTCATCAGATACCAAATTCACTGATAGTAAGAAGTAATACTTGTATATTATTTGAATGTTCAGTATATTCGGTTCGGTTCGGTTCGGTTTGAAGTGAAATCTCCAAAACCAAACACCAAACCGATTTTCAAGAAAAAAATTTCAACATAAACCGACTGTTTAGCTGTATAGAAAACAAACTAAAAACCAATCGGTGTTGTCAGTCTGTTCAGTGTAGGCGATTTATCCTTCACTCCTGTTAAGTAATTCTAAAATATTAGATGGTATTATTTACATAATGTTTCTAAATAAATGAAGAATCCCAAAACAAATTAAGTGAATCATCTTTTATTTCTCAACTATATACTTCTATATGGAAAGTCAGGAGTCTATCCTCGTCAATGACAAATATTTATGATTTCTTTTGGAGATTTCGAGAATTTTATCACTAAATTCAAGACTGTTTTTTAACCTTGTTAGTTGCCTTTATAATTACATTGACCAAAAAAAATAAAAATAAATTCTCTATTCATAATTTTTTTGGCTATCTATACTATATATTAAATAAAAGGAGATTTTTAACTCTCAAAGTCTGTGAAAGTTTCAATATCCCAATCTGAATTTTCTAAATTTTTTATTTTTTATTTATAAAAAAAAAATTCAGCATTTATTGATTTGATCAAAATCCTCTAATCAGCATTTATTAATTTTTTTCAATCTACATGTCTTTTCACATGAGTGCATTTATTGATTTGATCAAAATTCTTTGATCAACATTTAAAATTCCCTCATACAAATAATTGTAGATACAATCCGTGTATAGTTACTACAGTATACTTTTCAACTTCTCATATACACTATGGTTAGTGATAAAATTATTAAATTATTTTTATAAAAAATATTAAAAACCATAATTTGTATATTAAAAAAAATTTAAAATAAATATAAATATCTATAATTATCCCGTACATAACACGAGTAATAGACTAGTATTATTAATTGAAAACACCATCTACGCAATTCACTTACTAACTACTTAATATTACTCATTTAGCATAACCAGAAAAGTGGCCTTGAAAAAAAAAGTCATATAATTCTTGGGATTCTGAGCAGGTAAATTACTTGCATTGCACAATATCATATACTAACTACTTAATAATTACTCATTTAGCATAACCACAAAAACACTTGAAAAAAGAGTCCTCTAATTCTTGGGTTTCTCAGCATGTAAATTACTTGCACCACAGGACACCATATCAAAATGTACAACATATCAAAATGCATGACCAAATCCATCAAAAAAAAATAAAATAAAATAAAATAAAATTATGACCAAATTCAACTCAACAATATTACATATTTAAAAAAATAAAAATTATAATCAAGATAATAGATCTGTGGATCACGATCATTTTAGATATAACTCATATCTCACAAACTTCAAATTTTGTCATCCACCTCAATTTTGGAATAAATTTTATGATAAACTTTCATGATTCATAATATACTTTTTGAATAATATTAGGGATCATGAAAAAAAATCACGAAATAGTTCATGAAGATTTTTCATCTTTTGATTAGTGTGTGGTATTTTCTTACATATGAAATCTAATGGTGAAGAATATTTTATAATTATTTTCATAATACCTAGCTTTATTCATATTTTTAAAAAGATTTAAATTTCTCCATAACCATATATCATTGAGGGTGACAAATGATAGGTGATCATGGTTGTTGACTTGTCGACAAAGAGAAGTCAAATGGTTGGTTGCCAAATATCACCGGGCCGGGCCCATTCAGCTGGATTAGGTGATGGGTCCATGGGCAAGTGAACCCAATGGTTTACAAGACTTGGAGTGGTGGGTCCAAATCTTTGCACGAGGCTCTAAAAGCAATGAGGTTTTTGAACTCTTAAATTGACATCTTTACTAATTGTCACAGGGCTATTTTCTCAATTCACAAATACAGCCTGTGATGTGATGGATACAAGTACACAATGAGGTTTGTCAACCTATGAAATAAGACAACAAATTACAGAACAAAAATCCCAAACCTTATATTCCACAACTGCTGCCAACCGCACCCTTAGAATTTAGCCCTGTTCTGTCTTCTTTCAAGCAAGTCTAACCGCCACGACACAAGTCTAACTGCCGCTTCTAGCCAATAGAGCCCTCAATATTTGCTGTCGTTGTCAAGTCAGGGCAAGCCCACCGCGCCCTGTTGTCAAGCCAAGGCAAGCCCTTAAATTACCCACAAGCATGGTGCGGGCTGTGCATTTAGGCCGAGCCTATCTTGTATCTTGCATTTGCTACGCTGCCCATACTTGACCATGGATTGAGTGTCGCTGCCACACGAGCGTTGTCTAATTCCCATCTTACTATCTTGGTAAGCATCCCCCATTCTTTAGTCATGACATAGGGACAAGGTGTCACCAATGTCAATCTGGCTACCTTAAATTTTATGAGGTTGAATATCTCAACTTCACAAGCGAATTAATCTGAACTTATTTAAGCAATTTGAGCTATTCATCTCATATAACAAGCTTAGAAGAAAATGTATGCAAAAAAATTAGATTAATTAGATATGTAATTAATCACATAATCAAATTACAGATATATATATTCAGGGCCAACTCAAAACAAATTATGGCCTAAAACAACAAGTTAAATGAGGCATTTTATAAGTTTTTAATGTTATTATAAAAAAATTATTTTTCTAAGATTTTGGCATATGTAATTACCAATTAAATTTTCATATCAAGTTTTGTTAATATATTTTTTTGAATTAATAGTATAGTTTATCACTTAATCTCTTTCGTGTTATTTTGTTAACAATACACGCATTTGGAAATGATTAAACTTTTTTTTTTTTTTACATAGTTTAATACTTACAATTAATTATAAAAATTCTTGAAAAATTGTATTGCTTCATTATCAAATTTCCCATCAATTTATTAGAAAATGTCACATCAAATAGTAAGAAACGTTTGTAAAATTTGTTAGTTTGTATATCATTAGAGATTTGTTTCAGGTTAATAAAAGAAACTAGTAATAAAAAAAAAATTATTTTACATAATATTACTCATTTGAAATAACAATTTTAGACCTTTCTTAATGGGTGGAGCCTATTTTTAATTGAAGAATGATAAAATTATATAGGCCTTAACTATAATTTTTGAAAATTTGGGGCCTTAGTAACATTTGTGGCCTAAAGCATTGGCTTTGGTGGCCTAACCCTTAAGCTGGGCTTGTATATATTATAACAAAATGAATTGTGTATTCTTGAGAACATATATGCCGGATAAATAAAAATGATATGATGGTATGACAATCAATGTTGGATTAACTTAATTTTTTACTTGGATAATTTTCTCATTTAGTTGTATGAAATACAAATGGTTTAGATCACCGAAGTAAATCTAAATTAATCCCATAATAGGTCAACTTCATTGTAAAGCTGAGACCTTCAACTTTAGAAAATCCGAGCTCAAATCTTATGGTGCTTACACTAATCTTATAGAATAAACGCACACAACATTTTTAAAAATAGTTAGTAGCAGGTCCTACTTATTTATCCACAAGTCCTAAGTGATTTTTTTTTTCATACATATTTGTTTCTTGTTTTGATAATGAGAATTTTTTTTATACTTTCTACACATGTTTTGTGTTTGTGGAATAATCATTTGGGGAGCAATTCCCCAGAATACTCCATTTTCTCCTTAACCATCAAGACTCCATTTTGTGGCTTTGTAGGGTCTTATGACGGTAATTTGAACCGTTTATCTTGTAGATCTTCAAAAGAAGAATATATATGCAAAAAGTAGGTTAATATGACATCAATTAAGTTGATTATACATATATATATATATATATATATTTTTCTCTTCAAAATCTATGAGATGAATGGTTAGGATCACCATCGTGGAGCCCCACAAGACCCACTAAATGAAATTTTGAGAGCTATGGAGAAGATAAAATCTAGAGAGGAGCTACTCCCAATCATTTGATATAGGTAACAACATTGAGAAATTTATCAAAATAATAAATGGTTAAAATATTTTGACTTTTATTTGTGAGTTGTATCTAACCTAGCAAAAAAGAAATGTTGATGAAGGGAATAATACAACCAAGCCCATGTATTTCCTTGCTATGAAAGAAATGTTGCTACAACATAACCTACTTATGAAATTCTCTATTCTTAATTTAGCATCACTCTAATGATTCTTCTATTTTCCATTCCCCTCCCACTCATCCCAATTTATATAATTCAAATCCCATGAGAAAATTAACACAATCACATTGCAAAAAAGTGCAACAAACTATCAACAGCCTATCAAGTTTCAAACAAACAAAGACCCAAAAAAGTGTAGCCAACATGAGCTTGTTAGCAAGAAGAGTCTGCATCATTTTCTCATTGAAGAGAGATGAGGAGATCCCATGTTGTAGGGTTGAAACTCTAACCCTAACTTTTGGAGTAGAGACAAAATCAACAACACTCTTAACACATAAAACACTTAAAATTAATTAATGGGGGAAATTACACAAAAAAATCCCAGGGTTTAGCGTCTTTTTCAAATTAAACCCCAGGTTTAAAATTAATTAATGGGGAAATTACACAAAAAAATCCCAGGGTTTAGCGTCTTTTTCAAATTAAACCCCAGGTTTCAAATTGTAACAATTTATACCCTACCATTCCACCCATATTAGAATCCGATCCCCCTATTCATCTCCGTCTCTATTAGTTAACTGAAGACTGATTTGGGTGCCAAAATTGCCCTAATCTTCACGATTTAGGGCAAAAGACACCCCTCAATTGCAATTTATAGCTCCATGCAACCCATCTGGTGATTTAACCTGCGATTGAAGTCACGCATCGAAGGAAAACAACAATTTCATAGTTCATTTTCCAAAACGCGTTGGACTCTGAGACAGAGGTAAGAAATGGGTTCGTTTTTTATTGTTTTATACGGATTTTCCCTTTTCTTTTTTCTCCATTGTTAATCTTCTTTTTGTCTCCATTGTTGACCTTTTTTTTTTATATTATTATTCGTTTATGACATTGTCTTTCTCTCCATTGTCGGTGCACACTTATTGCTTATTGCTTTGTAACATTGTTTTTGTCTCCGACTGTATGTTTGCCTCTGTATCACTAAATACATTGTGGTCTAGGGTCTCCATTATTTTTGTAGAGTCTTCTATGTCTGCTTTTTTGTCATATTTTGTCTTTATAGATGGAGAATTGTGGGCCAAGTTGCTTTATATGAGGGTTTTGTTTTTTAATATGCTTTGTTTGCAAGTGGACCCATAATTATTGTCATTATTGTTTTGTTTATGTATGGATGTAGTAATGGCAACTTTGGTTAAAGTTTTGATACACCACAATGGCTATTTTATTGAGAATGATGAAAGGAGTTACGTTGTGGGTAATGTGGATGTATTTGATGTAGTTGATGTTGATAAATTATCTGTCCCAGAGATTAGCTGCATGCTGAAGGAGTTGGGTGTTTTTTATTACAAGCATATTTTCTATAGGATACCCAACAAAAATTTGGTCTTAGGGTTAAGAGTGTTGGTTAGTGATGATGATATGAGAGAAATGTATTCTTTATTGGAAAATACAAATACCTTATAGTTGTTTATTGAGCATCATAAGCCATATAATGTAGATATTGCTCATCCTGTGTTATACTAATGTACCTGTGAAAGATGTAGAAAATGATGGAAATTACAACAATGATCACTGTCAAGAGAACTCAAACACTGATAGTGATGGAAATGATGACCCATCAGACAGGGATTTCTCAGATAATAGTGATGATGATGATCCTGATCTTGATGACATCATGTTTGATAGTAATGTTGAGAGAGATGTCAATGAAGAAGGGCTTAAAGAAGGTCATGGGTGGGAAGTGAATGATGCAGATTCATTTGAGGAAGAACTGGTTACCCCTACAGGCTCTGATGATAAGGATAATAACAATAGGCCTAAGTACCCTGAATTTAGGCCTAAGGTTGATATACAGAACATAGAATTCAAACTAAGAATGTTGTTTAGTACTACAAATGAGTTCAAAGATGTTGTTAAGGAATATGCAGTAAAAGAAGGATATGATGTGAAGTTTACTAAGAATGAAAAATAGAAGGTTCAAGTGAATTGTAGTGCTGGGTGTGAATGGAGACTGTATGCATCTAAGATGACTGGAGAGAACACTTTGCAGATAAAAACATATCAACCTAAACACTCTTGTTGTAGAACTTACAAGAATAGACAAATGACTAGTTCTTGGTTGGCAGAGAAGTATGTCTAGAAATTTAAGACCACCCCAACATTGAAAGTGAATGAGTTTCAGGAAACTATCAAAGAGGATTTTGTTATAAGTGTGCCAACAATGAAAGCTTATAGAGCCAAAAAGACAACAATTCAGAAGATTGAAGGAACCAATGCTGAACAATATAGTAGGATATGGGATTATGCAGCTGAGTTGAAAAGAACCAATGAGGGTACTAATATTGACATAAATGTGTGGAGACCTCAATTGGAAGTTAAACCTGGGTTTCAAAGAATGTATGTATGCCTTGGTGCAATTAGGAAAGGGTTTCTATCTGGTGTGAGACCATTAATTGGATTGGATTCTTATTTTCTGAAAGGACCTTGCCAAGGGTAGTTATTTGCAGTTATTGGATGGGATGGAAACAATCAAATGTATCCAATAGCTTATGCTGTAGCTGAGGCAGAGTGTAAGGAGAGTTGGACTTGGTTTTTACATAACTTGTTATAAGATATTGGCTCAATTGAAGAACATGGATGAACATTTATGACTAATCAATAGAATGTAAATATTTTTATGTATTCCTTATGTTTTGAAAATACTCTTATCATTATGTCATTCCTAGAATAATGTTGTTAATTAATTGTTTGGCTATGTTATTTGTTTTTGTTATAGGGACTTGTTCCAAGCTTGAGATTGGTATGCCCTGAAGCCAATCACAGGTTCTGTTTTAGGCATTTGTATGCAAACTTTAAGAAGTTGTTTAAAGGGAAAGAGTTGAAGGATTGTGTTTGGAAGGTAGCAAAAGCCTACACAAGGGTTGAATGGAAGAGGCACATGACTAAGCTAGAGGGAGTAAATAGTAAGGTATATGTCTAGATGATGAGAGTGAACCCAGTCTAATGGTCCAGGCATGGGTTTAGTCCAAGAACCAAATCCAATAGGCTACTCAATAACATCTCTGAATGCTTTAACTCATGGGTGATACAAGCTAGAGGCAAACACATCCTTACAATGATGGAGATAATTAGGAGGGCTTTGATGGTGAGGATACATGAATGTAGAGACAACATGCTGAAGTACAAAGGGCGTATTTGTGGAAAGATATAATGCAAAGTTGAAAAGAGGGTGTTGAAGTCCAGAGTATAGATACCTACATGGTCAGGAGGTGTTGAGTTTGAAGTTAGACATGGAGGGGATGGATATGTAGTGAACTTAGAGAATAGAACATGATGCTTCAAATGGGACCTCATTGGAATCCCTTATACCCATGGGGTAGCTGCTATATTTTTTCAGAAGGAGAGGGTTGAAGATTATGTTCATGCATATTTCAAGAAGGAAACTTTTTTGGGGACTTATGAGGCATTGATTAATCCAAGGAATAAGTTAGATCTGTGGCCTAAAACAAGGTGTGACCCTCTTTTACCTCCTAAGCTTAAAAAACCAATTGGTAGGCCTTCCAGACATAAAGTTAGGGACCCAGATGAACCTAAGAATCCATACAAGTTGCAAAGGAGGCAATCTACCCTAAAATGCTCTAAAGGTGGTTGTTATGGTCACAATCAGAGGACTTGCAAGGGTCCAGTGAAAGGAAAGACAAGTGAACCTTCTGGGAAATCCAATAATAGTGTAATTATTCCATTGAATAAAAGTAAATAAACATTATATTAGTAATAAATAGTACATGTTACTAATTACAAACTTCTTTTGCAGACATTCATAGGCTTCAGGACAGCTGCATTATTTAGGGAACAGGGGAGTAGCCAAGCACAAGCTAATGGTTGTCAATCTAAGAAGAGGCTAGTAGCAGTAAGTGGTGTTGAAGAAGCAACTGATAGGCAACCAAGGAATATGACAAGATCAGCAGTAACAAACATTGGCAATAAGCAAGTAATGGGCAACCAGTGTAGTGTGAACAAGTGGTTTTGAACACTTTTGTAAGTAAAATAGGGTTTTTGCAATATTCATGGGGCTTTTGGAATATTCATGGTTTTTCTTACCTTACTCACCACTTTTGTAATCAAAATAGGCTTTTTGAACAATTATGCTATACATATGGGTTATGAAACTTTAAACAATGCTTGTATGGTTATTATCCTTCAATGGTTGAATGGTTGAAACCCCAATGTTTGGTTGGCTTGAATTATGTTCTAAGTTCATTTATGAAAATAACAGGTTCTTATGCTTACTTTGTTGTGGTTGTTATATGCTTATGTCAAACTAGGTTTCATGTGCTTGTCTGGTTATTAATTTTGACCATGCTTGTATGGTTATTATCATTGTACATGAATGTAAAGAAAAACCATTACAAAACCATTTTACCATTACAAAACAAAACCATTTCACCAATTGATAACAAAAGCATTGCAATTACAAAACAAAAACATTTCACAAACCATTTCAAACCTAACATTTTATTTACATTTGACCATTACAAAACAAAAGCAATACACTAAGCATTTCCCCATTACAAAACAAATGCATTGTAATTGCAATTGCAATTGCAATTGATAACAAACCATTTCACCATTTTAAACCAAACACAATTGGCATTGCCATTGTTCAATAAAAGCATTGTGATTACAAAACACATTGTAGAAGTAATGTACCCAGCCAAAACACATATTATCAATTAATAGCAAGCCTAAACACTATTTTGAAGTACAAATAGTCCATTCATAAGCAATGCAGCAATCATGGCAACGACAAGCCACTTTTGTTGTGCACGATAACGTTGAACAACATTCTCTAATTGTGCAACCTCATTGACACATTCTTCTAGTGCTGCAACCTTATCCACCAACTTTGGCAACACTTGTCTACCGCGAGCATATGTGGGTGGATAATACCAGAAAAAGAAACCACAAGCCCCATTTTTCTATAATTGCAATCAAACATAAACAAATGAGCAATTATTGTTGCGTGAATCTTCCATACAGTTATTATCTTCTTCAAATTGAACATATTACTTTATTCTCAATTTTTTATAAATACTGAAAAATTGCTAATTGACTTTATTGGAAAATTGTATACACTTACGCTATAATTAGGACAACCCAAAAACCTCATAGCAGGATTAACATGAGTCCACGAAGTTCTGATCTTTGCTCTTAACCCACAGCTGCAACGAGTTAACTCACCCCAATTGTTCCCACCCCAGCTATTACCTTCATTCATTTTTGTCTTTCACTTTGATGGAATAGAAAATAGTTTACACGACTATGGAAAAAAAAAGAAGGTCAACAATGGAGAGAAAAAGAAGGGTCAACAATGAAGACAAATAGAAAGTTAACAATGGGGGAAAAAAAAAGGGGAAAACCTGTATAAAACAACCAAAAATGAACCCATTTCTTACCTCTGTCTCAGAGTCCAAAGCTTTTTGGAAAATCAACTATGAAATTGTTGTCTTCCTTCGATGCGTGGCTTCAATCGCTGGTTGAATCACCAGGTGGGTTGCATGGAGCTGTAAATCATAGCGGAGAGGTGTCTTTTGCCCTAAATTGTGAAGATTAGGGCAATTTTGGCACCAAAATTAGTCTTCTGTTAACTAATAGAGACGGAGATGGACGGAGGATCGGATTGCAACACGGGTGGAATGGTAGGGTATAAATTGTTACAATTTGAAAACTGGGGTTTAATTTGAAAAAGGCGCTAAACCCTAGAGTTTTTTGTGTAATTTTTCCTTAATTAATTAATTAATTAAAAGCAAACACATAACACTTAAAAACTGAGGTGATACCCATTGCTAATACCTTCCAACTTCAAACTTGTAAGGTAGACTCTAAATTCCATATCTAGCAACTAATCTGAACTTTTCTCAAAGCCTTTTCAAAGCTTCCATTGAGGGAGTTTTGTATCTAGAGAATGATAGAAAATGTACAAAACCACAAGAAGTTTCTCATTTACACTTTATTTGATCAATAACATCACAGGAAACTAAAGACTTGCCTGGTGTCAAAAAAATTGTAGATATATATGCCAAAGTCCTTTTGGAGCCACAATATATCATGATCCATTACCCTCCCTATGTTGTTAAAATAGACAAGGAATTGTAAAAAAAAAAAAATGGAAATTCTTGAATATATAAATATATATAACAAAAGGATTCGCAAAGGAAAATCACTGCAATTTATTTATTTTTTCACTTTTGAAGTTGTTCTTCTACAATCCCTTTGGAATTGACCAGGTTTTCTAGCAATCAAAAAAAGCCATATAAAGACAAAAAAAAAAAAAAAAAAAGAGATAGAGATTTCAAGAATGCCAAAGTTAGAGAACAAAAACTTTATGAGATCTATGAGACACATTTGCATTTGCACAGCTTGACTAAGAAAAGACAAATAAATTACAATTACCTTGACATGTCCTAACAAAGTTACAAATTTCATAATACACAAACATTTACTTGTGCTCAAAATGGCTCTTGCTTTGGTTTGTGACCACTCTCAATGATTAAGCAAATAAATTATCATCTTGTCATTAAAAAGGTTATTTATCGGTCTTGACCCATTCGCATTTGAGTATACAAGACAGACATCTCAAATTTATTTATTTATTTATTATTTTTTATTTTTTTGCAACAGTACATTAATTATGGTACAAGTAATGAAAATAATGTCTAGTAAAAAATTGAAAGCCCATACTTGTATATATGATAGTGTTGTCCCCTAAAAGGCTTTCATAGACTTTTTTTGTAGGCTGCATGAAAATTGAACCATATTGAAAAAACAAGCAACCAAGAAATCTGGCTAGGAAAAAGAAAGCATATATCACACATGCTTAACCTAAATTGCTCCACGGGATTCCTCCAGCTCTGCATAAGCATACTTTAGCATTTCTGAATCTAACCATGGAAAAACAAAAATAAGAAATAAAGAGAGAAGGAAATGGAAGAAAACAGGAGCTACTCTAGCCTTGCTAGAAGAAAAGTAATGAGCCAGTAAATTGTTAAACCAATATTAAATTAGGAATGTTAGGATAAAGTTCTATAAATGGACAATAAAAAACCAACAAATGATTAGAAAGTCTATTCACCAAAGACAAAGTAGAGAATTATCAATTATTAATACCAGGAAGAGCCTTCAAGCTCGTTGAAATACTTTGATTGTAGAGTCTGTTGCACCACGTTTTGCATGCCATGTAGCATAATTGTACCAAATAGTGGACTTTGATCCTCTCTATTTCATGTATGTAATAGAGTTTTTTCATTACATATTTAATGATTATAAAAAATATTAAAGTCAAAAATATCTCAATTGAACTTCTTAGCTATAAAAATATAAATCCATTCTTAATGATTCCAAAGAATATGCACATGGAAACAACAAATGGCATCAAATGCCACATATTTTACAGGACAACATCAAATTCCAAAAGAAATAAGAGAAGTAACCCATGATAAAGATGGTAAGACAACTGACAAGTAAGATGAGAATGGCCATGCATAGAAATAAAATTATTCCTTAGCATTTGGATTGAGCACCAACAGATTAAAAAACAGAGAATGAAAATAAATGAATTAAAATAGTGAGTTGGGTTGGAAACAAATACTATTTTGCCGTCAGAAGCATATGGATCGATTTTCCTATAAAAATTCTCATTTTGAATGATGTTTTTGTAAGAAAAACAAATAATGAAAATAGATTGAAGTTCCCTTGAGGGTGTTTATCACTAAAGAATATCGATAATCCGAATGCTAGAAAGTAGAAATTTTCTAATTGATTACAAATGAATTCCAACCTTGCTGTTATGCATTTATATACACATTAAGGTGACCTTTGGGAATAGTCATACTACTTGGATTTGTTTTATATACCAAAAGTCACCATGGTTCACCCAAAAATGTGTCTATAAATGTTTAAATTCAAACCATTAACTAACAGATTTCTTCAACATTCTTGCGGGAAGGTTTCTTTGAAATTCATGAGAGGAATGATCGAATGTAGTGAGTCACACCAAATTATGGTGTGGTCACTCTTTATTCTATCATCTCCCACTTCAACACACCATAATAAGATGATAAACCAGAGTTGAGCATGTTTTACCTTGGTACCAAAATTTGCCTCATGCCAACTTTCATTTACGAATTTATCTCATAGATCGACGTTTGATTGTGACTTGGCCATACATGTGCACGTTTTTGCCACCAATCTGACCGCATTCGTACAAATGTATTCTCCCACTGACAACACATTTCAGATGGCTTCAATTCACTATATTTCAAATGAACAGCATCAATTTTTAGTGCTGGGTTCATAATTTATACCCAACCACCATTGATGCCTTCAGCCGCACGCAATTCTCATGTGTCGACCTGCGCCGAAATTTTTGTTAAGTACTTCCTCTAAGGCCCATTCCTGAAGGTTTTCCTTAACACACCTTATCAACAACTTTTTGTTGATCAAGCAGACAACATCATCTAGTCAGCATGTTGCATATCATGGACTTTACATCTCATGCTAACTATGATGTCCGTACCTTGTCAGTTCCTCTATCTTACTGCCTGACCAAACACATGTTTCCATGCAAGATAGAGTCGCAAAACATCGGTTATCTAGGCATCCCCAGAGTCATCCGACTATGCTCTTATATAAGTAGCTAAACCACCTAGCTAGGCATTTTTCAATCCCATATTAGTTCCATGTTTTCTGAATTTTTCCAGAGACAACCCTTTGGTCATAGGGTCGGCCACCATCTCTTCTGAGGATATATAGTTGACTTTAATTTCACATCTCTCCACTATGTCCTGAACATAGTGGTAACTTACATCAATATGTTTCCTTTAGAGCTATTCGCTCCACTTTTTATTAATGAGATGGCAGACTGATTGTCATAAAACATATTGACTGGTCTGGCAGGTATACCTAATTGTAAACTATCAACAAATCATTTTATCCAGACGACATTACTTACGGCTGTGCTACAAGCTATGTATTTAGTTTCCATAGTGTACTTTACAACACAACTCTGTTTCTTACTTAACCAAGAAACTGCTGTTCCACCAAACAAGAACACATGACCACTAGTGGATTTTATATCATCTATATCTCCTGCAAAATCAGCGTTAGTGTATCCTTTTATGTCAAGATCACACAAACCAAAACATAACTTCAAATTTTTAGTGTCTTTTAAATATCTGAATATTCTTTTGACTGCTTGCCAATGTTCCTTACCTGGATTGGATTGAAACCTACTTTCCAATCTGACTGCATGACAGATGTCAGGTCTTGTACTTGTCATAGCATACATTAGATTGCCTACTGCTTGAGTATATGGGACATTTCTCATTTCCTCAATGTTAAGACTTAGTTTGAGGACTCATACTTTTACTAAGATTTTGTCCCTTGCAAACAAGCGTGCTTAAAGAATTACAGTTATCCATATTAAATCGTTTGAGCACCTTGTCTAGATATTTCTCTTGATCTAGATATAATAATTTTGAATTTCTATCTATTGAAATTCTAATTCCTAGAACATAGGTTGCAAGACCCATGTCTTTCATTTCAAATCTAGATGCCAAGAAAGTTTTGGTTTTTATAATCATATTTGGACAATTTCCTGCTAACAATATGTCATCCACGTATAAATACAATATTGCTAACTTGTCATCATTTTTCTAGATATAAACACAGTGATCTAATGGACTCACAACATAGCCTATTTCTAAAATGACTTGGTAAAATTTCAAGTACCATTGTCTTGAAGATTGTTTAAGTCCATACAGATATTTCTTCAACTTGTAGACTTTATTCTCATTGCCTTGGTTTTGGAAACCATCAGGTTGCATCATATAAATTTCCTCTTTTAATTCTCCATTGAGAAAAGCTGTTTTAACATCTAATTGATGCAATTCCAAATCCATCCTAGCTACTACCGCTATTAGAATCCTTATTGAGGCAAATTTTGCAATAGGAGAATATATATCTACAAAGTCTATTCCAGGTTGTCGAGTGAATCCCTTGGCTACTAACTTGGCCTTGTATTTCTCCAAACTTCCATCTACTTTGAATTTTTTTTCTAAGAACCCATTTGCAACCAATGGCTTTTTTTCCATTCGGGAGATCAGTTAATTCCCAAACATCATTTTTCTTGATCGAGTCAAGTTTTTCATTCATTGCCTCTAGCCATTGTGTAGCATCACTGCTACTTATTGCTTCATTATAACTAGTAGGATCATCTACTAAGTTATTAAATTCTTCAACTTGAAAAACATAATGATCTTTCAAAAAAGTAGATGGACATCTTGCTCTCTTACTTTCACTTATCTCAGGATTCGAAGTAGGTAACACAACATCATGTAGTTGTCGTTTCCTCCCACTATTAGGTGGTTCTGGGAGAACTGGTGGTACTGGTGACAAAAAAAGAAGAGAAGAATCTTGAGATACTTTGGAGAGCAATTCAATTTGTTCAATAGGAGTAACAAGATTAGTGGATTCAAGAAAAATAGCATATCTACTTTCTATTAATCCACGTTCGAGATGGTAAAAATGATAACCACTCCAATTTTCAACATAGCCAATAAGTTTGTATTCCCAAGTTTTACTTTCCAATTTATCCCTCAAAGGTTTTGGAATAAGTACATGTGCTTTACATCCCCAAACTTTGAGATTTTGCACATTAGGTTTAGTACCATACCAGCATTCGTAAGGAGTTAGAGGTTTGGCTTTTGTTTCGACTCTATTTAATATGTACGCAGCGGTGGACAAAGATTCCCTCTAAAAATGAATAGGAAGATTAGCATGAGCCATCATAGACCTTGTCATTTCAAATTAGAGTACGATTTCGTCTTTCTGTGACCCCATTTTGTTGTGGTGTGTATGGCATTGTAAACACATGTTTTATGCCATTGTCTTTGCAGAAAGAATCCATAGCTTCATATTCGCCACCTTTATCATTATTCAAGTGTTTAATGGATCGACCAAATTGTTTTCCTACCTCTAATTTATATTCTTTAAACTTGTCAATTGCCTCTGATTTGTGTTTAAGAAGGTAGATATGTCCATATCTTGAATAATCATCAGTGAAAGTAATAAAGTAATCTATGCCTCGATGAGTTTTAGTTCTTAAAGAGCCACAAATGTCTGAACGAATTATTTCGAGTAATTCCGATGATTTCCAATGTTTGAAAAATGGCTTGCTAGTCATTTTGCCTTTGATACATGGTTCACATATATCAAAATCATCAAAACATACTTTAGGCAATAAGCCACTTTTAAACATTCAAGACATTTTATTTTTATTAATGTGACCTAACCTTAAATGCTACAAATAAGAACTATTACTAGTAGAAACATGCAAATAATCAGAAATACATACTTTATTATTATCAATAGGAAAAGAGTACATGTTATTCTGTAAATCAAGTATAACGCAGTGAGTAAAAAATTTCAGATCATACCTTAGGTGATAGAACCTGAAGCGAAGAATCTTGTGGGTAAATCAAGTGCTTCAAACAATGCGAACAATGAACACCCATCAGTGGAGTGATACAACAATATGAGTATCACCCACACAAGTCACAGTGCAAAAAGTTTGATTGTTATTTTAATAGGAGAGAGTCAATATGGGAAAAATCATTCGTTATTCAATACATCCCATATCCCATATAATGTATCAGATATATAGATTGAGTATATCATCTATCCATATCAGTTGATATGATAGATATAGATATCAAGAGTGGGTTATCCAAATAGGTTTTGAATTCAAACTCAAACTTACATGGATAAGGGTCATGCCACATGGGTGCCCAATTTCTAACATCCCCCATTCGCACATGAGTTGGTATGACTGTCATGACTCAAACCCGTCCCTAAGGATTTAGCATAGTAATTGGCTAGTAATCCGTGATTACCAAAGGCCTGCTTAGCAGTAATGATGATAATACAGTATAATAGGGGTTGGTGGAAGCCATTCAATAATAAGATGGTGTCCAATGAGCTGTGAGGACCTGAATGGAAATAAACTCTCATGCACAAGGCCATATTCATATACCACTTATAATAAAATACAAATACAAGATAGGGACATAATCCCATCACGAAAACTGTACAATCAAAAGTCTTAAACATTCATTACACTTAGCAAAAAGGGTGGATAAAAACACCCAAAAAGCCTTAACTCGTGCAGGTTCGGAACCTCGAAGTGAGGCACAATGGCTGGCTTGACAAAACATGAGCTTAAGTCGGCGCCTCTAGCTTTGGTCCGGTGCTTGGCCACCTACATATATATGTAAACTGTGAGCTAAAGCCCAGTGAATAACGAATGTGTAAAGGGGTTAAGAATGAATGTCCTTTCGGTAATTAAAACAATCATTTATATCTGTAGATCAGTCATTCATTCAATGTCTCATATTTCAAGTCATATCATTCAGTTAGAAATCATAGCAGTCATACGTGGTACATCCAATAGTAGAACAAGACAAGAGGGTCGTAATAGACCTAATCGCATTGATGGCCATCAATACAAGAATAAGAATGGTAGTTCCAAAGATTGAACCGATAGAGATCTTCGTAATGTGATAAAGCAATAATAGTTAATTGCTATGGATGCCACGAGTATAGTTCATAAAATAGGACAAACATTCATTCAGTAAACAATATTATTTCAGAAAGCAATACAGTTAATCATTCAAAAAATAATTGTAATTGAATATAGCTTTACAACATTGTCACTCATAGATAACAGGGCTGTAAGCAGGGTATTTAGCTTCATTGGGTGTGAAACCTACACAGTTATAAAACGAATGCACACTAAATTACACACCCGGAATTGATAACTTAGTCCATTTTTCTTGTTTTGGTGTGGCTTTACTTCATCATTCCTCATTATGATGTCTTAATCATGGCCTAGGATGGAAAGAGGATGCAAAAGTGTACTTGAAAATGTTTTTCAAAACTTGCTGAAAACAGGGGTCTCGCTCGAGTGTAGCTTTCTTTGCTCGAGCGGACATACCGAATGTGAGTGGTTGCTCGAGTGCACACTCCTTCGCTCGAGCGGTCTGCAAAATGTGAAAAAGTTCTGGTTGCGTGAAATGTCCGCTCGACGGTCGCTCGAGCATGAGACACAGATCCTTGCTCGAGCGCAAGTCTTGTCGCTCGAGCTTGTTTCCAAACACGTAACTTCTAAGAGCATGCAATATCCGCTCGAGCCAACCTTTTGGGCCAAAATTTTGGAAAACACTTAGAAACTCAAAACACATCATGATTTAAAGATCATTCCATGAAATCAAGGCTTAAAAACATGCCAATTGTTCAAAAATTCATCTTGAAATGAAAGAACATGATGTAACTATGCCATGCATGTATTCATTTGAATTCATAACTTCCAAAACATGATCACATGAGATATTCTTTCCTAAAACACGGTGAATTCTTAGATTACAACTATAATATGAACATGTATGTGAGGATTCTCATGAAAACAACTTCAAAACTCTATGATATGGACATGCATGCATGAATTGATTCTCAAATCTACTTTTTAGGTTATTTCTTGACTTTAGTCTCTAATTTCCATGAAGCCATGCATTAAACAACTTTATTTCACAATTAAAAGGGTGGATTCCTACCTTAAGTCTTGAATTCTCAAGTGTGGTAGCTTAATCCTCCAAGTTCTCTTCAATTTCCTCTAAATCTCAAGCAATTCTCTTGTTGAGTTCAATTTTCTTCCTACTCTCTCTCTCTCTCTTTCTTTCTTTCTCTCTCTTTCACGTTTTTGTGTCTATGAGCCTAAAGATGCATGTAAGAGGAAGAAAAAGAATGAGTGGGGAATAAAAGGTGCCTTATATAGGCTTAGATCAAAATTTCATTAGTTAGGCTTAATTGAGTATTAATTATTCTAATTTAATCGTTCTGAATCGAATTTCAATTAAACCAACCATAAAATTCTATAATTCCTAATTAGCATATAAAACCAGTCAATTTCTGAATTGGTTGTCGATAAGGCTTTCAATTCGCAAATCAAAATTAGAACGTGAATAGATCTTTCTATATCAAACAGATAAGAATGCATTTAAAGCAACACACTCACATAATTAATTTAGGATTTCGTCTTAATCATTTACTTAGTATGTTTAATCATGAATTAGCGTTAACCATGAGTTGAGGTTGTCACAATGACACTGCCACATCTTTATCTCAATCTCTTAAAAAATGAACAATCTCATACTAGCCAATGCACCGTACGACCGCTGAGAACACTTGCATATGAGAGCTCTATACTAGAAACTTAATATGAGTCAGAATGGAGACATCAACCCGAAATGAACAGATATAATGTCTCATGTACCCAGACCCATCTAGCCACATCGGTCTAAAAACATCTCTAATCTCTCAAAGACCATGTTTGACCCTCCTAGGTCCCGCATTATATTCACACCTAATTAGTATCCCATAGAGAGCGATGTGAGTTGTCGACAGTGAATATAGAGCAGAGATGTAGAACTAGATGATCTTCCCTTTACCTTTATATCATTTAATTCGAAATTGACCACTTCCTAGTAATGTCCCTTAAAGCTGAATGATACATGACCGCAGGCAACATACCAAAGTAACCGAACATCAACTCCTCATCTTATGACATAGTCAAAGGTCACAAAATGCACAAAGTGAAGTCATTTAGGAAAAAATGACTTTTAGGACTCACATGGTGTAGAAGCAGGGATCCATTCTCTCACTTTGCTAACGGGTCGATAAGCACATGCAGTACGAATGCATGTTATAGTGGAGTAACTCTTCCAAAGAGTGATGTTAAACTCACACACCATACAGATCTTAGTCTAGTCACTCTTACGCGCACAAGTCACTTCCTAGTGTCTAATTCGAATTCTCTATTTGCTTGCCTCTTAGGCATCAAATGAGATCTCGCATCTTGCTATCCATAATAGGCACATCATGGAAAAGTGGGTACTCTCATATCCATGGTCGATCTCTAATAAGATCCCATCTTGGCTCCAACCAAGGCGACATAGCTAGTAGATAATTTTAGCTTCTCTATTGGATCCAAATACAATAAGTCATTAGTCCCATCCTTGCTCGCTACCTAGCGCTAAGGGCGATTGTTCGTGTGAGTGAGCCAATCTTACCTGCTAACATCAATTTATTTATTCTGTGTATGCTAATTCACAAACCATTGCAAAAAGTAGTAAACATAAATGTGTAAAAGAAACAAATATGAATACTAATGGCATAAATATCCTGAAAAATATGAGTTCAACTGAATACACATATATATCACCACCTATGTAGTCCTAAAGCCCTAACATGAGTAAGATAAACATCTCTAGCAATGGGCTTAGTCAAAGGGTCCGCAACCATGCGACTCGTAGGGATGTGCTCTAGGATCACTTCTTTCTATGCCATAATGTCTCTGATAAAGTTGAACCTCACATCAATGTGTTTGGTTCTCCCGTGGTACTTAGGATCCTTAGCGTAAGTGAGTGCAGCCATGCTGTCACAATGGATAGTCACAAGGTCTGAAGTGTGTGTAACAATATCCAAATGCTGAAGGAATCTCCTTAACCAAACGGCTTCCTGAACGATTAATGAACAAGCCACAAACTCAAATTTCCATAGTCGATAAGGCGATATAGGGATTGCTTCTTACTACTCCAAGAAATAGCACCATCGCTAAGCATGAAAGCATATCCTGAAGTAGACTTACGCTCATCTAAGTCTCCTCTCCAGTCAGCATCACAATAGCCAACTAGACGTAGATCTGAACTTTGGTAGCAAAGTGTGTAATCTGCAGTCCCTCTATGATATCGTAATATCCTCTTAATTACTTTCCAATGAGCTGGTCCTGGGTTGGATTGGTAACGACTCACCAATCCGATCAAGCATAACAAATGTCGTGGCATGTACACATCATAGCATACATCAAGCTTCCAACAAAGATTTGCGTGAGGGAACACAGCCATCTTTTCATTCTCTTCGAGTCTTAGGACCCATATCAAGGCTTAGGCTCGCCTTTACGAATGAGTGTCAATGGATTTGCAACAAGATCTCGAATTGCTCTAGGATAGTCTTAATGTAAGTCTCTTAAGACAAACCAAGAAGTTTCCTAGAGTGATCCCTAAGGATCTTAACACTGAGCACATAGCTCGCTTCACCCATGTCTTTCATCTCAAATGTAGAGAACAACCACCTTTTAGTGGTGACAATCATCTCCTTGTCAGTTCTTGCCAATAATATGTCATCTACATATAATGACAATATTAGAAAAATGTCCTTGGACCACTTAACATACACACAGTGATCTTCATCGATCATCATAAACCCATTAGAAACAATGGCTCGATAAAATCTCAAATTCCACTGTCTAGATGATTGCTTTAAGCCATAAATAGATCGTTGAAGCTTGCAAACTTTGCGCTCCTGCCCTACTACTACAAAGCCTTCTAGTTGATCCATATAGATCTCTTCATCCAATTCTCTATTGAGAAATGCAGTCTTAACGTCCATCTGATATAGCTCTAAGTCCAACTGAGCTACTATGGCCAGAATTAGGTGAATAGAGGCAAACCTCACAACTGGTGAAAACGTTTCTTTATAGTCCACACCCTCTCATTGGGTGTAACCTTTTGCCACTAGGCAAGCCTTATACCTTTCTACAGAACCATCCGCCTTGTGCTTGATTTTGAGAACCCATTTGTTCCTAATAGTCTTGCGCCATAGCGGCAAATCAACCAAGTCCCAAACATGATTTTTCTTCATAGAATTTATTTCTTCATCCATTGCAGCACTCCATTCTTTACTAGCAGGGGATGAGAAAGCCTCTTTGAGATTCTTAGGCTCCATCTCATCACTCGGAGCAATCATGAATGCTTCCCTTTCAATCTTAAAATGACGACGGGATATAGCTCCACGGTTGCTTCTACGTAGTTGAGAATCCTGAGAATCCTCATCCATTGGATCTAATCCATGGGTAGGTAGATCGCTCCCACTATTCCTAGAAGCTTGAGAGATTATCTCCTTATTCTCTACTAGGCTACTAGGTGTGCCTTCAAGTAGATCCTCCATCTCATAGAGTTCTACATCTCTAGTTACTTCACCTCTGCTAGGGTAATCCTCCTCTAGGAAATCCACAGCTTGTGACTCAATTTCAGTCACACTTCCATCCAGATGCTCCCAATAAACACATAGCCCTTAGAATGCTCATTATAGCGAATGAAGATACATTTTTTTCCTCTAGGGCCCAACTTCCCAAACTTATGAGAAGCGTTGTGTATGTAAGCTGCCGAACCCTAAGGCTTCAAATTGCCCAAATCAAGCTTTTTGCCAGTCCACATCTCATATGGGGTGGAAAGAACTGATTTGGAGGGCACATGGTTAAGGATGTAAGCAGCTGTCAACAAAGCATCTCCCCAATAAGAAATGGGAAGATTAGCTTATGCTATCATAGATCTAACCATGTCAAGCAAAGTGTGATTCCTTCTCTCCGTTACACTATTTTGTTGAGTCCTAGGAATTGTTAATTGCCTAATAACTCATTTTTTCTCACAAAGCACTTTAAATTGCTCAGATAGATACTTGCCTCCCCGGTCAGTCCTTAGGGCCTTAATGCTCTTGTCTAATTGATTCTCAACCTCATTAACATACTGTCTAAAGCAATCCAATGCTTCTGACTTATGAGAAATCAAATAAACATGGCAAAAACGCGTGCAATCATTTATAAATGTGATAAAATAAGGGGCTCCATGCCTTGCCCTCACATTCATTGGTCCACATATATCAGAATGAATAAGTTGTAATAGGATAGATGCCCTTTTGGCTTTCCCAAATGGTTTCTTTATTGCCTTTCCAGCAGGACAGTGCTCACAAGTAGGCAAAGTGACTCTAACGAGTGGGCCTAAAAGACCTTCTCTAGCCAATCTAGTCATCTTGTCTTGCCCTATATGGCCTAATCTAGCATGCCATCTCATAAAATCATTATCACAAAAAGATGCAATATTAGAAACAGAGCCATTGACATTTTTTTTAAAACTAGAATCATCCACATCCAAAACTAAAAAACCATCCGAAAGATAACCAAAACCATAAAAAATTGTTCCCAAATAAATATTAACACCATTATTCTAAAAACAAAAGATAAAATCAAGGCTTATCATGCTAATAACCGAAACTAAGTTTCGTCGAATATCCGGAGCATAAAGAACATCATGAAGATACAAGGTGCTCCCTCGTTGCATTTCCAGCTTGTATATGCCAATGCCAAGCACCTCCACACTGGACTCGTTCTCCATGTAAACTTTTTTGCTCCCAAAGCAGTACTTAATGAACCCTACTCTGTCCCTCGCGATGTGGTCTGTTGCGCTGGAGTCTACAACCTAAAAATGAGGAGAATGGGCAATTAATGCTTGACTAGAAACAAAGTATTGAATTCAAGAAATTAAGTAAGGAAGTACCTTCTTCTGCTCAGGGCAATCCCGAGCGAAGTGTCCTTCTTTGTTACAGTTAAAACATGTCAATTTTGCCTTTACCTTCCTGCCACCTCTCTTGCCTATACGCTTGAACTTTCTAGCGCCATTGGGCTTTAACGCAACTGCTACTTGCTTCTTAGGAACACTTTTTGGTTTTCTACGCTTGAATTGAGAAGTCCTACGTGAGCTTGACTCAACCACTATAATAGAACCATCAGACTTAGTCGCCTCAAGGTGCTCAGCCTCTAGCTCCAAATGATGCGATATGTCTTCGAATGTTTTCACATTTTCATTATGCATCATGTTCTATTTCATCTGCTCCCAAGAATTTGGCAGAGAGCGAATCACAGCTTGTACTTGCTGCTCTTGAGTCAAATTATGCCCAACAGCCGCAAGCTTACGCATCATGGCTGACATGACCCTCAAATGCTATTTCATCGAGTGATGCGCCCTTTTCTGATAGGAGTCAAACTTCAAATTCAGTCCACATAGCTTTGCCATAGAAGTAATACCAAACTTTTGCTTAAGAGCTTCATACATCTCAAATACAGTCGGGCAATGCTCAGACTCACTAATCAAGTTGTTGTGCATGCTGCTCAACATAGTAAAGCACGCACACCGATCTGTGTTACGCCAAGTCTGAAAGACTTCAAGATCACGACAATGTTGAGCTGTATTGCCTTGCTCAGGCTCAACCATCACTTGTTCAAGTGTGGTCAACACTTCTTACTCATTGATGAGATATTGGATCTTATGGCACCATATGTCATAATTGTCGCCATCCAATTTCTCTCTCTTAGTTAAGTCTGCCACCACTATCTTAGCAGTTATTTCTACATACAGAGTAAACAAATGCGCAGGGGATATTAATGATAGCAACACAAAAATTATTTTGTAGCAAAAAAATCTAAATTAAATAATGATAATATTATACATGTCTCAAGATCTAAAATTTTCTATGCTTGTAATCATCTCTTGCACTTCTAGTGACAATTATCAAAATTTAATTTAATTCCATGTGTAAAAAAAAAAAAAAAAAATAACATCCCATTACTTATGGCATGTACAAAGCATGATAAATTCCATATAATAGCATCTTAATGTAAATTTACAATTAACTCATGCTATATTCATTTAATAATAGAATTTAAATAAATAAATGAAAAAACTAATCATGCTTCTCTAATCACAACATATTACAAACCCCCCTAAAAAAATAATATGCTATGTTTAATATTCAGATTATGCCATAATAGAAAGTATATCATTCTAAAATTTCCTGAAATTTTTTAAATAATTAATAAAACCACATAAAATTAGAAATAAATATTCCAAAATCTAATAAACTGCAACAATTATACCAATAAAAAGTAAACTTTACAAAGAGTTTACAATAAAAATTTCAACCCCAGAAACTTAGTCATGCAACACTAAAAGCATTTTAAAGCAGAAATAAATAAAAAAAATTTATTTTCATAAAATTTTGAAAATTTTACAGAAGATAAAAAATTTAATTCTAAGTCCAATAGTACCAATTATGCTCAAAACAAAGCTATAACGAATTATTTATGACCATTTAATGTGATTTAGAATTTTTAAAAAAAACAAATAGTGCCTTAACATCAGTAGCCAAGCAAGCCAAGGCGGTGTAGAAAACGGCGTGGCTCAGCGTATGGCGCGTGCATGGAGTTCGCGGACGGCGCACGTGTGCGAAGTGCCCCTGGTGCGTGCAGGCTGCGGTTGACGCGTGGCGTGCTTGTGGCGGCGCTGACGTCGTCAGATGGCGCGTGCGTTTCACACGCTACCTTCCAAGATGTTTTCTGGTCCAATTTTGGTACTTTCGGACTCCTTTTTCCAAAATAAAAACATTTGTGGTCTCAAAAATGACATTTATTAAATATAAATTATGAGGTGTATTACACTCTTTCTCTAATGAGAGTGGAAGTGCAAAAACCTGCACTTCATCTTCCTCCTTAAGCTATCAAAAAATCAAAACGAACCCAAATTAGGATTTGATGTATCTCATCAGCCGTAAATCCAAATCTAACAAATAATATATGGTTTCGAAGGTCTCGAAACAAGGATTCTAAATATGTAAGATTTGCAGACTGAAATTAAAGCATGTAAAACCATCATGCATGTAAAGTTTCAAAAATATAAAACGGGTCTCCATTTTTTTTTGAAATCTAACCGTTGGATTTTCATGAAACTTTGCAGATATGTTCTGTATTAAATATACTACAACATATATAAATTTCAAGTCGATTGGATATTGTTCGAAAAATTATTAATTTTCATGCATATATCGTGTATATATTTATATAAAATTATACACCTGTTTTAATGCATAAAAATAAGCACAAAAATACCTATTATTGCTTTGATACCAATGTAAATCAAGTATAACGCAGCAGGTAAAAAATTTCAGATCATACCTTAGGTGATAGAATCTGAAGCGAAGAATCTTGCAGGTAAATCACGTGCTTCAAACAACGCGAACAACGAACACCCAGCAGCGAAGTGATACCACAATATGAGTATCACCCACACAAGTCACAGTGCAAAAAGCTTGATTGTTATTTTAATGGGAGAGAGTCAGTATGGGAAAAATCATTTGTTATTCGATATATCCTATATCCCATATAACGTATCAGATATATAGGCTGAGTATATCATCTATCCATATCAGTTGATATGATAGATATAGATATCAAGAGTGGGTTATCCAAATAGGTTTTGAATTCAAATTCAAACTTACATGGATAAGGTTCAAAAGGGTCATAGGTCATGCCACATGGGCGCCCCATTTCTAACATTCACTCTTACACCTTTCACTAATATACTTCATTTCTTAATCAATACTGTGTTAAACCTAAAATTAATCTCAAAACTCTTTTGAGTTAACACCGAATCGAATTAAATTTCAAAGAAATGTCGGGTACATATAGCACATCATGAAGCACAATGGAAATTCCATTAATAGAGAATTGACAGTTGCCGATGCCCAAAACATCACTATAAGAGTTGTTGCCCATGTAGATTATGTGTTCACCAACATTCTTTTTAGTAAACTCTATGAACATGTCTTTATTTTGCACGAGATGCCTAGTTGTAGCAGAATCAATCCACCATGAATTTGATTAAGGTTTAAGCACCATTGCTTCAGAAACTGTCATGGCAACAGGGTTATGATCCTTTTTCTGCTTCTTCTGAGGACAAGTGGCGTTGATATGACCTTTTTGACCGCACTTATAACATGGGCTAATCTGATACTTGTGATGTTGTTGTTTTTGCCATTCTTGCTGGTTCTTCCATCCTTTCTGAAACCTCTTCTTCCCTTTTCTCTTGAATGAAGTGGTCTTTTTCTTGTGGAATGGTGTGTGGGAATTACTCTGTGGTTGAGACGAAGATTGTGCCATCAAAAAGTTAGAAGATAAACTTTTTTTACGCCTTCAGTTCATTCTTTCTTCTTCCAACACTAAGAGTACAAGCAATGTCACCATTGAAATATCTCGTCCGCTATGAGTTAAAGATGTGACAACATGATCCCAAGATAATGGAAGATTATTAAGTATGGTAGTTACTTGCATCTTGTCTGACAAAGGGTGATCAGCCTTGGATAATTATTTAGCAATTAATTCCATTTGATTAACCTGATCACCAACACTATCATTATCACTCATACGAGTGTTATTATATTTGTCCAAGAGCAATTGAATTTGAGTGTTTAATCGAACTCCATACTTACTTTCTAGTACTTCCATTAATTGTTTTGCAGTTTCATGTTCTTCAAAAAGTTGAATAATGTTATTTTTCATATTATGTAACATAGTTGCCTTTGCCATTGCATCATCTTCTATCCGTTTATTTTGAAACCAATTAGAATCATCATCTGGTTTAGAAGTAGATAAAGTGTGCAATGTTTTTTTATGTGTAAGAAGATAAGAAATTTGGCGTTTCCATGCTCAGAAATTATTTTTGTACGGGAAAGAAATACACCTTCTCGTATAATCCTGTTGATCAAGTCTGCGTTCGCACGACGCCGCCCTACCACCTGAAAATACAAACGTGAGCTAGCCGGCGGGTGTGTGCCGGAAACCTCTCTGATGCCTGAGTCAGTAAGCAAGACAGGAAGGCAAAAGCTCAATGTATTCAGGGAGCAAAAGTTGCATTACCTTTCTAAAGGTGATATTGGTGAGCTTATATAGATTTCACGTGGCACAATCCTGGTAGGACTCTAACTCCTCCATGCAGAGTCCTCTTAGGATTCATACTCCTGGAAGATAATGCTTATCCTCCAACACCCTCCTCACTGCTTAAACCAAGTGAGATGGTTCTTCTTATGCCGGACTACTTTAGGACCGGAGTAACACTACCGTAATGAATAGGCAAATCGAGCCGAACTAACTCTTACTTTGGCTCTCATATTCCTTACTTCTACCCCGGTTTCTCACACCAAGACTGAACTATCCATAGAAGCATCCGACCGAACTACCATAAATGGTCTTAGAAGATGTTACTCTTGTACTCCGGTTTAGAAGTCGTAACCGGACTATCCAAGAACCGAGCTATACCGTGTTCATCTGTCAACCGGACTACCGCAGTACTCCTTAGACCGGAGTACACATGTTTGGGCTTATCTCGGTCCAACTCCAGCTCGGCCTAATTTATTATTAATTACCCTCTCAATTGCCCCTTAATTCCATCTGCACAGCATGATAGGGATTACCTGTCTTCGAACCGAACTAAAGTTTTAGCTTATCCAACCGAGCTACAATCCTTCAGCTACCCCGGCCGAGCTAAAAACCTTTTTAACTTGTCTGGCCGAGCTAAGTTTAAGCCGAGCTGAGCACGTCCGGCCAAACGTCTCTTCAGTCACAGCAACTGAAGCGTTCCACATTCCAATGACATGTGGCAAGCCCCTATTGGCCATTCACAGCTGTTGCGCCGCCCTCGTACTCCGAAATTTTTTTGAACAGTCCCGCGTTTTTTCCCTCCTTCCACTTACACAAAACGAACCAAATTATTTTCAATCTCAGTCTACTCGACTCTTCTTCTCTCTGTGCTCCTGCTATTCCAACCACTGAGCTTCCTGAATCCGTGTTCTTCATTGTTACTGTTGCTGTTGCTCCCACTTTTACCTTCCTTTTTGTCTGGTAAGTATTAATACTTTGTTCTTTTCTTCTTTTCCTCAGCTTTCATTCCATAGCTTCAGCTTTATGTTTTTACGAAACACTTTCTCTTTGTGCTTTCTGGGAAATTTTTTTCATAAGAACACTCTGAATACCATGAGGTAATCTGTAGAGCATAGCCTAGATCTAAAAACATGTCCCAACCGAACTAGATCACTGTTCTTGCTATATACAAATTTAGGTGAACTGAAACCGAACTAGAACTTATATACATAACAGTAGTTTCAATAGGCCACCAACTGACTCACATTAGCCGAAATAAGAACGCACCGAACTAGAAAATCTTAGTTCTCAACCGAGCTAAGCCTCGGGGCTAGGCCAGCTTTCTCAGTTCCTAAACCGAACTCAGAAGGCTGCCCCTTGACGCTTAGCCGAAGTAACAAAAACCATAGGCGGAACCGAGATAACCAAACATCATGCCAAACCGAGATAACAAGCACCTTCTTGGAACCGAAGTAGATCCTATAGTACTGTATGTAGCCGAAATAAGGCATCCTTTCTTGCTTTGTTCTTGTAGCACGGTCAATGATCTGTGCTTGACCATTTTGTTCTTCCACTTTGCAGACTTTAGGTTGCCCAGGCCATTCTCTTTGAAGGCTCAACCGAGCTACTGAGCACAACTTCTTCAGTCGAAGTAATTTATTCCATATTTAACCGAAAAATGGGGAAGTACAGATTCCTAGTAGAAAGCCCAAAGTGCTTAGCCAATTTAGGAAGGATTACAATATTCCACGATGTAAATCTCACTTTAGCGAACAAGACGTAGACCCATGGGGCAATGAAGGCTTTGTCCCTTTACCCTTCAATCCATAATAGAAACCGACTCGATTCCCACCCAACCCCTAATATGTGAATTTCTAAGACAAACCAGACTATGCCCCACCCAAATTGCCTACTAACACATACCGAATAATCATGGGTATAGCCGCACTGAACCAACAAACCGGTCTAAACCTAGGTTTGGCCGAGATACTTCACCAATACTCCATAGGATCAAATAATGAAGGCTGGTGTTACTACTTGAGAGTACGTCGTGGCCGAGAGAAAATAATAAAACACACACCGGATAAAGACTTAAACGACGATGACTTCTTTTGGGTCTCTGGGAATTTCGAGGACCACCAGGCCCAGATTCCTGGCTGGGCTATAAACTGGAACAAAGGAATTCCTGGTACACTTACTTCGGTTATATTTCACACTTTCCTCTACTTCGGCTCTTTCATCTTTAACCGAACTAACAGTTCACCTTCTTTGCAGATAAAGCCCATCTTCTTTCAAACTACGGCTACCCCAACCTCGGTCTTCTGCGCGCCGCACTACGGGTAAAGGAGAGAAGTTGGGCAAAGCTCTTAGACTTCGAACCGACCTACCGTTACTCTGGTCGCCGCAAAGCAATGGTAACCGACTTCCTGCTTGAAGACGCGCCAGAACTGGACCCCAACTTGCCTCAGATCAACCTTGTTCCACTCACAGCCGAGCAAGAAATGGCTAAGAAGAATAGATTGAAGGCCCTCCTCACCGAAACAACTCCAGCCGAGGTACAGGGAATCAGCCGTGCCACCGAGACCGTGGTGGCACTCCTATCTCAACGGCCATCTTCATCACGACCAAGCAAACGTGCCCGGACTAACCAAACCGAGCCACGTCTTGCTGATGAAGACGAGACCGTCCTGCCAGCAAGTCCTCCACCAAGCCCTCAACCGAACCCCCAATCGGAGCCTACCGACCGAACCGCTTCTCCCAAGTGGACTCTCAGATTACCTTCAATGACCGAGACATCACCGCATCTGATTCGGTGGTCTCAGAGAAGGATCATCAGATGGCCTTCAACTTGGCCAAGAGTGTGTGCCTCCCCAAAGACATGGAGCACCACTACAAACAGCTCAACACCGAGCTAAAATCAATCCGGTCCTCCACTAAGTCCATGATCCTGGTAAGCAGTACTCCTTTCCATGTAAGATTTCTTCTTCTCTTTTGTTTTCAACTTGGAGTCCGGCTAACGTTATTCCTTCTTTGCAGGCCATCCAGAAAAACCAAGTCACTCACAGGAGGGTCATGGAGCTTAGGAGGAGTACAAGAGAGGCCATGGCTGAGGTCGAGCTGAAAACGGCCGAGCTGGAGGAGGCGAAGAAGCAACTGGCCGAGCTCAGGGCAGAGAACGGTCGTCTGACCGAGGTTGCCAATTCGGTCGAGGCCGAGAAGAAAAGAGTTGCCACCGAGGCAAAAGATAGATACCTACGTATCTTGGCCGCAATTGAAAAGAAAAAGGACGCCGAAATAAAGCATTTGAAGAAGGAGGTGAAGGAGGCTGAGAAGCGGGGCTTCAATGAGGCCGAAGTAGCCTATACCCAGCAATGCAACGCAGCAAAAGACCTCTTTTTCAAATGTGGCTGGAGGGCTGCGGTGGAGAAGCTCGGTTGTACGCCTGACACCGAGGTCTACAACGCTCCACCGTACTCCATTCCAGCCTCACTCTTGCAATACGCGGCCGATCTCCAAAAAGCCTTCCTTGAGGGGTCCGGTGATGATGATGACGATGATGATGAAGATGAGGAGCAATCTCACACTTCGGTTGTCAACGAGCAGCAGAACGATAAGGCAGTTCGGTCTGAGCCAGTTGTTGAGGATCCAACTTTTGAGCTGCAGCCGACTGACACTGAAGTTCAGGCTGACACCGAAGTCCCACTTCAAACCGTGCTCCCTTCTGATACCGGACTTCAGACCACTGCTGATGCAAAATTTGATGCCGAACTAGACGCACTTCTTCAATGATTGTTTTCTTTCTTTTTTGTTGTATTTGAACTTTTTTGTAACCGGGCTTCGGCCCCTTAAATGTACTTGGTTTTGAGGTTCAATGAAAATTTCTCTAACTCTTATACCGGTTTTGTGTATGTATGCTTGCATCTGTTATGAATTTTCCATCTGAACTATTTTGTACAACTGTGATCTCGGTTAGCTATCTAACTTACTAGCCAACCACTCTTCAGCCGATCAAGCTTACTTCGGCTGAAGAGTACAAAGAGTTGGTTTAATCCAGCCAACCACTCTTCAGCCATACACTTACTTCGGCTGAAGAGTACAAAGAGTTGGTTTAATCCAGCCAACCACTCTTCAGCCATACACTTACTTCGGCTGAAGGGCACAGAGTGTTGGTTTAATTCAGCCAACCACTCTTCAGCCGATATATCTTACCTCGGCTGAAGAGTACAAAGAGTTGGTTTAATCCAGCCAACCACTCTTCAGCCAATATATCTTACCTCGGCTTGAAGAGTATAAAGAGTTGGTTTAATCCAGCCAACCATTCTTCAGCCATACACTTACTTCGGCTGAAGAGTACAAACTGTTGGTTTAATCCAGCCAACCACTCTTCAGCCATACACTTGCTTCGGCTGAAGAGTACAGGGTGTTGGTGTAATCCAGCCAACCTCTAGGTTGGTTTTTCCAGTCAACCTAGAATATATTGTTTGGTTATTCGATTAAACGCCCCGCACTGGATCCTTATCCTGGGCTTAGGAGGGGTCATAGTTGGTTTAATCCAGCCAACTATGTTTATAATGCTACGAACTTGCAAAAGTTACGTTCTACTAAAAGCAAATATGCTAAAAAAGAATCGATTTGTCTTATTGATGAAGTGAAAAATTACATATACTTAAAGAGAGAAAAGAAAAAGGTTAAAAGTAAAATAACTTAAGATTGGCAGTGTTCCATGGCCTAGGAATTGCTTTGCCGTCCTTATCTTCCAAGTGGTATGCCCCTTTTCCTGCTAATCCGACCACTTTGTAAGGACCTTCCCAGTTAGGACCTAACTTGCCGTCTCCTGGGACCAATGTGTTGCCCATAACCTTGCGAAGTACCCAATCGCCGATCTTGAATTGCCTTGGATGCACAGTTTTGTTATACTTCCTAGATAGTTCTTGTTGGTAGAAGGCGATGTGAACCAATGCTCTTTCTCTTTTTTCTTCTTCCAAGTCAAGTTCTAATGCGATGGCTTCCCCATTTAGGTCTGGATCAAAGTTTTCGCTCCGAATTGTGGGGAGCCCGACTTCTAATGGGATGACTGCTTCCATGCCATAGGCTAAGGAGAATGGAGTTTCTCCTGTTGACCGCCGTGGTGTGGTGCGATAAGCCCATAAAACATGAGGGAGCTCTTCTGCCCACTTGCCTTTGGCTTTCTCCAACCTTTTCTTCAATCCGTCCAAAACTACCTTGTTTGACGTCTCGGCTTGACCGTTTGCTTGGGGATACGCCGGTGTAGAATTGTAGAATTCTATCTTGTATTCTTCGCAAAAGCCTCTGAAAATTTTACCGTCAAACTGAGTGCCATTGTCTGAGATCAGTGCTTTTGGTATGCCAAAGCGAGTAATGATGTTCTGCCAAACAAACTTCTTCACATCTTTTTCCTTGATTGACGCCAAGGCTTCTGCTTCCACCCATTTTGTGAAGTAGTCCGTTGCCGCAAGAAAGA
This sequence comes from Camellia lanceoleosa, assembly GCA_025200525.1. Lineage (NCBI taxonomy): Eukaryota > Viridiplantae > Streptophyta > Magnoliopsida > Ericales > Theaceae > Camellia > Camellia lanceoleosa. The sequence continues at coordinate 23,180,144 of CM045760.1, forward strand.
ACTTCCTGTTGCCTGGTGCTGTTGGAAGTGGGCCTACTATGTCTAAGCCCCACATTGCGAAAGGCCATGGACTAGTCAAAGGTAGGAGTTCTCTGGCAGGTTGGTGTATTTGGTGCGCAAACTTCTGACACTTCTCACATTTTTTGACATACTTCTCTGAATCTGCTTGCATGTATGGCCACCAGTATCCTTGTGAAATAGCTCGGTATGCTAATGATCTTCCTCCTTGATGGCTGCCACATACCCCCTCATGTATTTCGAATAGGAATGCTTCCACCTTGCTGGGGTGGACGCACTTTAAGTAAGGTCCTGAGAACGACTTCTTGTATAATGCCAAGGACGGAGAGAGCCAAAATCGCTGTGACTTTGCTCTTATTTTGTTGGCTTCTTTCTTTTCTTCTGGGAGTGTGCCGTCCTTTAGGAATAGGATGATGGGATCCATCCAAGAAGGACCTAACTCTGCACAACATACCTCTCCAACTTCTGGGTCTTCAATGCTTGGTCTAGGTAGATAGTCGATTAGCAGTGGGTGAGGAATGGAGGTGTCTGCTATTGAGGCAAAGCCTGCGAGTTCGTCTGCTCTGTTGTTTTCCTCTCTGCCAATCTGCTCTATTCTCACTACTTCGAACTTCTTTATCTCTTTTCTGACTAAGTCTTGGTACTTAGCCATCCTTTCATCCTTTGCTTCGTAATCGCCAGAAATTTGATTTACCACCAACTGTGAGTCGCTGTAGACCATTAGTTCGGTGGCCTTCATGTAGGCTGCTGACTTGAGTCCTGCTAGAAGCGCCTCATACTCTGCTTCGTTGTTTGATACTGGGAAGCCAAGGTTGATAGCTTGCTCTACAATCAGGCCGTCTGGAGAGATGAGGACTATGCCCAGTCCTGCGCCATGTCGGTTGGATGCTCCATCCACAAAGAGCTTCCACATCTCCCCTACAAACAATTTCCAGCATATGGAGGGATCGGATGATGTTGTGGGGTCTAGAATGTCGCTGGAGTTTTCTTCATGATCCATGGTTGTAGTCTGCCCCTTGTCTTCTGCTGGGACCAAGTCATTAGTTGTTGGTGAATTTTGACTTGGTGTAGCAAGGTCTGCTCCCTTTTGACCTTCTCTACTCTGGTCTGCCTTGGGCCCTGGCTGAGTAACCTGCACTAGGGGTTGCGCTATTCCGACGTCAACCTCCATCCCTAGTTCGGCTGCTTCAGTCAGGTCGACTGGGCAGATGTGATGACTTCCAGGGGTGAACTCTGCGACAAAATCTGCTAGTGCTTGTGCCTTTATTGCGGTTCTGGGTTGGAACTTGATGTCGTACTGTCCCAACTCTACTGCCCACTTCAGAATTCGCTCAGAGAAATTCGCCCTTTCAAATAAAGCTTTTAAAGGAAAGGCTGTGAGAACAACTATTGTGTGGGCGTGGAAGTAATCCGACAACTTCCTTGAAGCCATCATCAAGGCCAATGCCAGTTTCTCCAGTGGCAAGTACCTTGTTTCGGCGCCCAGTAACGTCTTGCTGACATAATAGATGGGCAAGTGTTGGATCCCTTCTGCGCGGACCAACACTGCACTAATTGCATGTTGCGATACTACCAAGTAGAGGAAGAGTTCTTCTCCAGGTATTGGGGTGACAAGTAGTGGTGGAGAAGTCATGTATTCCTTCAGACTCTCCAGAGCTCGGTCGCATTCTTCGTCCCACTCAAACTTAGCTTTTAATGACTGAAAGAATGGACGCAATCTGTCTGAAGACCGGCTGATGAATCGGTTAAGCGCTGCTGCCATGCCGTGAGATCTCAGACTTCTTTCACTGAGTTAGGCCTTTCTAACTCCTGAATTGCTTTGATTTGGGAGGGGTCTGCCTCAATACCCCGGTTGGTCACCAGGAAACCCAGAAACTTGCCAGACCCTACACCGAATGCGCACTTAGAAGCGTTAAGGCGCAGCTTGTGTTTCTTCAGGATCTAGAACATCTCATCTAGGTCCTTGAGATGGTCATCTGCATCCTTGCTTTTGACCACCATGTCGTCGATGTAAGCCTCCATTGTTCTGCCTAACAATGGCTCGAACATCTTGGTGACCATTCTCTGGAATGTCGCCCCTGCGTTCTTCAGGCCAAAGGGCATGACCTTGTAGCAGTATAGTCCTCTTAGAGTGGTGAAGGATGTTACTTCCTGATCCGGTTCATGCATGGCTATCTGATGGTAGCCTCTGTATGCGTCAAGGAAGCTAAGCCTGCTGTGTCCAGCTGTTAGGTCCACCAATTGATCTATCCTTGGTAGGGGGAAGCTATCCTTCGGGCATGCTTTATTGACCGTCTTGTAATCGACACAAACGCGCCACTTGCCATTCTTCTTTGGCACCACGACCGTGTTGGAGATCCACCTGGGGTAGTGTACCTCTCTGATTGCCCCTGCCTCCAACAAGTTTCCCACTTCTTCTGCCACTATCTCGGCGTGGTGGAGCGCCGATCTGCGGGTGCGCTGAATGACTGGCCTGGCAGAAGGGTGGACATTGAGTTGGTGGCAGATGAAGTTGGGATCGATGCCTGGCATGTCGTAAGGGGTCCAGGCGAACACTTCGATGTTGGAGGTCAGGAATTCCAAGACTTCCAATCTCTCAGTGCTGGACAATGACGAGCCAAGTAAGAAGAACTTATCCGGGTTCTTCTCATCTATCCTGACTTCCACCAAGTCCTCTACAGCTTTCTGACTAGCTGCTTTGCCGACATCCGCAAATAGTTCATTACTCTCCGGTTCTTCAACCGAATGAACATATCCTTTTGCAGCGCGGCTGCCATTCGTAGTGACGAAACATTGTTTGGACATAACCTGGTCCCCGTACACTTCTTCAATTATTCCGCTGTCGTTGGGGAACCTCATCACTTGGTGGTAGGATGATGCCACCGAGCGCATGGCATGCAGCCATGTTCTGCCTAAGATGATGTTGTAGGTGGAGGGGACCTTCAATTCTAGAACTCCACTTGCTTCACACTTCCCGCCTCGACCGAAGGATGATTTTGCCGACTGGCCACTCCGGCATAGAATTGAATCCAATTAAAGGGGATACGGCAGGGGCTAAGTCCTTGTCTTGAAACTTCAGTTGCTTGAAGGTTTCATAATACATGATTTCACATGAACTACCTTGGTCGATCAAAATCCGCTTGACGTCAAAATCCTTGACTCGGAGAGTGACGACCAAGGCATCGTTATGAGGGCAATAAATCCTTGCCAAGTCTTTATCCGAAAAAGACATGACATTTGTGGCCTCTGTCTTCCTCTTTTTAACGACCGGTTGGGCACTTAGAACCTCCCTTAAGTGCTCAGCTTTTTTAATTGAACCTCTGAGCTCGCATACGCGCTCAGGTTCAAAGACTCCATGTATTACGTTGATGACGCCTTGGGGCGGGGCGTCGATTGGCATCCCATTGGGGTTGTTGTGGTCTGAAATTTGGTGTGCCCTCCTCTATGTATTTGTCTAAGTGGCTGCCGCCACCAACTCCTCCAATCTTGCCTCAATGGGGTGCGATTCGGTCTGATGCCCTTTTTCTTTGTGGAAGGTGCATCTGGATCTGTCATCATAGTCCTTCTGAGCCTCGCCTAGCTTGGCTGGCCACTTGACGAAAGGCTCGTCTCGAATCTCACTAAGTATACTAGATCGGCTTCTTGAATACCGTGGTTATGGCGGTCGGACTCTTAACCATCTCTTGTCACGGTCCTCGCCATTGTCTCTTTGCCTCGTCCGTTTCGGTTTTGGCGATCTAGTATTGACCTTCTTGAGGTCTTCTTCTCTGAAATGGGTCGCGCCAGATTTTGCTTTAACGAAGCGCTATCCTCTTCCACCCTGATGTGCTGATGCACTCTCTCCATCAGGGCCTCCATGGTGAGGGGTGGCGTCATGGTGATAGAGTCCCTCAGTCTGTTCCCGACTGGAAGGCCTCTTTTGTATTGTGCAATGGCGAGGTTGGTTGGAAACCTCTCGATGCCTAAGTCGAAGCAAGACAGAAGGCAAAAGCTCAATGTATTCAGGAGCAAAAGTTGCATTACCTTTCTAAAGGTGATATTGGTGAGCTTATATAGATTTCACGTGGCACAATCACGGTAGGACTCTAACTCCTCCATGCGAGTCCTCTTAGGATTCATACTCTGGAAGATAATGCTTATCCTCCAACACCCTCCTCCTTGCTTAAACCAAGTGAGATGGTTCTTCTTATCTTGGGACTACTTTAGGACCGGAGTAACACTACCGTAATGAATAGGCAAATCGAGCCGAACTAACTCTTACTTTGGCTCTCATATTCCTTACTTCTACCCCGGTTTCTCACACCAAGACTGAACTATCCATAGAAGCATCTGACCGAACTACCATAAATGGTCTTAGAAGATGTTACTCTTGTACTCCGGTTTAGAAGTCGTAACCGGACTATCCAAGAACCGAGCTATACCGTGTTCATCTGTCAACCGGACTACCGCAGTACTCCTTAGACCAGAGTACACATGTTTGGGCTTATCTCGGTCCAACTCCAGCTCGGCCTAATTTATTATTAATTACCCTCTCAATTTTCATTCTCGAAAATTATTTCCATTAAACATCTCAATTCTTGAAGAATCTATGGCACTTTTAATTGCCATCATAAAAATGTGTACTATTAAATAATATTAAATATATATACACAATTGTGGATCCAAGGTGAAAATAAAATAAAAAATTTGTTTGGAGTTCCTTATTAAATTCTAGAGAAAAAATAATAATAATAATTTTTGAATGACTCAATTTTACTTTGAAATGGACCAAAACAGACCAAAATACAGGTTGAGAACCTAAGTATTTTGGGCCTAGATTGCTAGTTTGTGGTTTTGGGCTGAATTCTAGTAGTTATAAGCCTTTTTATTGTCCGGTCTTGAATCGGGCCCATTGGTCAAAACAAAAAACAATAGCCTTTGATTATGCTTTCTTGTTATTTAAACAAGAAATTTCAGCAACGGTTGTCTTCTCCGGCATTGGGTGTCGGAGACCAAAACTTGAAATTGATTTTTGCGAAATTAATTCGTTGTCAAATTTCACAATGAAAATCACCGTAATGCTCGAAATTCTATGACGAACAAGACGCCGGTGATATAGAGGTAGATTGACAACCAAAAAATGATTTGTAGAATTTGTCCCACCAACGATATACAAATTCAACTTATGCAAGTGTTCTACCATCGTTTCTTCCCACAATAACTTCCTTCTGGTGCGCTATTGGGTTGATTATGCGTTGGTGGTGTTCGAACAACCGAATGAAAGTCACCAAAGCGAAACACAAGTTTTCAATTTTTCTCTAAATTTGAACAAAATAAATTCTGAAAAATTTCTCTCCTACGGATTATAATTCAATACTTGCGTACTCAGTTTAACACTACTCTGATACCGCTGTAAGAAAAAAATATAATAAAAATAGATCGAAGTTCCCGTGAGGGTGTTTATCATGCAAGAATATCAGTAATCTGAAAGCTAGAAAGTAAAATTTTTCTAATTGATTACAAGTGAATTCCAACCTTGCTGTTATGCATTTATATATACATTAAGGTGACCTTTGGGAATAATCATACTACTTGGATTTGTTTCATATACCAAAAGTTACCATGGTTCACCAAAAGATACCATGGTTCACCAAAAGGTGTGTCTATAGATGTTTAAATCAAACCATTAACTAACCGATTTCTTCAACATTCTTGCAGGAAGGTTTCTTTGAAATTCAAGAGAGGAATGATCGAGTGTAGTGAGTCACACCAAATTATGGTGTGGTCACTCCTTATTCTATCAGTTTTCTATGAAAAAAGTAAATTATGAGTGACTCACGACGATATCTATTACATTTTTTACAGGAAACATATATTTTGGCAAGATCTAAAATAATTTCCCCAATTCTTAATAAAAAAGGATAAATTACCAATATGTCCTATTTTTTGAACTTATTACCCATTAAGTCCTATTGATAAATTTATCAGTCTCTCTTGTTTTTATAAATAAATTTACAGTAACAAATTTTTCAGTCATGACCTATATATAAATAAGTCTAATTAATGGAATTGATTGGTAAGTGCCCCCAAAAAATAAATGCATTGAAAGAAAAAATCACTTCATATGAAAATTTTCCCTACTAAACTTTCCAAGAACCCCTTTATTTCGGAGGGATACAACTTTCTTAATTTCAAGAACTCTCGCTACACAATGCATGAGTGAAAGGCATTACCTCCAAATGTATTCAAAGCCTAAAATTCATGTAGTGCAAGCGTAATATCACGCCAATATAAGGGAGATTGGTTATGGTTCTTACTTTTTGAATGCTAGAAATCTTTTCCACGCCATCCACTGCAGTTCTTCCAATAAGAGCACAATAATAGATTATATTCTTCCACTAATGTAAACAATTAAGGATGTATAATTGTCTTTGTGTTATGAACATGTTAAAAAAATTGTCTTTGTGGTATGAACATGTGAAAAAAATATGAAGCAATGTAGCTCCTTGAAAGCTTTCCAATATATTACCTTATATCCATAACAAAAAGCAGACAAGTGGGTATATTGCCTTATACCCAGCTCCAACCATTTTGGCAAATCGATATCACATGAAGGGAGAGTTAAATTTTTCATCAAATCAAAGGAGTTTCATCAAATTTTATACGTGGCTATTGGGCCGAACATCTTCTTGGAAAACTGGGCTTTCTTTATATAAATGTAAATTTTCACTCATGGTCGAACGTCCTTTCGAACAATCGGGGCTTGTAACAAGATTTGATGAAAATTTTAAATATACCATTGGATTGCATCATATTAGATCAAACTTTTTATCAAATTTTTACTCAAATTTGATGAAGCGTTGGAGATGCTCTAATATTGTCAAATTTGCAGGTTAATAATTTTCTTATTTACATACAAAACACTTGTGTAGACAAATCAATTTAAAAAAAATAATAGAGCCAATTACATTGGTATCCCTTGTGTCATATTGGTCCTTACACTTTCAATCGACTCAATTTTGATCCTTAATTTTAGATTTTGTATCAATTTGGTCTAATTGATAATGCTTTAATTGAGTACGTTTATAATTTTGCCTTTAAAAATATCACAAATTCCAATTATAAAAATGCTAAGAGTTGTAATTAATTGAACTAAATTAAGACAAAGTCATAAATTCAAGGTTAAAATCGAGCCAATTGAAATTATAAAGACCAAAATGACATAATGACCAAAATACAAGGACTACCATCGTAATTAACCCAAAATAATATCATAATTTAAGTAGAAATGAGAGAATATTTTTCTTGCAAAATTTCTCAATGCTCTAAAAAAAGGAAAAACAAAGAAAAGAAAACAGCAAGCTTTGAAGCAGGAACCAAAGAAGTACAAGAAATGACTAAGACAACATATTCTAATAGCAGACTAATATCAAACAATATTGGTGAATAATCTTAAACAGAATTTGTACAAAGAAACAAAGAATTGTGTTATAAGAACCAGATGGTAGTACAACAAGCATATTGCAATCAATTTCACTAACATATTTCTTTAGTTAATCGAACAAAATTAAGCTAATTGAATGTAAATCATATACAGATTCAGATTGCTACTGTGCAGTCATAGAAATCTCTAAATCTCGAGTGAACTCTGCTAGTCTAGATTGAAAAGTCCTTTCTAAGAGATCTAGAAACCCATCTAACTGAATGGATGAAAATCAAAGGAGATCGAACAATCTCAAAGAAAAAACACTTACGGGAGACGAAGAGTTTGTGATAAAAAAAAAAGAAAAAAAAAAGATAACAATTACTAGGATTTTAATTAATTGACAAAATTAAGTATTGTAAAGGTGGAACGGTGCCAGAGAAACGATATATGGTGGCGCTTAGATCAAAATGATGCTAATTTGCGACGTTTTCAAGCAAACGCCTTAATCTAACATTGTAAATTGTAATAGATCATTTTTCTTGTGGTGAATTATATGGTGGTGCTTAGATCAAAACGATGCTAATTTGTGACGTTTTCAAGCAAATGCCTTAATCTAACATTGTAAATTGTAATAGATCATTTTTCTTGTAGTGAATTATCGGAGTATGCTATGTCTCATCACATCTGTAGTTGAAACTTCCTCTCCTTGACCAATGACCACCATGAATTTAGATCCACTAGAGTGATTTTTTGTGAGGTGATCTTAAAGTGCGTTTTTTAAATGATTGAGATTTTAATTGTTCAAAAATCAAGAGTATAATAGTACAAAAGTTGAGGCATAACTGATAATCACATTAAAAAAAAATCTCAACCATTTAAAAAAAGGTCATCACTATATATATGGATAGGGAAGATAAAAATAGTAGTTAATTAGTAATATTATTGAAGCAGTCAAACCCCCATTAGTACAATATTGTCCGTTTTAAGTGTACCCTTACATAGGTCCGTTTTGAGTGATGTGGGATGGACATCTATTGGGCTCCAGATAGGTCCTAGTTGACTGGCTTTTTGATAAGAGAGTTCCCACAGACACTCATTGGACTCCTATATAGGTCCCTAATTGACTGGCTTCCTGAGAAGAGAGTTTCCACAGACACCTATTAGGTTCCCACATGAGTCCCCAGTTAACTAGCTTCCTACGAAGAGAGTTCCCAAGTTCCCATAGAGACCCATTGGACTCCCACATAAGTCCCTAGTTGACTGGCTTCCTGATAAGGCAGTTCCCACAGACACCCATTGGGAGTTCCCATAGATGACATCAAATGAAGCAGCCAACCCCCCATTAGCACAATATTGTCCGCTTTGGGCGTACCCTCACAGCTTTGTGCTAATTTGAACGAGTTAGTTAACTTATGTAGTAGAGTGTTGTTTCCTCACAGAATGATGTGGGATGGACACTCATTGGGCTTTTATAATTGTGTACATGGTTGTTAGAGGCAAGACGCATCATTGTGTGGCTCTAGCAAATTAGGAAAGGGACTGGCTTCCCTCAAATCTCAGATCGGATTAAAAGGTACCATTGAGCCTATGGGGGCCCACTACGAGTCATGTTTCGATAATTCGAATTGTTCAATGTGTAGAACTTGTCAAGTATTATATACCTGTAAAAAAATCACATTGATTGGATATCGATAGCTATTTCATCGGATCAAATTTCTATCAACCGTTTATTTTTTCACTATCCATTTTTTTAAATACAAAAGTAATTTGATCAAGTAGTTATTGATATCCGATTAAAGTGATTTTTTATACATATATAGTACTCGACAAGTTTTACACATTGAACGGTTCAGATTATTAAAAAGGGACCCGTGGTAGGCTTGGATTGGAGGGAAGCCAGACCGATTAGGAAAATGCAAATGTTGTATTGTGAGAAATAGAATTTTCTAACTGTTCCTTTTCCTTTTACTTTTATTTTTTATTTTTTATTTCTAACTGTTACTTTTGTGTGTGTATGTGTGTGTGTGTGTTCGGGGGAGATGGATCAAATTGTCTGATATCCAGACTATAAAATTTCAAAGTTTTCAATTTTTTTGCTATTAAAAAAACAAGCAAATGGCTATTTCATTAGTAGAAATATGACACGGCATAGCCCAATAAGAATCCAAGATAACGAACACAACCCATGGTGTAGAACAGACCAACTAACCCATAACAAATTGCAGGGTTGAGGTTGAAACCCTAACCCTAGCTTTTTGGATAGAGATAAAAACGGAATTTGATCAAAATTTTCTCATAATAAAATTTTAATACATTAAGAATAAGTATAAAAAAAATTTCATTGAAAAGTCCAGTACATTCCACTATTACCAAAATAGTAAACTTTAAAATAATATAATTTTTGATTAAAATGTCAGTTTTTAATCAAATTAATATTTTTAGAATCCTACCAAATAAGATTCATATTGACTATAAATTTTTTTAAATATATATATATATATATTATTACCATCAAAATTAATGTAAACAGTAATATGTTACTTTATTTGACAGTAACATGTTACTCTGATAATATTGTCAAACAAAAAAAAAGATATTTTACTTTGTTCTTACTCAAATGTCTATCCTCCATAAGGGATTTATGAAACAAAATAAATTGAACTTTCCTTTTTACTAAACAATGGTCTGATGGAGGGGTTTGGCTAAATTTTCTAAGATAGAATCAATAACACTTGATACATAAAAGGAAAAGACTATGCTCCACATCCCTCAAAGGATGTGTACCATATGCACTTCATAACTAAACAAAAAAATGACATAAGTCCATAGTTTTGAGTTATAACTATAAAAAAAAAGAAAAAAAATCATAATCAAACACCACATAGGGCATAACTAAGATCTCATGAGTCATAACTAAAATAGTATCATAACTAAACTAAAAAATTAGTCATAACAAAAAAAGAAAATGACACAATTAGGGATGTATATAATACACTTTTTTCAAGGGGTGTGTACAAGGAGTGTGCACAGTAGAATTTTTCTACATTAAAACACTTAAATTTTTTAAAAAAAAAAAAAAAAGATATACCGATTCACTTTTTAGACCCAATAATGTGTAAACAGTGGCGGAGCCAAAAAATTAATTTAGAGGGGGCACTTACTAATTATAATAATTTTTACAAAAATATTTCACGTAAATTTTTTACGATTGATTTCAAGAAATATCAAGAAAAAAAAAATAATTTGTAACTAGTGTATCATGGACAATACAAAAAAAATATGGATATAAGCCTTAAAATAAATTATATAATGATAAATTATTTTTTGATACAAAATTTGATTAAAAATTCAATATAATGGTAATACCACGTCATCACTGGTATGTAACATCACCCATTAATGGTAAATAAACGCATAAATAGTGAACCTCACATGTCAAATGTAACTAACAATCTAATAAATTTCATATCTTTATAATGAGATTATTTATACTTGCATATCACTAATAATGACATCGTCGCTACATTCAAAAAATTTCATTGCTAATATGGTTTATTTATAATAGTCTCTTCATTTTCAACCAAAACAACCATTATTGTTTTCATAATTTTTAAAATGTCATTGACATTTCACTCTAATAATATTTTTGTAATTTTTGTAATTTTTTTTTATGTTTGCAAAAAAAAAAAAAAAAAAAATATTTCCCAAAATCCAGGGGGGGCACGTGACCCCCTTGGTCACATGCTCCCTCCGCCCCTATGTGTAAATAATATGATTGATTAATTATTAGAAAAGATGTAAGAGAATGTTACCTTTAACATTCTAATTATTATTAAACTTAAAAAATAAATTTATTTTTTAATCTTAAATAGCAATGTTCTTCGTAGTGTTACTCATCAATCCTCTATTTCACCCATCTAAAAATAAAAATAAAAATAAAAATAAAAATAAAAAAATGACAAATTTCATTTTATCCTCCGTATTTTGGGTTATGTATGGTTTATCAATTGACATTTGGAAATGACCATATAACCCCTTATGGTTTTTGAATTGAAATGTTTTGTTAGGCCCGTTAACAATTTAATGAAAAAGATTGAAATACTCTTGTATTTTTGTCATTTATTTAGAAGGCAAACTGTACTTTAACCCCTTGTATCTTATTCCATGTGTGATTTATCTATTTAAAATTTAAAAATGAGCATATAATCTCATTAGTCTATCACATATTTCACAATTATTATTAATTTAAATAAAATATTTAATGATATATTTCAGTTCACAAATAATATAAAAATTATATGATCATTTTAAAATGTAAAGAATAAATTGCACATGGCCAATTTACCAACGGTGAGTTGAAGCTATCCATTTCTTATGCTTGTGCATACGAAAACCAAGGCTATTATCATGTGAAGACTAATGAAGTTTACAACAACGATAACATCCTTGGGCTGTTCTAAAAAATAAATAAATAATAATAAAATTCCTTGGACCACAACAAACCCGAAAATCAATTGTAAAAGCGGATATCTTTTGATAAAAAAAAATTAATTAATTTTTTTTAGAGTTTTACTTTTATAATAAAATATGTTTTAAATTTTTAAAATTTAAATCTTAGTTTTCACATTTATTTTTAATTTAAATTATTGATCTATTTTTCTTAGGTAAAATTAATAAAAAAAATAATATTTTAGTTACTAAACCCAACGAAGATATTTTATGTACAAATTGAATTTGATGATTAATTTTTTTCTAGGTAGACGAATGATTTAAATTAAAAGATTAAAATTTAAATTGATAAAATTAAAATGTAAAATTAAAAATTTATTTTATTACAAAAGTCAAATCTTGATTTTTATTTATTTTTTGTGTGTAATTTCTTCACCAAAAAAAAAAAAAAAACTATTAGATAATATACTTTACTTCTTATTATGAACTTGTAAATTTTAACATCAATTATAAAAATAAAAATAAAAATTTATTTAAGACACCTAATTTATCACTCCTAAAAATCATCATTAATGATGTGTCTAACAAGTATTAAATTTTGATTTATCAAACATTCTATCATGTCGAATTTAACCTTAATACCACATCATTAGGAGTCATTTAGGAATAATAAATTAAGAAAATGCAGCATTGTTATTATAAAATGTAGTCATTTATCAAACATTCTCCATTTGGGAAGATAGGTTGTGGGTTTTTTTGGCTATTTTAGTCATAAAAGACAAAATAGGATATTTTAGCCACAACAAACAAAACATCACATCTAATCCATAATAATTACACTCTCTCTCACAAAAAAAGTCAAAAAAGCCAAAAAGCCAAAAAGCTCTTCCCAAACCAGGCTTTTTAGCCTAGGCTAAAATAGCCAAAAAAAATCAAAAAGCTAAAAAGCCAACCCACTTTCCAAACCAACCCTAAATATGATTTTCATAATTGAGAATTTAATAGGGAAATTTACCAATAAATCCCAAAATGTAAACTAATGAACCAATTGGTCCCATTTTTATTCTACTAAATTGTTTAGTCCTGCGAAATTATTACGGACATAATTGCCCTCATTTAGACGTTGTTAGTCATGCGGCTGTGAGGCGTGTTTTTGGGATGTCGTGCGTGTGTGCCTCACGTACGTAATTAGTGAATATCATGTGTGGTGTGTTGCATGTGATACATTGTAGAGGTGTCACAGAATTCCAAACCGTATAAGGGGTTTTTTATTAGGCTGGGTTGGTGTGTTTGGGGGTTAACACACATACTAATACACACACACAACACACACACACACATACACACACACCGATACAGGACACACGCACACACTTCTCTTCAATCTAAGCTAAGAGACACACAGGGGTTGGCATGGGCTCTCTCTCTCTCTTATCACACGCAGATACACACATACATTGTCGCCCTCTCTCTTTAATATCTCTCTGTCTCTCGTGAAGAAGAGAGTGGAACAATAGCACAGAGCCTTGATCGGGGAGATTGAAAAACACACAGACTGATACACGGACAGCAGACACACACACACAAGAGAGACTGATTACTCATCTCTCTCTCTCTAGCCTGAAACCAACCCATCTCTCTCTTTCTTACTCTCGAACCGAATCAAAAGAACCCTAGCCCTCACTCTCGCTGTGTGTGTGTGTGTGTGTGTGTGTGTGTGAAGAAGAGAGTGGAACAATAGCACAGAGCCTTGATCGGGGAGATTGAAAAACACACAGACTGATACACGGATAGCAGACACACACACACACACACAAGAGAGACTGATTACTCCTCTCTTTTACTTTCGAATCTCTAAGGGTGTGCCACACAGCCGTCAATGAGGAAGACACACATTCAAATTCAAAAACCCTACCTCACAATAGCTGAAACGTATTTGAATGTATCATCAAAATTAGCCAAACCGGAATGAGCAACGTTTCCAAAAAAAGAACTGACCCCACAAAAGAGTACCACATTAAACCAAGGGCACTCTCGTCTACGCAGTGAAACAAAAATGGAAAAAAAAAAAATCAAAAAGGACCAAATCAACCCACCAGTAGGACCATTTGGTATAATAGAATAAAAGTGGGACTATTTGGTATAACAGTTTGTGAAGTAAGATTTATTGGTAAATAATCCAATTTAATATGTACAGATTTATATATATAAAAATAAAATAATATTCATTAATAATTTAGAGGTGTCATTGTAATTAATCCAAAATAATATCACTTGTACCTTTTTTTTTTTGTGATTATATACAAAGTTAATATATGTGTATATATAATCTTCTGCAATGTCTTCATCAGTTATGTTTCTGTGTGAGTGATTTTCTGACCACACTGCCAACTCAGTGATGTTTGGAAGAGAACTGGCAGAATATATGACACCTAGCTAACCTGCAACAGAAAGAGAAGATTCCGGCGGTGGTTTGTCCACCCGGGGGCACTCCGACGATCAAGTCAGTATATCTCTCAAAGATAATCAATTTGGCTCCGTCTGTGGGAAAGAAAGTAGAATAGATGGCCAATAATGGACAGAAGGAAAAGATTGGGGACGACACTCCCGCTGGGAGTGGGAGACCTATTGACCTTGATGTCGAAAGAGACAGGTTCAACGTAGAAACTCATGAGCAAACTCACGGAGTAAAAGACGTCGGCCCGACTGGTGATATACCAAAGAAACCTGATCGAAGCGGGTACTACAACGAAGGCGACCTCCAGGTATGGAAGGACAGGTGCCTACGAAGGGACGAAGAGGTGAAAGAGATGGCAAACAAATTGGCAGACCTGCAATCGGTCGTCAATTTCATGATGCAAAATAATGTCATGCAGCCACCGTTCCCACAGTAGGACACACCGATTCTAGCGGCCAATGCCCAGAAGGGAGTGCAGAAAACAATCCCCGTAGTCCTTCAGCACAACAGGAGCGAAAGACACTCTCACCGACCTTCCAGGGAGGTCGGACGAAGGGAGTCAAGAAGAGAAGAATCACGGAGGACGCATCACACAAAGGAGGCAGACCCCAAAGGACATCGGCATGTTCAGAGGCAGACGCTATGCTTCGATACAACTCATGGAGAGGGGTCGAAGAGGACTCACCACGAAACTGAAAGTAGTGCATCAAAAGATCGAGGCGGAGATAGCCGAGCTCCTGGGAGGACAAAAGAGGACTTAAGAGATTACCTCAAGAGGAAGCAACAGAATGCCGACGTCGAGGTAACCTCTCCAGATAAGCCGAGGACACCATTCTCGGTGGAATTGGACAGGTTTGAGGCACCGAAGAGATTCAGTATACCGAGGTTTCAAATATACGATGGTAAGTCAGACCCCAACTTCCACGTCGGATTATATTTGAACTCAATGGCATTGTATAGTGGGAACGAGCCGTTGCTCTGCAAAGTGTTCCCCTCATCCTTCGGGGAGATTGCATCAGATTGGTTCCACAAACTACCAAAGGGAAGCGTGAAGACTTGGGAAGGCCTGGCCCAGATGTTCGTGGCGGGTTAAGTGACAAACAATTGCAGACCATTAAGGGTGGACGCATTAATGGCTCTGAACATCAGAAAGGATGAAGCCCTTAGGCCCTATGCAAAAAGATACTATGAGGTGTACAACCGAATACCCGAGTGTAATCAAGAAGTGGCGGTCGTGTCTTTCAAGAACGGCCTAAAGACAACTGCCCATCACTGGAAGTCTTTGGCAAAGACACTGCCAAAAAGCATGGAAGAGCTCATGGCAAGAATCGAGAAGTATGCCAGAGCCGAAGAAGACATATTGGGGACAAAGGAAACAAAGCAAGAGAAAGGAAACGGCTCGCCAAAGCGAGGCCGAGGTAACAATGGATCCTTTAAACAAGAGGCCGAACTGAGGGTTGCACAGGCAGTGACAACTGTGTTCCGAATTCCAATTCACAAAGTCCTAGATCAAATTCGGAACTAGCCCTATTTCAGAGCACCAGCAAGGGCACTAGGGGAATTCATGGGGAGGAACGTTGGCAGGTGTTGTGCCTACTACAATGAAGAGGGGCACATGACTCAGGGTTGCAGAGCCCTGAAAGCACACTTGGAAGACTTGGTAAGGCAAGGCCATCTGAGAGATCTGGTCGACGAGGCCAGAACAAGAGAAGAACAGGCAAGATTGCCTCAAGCACTAGCGACCGCCTCCCAAAGACAAAGAACCAGGCAGAAGGACCTCAGGTGGTTAATGTAATTCACTCAAAAGTGAACGAAAACGACATACGGGGGGAGACCTAGAGGGTGAAACACCTACGTAAACCATGTCGGACAGAAAAGACCTCGGCCTGGCGAGTGCCAGGGACCGATAATAGCCTTTACTGAAGCTGACGTAGAGATGGTCCAGCATCTGCATAATGAGGCCTTGGTAGTATCCCTACAGGTTGGGGAGTGCCAAGTGAAACGCATCCTGATTGACCAAGGCAGCTCTTGTGACATCATGTATGTTAGATGTTACAAAGAGCTGGGCCTTCACCCTGATGATATGGAGCAATCCAATGGCCCAATGGTTGGGTTCAATGGAATGCCGACATGGCCACTGGGAGCAGTAAGCTTGGAGGTGCAGGCTGGCACTAGGAAGATCAAGACAGAATTCACCATCATCGACACACCCTCCCCTTACAACATCATCTTGGGAAGGCCATGGTTGCATACGATGGGGGCAATTCCCTCAACATTGCATCAATTATTGCGATTCCCAATAGAGCATGGGATAGAGGAAGTTAGAGGCGATCATTGCGGCGAAGAATTGCTCCATGGCGACAATGAAGTCTACTGCGACATCTGAGGCCGAAAGGCCAAAATTGAAGATAAGGGCGTAGAAGTCCTAGAAGGCGTTGGCAAGGAGCCAGCCGAGAGAGCAAAGAGGCACTGAAGAAAATCCCCATTCAGGATGGGGATGAAGAACGCTTCCTTCTTCTTGGCTAGGGCTTAGCAGAAGAAGAGGAAAAAGAGTTGGAAACCTTTTTGAGAGCAAATATTGAGGTGTTTACTTGGACACCTTATGAAATGCTTGGCATTGACCCGCAGGTCACGTGCCACAAACTGAACGTTGACAGGTTGGCCAAACCTGTAATTCAACGAGTGTAAGACCGAAGCGTTGATGCCGTCGAAGCGATGAGAGGAAGAAATAGACAGACTTTTGGAGGCGGGGCCATTAGAGAAGTTCACTACCGACATGGCTATCCAATACGATGGTGGTAAAGAAGAAGAACGGTAAATGGAGGTCTGCGTAGACTTTACGGTTTAAACAAGGCCTGTCCCGAAGACAGCTTCCCTCTACCCAAGATTGACCAGCTAGTAGATACCACTTCGGGGCATGGAAGGATGAGCTTCCTAGATGCCTACAGGGGATATCACCAGATAGCTATGGACCCTGCGGATGAAAAGAAGACTGCATTTATCACTCCCAAAGGGCTATATTGCTACAGAGTGATGCCCTTCGGGTTGAAAAACGCAGGAGCCACTTACCAAAGATTGGTAACCAAGATGTTCAAGCACCTGATTGGCCAAATAGTAAAAGTCTACATCGATGACATGGTCGTTAAGACCAAGGAGCCTGAGGGTCATCTCGCCGATCTAAAAGCAGTCTTTGAAATCCTTAAAACATATCGGCTCCGACTCAATGCATCGAAGTGTGCATTTGGAGTTGGATCTGGTAAGTTTTTAGGATACCTGGTGACCAGGAGGGGCCTTGAGGCCAGCCTAGATCAAATCAAGACCATCTTATAGTTGAAGAGCGGGACGTCGGCAAAACAGGTGCAGATGCTAACTGGAAGACACTGACCTAACGGAGTTCATAAACAGAAGCTCAGACAAGTGCAAACCTTTCTTCAAATTAGTAAAGAAAGCCACAAACTTTCTTTGGACAGAGGAGTGCGAAGAAGCATTAGCCGATCTGAAGAAGTACCTGACCACAGCTCCAGTTCTTTCGAATCCAGAACCCGGGGAGGAGCTGTTCCTGTACTTGGCAGTTTCAGAACATGCGATAAGTGCAGTACTAATCCGAGAAGAAAAAGGGGAGCAAAGGGCTGTTTACTATGTAAGCAAAACCCTAGCCGACGCAGAAACAAGGTATCTACCCTTAGAGAAATTGGCACTGGCTCTAGTAATGGCTTCAAAGAAGTTGAACCATTACTTCCAGGCCCATAAAATTGTCTTGACAGCAACCATTAAAGTCCCTATTGCAGTAGGGAGACTTAATAGGAAGAATAGCCATATGGGCAGTAGCCTTGGGCCAGTATGACCTGGAGTTCAGGCCAAGAACAGCAATCAAAGGCCAAGTTTTGGCCGACTTCGTGGCCGAGTTCACGCCAGAATCCATCGTACACCGGGGTTCGTTGAACCGAGGAGAGTAATGCCAAACAAGGAAAAAAAGCCTGATCGAATACAACACAACAAAGGAAAGAAGAAACTCGAGACCTTGCAGCATTTACATCGGCGACTCCTTTCGACTGTTCATTGATGGGAGTTCAAACCGACAGGGAGCGGGGGCAAGAGTAGTACTGATATCTCCAGATGGAGAGATATTGGAACAGTCCATTCGATTGGGGTTCAAGGCCTCAAACAATGAGAATATGAAGCATTGATTGCGGGACTAAAAGGCGGCGGCGACAAAAGCGAGCGAGGTAATAGTCTTTTGTGACTCACAACTTATAGTCAACCAGACAACAGGCGAGTTTGCGAAGAGATGAAAGGATGTCGGCCTATGTAAAGAGGTCATCAGTTAGCGACCTTATTTCAAAGCTGCCGACTTCTCTGAGTTAGCGAGATGATACTTGACCCAGCAAGTAGCGTTGGCCAACCTGGCAAGTTCAATACAAACTGGAAAATAAGGACAATAATGATTGACTATTTGTCGGGCCTGAGCATAGAATCACTGACCATAGAGCATGAAGCAATATGTGTGGACATGGGACCAAGCTGGATGGATGCAATTGTTGCATTCCTGAAAGAAGGAAAGCTGCCAGAAGACCACAAGGAGGCACACAAGCTCAAATTGAAGTCGGCAAGATTCAGTCTGACAGTGGAAGGACATCTCTATAGAAGGTCCTTCACTGGACCCCTTTTAAGGTGCGTACACCCTCTGTAGGTTGAAGATTTTTTATATGAAATTCATGAAGGAATTTGTGGAAGCCATTTGAGGCGGATCACTAGCTCACAGGGCCATTACCCAGGGGTATTGGTGGCCCTACATGTAAAAACATGCAGAAGCCTACGTGAAGAAGTATGAACAATGCCAAAGGTTTGCACCTTTGATACACCAGCCAGCTGCTGACTGAACCCTGTATCCAGTCCTTGGCCATTTGCCTAATGGGGTATGGATCTCGTTGGGCAATTGCCCCAAGCAACTAGGTAAAGAAAGTACCTGCTGGTAGCAACAGATTACTTCACGAAGTGGATAGAAGCAGAACCTCTTGCCAAGATCCGAGATGTGGATGTCAAGAACTTCATTTGGAGAAACATCATCACAGATTTGGGATTCCAAGAGAAATAGTTGCTGACAATGGAACACAGTTTGACAGTAAGTTAATTAAGAACTTCTGTGCAAAGTTCAAGATCAAGAACTACTTTTCAACCCGAAGCTTCTCACAAAGCAACGGACAAGCAGAAGCATCCACAGAAAGTAATTACGGATGAGATAAAGAAAAAGGCCGAGCAACAAAAGGAAAATGGGTAGACGAATTGCCCAATGTACTCTGGGCATATCGGACTACGCCGAGAAGATCAACAGGAGAATTCCCTTTTGCCATGGCTTATGGCACAGAAGCAGTCATTCCATTGGAGGTCGGCATCGAGGATCGAGAACCTGGGAGTTGAAGCGGGACTAATGATGTACTCTTAGCGAGATCTGGATCTTCTAGAAGAAAGAAAGAAAGCTACAATACTGACTGCGGCATACCGACATGACTTGCGGAGCTTATAACAAAAGGTTAATCCAAGGGAATTTCAAGTCTGCGACCTAGTCACGAGAAAAGTAAATTCGGCAACAAGAAGAATCTCGGGGAGGGCAAGCTTGGCCCAAAGCGGGAAGGACCCTATAGAATCACTTTGGTATTGGGCAATGGGGCATATCGGCTTGAAGATAATGAGGGCAAAGTATTGCCAAGACCACGAACACTTGTAATTTGAAATTTTTCTATCATTAGATGTTACTTGTTTTTACTGACAACATCAATAAAATTTTAGCGAAATTCTTTAACACTTATGACTAATAAAGATGCATAATGTGGTTTCGGAAGACATGAATAATGAGAACCCAAGTGGAACTCGGGTTCACATTAGAGGCGAGAGAAGACAAAGTTATTTAACACTTGTTGAAATTTGTAGCAATTTACAAGTTGAAGTTAAACCGAGATTATTGTTTAACACTTGTTGAAATTTGTAGCAATTTACAAGTTGAAGTTGAGCGAGATTATTGTTTAACACTTGTTGAAATTTGTAGCAATTTACAAGTTGAAGTTAAACTGAGATCATTATTTAACACTTGTGAAATTTGTAGCAATTTACAAGTTAAAGTTAAACCGAGATCATTGTTTAACACTTGTTGAAATTTGTAACAATTTACAAGTTGAAGTTAAACGAGATTATTGTTTAACACTTGTTGAAATTTGTAACAATTTACAAGTTGAAGTTAAACGAGATCATTTTTTAACACTTGTTGAAATTTGTAGCAATTTATAAGTTGAAGTTAAACCGAGATCATTGTTAACCGAGGAATGTCACCCCGAGAAGGTTGCACAAAGAAGGAAGGATATAATAAAGATATGCAAAAGTATTCCAAGTATGGAGGCATACAAAGCAAGCATGCAAGCATTCAAAAGCAAAAGAGTTGTTGTATTAAAAACACATTGGCAATGTGAAGAAGTTTCCAGTACTTCAAAGAAGAAAAACAAAGTACAAGAACATAAGGAAAAAACATAAAACTAAGGCTCTTCAGCAGTAGGAATTGGTTGAGATTGAAGTTCAGACGATTGTTGAGAGGACGCCTCGTGACCTTTTCATCACGAGCTCGGCATCAATTTGGGCAAGGGTTTCGACAAGGCTCTTGTCGGCAAAGGTGACGTCGGCTGATGTCTTCTCAGGAACAACATCTTCAGGAACCTCCTCACCATCCTCATCTTGAGTCAAGTCTAGGACTTGCTCATTTTGAGGAGAAGACTTGGTCCCAGCAACATCTTTTGATTTCCTTACCAAAACTTCCTCCTCGGCCTCATCCTCAAATCAGATTCGTTGTCAGATTGACTAGGAGGTGGAGTTGGAGGAAATGGCAGGGGAATGGCATCAGTATTCCTCAGGGAGGAGTCCTCAGGGACATCAAGTTTTTCAGCAAAGTCATCCAACCAAGGGAGAAACCCTTGTTGCATGCCTGCTTGACTTGCTTTTCGTAGGCCTCCGTAACATCGGCCATGCCTTGAGCATACGCCTTCTCATTAGCATCTTTTATTTCGGCCTCTTTGGTGGCCAAGGCATCTTGAAGCTCCTTCTGCATCTGGGCCACTTTGTCCTCAGCCTCTTTCAGCTAGGCTTGAAGAACTTTGTTTATTGCCTTAGCGGCACTGACGTTTTCCTCGGCATCGTCATTCTCTTTGATGGCGACCTCGGCCTGATCCTCCAGGGTCTTCATCTTTGACTATAGATTTTTGTTAATTTTCTGAAGACTGGAGATCTCTCTCTTCTTTTCGGCTAGCTTCTCATGGTTCTCAAAAGATTGTATTGAGAAAGAGTGGGCATGCTGGATGGCCTGAAAGAAAACAGAAGTATTAGAAAATATTCTAAGTATGAAACGAAGAGAAAGAAAGAAAGAGTACCAAGCAAAAACACTTACCTGAACAGAGCGTTGAAGCATTAGAGCATAGTTCTTGTACTCACTGAACTCGGCGTTCCGCTCCAGATCGCCTGGAAGAAGCAGAGCAGTACTGAGAGCAACGCCGACATTGATATCGTCAGTGCTATCACTGGCCATAACATGCTTATCTTCCAAGGTAATCTCGGGGGCCCAGGGGGCATCAGGCTTTTTAGACCCCGAGGTCGTTGCAGAAGATGACCTCGGACTTTTGGACTTGGTAGATTTGAATGGAAGTGTTTCAGCAGACCTCTTCGTAGGAACAGAGGCAGTCTTCTCACTTGGAGCCAGCTTGGAAATTGGCAAGGTATCCTCAGAATCGATCTGAGTCACCTTTGCCTTGGGTTGAGCCTTTTTGATTCGTTTTTGCTTGGGTGGAAGCTGGGTTTGTGTTGGTTGTGCATCAACGTCAGAAGGAATGCTGGCCAGGAGATCTTTGGCAACTGGTTTTGGGCGACCCATCTCGGCAGAAGAAACTGTAAGTCGTCGGCGACGTTTTCGTTAAGATGGTGGGATCAAGTATGGAGCCGAGGTAGACGGCTGTTCTGCTGGATCAGAAGTTGATCCTTGATTTGGCCGAGATTCGGTAGCAACTGAAGAGGTTGTGGCAGAGGGAGGAGATAGGCTCTTCTTCTTTTTCCTCTTAGGGACGTCGGGGAGAGCTGATTTGTACGTCGGGATAAAATTAAGCACCAGTGGGGCCTTTCGCTTATAAACAGGAAGGTTCAGTAGTTTCTTTAAACCTGGACTTGGGTAAAAGGACTTGCGGAAGTCTTTTCCTGGCTTTGGAAGAGCTGCAAGGAAAGACAAAACATCAAAATATTTGAAGTATTAAGATTTTGAAAACAAGTAAATGTGAAACACAGGGCTCTTACCATTGCCCTCTACGAAAACTGTCCGAGGAAGAGGATAGAGGTGGAGGTCCTCATCTAGAGCAAATTCCCAGTTCCCCGAAGTAATAAAGTAATCATCTCCAGCTCCCTTATTGGAGTCTTGGAGGTTGGCAACGATTTTATACTCCGTTCACCTCGGCTTGAGGTAGTAGACATAGCCCGTGTCCTTTTTTAGGCCACACATGGTATAACAATACTGGATATCGGCTAAAGTGACCCTAACGTTTTCTTGTTTTGCTAAGGCTATGATGCCATTAATAACTCGGTAGGAGTTGATGGCAAGCTGCATTGGGTTTAACTTGTAATAATGGATAATCTCGCGAAAAAGAATGTTGAGTGGGAGCCGAAGTCCACACTCGATGAAAGCCACCACAAGGAAAGGCATGGAGTCGTCAGTAGGCATGATGGAGTCATCATCCCCAGCCAACCTCAGATGGACGTCGGCTGGGATTTCAAACTCCTGTCTAAAGTATTCTAGTTTGGATGGGGTGTTCACTCTATGTTTCCACATACCCACGATATCGGCTTAATCAAAGGAGTTGGGTTTCAGAAGATGTTTTGAAAGGGTTATTGGGACCTCGGCAAACACTTAGGTAAATCTGAGTTTCAGTTTTTTCCTAAATTGTGGGTTTTACAGACAAATCCCAAACCTAAGTCTATGGAAACAAAGATTGAAGGCACAAATCTGGAAAAGACACAAAAAACAGAAAACAATAACAAGTTTTAGAATCAAGAACAAAGATGGACTATCAAGAACATAGTGAGTACAAGTGGTACAAGGTCAAGAACAGTGGCAAAATTGTAGAAGAATTGTGAGCAATACGAGTATTCAAATCATGGATAAAGAGCAAAATCGTGGAATAAACACACTCAGATATGAGATTTACAAATCATATGTTTGAACAAAGCAGTAATGGCAACAAATAGTAAAGAACATCAGAGAATTGAAAATGAAGGGAACTGTGGCTTACCAGAAAAAGTGAAGCTGGCATGAAGATCGTAGAAGTCGGTGTGATTCTGAAATATGAGCGTGAAAAAGCTTCACCAAAAGGAGGAATAAAGGCGATTCGCGAGCTTGAAGTCTGGAACAATGGCGGATTCGAGAGGAAAAAGTAAGAGAGCAAAAAGAGTATCGAATGAAAAGTGAAGAAATGAAAGGAGAGGAAAAGTTTTTGTTAAAACTTGAAGCGGTGGCAAAAGAGGCGATAAATCGCCTTGAACAGCTAATTCGTCGAGCGGCACCTGCAGCGCAGAAGCGACTTCTGGTAGCGTCACGATCGATCAAATGAGGATAAGGCGTGTGAATGAAGCGATTGAATAGTGATGCATAATGACTCATACGAGTGAAGGAATTCATTGGAATTCTTGTTCTTTTAAGGAGACATGTCGGCCTTAAACAATGATCTCGGCTAAAATAATTTAAGCGATGTATTGGCGAGGAAATACCGATATAGGTTCCATCACCTCAGAATGCCGAGGTAATAGAACCTAGGGGGCAGTTGTGGGGATATATTTTTTGAGTACCAACACGTGGCAAGGAGACGTCGGCGTTTCGGCCGAGGTGCCGCGTGTCCTAGGCATGGCGCCGAGGTGATCACGGCCAATCCGAGGTTACCTGCAAAGATCACGACATCCATGCTAAGCGGATAAGGGACAAGAGTCCTAGAATGAGGAAAGATTTCAAGATGAATAAGGATAGTGTTCTTAGAGAGTTTATCCTTATCTCTTGAAGAGTCCAAAGTAAGCACTGAATGAGAGTCCATAGAAGTCAGGCTTCTATCGGGACTAGGATTGAGTTAACTATAAAAGAAAGGCACCCTCGTGGGTCTAAGGTATGTAATTTATATTCTGAACAGTGAGTTTAGCACTATTGATTATCTTTGAGAGATATACTGACTTGATCATCGGAGTGCCCCCAGGTGGACAAACCACCGCTGGAATCTTCTCTTTTTGTTGCAGGTTAGTCAGGTGTCATCTATTCTGCCAGTTCTTTCCAGTTGATCACTGAGTTGGCAGTGTGATCAGAAAATCACCCACACAATTTCTCTCTTTGATCAAACAACTGAAACCTCCTGACCGAACAAATTAATACCCTGAATCAAACAAAATATAAAGAACTATAAAGTATTAACACCAAACAAACAAAACCAAATTGAATGGATAATATCCACAACTTTCTTTCTCTCTCCAATCAATACCAACTCTTTCTCTTTAGATGCTGGCTGTGTAAGTTGTGTTGGTGATGCCACTTGTCGCCTGGAGGTTTTGCTGACTCATCTCCACATGGATGGAGAGGGAGTGGATTTTTGTTAATTATGAATCAGTGTCATCTAGTGAATGCATTTATACAAGTGGAGAATATACAATTATTATTTGTATATCAAAATAATGCCAAAGTTACAACCTCACCTGTTCTACTTAGATTAGTTTATTCTAGGGGCACAAAATATTCTGTGTTTTAAATCTGATTTTTTTTTATCTCAAAATATTTATACAGCAATGACTCAGAGTATTAATTTTAATATTTTAATAGAGCACTAATGACATAACAAGAAGGGGAAAAAAAAAAAAAACCAAGACATCATAGTAGGTAGAAGCCACTGCTAGCTCATTAAAACTAGCTTTAGAGCTAAAAAATTAGCGCTCCAAAACATTTTTCATATTTATATTTTTTAAATTATGGCTAGAGGGGTTCTGTTTGGTTGGTTTTCATAGTTTGTTTTTAGAAAAAAAAAATTCAAAACTAGTTTTGTAAAAAAAAATTATTATTATATAGTTTTCTCTTTTTAAGGATAGAACTAATTTTAAATATTTTTCATATTTATTTGTATCAAAGTAGTTTCTAATTTGTCAGGAAAATTCTAAAAATTCAACCAATTAAGATTTATTTAATAACTATAAGTGGTTTTAGACAAAAAAACACAAAGAAATTTAGGAACAAAACAACTTCAGTCTAGTTTAAACTCTTCCTACTTTGTCTCACTATATTGTTTAATCTACAAAAGTAGTGGTTAGGAGACATTAGAAAGAGTCGATAGAAAAAATTATATATACATAAAAAAAAAAAAACTCACTTTTTTAGTGAAAGTTGGAAGGGAAAAAATGGACCCTATGATTTGTATAATAAGAGGGTCATGGAATCCTTTTTGGTTTGAATGAGGTTTTAATTTATGAGTACATTTCAATGGACAACAATGTTCTAGGCATTTTAAGAAATGTCGTCTGAAGTATAGCTCACATGAAAGTGATGTTAATTTTCTGGACATAAAACCTTATGCTTTGGATCATCTATCATGTGTATCATCAAGAAATTAAGACAAAAAAAAAAAAAAAAAAGAAGTACCCGAATCCATTGTTGAACGGAAGCGTGATTGTCAATAAATCCTTTCCTATTGACTTTGTTATTGCCTTCCAATCCTTTCCTTATCAGTGCCTTAAGTTTCTTCTTGAGAGGATATAAAAGAAAAATGGCAGTTCTTCCTTTTAGCAGGATTAGGGACCATAACAACTTATGGCTAAAATAGGTTTTCAAAAATAAAACCGTGTGGCAGTTTCTAAGAGAATGAAAACCAATTTAACCAATTTTGTTTTAATTTATGTTTCTGTCCCTCATAGAAATAGAAATTACTCAACTAGTATCTACACATTAGGTCCATGACACATATACCCTTAAGCCTATTAATTAAATTGAATTACTTAAATTGTAGACTTCTTATAAATGATAACACCACATTTAAATATGTGGTCCCATTGAGACATTATCTAACAATCTCCCACTGGACCACATATTTAACCTGACAAATGTGCTTAACTTTAGTGAGCTCAGAAATTTGTTATCATGACCTGAAGGTATCCAAACAATCTTGTCCATTAACTATATTGATATAGGATCAAAGCGGTCTTCGTTACATTAATCATAACTCGACCCACCAATGGTTACGTTTACCAATCTGACTAAATGACATAGATCAATCATGGATCGTAGCATGGAAATTACATGTAATGTGATCCATACATGCTGTTTCCAAGCGGTCCTACTTAACTTTATTGAGATCAATACTTCACAATACGTAACAGAGTGTAATAAACTGAATACTTCATTTCTGCAGAAATTAATCTAATTACATAGATAAAAACTCAAGGCTGACATAAAGCAGTAATATAAATACAAACTCCCACTAAACCAAAATGTTCTCAAATAGAACAACATCCATATGAGCAGTGTGCTCATGAAAGACCTTGGGTGGTAGTCCCTTCGTAAGTGGATCCGCTATCATGGAGTTTGTCCCAATGTGCTCTATGAAAATCTGTCCACTCTGCACTCTTTCTTTTACAACTAGGAACTTGATATCAATATGCTTTGATTTTGTCGAGCTCCTGTTGTTATTGGAATATAAAACTGCAGACTTATTGTCACAGTATAACTTAAGTGGTCTTTCAATGCCTTCCAAAATACATAACCCAGTGACAAAATTCCGCAGCCATATCCCTTGGTTTGATGCCTCATAACATACTACAAACTCTGCGGCCATGGTGGATGAAGCTATGAGCGTCGCTGCAGACCTCCAAGAAATTGCTCCGCCAGCTAACAAATAAATATAGCCTGATGTGGATTTCCTACTGTCTTGGCATCTAGCAAAATCGGAGTCGGAATATCCAATGATCTCTAACTTATCCGATCTCCTATATGTGAGCATATATTCCTTTGTTCTCTGTAAATATCGCATAACACACTTGACTGCTTTCCAATGATCCATGCGGGATTACTTAAATATCGCCTAACATGCCAACTATGAGCATAATATCAGGATCGTACATACTTGGGCATACATTAGACTCTCTGGTAGAGGCATAAGGAATCTTCTGCATTTCTTGAATTTCAAGATTTTTCGGGCATTGGTGAGACTAAACTTGTCTCCCTTAGCAACCCGGTTTCACGATTTACAATTTTGCATGCCAAATCTATTGAGTATTTTTTCGATATAGCTCCTTTGTGATAATCCCAGAATACCCCGAGAACGATCTCGGTGTATTTCAATTCCTAATACAAAGGAAGCATCACCAAGATCTTTCATTTCAAAATTCTTAGATAAAAATCTCTTGGTGTCATGCAATAAGTTTATATCGTTTGTGGCAAGCAATATATCATCAACATATAAAACCAAAAATATGTGTTTACTCCTACTGAACTTGTGATACACACATTCATCAACAACATTAGTTTCAAAACCATATGAAGTGAGAACTTGATGAAATTTGAAGTACCATTGACGAGAAGCTTGTTTGAGTCCATAGATGGATTTAGTCAATTTGCAAACCATATTCTTTGGGTCTCCTGACACAAAGTTTTATGGTAAATTGTTTCTTTAATGTCACCATTAAGAAAAGCTGTTTTGACATCCATCTGATGCAACTCAAGATCAAAATATGCAACAAGCGCCATAATTGTCCTAAAAGAATCTTTCGTAGAAATTGGAGAGAAAGTTTCTTTAAAGTCAATTCCTTCCTTTTGAGTAAAGCCTTTGGCTACAAGACGTGCCTTATACCTCTCCACATTACCATTTGAATCCTTTTTGGTTTTAAATATCCATTTACAACCTCACGGCCGCACTAGCTGGTAATGAGACAAGTTCCCAAACTTTATTGTCTTGCATAGACTTATATTCTTCATTCATGGCTTCTATCCATTTATGAGAGTTGGAACTTTCCATGGCTTGACGAAAGTTGATTGGATCATCTTCGACATTCCATTTTCTACCTCATGTTCTCGGAGATATACAAGATAATCATCAAAATTGCAAATCTCCTTTCTCTTATGGATCGCCTTAGTGGCACAGGTTCTTGAGGTTGAGGTTGTAGAGTTTGTTCCTCAGGAACAACTACCTCATCTTGAATGAGGGGTTGAACTATATTATCTTGAACAACATTGTCTGGTTGACGATCCGAAGTTACTTCTTGAGCAATGACAGGTATAAGAACCTGTAATTAGTCAAAAGTAGTAATAAGAAGTGGGATTACTCCTGCTTCCTCCTCAAAGACAATGTCTCTAACTGGATTTCTCCTCCCAAACTCAACATCCTCAAAAAATGTTGCAATTCTCGTCTTAAATATTAACCTATTTGTGGGATCATAAAACTTGTAACCCCGTGATCGTTCGGCATAGCCAATAAAGTAGCTGCTGATGGTTTTGGAGTCCAATTTTCTTTCATGAGGTTTATAAGGCCTCGCCTCGTGAGACACCCCACACATGCAAGTGTTTTAGACTAGGCTTTCTGCAACCCAAAGCTCATAAGGTGTTTTTTGTTGCTTTAGTTGGCACCCGATTTAAGATATAAGTTCTTTGTCTTTAGAGCCTCCCCGGAGGACTACGGTAAGTAGAATATTGATCATACTTCTTACTATATCCTTAAGAGTCGGTTTCGTCTCTCGGATACACCATTCATGCTAGGTGATCTGGCATGGTGTGTTGTGGGGCGATTCCACATTCCTCAAGTATTTTGCAAGCGGTCACGGGCGTTGTTCACCTAATCCATCATATACGCCATAGTATTCACCACCGCAGTCGGACGACACTTTTTATCCGTTTGTTAAGTTGTAACTCAACTTGACCTTAAATTTTTGAATCGTCCAAAGGCGTGATTTCTCATGGATAAGAAATAGATACCCATATCTAGAATAGTCGTCTATGAATGTGATAGAATCATTGACCATTCCAAGACGCCATAGGGAATGGCCCACAAATGTCCGTATGAATTAATTCTAAGACATCTGTAGTCCTATGGGCACCAAATTTCTTCATTTTGGTCTGTTTTCCCTTGACACACTCAATACAGACATCAAATTCTGAAAAATCAAGAGAGTCCAAAATTCCATCAGACACAAGACGCTCAACTCTAGATTTAGAGATGTGACCTAGGCATTTGTGCCATAATGAGGCTGAATTTTCCTTAGTTAATTTACGCTTTGTACCTCGTGATTCCACGTGCAAGGTTTCATTATAAGATGCAATAGTTTCGAGCAAATATAGATTATCAAACGCATTAAGTAAACCAGTACCAACAACATTTGAATTAATAGACATACTAAACTTCATATTTCCAAAAGAACGACAATATCCAAGTTTGTCCAATACAGAAATGGAAATTAAATTCCGTCTAAAGGACGGTACAACAAAAGTGTCTATTAAGTCCAAATAATAACCAGTTTTTAGCAATAATCTAAAGTGCCCTATTGCGCGCTTCTTGACTTGGCATCACCCAAAAGATGTATTTTTCAGCATCAGTTGGCTTTCGGTAGTTCAGGCAACCCTGTATAGAAACACATATGTGAGTAGTAGCACCAGAATCTACCCACCAAGTGTTTCTTGGTATTGAAGCTAAATTTATTTCAGAACAGACCAAAACATAATATGTACATTTCTTTACACGCCAGGCGACGTATTTGGCACAATCCTTCTTTACGTGTCAAGACTTGCCACAAAAGAAACAACCATCTGCACTTTCATTTCTTTGGTTAGGACCCTTAGAAGCAACTTCCTTTCCTTATGCTTTCTTTTGCCCGTATGCTTGGAGGTGCTTGCGGATGAGCACTTTCAGTCCTTTCTTGCTTCAATCTCTCTTCCTCTTGCACACAAAATGAAATGAGCTCATTGAGAGTCCATTTCTCCTTCAGCGATTATAAGCGACCTTAAATTGGTTAAATTGTGCGAGGAAGAGATGAGAACTAAATGAACGAGCAAATCATCAGATAGGTCGAGCTTTAGTGCCTTAAGTTTTGAAACAAGATGAGACATTTCCATGATGTACTCGCGAACATTACCCTTGCCTTTATACTTCATTGAAATCAAGCTTGCTAAAAGCGTGCTTGGTTGACCTTATCATTTTAGCAAAATGCTTTTGAATTTCTAAAAGAAATTCACAAACATGATAACATCCTCTGTTATTGCACCGAAAGACTTACGGAATCACGCTTCATGATCATAAGACTTAGCTTTGTTACAACGATCCCACTTTTCAAAGTACACAATTTCCTCGAGTATTTTGTTCGATTGAGATCATTCGGTTTTGGCATTCTTAATGCCAAGTCTATGTCCATGCAGTCGAGAACAATCAATATGTTCTCTTTCCAGTCCTTAAAGTTTGTTCCATTTAACATTGGAACATTGTTCATGTTGGCAAAGATTGAAGTAGTCGACATTAAAGCTGAATAGGAAATAAAATAAAACGAATAAACAATTATGCTCACTTTAAGTAACCAAACAGATAATCTCTAAATAAATTAATTTAATGACAACATCTCAAGATACCTAGCACAACATTAATGCCAAGCCTTTGGGTAGTGATATTAACAGTAAGTGGTATTCTTGTTGTAATGATCAAATATTGACAATAAGTTATGTCAAATAACAAATCTATCTTTTGATGGATTTATTATTCACATTAGGTTTCCTTGACAATTGGCACATGTACCACAAAATGTGTGTGTAATTCTGCCAAGTATTAATCATGTCTTTGGACCGATAAATACCCGCATGATGTACACATACATGAACATCAAAACATTCCATATAAAACAATCTAGACAAGAAAGATCACTTTTGTGACATCTTGTTTTAATTGACTTATATTTAGAACGTTAGAAAATTAAATTCAACTGTAGACGTTGTATGAAATTACTTTAAATTTAAAGATTTCTTTAATGCGTTACCCCGTATATGTTATATAATTTGCAGCAATCCCAATTATATACATACACATATATATATATATATATATAATTGACGGTTCCAAAAAATAGTTTTTTTTTTAAGCCACAAATCACATGCATCAAGTGAATAGAAAACTCCAAACCAATTCTTTATATGAAAATAATAACACAATGGTACTCTGATTCAAACACCTAGGAAAACAACACATGCATGAGTAGATTAGAAAATGCCAAAAAAACCATACTGTTTGATACAGTCACAAATTACATGCAAGAAGTGATTACAATAAGCCAAAGACCAAACCAACACATGCATGAATAGATTAAGAAACTGCCAAAAAACCAAACCTTTTATTGTATATGTTAACATAAAACTGCTCTGTTTCAAATGCCCAAAGAAAATTAACAATAAACAAAAAAAAAAAAACGTACCCGAATCCATTGTTGAACGGAAGCGTGATTGTCAATAAATCCTTTCCTATTGACTTTGTTATTGCCTTCCAATCCTTTCCTTATCAGTGCCTTAAGTTTCTTCTTGAGAGGATATAGAAGAAAAATGGCAGTTCTTCCTCTTAGGCAGGATTAGGGACCATAACAACTTAAGGCTAAAAGAGGTTTTCAAAAATAAAACCGTGTGGCAGTTTCTAAGAGAATGAAAACCAACTTAACCAATTTTGTTTTAATTTCTATTTCTGCCCCTCATAGAAATAGAAATTACTCAACTAGTATCTACACATTAGGTCCATGACACATATACCCTTAAGCCTATTAACTAAATTGAATCACTTAAATTGTAGACTTCTTATAAATGATAACACCACATTTAAATATGTAGTCCCATTGAGACATTATCTAACAAGTGATACATTGATCACAACTTGTAAATGTTGTAAATTTTTACTTTTTATTTTTTAAATGAAGTAACATTACAACTTATATGGGAACAACCAACTATCAAAAGATATAGGCAGAACTAAATCATAACAAAATATCTAAAGTATTTATATGGGTATTGGTTATTTTTGTGAAACTTTCATTTTTTTCCCTATGGTTTAGTTTTTTGTACTTTGAAATACTGATGAACTAGTTTTGGCCGTTACTTTATGGCCTTGTTTGTTTTCAGAGATAGAATAAAAGAGATTCATAGTGAGGAGATTATGTAAAATTGTATTTATTTTGATGATAGTTGTTAGCGTAAGAATTGTTAAATTATTTTTATATAAAATAATAAAATAAATAAAAAATACAAAAAATTAAACATTAATGTTCAAAAAAAATGCCCAACATGTAAAAAATAAAAAGTTTCTAGCTCGGCAGACTATTTTTTTAATACCACCTCCACTTTCTCCATCCCAATCCCCCTTCCAACCTTCATCCTAATTCCCTCCTCCATCTCAATCCCTTCCCCAACTCTACAAACAAATACAACACTAAATGGATCCCACCTCCATCCTAATCCCATCCCACCCTATACACCTCAAAACAAACAGGGCCTAATGACTCGTGATAACACGCAAAATTGCAAACACCTCTTTTAAATTTACAAATTAATTGCATGTTTTAGGTTGAGAAAAAATAAATTAAATGCAAGTAATTGATAAGAGTAATCTATTAACAGTGTAGTCATGACTTTGCTAGGTAAATTAATTTTGACTAAATAAAATGTCAAGAAAAAAAAAATTTAAATGTAAGCAACGGATAAGAATGATATATTGACATCATACTTTGTCAAGTATTTTATTTTCAATGAATAAAATGTTAAACACGCTTGATTATTATATTTTAGGGGCTTATAACTTTCTATGTTTAAAATCTATTTATTCTCTTATTTCAAAATATTCATGATGTTAAATTAAAAAATGTCCAATATGTAAAAAATAAAAATTTAGTTAAATGGACTATTTTTACGATACTATCTCTACCTCCTCCTTACCAATCCCTCTTCCAACCTCCATCCTAACCCTCTCTTCCATCTCAATCCCTTCCCCAACTCTACAAACAAACACAACACTAAATGAGTCCCACCTTTATCCTAATCCTATCCCACCCTATACACCCCCAAAACAAGCGGGGCCTAATGACTCGTGATAACACACAAAATTGCAAACACCTCTTCTAAATTTACAAATTAATTGCATGTTTTAGGTAGAGAAAAAAAAAAATAAATGCAAGTAATTGATAAGAGTAATCTATTAACGGTCAGTCATGATTTTGCTAGGTAAATTAATTTTGGTGAATAAAATGTCAAGAAAAAAAATAAATAAATGCAATCAACGGATAAGAATGATATATTGACAACATAGTCATGACTTTGTCAAGTATTTTATTTTCAATAAACAAAATGTTAAATACACTTAGATTATTATATTTTAGCGGTTTAACTTTCTATGTCTAAGATCTATTTATTCTCTATAAGAGGGTTAACTTGAACCCACTAATTAATTGGGCTGTCGAAGCCCAATCGGAAAGCCCAAAATTTCGTAAGCTTGGAGAAATTATTGCCAAATGGGCCCAAGTATGGGCCCAAGTGAATTCTATTGAATGAGTCCATAAGAAAGCCAACAAATTGGGCCAAGGAAGACCTATCAAGAGCATATATCTCTAAAGAGAGTCTAAAAAGGCCATCCAAGGAGGCTCAGATCATACGGGCATCCGAAGAGGTTAATTGTTTTCAAAGAGATGAAACCCTCAGGAGGATATCTATTTTCCGAGGTATTGGCTTAATCTTGAAAGGGTTCGGAACCATGAACATAGAGATCTATTTGAGCCTACTAAATTAATTAGGCCCAATAGTCCAAGGTTGGTGGTCTCGAATTTATCGCAAGTCCAATATTGGTAGGCCCGGATTTATCGCCATCAAACAGGCCGAATCGCTCTAAGCCTCGAAACACATTTTAGAAGTAATGTACCTAACCAAAACACATATTATCAATTACATAGCAAGCCTAAACACTAATTTGGAATACAAATAGTCAATTCATAAGCAATGTAGCAATCAAGGCAATGACAAGCCACTTCTGTCGTGCACGATAACATTGAACAACCCTCTAATTGTGTAACCTCATTGATACATTCTTCTAGTGCTGCAACCTTATCCACCAACTTCGGCAACACTTGTCTACCACGAGCACATGTGGGTGGATCGTACCAGGAAAAGAAACCACAAGCCCCATTTTTCTGTAATTGCAGTCAAACATAAACAAATGAGCAATTGTTTTTGGGTGAATCTTCCATGTAGTTATTATCTTCTTCAAATTGAACATATTACTTTATTCTCAATTTTCTATAAATACTGAAAAATTGCTAACTAACTTTATTGGAAAATTGTATACACTTATTCCATAATTAGGACAATCTAAGAACCTCCTAGTAGGATTAGCATGAGTCCACTAAGTTCTCATCTTCGCTCTTAACCTCTGGTATGTGAGTCAACTCACCCTAATTGTTTCCACCCCAACTATTACCTTCACTCATATTTGTCTTTCACTTTGATGGAATAGAAAACAGTTTGCACGACTATGGAGAGAAAAAGAAGGTCAACAATGCAGACAAAAACAAAGTCAACAATAGAGAAAAAAGAAGGTCAACAATGGAGAAAAAAAGCGAAGGAAAAACTTGTATAAAACATCCAAAACGAACCCATCTCTTACCTCTGTCTCGAGTCCAAAATTTTTGGAAAATCAACTATGAAATTATTGTCTTCCTTCGATCGTGGCTTTAATTGCGAGGTTGAATCACTAAGTGGGTTGCATGGAGTCAGAATCGCAATGGAGGTGTAATACGGCGCGCGATGGACCTCGCTACTACGATTCGGACTCCTTTTTTTTGTTTGTTACGGTTCTTAATCGAACCAAAGAGTCCAACTCGCAAATCGTTTGAAAGCAGATTTTTTGAAAAGTAGTGCCAAACATGGTGCTTTGCGGAATCTGAGTCGCCACCTAAATATATTTTTTTAAATGGGAAATTTAGGAAACCACGACTCGGTCAGAAGGCCACGTGTCGTCATCACCAAAGTTGTCTTGGCTCGGAGCTTGGGTACGATCGGGAAGGTCGACTATGAGCACCCCTTTCGATCCAAAGCCTCTACTAACCGTGATATCCGATTTTGAAAACGTTATGTATTCTTATTCCGGTTATTAGCCTAGAATTACTATGTTATGCGCACAGCAAACAAGTATAGACTAGATTGCCTAATTTGGAAATAAACATTGCATATCCGTTCGTTTTGAAAGTGCTTTGGAATTTGCTACTCGCAAGTAGGCTAAAACACAGATTTCAACGAGTTTTCTAACTCAAGCAATCCAACCTCCACCCACAGGCATTCAAACAGTTTATCTCATATAAGCATTTAGCCACATGGTAAGCCTACTGTCATGTTAACATTCACACGCATGCGATATGCTAAAGCATAAATACTTACATCGTACTCCGTGCCAAAACAATAAACTAGTTAGCAAACATGCATGCCCTAGTTCATGTTAGAGTGACTAATGCATCGCATACAGAATGTGATTAGGATAGGCTCGGCTAACCCTAAAATGGCATGTGAAATGCAATCATTTGATGCACGTATTCAAGTTAGATTTAAAGATACAATGCGGTTTGTATGATGTACCGAGCCCGGTGCATGTCAACAAATGCATGGATGCACGCATGCATTGCATAAGGTATGCTAAAATAAACGTGCCCTAATCTACCATCGTAAGCAGGTAAATAAAAGGGAAGAAAGAAGTGGGGGTTGGAAGACATGCACACCACTCACCCACATTTATTACAGATTTGCCCTCGCTCGGAGGGACCAAAAGAATAATACAAATTAATTAACTACGCAAGCTAATTAAATATTACAAATTAATTAAATTAACAAATTAATCAATCTAAGAAAACGAAACGCCTCGGGGCGAGAGCTCAATGCATGCGCGCTCGGATTCCGCTCGGAATTGCACTGCCATGCCTAGCCTGCCTCTGTTTTCCCTACTTTGTTCCTCCGAAAACTGCCAAAGCCTCAAGGATGCCTTTTTGGACATTGGAGAATCCCACCGGCTGGAGGAAATGACCACCGGCACTAGGATGTGGCCTATCGGCACAAAACATATCCACCGGCCATTGATTGATCGGCCGGCACTAAATCTTGCCGGTAGGCAATGAATTCTCGAGAACACGCAACTCACAAGCCGAGAGGGCGAGAATCTTGCATGGCAGCTCAATTCAAGCAATGTATGCACCAAATACATTCCTTATCATGTTTGTGACTCAAAGGAGGATGTGCCTCGATTCTCGGGCCACCAATCACATATTTTCATGCATGATGGCCCAAAGAATCAAGTGTGCAATTTTCATGTCAAATGAAATGCAAGCTAAACAATCAAAGAGCCCAATCCCCATCACTAAATCAAGGGACAAGGCATGCATACAAGATGCATTGCAACCTAATCATGTTAGTTAGGGATGCAACATGAGCATGTGAACAAACAATGCAAGCATACAAGCAAACATGAGGTAAGCATGCAACCCAAACAAATGATGGTCTTAAACATGTTCTAGGCAACTCTAATTAGGCCTAAAACAGTGGCCAAAACCAAGGAAATGAAAGCCAAAATGCACACACACATGCACGCGATCATGGTCCAAAACTTAAAGCATAATGGGCGACTTTTAAACACATTTAAGAGGGCACAAATGTGAACAATTAGCATACAAGTTAAGCTCTGAAATCATGTTATAAAAGGTGCCAAACCAACTCACACAAGACAAGCAAAAGCATGCAATTGGCCCAAATACTTGAGGCAAGCCAAGAGGCATTGAACTACACTTGGCAAAACCTAACATGGCAAGACTTAAGCAACTAAAATCAGAGTTTTAGCACACAAAATCAAGCCCAAAGGACCACTTAGATGGCATCTAAATGGTTTGAATTCAAAGGCATGCATAATGGTCAAAACATAAGGCATACAACACATGCTCTCAAAGCAATAAAGAGGCAACTAAGGCAAACATATGAGCATGCCAAAGGGACTGAAATTACATGTTGGGTGGTTCCAAACCACCAAAATGATGCAAGCAACACATGCTACACATTCACATACTTGAGGTATACAAGCCTAACAAGCTACAAATGCAAAGAAGCTATACTAAGCATGCCAAAATCAATCCAAACAACTATGGACAGACCTAAAGCATGGCAAAATAAGCACAAAACATTCATAAGTCTAAGCCTAAATCATGCTCAAACAAAGGCTAACAACCTAAGGCATGTTAAAGGATCAAGGAGGCATTACATGGCATCTATACTAAACATGTATGGAGTACCAAAACCAACACACAACACGATTATATTATGGCATAATAAGCATGAAATGCAGCCTAGACATGATCAACACACACTTGAACAAAGGCTTCCTTAAGAGACCAAAAATGGTCCCTTTCAAGGACAACAAGGAGAGGGGGTGGCCCTCCCCTTTTGGAGACTTCAAGGCACCATCTCCACCATTGAAATCCCTCAAGATTTCAGTGGTGAAGAGGCCCAAACACCAAAGTCCCGAAACTTGCACAAAATAGCACAAAATGAGGCCTTTCAAGGCCTAAGAGGGGTCAAACACACCCAAACCTCAAAACACTCTTAACAAACAATCAAGAGGGCCTAAAAATAGAACTTTTTTATGTTATACACTAAGCACAAAAATAGCTGTAAGATAGGTAGAAATAGGATGCAAAAATGGGGTAAAAAGAACTAGTTTCTTACCCTTGTTGACCTTCTTCACAAAGGGTGCTTTTGTTGCCTCCTTGAGCTTCAATCCAGTCAAAAATAGCGAGAGCAAGCTTTTAGAACCTCAGTAGCTCAAGGAAAGTGAAGCACTAGGTGCTTGTGTGCAATAGTATGGACTAAAACACACACAAGGGTAATATAGAGATAGGATATGTATTGAACCCTAACCCTAAAACCAGAGCTTCTAGCAATGTTTTCCTCTCTAAAAATGTCTAACTCTTCCAACCTTAAAGCAAGGGAGAGAAGGGCTCCTCTAATAGAGGAGCCAAACTTGTAATACTTACAAGTTAAGCAACAAGAGGGCCATCCCTCCATACACGTGTATGGAGGGGAACCAAATGCAAGACAGCTGCCTTAAAATATCTCAAAAAGATGAGCAAGAGGTCGGCTAGCCAAAAATGTCATTTTGACAAAAATGACTGTCGACCGGCAACAAAAAGTGCCGGCCGGCAATATATATTGCCGGTGGCAAGAAAAACCAGCCGGTGGCCTCTAGCTAGTCTTGGGTGGTGTGTGGGGATGCCTCACAAGGCATTCCTCGCCTCTAAGGAAAAACACAAGTGTTTGGTGCAAAACCAGACACAAAAGCAGTCAAGTTCGGAGATCTGAGGCAAGGCGTAGCCGAGAACTCCGAACTCCAAACAAACACAAACATGGATAATCACCGAGTGTTCAAGCGGTGGCGTCCCAAGTCTTGAGGACGGTCAAAAATGGGGTGTCTACAAGGGGTGTCTTTTGCCCTAAATCATGAAGATTAGGGCAATTTTGCTGCCCAAATCAATCTTCCATTAACTAATAGAGACGAAGATAGACAAGGGGATCGGATTGCAACACGGGTGGAATGGTGGGGTACAAATTGTCATAATTTGAAACCTGGGGTTTAGTTTGAAAAAGGTGCTAAACCTTTGGGTTTTTTGTGTAATTTCCCCTTAATTAATTAAAAGCAAACACATAACACTTAAAAACTGAGGTGATACCCGTTGCTAATACCTACCAACTTCAAACTTGTAAGGGAGACTCCAAATTGCATATCTAGCAACTAATTTGAACTTTTCTCAAAGCCTTTTCAAAGCTTCCATTGAGGGAGTTTTGTATCTAGAGAATGACAGAAAATGTACAAAACCACAAGAGGCTTCTCATTTACACTTTATTTGATCAATAACATCACAGGAAATTAAAGACTTGCCTGGTGTCAAAAAAATTGTAGATATATATGCCAAAGTCCTTTTGGAGCCACAATATATCATGATCCATTACCCTCCCTATGTTGTTAAAATAGATGAGGAATTGGAAAAAAAAAATGGAAATTCTTGAATATATAAATATATATAACAAAAGGATTTGAAAAGGAAAATCATCGTAATTTATTTATTTTTTCACTTTTGAAGTTGTTCTTCTACAATCCCTTTGGAATTGACCAGGTTTTCTAGCAATCAAACAAAGCCATACAAAGGCAAAAAAGAAAATGAGGTAGAGATTTCAAGAATGCCAAAGTTAAAGAACAAAAACTTTATCAGATCTATGAGACACATTTGCATTTGCAGCTTGACTAAGAAAAGATCAACAAACTACAATTACCTTCACATGTCCTAACAAAATTACAAATTTCATAATACACAAACATTTACTTGTGCTCAAAATGGCTCTTGCTTTGGTTTTCAACCACTCTCAATGATTAAGCAAATAAATTATCATCATGTCATTAAAAAGGTTATTTATCGGTCTTGACCCATCCACATTTGAGTATACAAGACAAACACCTCAGTTTTTTTTGGAACAATACATTCATTATGGTACAAGTAATGAAAATAATGTTTAGTAAAAAATTGAAACGCCATACTTATATATACGATAGTGTTGTCCCCTAAAAGGCTTTCATAGACTTTTTTTTGCATGCTGCTTGAAAATTGAACCATATTGAAAAAACAAACAACCAAGAAATCTGGCTAGGAAAAAGAAAGCATATATCACACATGCTCAACCTGAATTGCTCCACGGGATTCCTCCATCTCCGCATAAGCATACTTTAGCATTTCTGAATCTAACCATGAAAAAAAAAAAAAAAAAAGAAATAAAGGAGAGAAGGAAATGAAAGAAAACAGAAGCTAATCTAGCCTTGCTAGAAGAAAAGTAATGAGCTAGTAAATTGTTAAACCAATATTAAATTAGGAATGTTAGGATAAAGTTCTATGAATGGACAATAAAAAACCAACAAATGATTAGAAAGTCTATCCACCAAAGATAAAGTAGAGAATTATCAATTATCAATACCAGGAAGAGCCTTCAAGCTCGTTGAAATACTTTGATTGTAGAGTATACTGCACCATGTTTTGCATGCCATGTAGCATAATTGTATCAAATAGTGGACTTTGATTCTCTCTATTTCATGTATGTAATAGAGTTTTTTCATTACATATTTAATGATTATAAAAAATATTACGATCGAAATATCTCAATTGAACTTCTTAGCTATAAAATTATAAATCCATTCTTAATGATTCCAAAGAATATGTACTTGGAAACAACAAATGGTATCAAATGCCACATATTTTACATGACAACATCAAATTCTAAAAGAAATCAGATAAGTAACCCATGATAATGATGGTGAGACAATTGACAAGTAAGATGAGAATGGCTAGGCATATAAATAAAATTATTCCTTAGCATTTGGATTGAGCACCAACAGATAAAAAAATAGAGAATAAAAATAAATGAATTAAAATAGTGAGATGGGTTGGAAACAAATACTATTTTGCCGCTGGAAGCAAATGGATCGATTTTCCTATAAAAATTCTCCTTTTGAATGATGTTTTCTATGAAAAAATAATTAAGAGTGACTCATTATCTATTACATTTTTACAGGAAACATATATTTTGGCAAGATCTAAAATTATTTCCCCAATTCTTAATAAAAAAGGATAAATTACCAATATGTCTTATTTTTTGAACTTATTACCCGTTAAGTCCTATTGATAAATTTATCAGTTTCTCTTATTTTTATGAATAAATTACAGTAATAAATTTATCAATTAGGACCTGTATATAAATAAGTCTAATTAATGGAATTGATTGGTAAGTGCCAAAAAAAAAAAAAAAATGCATTGAAAGAAAAAATCGCTTCATATAAAAATTTTCCCCACCAAACTTTCCAAGAACTCCCTCATTTCGGAGGGATACAACTTTCTTAATTTCAAGAACTCTCATTACATAATGCATAAGTGAAAGGCATTACCTCCAAATGTATTCAAAACCTAAAATTCATCTAGTGCAAGTGTAATATCATGCCAGTATAAGGGAGATTGGTCATGGTTCTTACTTTTTGAATGCTAGAAATCTTTTCCACGCCATCCACTGCAGTTCTTCCAATAGGAGCACAATAATAGATTACATTCTTCCACTAATGTAAACAATTAAGGATGTATGATTGTCTTTGTGTATGAACATGTTAAAAAAATTGTCTTTGTGGTATGAACATGTTAAAAAATTATAACGCAGTGTAGCTCCTTGAAAGCTTTCCAATATATTACCTTACACCCATAACAAAAAGACAAGTGGGTATATTGCCTTCGTCCCAGCTCCCACCATTTCGGCAAATCAATATCAAATGAAGGGAGAGTTAAATTTTTCATCAAATCAAAGGAGTTTCATCAAATTTTATATGTGGCTATTGGGTAGAACGTCTTCCTAGAAAATCGGGCTTTCTTTATATAAATGTCAATTTTCACTCATGGCCGAACGTCCTCTTGGACAATCGGGGCTTATAATAAGATTTGATGAAAATTTTAAATACACCATCGGATTGCATAATATTAGATCAAACTTTTCATCAATTTTTTACTCAAATTTGATGAAGCATTGGAGATGCTCTAATATTGTCAAATTTGCGGTCAATAGTTCTCTTATTTACATATAACACACTTGTGTAGACAAATCAATTTTAAAAAAATAATAGAGCAAATTACATTGGTATCCCTTGCGTCATTTTGGTCCTTATACTTTCAATTGACTCAATTTTAATCCTTAATTTTAAATTTTGTATCAATTTGCTCTAATTGATAATGTTTTAGTTAAGTAAGTTTATAATTTTGCCTTTAAAAATATCACAAATACCAATTATAAAAATGCTAAGAGTTGAATTAATTGAACTAAATTAAGACAAAGTTACAAATCCAAGGTTAAAATCGAGCTAATTGAAATTATAAAGATTAAAATGACACAATGACCAAAAATGACGTGGACTACCGTCGTAATTAACCCAACATAATATCATAATTTAAATGGAAAAGAGAGAATATTTTTCTTGCAAAATTTCTCGTGCTTTGAAAAAAGGAAAAACAAAAGAAAACAACAAACTTTGAAGCAGAATCGCAAGTACAAGAAAATGACTAAGACAACATATTCTAATAGCAGACTAATATCAACAATGTTGGTGAATAATCTTAAACAAAATTTGTGCAAAGAAGCAAAGAATTCTATTATAAGAACCAGATGGTAGTACAACAAGCATATTCTAATCAATTTCACCAACATATTTCTTTAGTTAATCGAACAAAATTAAGCTGATTGAATATAAATCATATACATATTGATTGCTATTGTGCTCAAAGAAATCTCTAAATCTCGAGTGAACTCTACTAGTGCGGATTGAAAAGTCCTTTCTAAGAAATCTAGAAACCCATCTAAGCGGATGGATTAAAATCAAAGGAGATCGAACAATCTCAAGAAAAAACACTTGTGGGAGATGGAGAGTTTGTGATAAATAAAAAAAATAAAAATAAAAACGATAACAATTACTAAGATTTTAATTAATTGACAAAATGAAGTATTGTAAAGATAGAACGGCGCCAGAGAAATGATATATGGTGGCACTTAGATCAAAACGATGCTAATTTGCGACATTTTCAAGCCTACGCCTTTAATCTAACATTGTAAATTGTAATAGATCATTTTTCTTGTAGTGAATTATTTGAGCATGCTATGTCTCATCACATTTGCAGTTGAAACTTTCTCTTGCTGACCAATGACCATCATGAATTCGGATCCCCTAGAGTGATTTTCTGTGAGGTGATCTTAAAGTGCGTTTTTTAAATGATTGAGATTTTAATTGTTCAAAAATCAAAAGTATAATAGTACAAAAGTTGGGGTATAACTGATAATTACATTAAAAAAAATCTCAACCATTCAAAAAAAGGTCATCACTATTGAGAGGGAGATTTTATGAGCTGGAATGGGCCATGGCAAAGGCCGGGCAAGTTGAGTGCCGAACACGCTTGGGCCGCGGTAGCTTGGGCTTGTCCAGAGAGGTTTTGCTTGGTTAAGGCACAGGGCCATGTTGGATCAAGCTACTTGGGCCTGTTTGTGTAGAAACCGGGCTACTAGAAGTTGCTCAGCCGAGATGACTGCCTACCATCCCGGATTCCATGGTTCGTTTAGCTTGGCAGGAAGGCGTACAGCTAACCGGCTCGACCTACCTCGAGCTCTGCTTGCCGGAATGCAACCAAGCTCGGTCGGTATGGAGCTCGGCTAGTGAGCATTGCAGCATGCGACGCAGTACGGTCATGTGAGGCCGAGGTGATTCCGCCGGGCTCCGCCAAGATATCCTGACAGTTTGGTTAGGTGGTGGTTGTTGGATTTGTGCTGACAGATGGGATAGCAGCACCACGTGTCGAGAGACTAATGGGAGTAGATTTGGGGCGCAGAAGGTATATAAGCGTGTCTGTGCCCCCCATGCTGAGATAGATGATCATTTGGTGAGATACACTTAGACATTCAACTCTCTACTCTCTCTCTCTCTATCCCTGAGTGTGTGCTAACTTGACCGTCGGAGGGGTTTTCTGGCCACACACCACCGGGTAGCTCACCGCCGTTGTGTTCGCAGGTCGATCGGACAGACAGGGAGTTGGGAAGAAAGGAGTACGGGCTTGCCAGAATATTTGCTCCTCGTACAATTGGCGCCGTCTGTAGGAACCTTGATAGACAAAACCTTGTCTTCCAAGCTCGTTTGATCGCCGTCCATGGCGAACAACAACGAGATTCCGTTGTCCGCCATCGACGGAGTTACCCCGGAGTCAGCTAGACGGAGAGAAGGACACCCCGCCATTCCTCTGATCGCAGACCTGGAGACTTCTCCAGAAGGACATTCGAGAGACGCGCGGGATAAGCGCGGAAGAAGCTTTGGTCATTCTCGGAGTCCAGACGGTCACCGGCGGCGGAGAGATTCCCACGCCAGACGTCTGGAGCACAAGTTAAGAGACCAAGACGCCGTCATCCGGAGAATGGCAGTGGAGATGGAAGATCTTA
Organism: Camellia lanceoleosa; assembly: GCA_025200525.1. Taxonomy (NCBI): domain Eukaryota; kingdom Viridiplantae; phylum Streptophyta; class Magnoliopsida; order Ericales; family Theaceae; genus Camellia; species Camellia lanceoleosa. Next base: position 23,224,586 of record CM045760.1, read on the forward strand.
AACGGCATGTCAAAGGGAAGGGTGTTGCTGGAGTGGGAGACCATAGTGAGCACACCCAACCACACCGTTCAGGCAGTCAAAGCCAGCGGCACACTCCTTCCCTTTCTATTACTAGAAGCTACAGGGTTGGAGAGTTTGACGCGCCTGAAAAGAGGTCTAGTGCGCAAGACAGTACCTATCAGCCCTCGCGTCCAGCGACGACGTCGAGGTATTCCTATTCCGGTTCCTTAGAGGACTTGCGGGCAGTCTTGAAGGAGCGGGCTCGCCGGCGGGTGACTCAGAGGGTACCGGCGTTCCAACGGTTATCCTGTGGGGGTCGCGCCAGTGAAGAGGTCGTAGTGCCTCCACCCCGCCTTGCTGTGCCTCCTCCTCCAGACACAGACTTGGCAAGGTTGAGTGCCATACCTTTCTTCCTGGAGATAGAAACAACACCGCTTCTCGCGGGCTTCCACAAGCCAAAGTTCACGCTCTACGACGAAAAGACCGATCCATACATGCATGTAAGCCACTTCCGACAGGTCATGGCCGGACATAGGCGGAATGACACTCTTATGTGCCTTATCTTCTCGTCAAGTTTGGGCGAGTTGGGCTTGAAATGGTTTGAGATGCTGCCGGAGGGGAGCATCGAAAGGTGACAGCAGTTGGCAGAAGCCTTTGTGACGCGTTTCAAAACCAACACCAGAACGCCAAAGGAAGTTGACCACCTTCTTAGTGTCAAGATGGAGCTGAGCGACACACTCAGGGCATACAACTCCAGATACTGGGAAACCTTCAATGAGATCTTGGATTGCCTGATCAACCTGGCAATCACACAATATAAGCGTGGTCTCCCAATCGGACATAGACTGCGAGACTCGCTTACCATGCACCAGCCGACATCCATGGGTCAACTCATGCAGCGCATCAACGAGCACATCCGAGTAGAAGATGATGCGCAAAGATCTACCGCGAAGGCAACCCGTGAGCAACAGCATAAGAGGTCGGCCGCAAGGTGCACGTGGTCGGACAGAGACTAATCGTTCAAATGATCGCACCGAGGAATCTGACCGAGGTTCAAATCGTCAAAACTGGCGTAGGGGTCGACGGAATGACCGAGATGAATACCCCCGCGACGACCTAGCTGTTGCAAACAGAAGGTTGAAAGCTCGGACGGGTATCACCACGATCTTTAAGATTCCAATCTATCGCATACTTAGTGAAATTCGTGACGAGGATTACGTCCGATTTCCTACTAAGTTAGGCGATGCGCAAAAAGGCTTCAATCCGCGGTACCACTGCATATTCCACCGGGAGCGCGGACACTTGACAGAGGACTATTTGCCTCTAAAGCAACACTTGGAGGAGCTAGTCGCAGTCGGACACTTGGACCTTTACATTGATGGGGGTGCGAAGGCCGTACATCAAGCCTCGGTTGACCCGCGTGGACCGGATGACCTGGAGGCACCCCTACAAGGAGTTGTTAATGTCATCCACGGTACAGTGGAGCCGGCACGTATATGCGAGCTCTGAGGTATGATCAAGAAGGCAGAACACATGAGGGAAATTTTGTCGGTCCAGCCCGTGATCAAGAGGGGGAAGACTGAAGAGAAAGACGTGATCAGTTTCTCTACAAGGGACTTAGAGCGCATTCAGACGCTGCACAACGATGCCTTAGTGGTCACACTCCGCGTCAAGGAATTCGATGTCAAGTGCATCTTGATCGACCAGGGAAGCTCGGTCTAGATTATGTATTACGACGCGTTCAAACAGCTCAAACTCTGAGATACAGACTTGGCTCCGGCAACTTCGCCACTGGTTGGTTTCAACTCGCAACCGGAGTGGCCTTTGGGAAAAATTATTCTGTCGGTCAAAGCGGGATCCGTGGTCAAGCAAGTGGAGTTCTAGGTATTGCAAGTGTCGTCTACGTATAACCTGATCCTTGGAAGGGGATGGCTTCACGCTATGCAAGCCATAGCGTCGACCTATCATCAAGTGATGAGATTTCCCTTAGTTATGGGGGTAATTGAGGAAGTTTGGGGCGATCAAGTCATGTCGAAGCAATGCCTCGTGGCAGTGAACGGGAGCTGAGCTGCCAAAGGCTTCGTCCAAATGATTGAAGGACCGGAAGACCGGGGAGTCCTTGACGACGTGGGCACCAAGGCTAAGGACAAAGTCGTTGAAGAGTTGGTGGAAGTGCGGATTGACATGGAGAGCCCGAACAAGTTCTTCTTGCTCGGATCAAGCCTTACCACACAAGAAAGGACCGAGATGGTGGAATTTTTTATGGCAAATATTGAAGTCTTCAGATGGTCGCCTTACGACAAGCCCAGCATCGATCCAAGTTTTATTTGCCATCACCTCATTGTTTTCCTCGGGGCAAAGCCGGTCATTCAGAGAACGAGGAGATCGGCGCTACACCATGCCGAGGTAGTTGTAGAAGAGGTGAAGAACCTGCTTGAGGCACGAGCTATCAGGAAGTGCACTACCCTCGGTGGATTTCAAACACGGTCGTTGTACCTAAGAAGAATGGAAAGTGGTGAGTTTGCATCGACTATAAGACCATCAACCGAGCTTGCCCTAAAGACAGCTTTCTTCTACCCAGAATAGACCAGCTTGTTGATCTAACGGCCGGACATAACAGGCTCAGTTTTTTGGATGCTTACCATGGTTATCATCAAATTGCCATGCATGGCCTCGACTGTGAGATCACCTCTTTCACTACTCTAAAGGGACTCTTCTACTACCAAGTCATGCCTTTTGGTTTGAAGAATACCGGGGCAACTTTCCAAAGGATGGTGACCAAGATGTTCGCTCCTCTACTAGGCCGGACAATGGAGGCTTATATTGATGATATGGTAGTCAAAAGCCGGCATCAAGCAGACCATTTGTCTGACTTGGCCGAGATGTTTGCCATTCTCAAACGGCACAAGCTACACCTGAATGCGTCTACGTGTGCCTTTGGCATGGGATCCGAAAAATTCTTAGGCTTCCTAGTCACAAACCGAGGCATTGAGGCAGACCCCACACAAATCCGAGCTGTACAAGAATTAAAGCAGCCAAGCTCGGCTAAGGACGCGCAGTATCTGGCCAGAATGGCTGCCGCGCTTAACCGATTCATAAGCCGGTCATCAGATCGCTGCCGCCCTTTCTTTCAAGCTTTAAAATCAAAGTTCTCATGGGATGAAGAATGTGACCGGGCTTTGGCCGAGCTCAGGGAGTATCTGTTTTCAGCACCACTGTTGGTAACACCGAAGCCTGGCGAAGAAATTTACCTTTATCTGGCCGTCTCCCAGCATGCAGTTAGTGCGGTGCTTGTCCGGTCGGAAGGAATCAAGCACCTCTCTATCTTCTACGTAAGCAAAACCTTGTTACCAGCAAAGTCGAGATACTTGCCGCTGGAAAAACTTGCGTTGGCATTGATAATGGCCTCCAGGAAGTTGGCGCACTATTTCCATGCTCATACAATCATTGTTTTGACCGAGTTCCCCCTCAAAGCTTTGTTCGAACGGGCGGACTTCTTCGGTCGAATTCTCAAGTGGGCGGTCGAATTGGGGCAGTTTGACGTCAAGTTCCAACTGCGCACTGCCATAAAGGCCCAGACATTGGCCGATTTTGTTGCTGAATTCTCACCCGGGATTCATCCGGTCTGCCTAGTGGATCTTGCGGCGGCAGCCGAGAAGGTGAGTACAGATATAACCGAAGTCACACAGCAAGGCGATGTTGGCGACGCGGAACTCGCGCGCCCCGCTGAAGCACCTTCAGTTAGCACGACGCTACAGCTCGGCGATACGACGACGGAGTTGGATATTACCGACCAACCTGCTCTGTCCGGTGCCGCATCACCAGGAGGGGAGGAAGTGGAACCGATCAGCATTGAACCTGACGCCGTACAGCCGAGCGACCATGCGCCTATCCACCTGCAAGCCTCTCAGGATCCCTCAGAATGTTGGAAGCTCTTTGTGGGCGAAATGTGAAAACTTTTAGTAGATGGGGCTTTTAACCGCCACGGTGCCGGATTGGGCATAGTTCTGATTTCGCCAGATGGACTGACCATCGAACACTCTATCACCCTTGGATTCCCTGCATCAAACAATGAGGCTGAGTACGAGGCGCTTTTGGCCGAGCTCAAGAGCGCGCTTCAGATGCACGCATCCGAGCTAATGGTTTATAGTGATTCCCAACTTGTGGTTAACCAAGTTTCTGGGGTTTACGAAGCTAAAGACGACAGAATGGCAAAGTACCAAGCTCGGGTAAGAGACCACATCAAGTGATTCCAGGCAATAAGGGTCCAACAAATTGGCTGTGAAGAAAACGGCCGAGCAGATGAATTAGCGGGGCCTGCTTCCATGGTCGATAGCACATCTCCCAGCCCTCTCCTGATTGAATTCTTTCCGAGGCCCAGCATTGAGGAAGCCAAGCAGACAGAAGTACTCTGCACCTAGCTAGGTCTTTCCTGGATGGACGCAATTATCCTCTTCCTCAAAGATCGGACCCTTCCCACCGACAAAAAGGAAGCACATAAAGTCCAGGTGAAGTCAGAGTGGTTTTGGCTATCCATCCGGGCGCTTTATACAAGAAGTCTTTCACGGTCCCTATCTCAAATGTGTACACCCAAGCGTGGAAGCTTTCTGCATTTAAATTCACGAAGGCATATGGCGATCACATAGGGGGCAGATCTTTGGCCTACCGAGCTATCTCGCAAGGATATTGGTGGCCGTGCATGCAAGCAGACGCGCAGAAGTATGTTCGCAAATATGAGAAGTGCCAGAAGTTTGTCCACCAAATCCACCAGCTAGCCAGGGAACTTCTTCCCCTCACCAGCCCTTGGCCCTTTGTGATGTGGGGGCTAGATATAGTGGGGCCACTCCCAACGGCACCAAGCAACCGGAAGTTCTTCATCGCGGCTACAGACTACTTCACCAAATGGTTGAAGCCGAGCCTTTGGCAACAATCAAGGAGAAAGATGTCAAACGGTTTGTCTGGCAGAATGTGGTAATGCGGTTTGGCGTCCCCAAAATTCTGATCTCTGATAACGGCACCCAATTTGACGGCCGCCTATTCAGAGGATTTTGTGAAGACTTGAAGATTGAATTCTGCAACTCTATCCCGGCTTACCCGCAGTCCAACGGTCAAGCCGAAGCATTAAACAAGACCATTCTTGACGAGTTGAAGAAAAGGCTTGAGAAAGCCATGGGAAAATGGGCCAAGGAGCTCCCAGGCGTTCTTTGGGCATATCGAACGACCTCGCGGCGATCCATCGAGGAAACTCCTTTTGCCTTGGCATATGGCATGGAGGCGGTCATCTATTTGGAAGTCGGTATGCCCACTTTCTGCAGTGAAAGTTTTGAGCCCGAGCTGAACGTCGAAGCCATTGCCCTGGAATTGGACCTAGTGGAAGAATGCCGGGAAAAGGCTCTCATCCATGTGGCTGCCTACCAACAAGAGCTTTCAAGAAAATACAACAAAACAGTGCACCCTGCACTGCTCAAAGTAGGCGATCGGGTTTTGAGGAAGGTCATGGGCAACACCGGTGCCAGTGAAGGCAAACTAGGGGCAACCAGGAAGGACCCTACAAGATAACCGGTCTGCGGGCAAGGGGCATACCACTTGGAGGATTTGGAGGAAGAGGAATACCCCGCCATGGAATGCGCCAACCTCAAACTGCATTTATTTTTAGCTTTTGTGTTCTTTTTGTGCAAAGGAATTTTTGCCTCACACTTCGAATGTAATATTCTTTTTGTCAATATAATAGAAGTGTCTCATCTTTGCTTTAGCATTCAGATTGTTGTTTTTACTTTGAGATTCCAACCGAGATGTTTTATTCGGTTGATTAAAGATGATTTACTCAAACTTTGAATGTTAACCGAGATGTTTTATTCGGTTGACTAAGTTGATGATTTGCTCAACTTTGAGGTTTTCAACCGAGATGTTTTATTCTGGTTGTCTAAGTTGATGATTTGTTCAACTTTGATTTTTTCAACCGAGATGTTTTATTCCAGTTGACTAAGTTGATGATTTGCTCAACTTTGATTTTTTTCGACCGAGTTGTTTTATTCCGGTTGACTAAGTTGATGATTTGCTCAACTTTGATTTTTTCAACCGAGATGTTTTATTCTGGTTGACGAAGTTGATGATTTGCTCAACTTTGGTTTTCTTCAACTGAGATGTTTTATTCCGATTGACTAAGTTGATGATCTATTCAACTTTTGTGAAAACTTCAACCGGGATGTTTTATTCCTGGATCGAGTTGATAATTTACTCAATTTCATGATTCAAACCGAGATGTCTTTTTCGGTTAAATAAGTTAAACAAGATGGTTTGTTTTGTCGAAGTATTTTGTCCGGCTGAAGTTATTTAGCTTGAAGACCGTGCAAACACTTGATGAAAATTGAACTTTTTCATTGATGTGCAAAATAATTACAAGAGGAGGGGCAGATAGCCCGGTTACATGTTCAAACAAAAAGAAAGAAGACAAAGGAGAATTAAACTAAGGGGGAAAGGTCTGCGAATTCATCCCCGGTCGCGGTCACCTCCAGATCAACCGGGGTTGTGGTCTCATGGGCGCCGGTCTTCTCCTGGCCGGCCTGATTTGGGCGGTTGTCACCTTCCGCATTCTCCTTAGCATCTTCAGCTTCTTCTTCCTCTGCCTCAGCCTGCAATGTGCTGAAGACGTCGTTGGCATATGGCACAAGGTACGTCAGCAGGAAGGCAACTGGAGGAGAGGCGAACATGTCGATTCCAGGTCCTTGGCCGAGCTGTTCGCAAGCAGCCTTCCATCTCGCCTTGAAGAAGATGTTTTGGGTGGCATGGACTTGCTTGGTGTAGCTCTCCTCGGCTTCCTTGAAACCAGCATTGTTAGCATCCTCCAGCTCCTTTTTATTTGATTCTTTCAAAGTCTCCAGTTCAGCCTGGAGCGCGTCCCTTTCTTTCTCGGCGTTTCCAAGCTGGCCGAGCAACCTAGAATTGTCAGAGTTTGCCATCTCCAGCGAAGCTTTGGACCGACCGAGCTCGGCTTGAAGGTGTTCCACCTGGTTGGCAGAGTCGGTGGCCTTCTGCCGGAGTCGGTGAATGCGCTCCATGACCAAGTGTTGTTTTTGGATGGCCTGTAAGAAGAAGGTTTGATTAGAAAGAAAACTGAGCAAACACTTGGAATTTTTTTTTGGCAAAGTGTGCAAAGTTCTTACCATGGTCATGGACTTGACCGAGGACTTCACCACCCGGGTGTCCGGTACCTGGTCGCTGCCGAGCACGTCGCTTGGTAGCAGTAAGGCCTTGGTTAGGTCAAAGGCCAGCAGGTGCTCCTTGTCACCTTTGACTAAGGCGGTTGCCGGGATCTCTCTACCCCGGTGCTTGAGCTGCGGCCTCCATGGCGGAGTTGGGTCAGTGATCACAGCAGGTTGCTCGGTGTTGAGCTCCGCAACTAGCTCGGTGAAAGGGTCTGCACGTGGCCTTTTGCTGGCCCGGTGGTTGTCTTTGTTGGCTTGCCCGGTGGCGGGAGACGCCAGTGCAACCATGGTCCCGCTAGATTGCCCGGCAGCAGGAGAGCGGGTTATGGCGTTTCGGGATCTCGGTGGAGGTGGCGGTGATGAGGTTCTTGATGCGGCTTCTTTTGGCCATCTCGTCTGCCTCGGTCAACCGGATGAGTGGCACGTCCGGTAGTGTGGGATCGGGAGGTGGAGATGGAGCGTGAAGAAAGTCTGTGACTTTGCTTCAATGTGGAGCTGAATATCTGTATGTCGGTGTGTAACTGAGGAGCTTGTGGCAATCCCGATTACGGTAGTGGAACATGGTTCTGATGGCTGCTTTGTTGGGATAATGATAGTGGGCTTGCAGGGCTTCGATTGCTGCAAAGAAAAGCAGAAAAGATATTAAGTACAGAATAGTGAAGAAATTTAAATTGACCGAGTAGGTAGCACGGCTTACATGTTGCACCGAAGTTCTTGTTAATGAACCAATTCGGTACGTCGGCTGTTTCATAGTTGCCGGACACCCAGAAAAAGTCATCATCGTGCAAGTCCTTGTCTGGGGTGCCGGTCACTATTTTCTCCTTGCCCGGTCTGATTTTTAAATAGTAGGCAAGGCCATCGCCTGTATGCCCGAGGGTATACCGGCGCAGTATCTCGGCTAGTCCTAGGTTTGTTCATAGCTGGTTGTTCAGTTCGTGGATCCCGTTGATTATTCTGTAAATGTTAGTTGAGACCTGGGTTGGAGCTAGCCCGGTGCGCTGCAAGAATTCGCAGATCAGCGGGTTAATCGAGAAGCGGAGGCCCTTTTCTATAATGGATAGCACGGTGAAGGGACACTGGTCTAATCTGTCCCATGGGGTTGTGTCCTCAACGCCAAGCTCTAAATGAACGTCGTCCGGGATACTGTACTCTTCCCGAAACGCGGCCAGGGCAACCGGAGTGTCGACAAAGAAGTGGTAGCGCCCATGTGTACCGTTTAGCTTTACCGAGGTGGTTTGGCACAGACTGGTGTTTGATGGCTGCTCGGTCTTTAAGAGCCTCGATATTGGTCTGTGGTCTCCTTGGACTCTGCAGGAAAATGAGGGTAATTGTAAGTGGAAGCGTGGTCGCACAAAATGAGCTTGACTTTAGCTCGGTCAGGAAAAGTGCCAGACCACCTCGGTCGCGAAGGCAAACTAAGGAGCTCGGTCGCTCAAGTGGACCAAATGTTAGCCCGGTCGAGCAGCCAAGTCCTCTGCCTGCCTTGGTTTCTACTAAGGTTTTGGCAAACTTGTGATTTGCTCGGTCTTAACGTTTTTTGGGATCAAAAGAAGATCTGGAGCCCGGTCCACCCCAGATCTTCAGGTGTTCATCAGTGAAGCTGAAGAACAGCAAGCAGAACAAGGGACAGGGAAGGGTTTTGGGGAACTATACCCTAAAATCTATGGTTTTAGTGCCCTAAAACAAGAAATACCAATTGAAATAGCTATAAAGAGGACGAAGAACTTACCAGAATGGGGCTGGAGGTGAGTCTTCAGGCATGAACGCAGCAAGACGTAAGAAGAAAGCTCTTCGAAGGCTCTGAAGCTCTGGAACGTCAAGAGCTAAAGAAGAGTCAGTAAGGACGAAATGAAAGTGGAAGTGAAATATAAATAGAAGTGAGAGACCGCCAAAAATTTTGAATGTGAAGAGACGTGATGGTTGGCTGCTCGAGGCCAATAAACGAGCGACGCGTGTCCCAATTAATGGCGGCGTCAGAGTTGAAGAGACAGGAAGGCGAGATGAGACGTCGGCCAAGCAAATCGAAGAACCGAGCACTGGAATTAGTGCGGTTGACGTCTTGCAAACAACAGACCGAGGAAGGGTCTGCCCCGGTCGGATCATGTAATCCCGGTCACGCTTGTGCGGACGGAATTAAGGGGCAATTAAGAGGGAGATTTTATGAGCTGGAATGGGCCATGGCAAAGGCGGGCAAGTTGAGTGCCGAACACGCTTGGGCCGCGATAGCTTGGGCTTATCCAGAGAGGTTTTGCTTGGTTAAGGCACATGGCCATATTGGACCAAGCTACTTGGGCCTGTTTGTGTAGAAACCGGGCTACTGGAAGTTGCTCGGCCGAGATGACTACCTGCCATCCCAGATTCCATGGTTCATTTAGCTCGGCAGGAAGGCGTACGGCTAACCGGCTCAACCTACCTCGAGCTTGGCTTGCTGGAATGCAACCAAGCTTGGTCGGTATGGAGCTCGGCTAATGAGCATTGGGGCATGCGGCGCAGTACGGTCGTGTGAGGCCGAGGTGATTCCGCCGGTCTGCCGGGCTCCACCGAGATATCCTGACAGTTTGGTTAGGTGGTGATTGCTGGATTTGTGCTGACAGATGGGATAGCAGCACTACGTGTCGAGAGACTAATGGGAGTAGATTTGGGACGCAGAAGGTATATAAGCGTGTCTGTGCCCCCCATGCTGAGACAGATGATCATTTGGTGAGATACACTTAGACATTCAACTCTCTCCTCTCTCTCTCTCTATCCTTGAGTGTGTGCTAACTTGACCATCGAAGGGGTTTTCCGCCACACACTGCCGGGTAGCTCACCGTCATTGTGTTCGCAAGTCGATCAGATAGACAGGGAGCTGGGAAGAAAGGAGTACGCTTGCTGTAATATTTGCTCCGCATAACTATCTATGTGGATAAGGAAGATAAAAATAGTAATTAATTAGTAATAATATTGAAGCAGTTAAACCCCCATTAGTACAATATTGTTCATTTTGAGCGTACCCTTACAGCTTGAGGGATGTGGAATGGACACCTATTGAGCTCCTACATAGGTCCCAGTTGACTGGCTTCCTGATAAGGGAGTTCTCACAGACACTCATTAGGCTCCTACATAGGTCACTAGTTGATTGGCTTCCTGAAAAGGAAGTTCCCACAGACACCTATTGGGCTCTCACATAAGTCCCCAATTAACTGGCTTCTTGAGAAGAGAGTTCCCACAGACATCCATTGGGCTCCCACATAAGTCCCTAGTTGATTGGTTTCCTGATAAGGGAGTTCCCACAGACATCCATTGGGAGTTCCCACAGATAACGCCAAATGAAGTAGCCAACCCTCCATTAGCACAATATTGTTCGCTTTGGGCGTAATCTCACAACTTTGTGCTAATTTGAACGAGTTAGTTAACTTATGTAGTGGAGTGTGGTTTCTTCACGGAATGATATGGAATGGACACTCATTGGGCTTCCATAATTGTGTACATGGTTGTCAGAGGCAAGACGCATCACTGTGTGGCTCTAGGAAATTAGGAAAGGGATTGGCTTTCCTCAAATCTCAAATCGGATTGAAAGGTACTGTTGAGCCTATGGGGGCCTACCACGAGTCCCATTTCGATAATTCGAACCGTTCAATATGTAGAACTCATCGAGTACTATATACTTATAAAAAATCACATTGATCGAATATCGATAGCTATTTTATTGCATCAAATTTTTGTCAACCGTTTATTTATTCATCGTCCATTTTTTTTAATACAAAACTGATTTGATCACGTAACTATTGATATTCAATCAACGTGATTTTTTATAAGCACATAGTACTCGATAAGTTTTACACATTAAACGGTTCAAATTATCGGAACGAGACCCGTAGTAAGCTCGGATTAGAGGGAAGCCAGACCCATTAGGAAAATGCAAATGTTGTATTGTGAGAAATAGAATTTTCTAACTATTCCTTTTTTTGTTACTCTTTTTTTTTTTTTGCCTTACTTCTTTCTTTTTCTTTTTTTTTTTCTATTTCTATTTTTAATTGTTACTCTTTTTGTGTGTGTGTGTGTGTGTGTGTGTGGGAACAAAAACAAATGGCTATTTCATTAGTAGAAATATGATATGGCATAGCCCAATAAGAATCCAAGATAACGAACACAACCCATGCTGTAAAACAAACCAACCAACCCATAACAAATTGCAGGGTGGAGGATTGAGGTTGAAACCTAACCCTAGCTTATTGGGTAGAGATAAAAACGAAATTTAATCAAAAGTCTCTCATAATAAAATTTGGGTAAATTATATTGACACCCCCTAAAGTTTATGTTTATTACAGTTCCCCCTTCGCGTGTTGAAAATTACATCTCCCCCCCGAGGTTTAAAGTTTCATTACAGATTCTCTCCTCAGCAATTTAATTTTTTTAAATACCAATTTTGCCATCGCTAGGTAAATTACATTGACACCCCTCACATTTTAGAAATTATAATCCCCTCTCTAAGGTTTAAAGTAGCATTATCAATTGCTCCCTCGGTTAGTATTAATTGGAAAAAAAATTATTCGAAAAAAAAATTAATTGAAAAAAAAATTATTTCAAAAAAAAATAATTGAAAAAAAAAATTATTTGAGAAAAAACTAATTGAAAAAAAAATTGTTAATAAAATTTTTTAATTTTTGTTTAAAAACCAACATAAACTTATTTTTTGAATTTATGTTTTTTCCTCAAATTTACAAACTGAGACAACATTTTACAAACCAAAAAAATTATCAAACAAGTTTTTATGACAATTTTTTTAATTTTTATAAATATAAATTGAAAACTGAAAACGAAATGGTTACCAAACAGGCCTCAGATAGTAAAAATGTCGTAAAATTAACAAATAATTAAATAAGTTACCAACATAAGAAATGACTTATCAAAAGATTCTTAAGCTATGTATGGTTTGATTTTTAGAAAAAAAAAATTTAAAAATTAAAAATTAATTTGGTTAAGAAATAAGAAATGAAAAATAATTATCATTTAAGGGTAAAAAATAATTATCATTTTAACTTTTGGCCAGGTTATATATATACGTATGGTTGTTTCAATTTAATTTGTAAAACATTATTTCTAACCACTCGAAAGATAAAAATTATATAAAAATAATAATTATTTTTTATTTTTTATTTCTTAACCAAATTAATTTTTAATTTTAAAAAAAAAAATTTTAAAATCAAACCATACATAGCCTAAGAATCTTTTAGTAAGTCATTTCTTACATTGGTAACTTATTTAATTATTTGTCAATTTTACCACATTTTTACCATCTGAAACCTGTTTAGTAACCATTTCGTTTTCAATTTTTATTTACAAAAATTTAAAAAACTGCCATAAAAACTTGTTTGATAATTTTTTTTGGTTTATAAATGGTTGTCTCAGTTTTTAAATTTGAGGAAAAAAAATAAATTCAAAAAATGAGTTTACGTTGGCCTTTAAACAGAAATTTAAAAATTTTACTAACAATTTTTTTTTCAATTAATTATTTTTTTCAATTAATTTTTTTTCTAATTAATTTTTTTTTTTCAATTAATTTTTTTCTAATTAATACTAACCAAGGGGCCAATTGGTAATGTTACTTTAAACCTTAGGGAGGGGATTGTAATTTCTAAAATGTGAGGGGTGTCAATATAATTTACTTAGTGAGGGCAAAACAGGTATTTAAAAAAATTAAATCGCTGAAGGGGAGAATCTGTAATGAAACTTTAAACCTCAAGGGGGAGATGTAATTTCCAAAACGTAAGGGAGGGAACTGTAATAAACATAAATCTCAAGGGGTGTCAGTGTAATTTACCCATAAAATTTTAATACACTAAGGAAAAGTATAAAAAAAATTTCATTGAACAGTCCAACACATTCCGTTATTACTAAAATATTAAACTTTAAAATAATAAAACTTTTGATCAAGATGTCGATTTTTAATAAAATTAATAGTTTTATAATCCTATCAAATAAGATCCATGTTGACTATGAAATTTTTAAAAAAAATATATATTATTAATATATTACTCTATTTAACATTAACATGTTACTCTGATAATATTGTCCATAAAAAAAAAGAAAAAAAAAGAAGATATTTTATTTTGTTCTTACTCAAATGTCCCTCCTCTTTAAGGGGTTTACGAAACAAAATAAATTGAGCTTTTTTGTTTTCACTAAACAATGGTCTAATGGAGGAGTTTGGCTAAATTTTCTAGGATAAAATCAACAACACTTGATACATAAAAGAAAAAGACTATGTGTAGACGCGCCCCCGTGGGGCTTGCCATCTAACAGTTCGCAGGACTCGATTTTGTGTCACGGTTCTAAATCTGAACCAAAGAGTCCAACTCTGGCAAATCGTTTTGAGAAAAACAGATTTGTGAAAAGAAGTGCCAAACATGGACTGCTTTGCCAGATTACAGAGTCGCCACCTAAATATTTTAAAAAAAGGGGAAATTTAGGAAACCCTGACTCGGTGCCAAAGGCCACATGTCCGTCATAACCAAAGTGTCTTGGCTCGGGAGCTTGGGTACGATCGGGGAAGGTCAGCTATGAGCACCCCCTTTCGCCCGGTCCGAAGACCGGCCTCTACTAACCGTGATATCTTATTTTGAAAACCTTATGTGTTCTTATTCCGGTTATTAGCCTAGAATTACTATGTTATGCGTGCAGCAAACAAATATAGACCAAATCGCCTAAGTTGGAACAAGACATTGCGTGTTTGTTTTGAAAATGATTTGCTACTCGCAAGTAGGCTAAAATGCAGATTTTACCACCCTCAAGTGGGCTTTTGGAAAAGATGATTTTGCCACTAACTAGTGGGCTTCAAAACTCACAGTTTTAATATGTTGTCCCAATTTAGGTAATTCAACCTCCATCCACAGGCATTCAAACAGTTTATCACATAAGCACTTAGCCGCATGTTAAGCATACTGTCATGGCAACATTCACACACATGCGGTATGCTAAAGCATGAAAGCTCACCTAGTACTCCAAGCCAAAACAGAAGCTTATTAGAAATCCATGCATGGACCTAAGCATACTGAAATGTCTAATGCAGCACATACAAGGATGTAATCTAGACAGGCTCGGCTATCCTAGACATGGTATATGAAATGCTATCACATAGCACGTATTCAATTTTGGAATTTGAAAATTGCGATGCAGTTTGTATGATGTACCGAGCCTGGTGCATGTAAACAAATGCATGGATGCACGCATGCATTGCATAAGGTATGCTAATTTAAAATGCCCTAATCTACCACTGGAAGCGGGTAAATAAAAGGGTTAGAAAGAAGCGGGGGTTGGAAGACATGCATCACACTCACCCACACTTATTACATTTTTGCCCTCACTCGGAGGGACCGAATAAATAAATATCTGATCCAGAAGATTAAATGAATAAATAAATTATTACAAATTCGTAAGTCCTAAAATTAACGAATCAAAATGAAATGAAATGGGGCCTCGGCCTGCCTTGGAATCTTGTGAATGATGCATGCTCGATGTCCGCCTTGCCGGAAACCCGTCTGATGACACTTCTTGCTTATTTTTCTTTGCCTTGCTCCTCCAAAAATTACCAAAGTCCCAAGAAACCTTCCTTGCACTCTTTGAGTGCCATCGGTGGAGGAAAACACCACCTTTGCTTGTGGTGACCACCGCTGCAATAGAAGATTATCGGCACAAAAAATGTGCGGTCGGCACTAAAGAGTGCCGGTCGGCACTAAATTCTGCGAGAGACAGTTTGTGACAACAGACGGCGATTGCATGACATGGAATTCCAAGCAAATGTGTGCACCAACACATCCCTTATCATGTTTTTGACTCAAGGGAGATGTGCCTCGGTTCTCGGACCACCAATCACGCATTTCCATGCATGATGGCCCAAAGAACCAAGAGGGCAATTTTGATTTCAAATGCATGCAATGCAAACAAGCACATAAGGGGTGCTAAGCCTCCATCACACTTCACTTCAAGAGGCCTAGCATGTATGCCAATGTGATGCAATCCTAGACATGGCAACTAGTATGCAAAATGGCAATATATGGCAAACATACAAGTAAGCACACAAGGCAAGCATGCAAACCACACGGGGATGGACTTAAACATGGATTAGGCAGCTCTAAGTAGGCCTAAAAGCAGTGGCCAAATGGACCAACAAGGTAGACAAACATCCATGCAATCATGCAAGCCAAAAGGCCTAAGGCTAAGGCACAAAGTAGAGCATTCAACCATCCCCATACATGACCATTCATGGCATATATCAAGCAACCAAAAACAGATTTTCAGCATGCTAAAATACACCTAAAACTCACACACATGGCATCCCAAAAGCTCTAAACACACAAGGCCTATTCTTAGGCATAAAAGGACACACCTTTGAAGCATGAAAGAGATGACAAGCACAAACATGTGAGCATGATTTAGGGACTGAAATGTGATCTAAAATGATGCCAAATCATGAGATCAAGGCAAGCTAAACACGCTAGAGACTCACACACCCCAAGGCTAGCAAGCCAAAATGCAAAGTGACTATATAAGGCATGTCATGGATGGCCTAAACAACCAAAAACAGATCTTATACATGGAAAAACAAGCACATTTTCAGTTTATGATCAGCCACAAAAACAAAAGCAAGATAGGCTAACAACTCATGCAAGATTACGGTAAATCACATGGATTTCAAAGCAAGTGCATGATAGAGAGGCCAAACATGGTTGAGCCCTTCTTCAATGTTGAAGAAGGGCTCAAAAAAAGCCTCTTTACAGTATATGACAGCCCCAAAATCAGTAAGCATACAAGGCTAACAAACCATGCAAAAATGAGGCTAAAACATGGATTTCAAAGCAAGTAGCCTAAGGATTATCCAAACAATGTTGAGCCCTTCAACAATGTTGAAGAAGGGCTCAAAATAAGCCTACTCTTAGCTTACATCATGCTCTGAAACAGATCATACACAAGCCAAATATTCTATGCAAGAAACATGGCATACAAGAGGATATTGAGATAGGTGCTAGATGCAGCCACCAAACGGCAAGGGGTCCTCAATCAAACATGAAGAGGACCCCAAAATAAGACTATTTGAAGTTTGGGTCGGAGCCCAAAAGTGCTTGCAACTAAGGCTAAGAAATGAAGCAAGAAAATGCAAGAAAGGGAAGATAGAGACTTACCCTTGAAGACCAATGAACCAGCACCTCTTGGACCAAGTTTAGGTGCTCCTAAGCTCTGCAAATGTCCCCCAAGTCGTTGGAAATGGAGTGGTGGTGTTGTGCTATGGGTTGGTGAAGGAATGGCCAAGAACAATGGAGTTTTGGAGGCAAAGGAGTGAGATATAGAGAGATAGAGGGTTATATATATCTATATCGATATATATCTATATATCTCTGGTTTTTGTTCCAAATCTCCAACCCTAGACAATGGAGAGGAGAGGCTGCTTATATAGGCAAGCACAACAAGACTTAGAGGCTAAGTTTCAAAGGGTCAAAGGGTGCAAGGCTTGTAAGGGAAGCTTGGACGGTGGTAAGGCTTCTTGAGGAAGCCAAGACAAAGGGTCAAGGCTTCCTCAAGAAGCCATGAGCAAAGGTGCAAAAATGGGGTTAAAGGGTGCAAAATGGGCACATGTATGCACGTGGGTCGAGTTCTGTGCATCCCAGCTGGCACAGCTGTCATGCACCGAGCTAGGGGTGCAAAGGGTTCAACCCGCCAGCCAATTTGATTTTCGGCCAAAATAAAGTGCGGTCGGCACTCTTTGCTGCCGGTCGACAAAATAGAGTGCCGCCAGATGATTCCTTGCTCAAAACATGGGCGGTGGGTATGCAAATCGAAGCCCCGGAAGTTAGCTTTCCAATGGCGCAAACCTTGCGACAAAATTCCTCCTGTGCAAAAAGTTATGCCCTTTTCCGGGAAGTCGCGCAGACTCGATCCAAGGGATGATGCCTAGCTTCAACCAATCATATCTCCTCCACCGGACTTGGCTCTAGGAGATTCTTGAGTGCAAAGTGAAGCCCGGAAGTCTTCTTTCCAATGATGGTGGCCTCATAGCTTAACTCCAAGTATGCAATTGAATAAGCCCGATTTAGCGAGGGTGCTCGATTCCCTTCTACCGGATCTCTTAGAACTTCTCCCAAACCAGTTTCTCCTCTCCTTTCCTCTTTTCTTCAACTCCAAACCCTTAAACAAAGTGTTTGGGAAGATTTGCCTCTCTTCTTGCGAAGAATTGAACACTGCCTGCACATCTCTCAACATCGAGCAAACCATCAAGGTAATGCCCAAGTCTTGAGGCGGTCAAAAATGGGGTGTCTCTGATTGCCCCTCTTTGTGAGAACTCGAAAGTCATAACAATGACGGGAGTGAATGTCAAAGCCAGAGGCGACCCATTTTTGACAAGGCCGAAGACTTGGACAAACAAGCAAAATACTGATAAATAAATGGTTGTGCCCGCAAGCTGCCTACGTATCCCTTTGCAAGGAATCAAACCGGCGTAGTTCTGGGGCAGGATGCAAAGGATATGCAGGAAGACTTTGATAATTGGACTTATACGCTTCATGGCCGGTTTGAAATTTGGACTTATACGCTTTGGCCGGTTTTGAAATTTGGACTTATACGCTTCATGGCCGGTTTTGAAATTTGGACTTATACGCTTTCGCGAAGCCGGTTTGAAATTTGGACTTATACGCTTTCGCGAAGCCGGTTTCGACAAGTAAAGTGCACAAAACAGTGCGATGCAGAGTGAATGCACAAAAGCGATTGCTAAGCAGATGCACAAAATAGTGCGATGCTAAGGGTGTACAAAATAGTATGAGCAGGGTGAATGCACAAGACAGTGCGATACAGATAAGGTGCGCAAGATAGCGCGATGCGCAAAATAACGCGAACAATGAATGCATGCAAAATGCAACCAGGTAGAGTGCGCAAGATAGCGCGAATGATACAATGCACAAAATAGTGCGATGCGCTAAACAGCGCGATGCGTTAGACAACGCGAGTGCACAAGACAGTGTAAATGCACAAGATAGTGCGATCGCTAAGCGGTAGCGATCGTTAGACAACGCGAGTGCAATGGAATGCACAAGATAGTGCGATGCGCTAAGCGGTAGCGATCGTTAGACAACGCGAGTGCACAAGAGAGTGCGATGCGCTAAGCGGTAGCGATCGTTAGAACGCGAATGTAATGGAATGCACAAGATAGTGCGATGCGCTAATAGCGATCGTTAGACAACGAGTGCACAAGAGAGTGCGATGCGCTAAGCGATCGTTGAACAAGCGAATGTAATGGAATGCACAAGATAGTGCGATGCGCTAAGCGGTAGCGATCGTTAGACAACGCGAGTGCACAAGAGAGTGCGATGCGCTAAGCGGTAGCGATCGTTAGACAACGCGAATGTAATGGAATGCACAAGATAGTGCGATGCGCTAAGCGGTAGCGATCGTTAGACAATGCACAAGAGAGTGCGATCGCTAACGTTAGAAATGCACAAGAGAGTGCGATCGCTAAGACAACGCGAATGTAATGGAATGCACAAGATAGTGCGAGTGAAGAGTGAATGCACAAAAGCGATTGCCAAGAAGATACATGAAGCGATGCGATGCAATGTACTAACAAGTCTGAGTTAGGTCGCAAGAAAGCGTGGCGAAATTCATGGAAAATGCAAGTGAGGTGCACAAAAGCGGTCACGATCGCAAAATAAGCGAATGATTTGAAATGCACTAGAGCGGTCGCGATCGCTAAGCAATAGCGATTGATTTGAAATGCACAAGGCGATTGCAAGTGAGATACAATGCACAAGAAAGTGCGATAAAATGCATGTTCTATGCAAGTATGGGAGAGTGCATTTTTTATGCATGAGACAGGCATATTCTATGCAACATTGAAAGCAAAGGATATTCTAAGAATCGAAAGCAAGCATATTCTATGCAGAAATCATAACGATCTGGCACGCATGCAACAACGGTGTATATGAAAGTTCATATTCTATGCAATAGAGGGGCATCAAATCGTACTTTAGTGCCTCCGATTTACCTCTCGGAGGGTTTTGCAACACACTCATTTCGAAAAGGGTACACCTGTTCATATTGGCAAAAGATAACATCTGCTGCTGCTTTAATTGCCGGTCTGACTTGAAGTTGGCTTACACTTGAGGTAGAGGCGCACTCATACTTCGGTAGCATTGACAAGGCCTGAAGAGGTACATCCGGAGTACAATCACAGAATTTGCTGAAGGTGAAACACACTCAGATGCTTCGATTTTCCCTATTTTCTTTTATTTTGCAGTCCGGAACCACTATAGCTTCAGATAGGTCCTGGTTTTACTGTTCACACTTATCGGGGGTGGGCCCTGTGGTTTTATGAAAGAACGAATCTGTTTTGCACAAATGTGGGGAATGGCCTGACACTCTGAGCACAAAAGCGATTTTTTTGAAATTAAGAAGTGAGTTCTTAACTGGGTATTGAGCCTACAACTGAAAACAGCGAAAAAGACTCAATAACGAAAAATAAAAAGGTAAACAACCTAAACACGTCTATTGACACTCGAAACGACTCAAAACAAGAATCGAGACAGACAAAACAAAACACAAGACTCAAATGTGCACAGGGAGCCTGTTTCACCGGGTATTATTTCCCACCCTTTCTTATTTGTGATACTCACATCACTCTGGCACTCAATCTCTATTTTTCTGAAAAAGCCCTTTTCTCACTTTTTCTCTCAACGCACATCTCTCTATTCTTCAATCTCTCATTTTTTATCCCTCCCCTGGGTGGTTGATGGGTAGACAAGAAGTTGTGGGCTCTTGTCCCTAGCATTCTGCTAGATTCTTCGTTTGTTCACAACAGTGAGATTCTTCCACCGAGGGGTTGTGTTACAACTGGGTGTGTAGCAAATCTGCAGCTAACATCGGTTGATGATGCCCTGCTGGGGAGTTTGGACGTGGTTAGATCTGTCCAGATGAGGAAGTGGAACATCTTGATCCATTCCAATTCGTGCTTCGCACTTGACTTAATACCCCGTTGCTTGGAGGATGAGAGAGCTTTTAGCCCTTTGCTATTGACTTCAGTTGTGCCCTTTTCTGGCAGGTAGAGTGCCCTTCTTGGCAAGTATGTTGAAAATGGGGGAAAGACAGGAAGCCTGACTCAACTGTGCCCCTAGTTCATCATTTTGACCATTTTTTTTTGGTTTTAAAACAATTTTGACCAACATGAAAGTTAGATTAACATGCTTGTTCGATTTTTGATTTAAAATCATGCAAGTCAGGCTATGAGCACTGAAAATTTTCCTTTTTCGGGTCCAAGAAAATGGTCTAGCTTTGGAAAAGGAATAATTTTTGAGAGAATTAGTCAACCTCGGTAAAATTCTCAAAAACCATTTTGCAAGCGGCCAATGCTCAACAAGCGGAACCAACTCTTGAGATGCACAACCTCGGACCCATAAGCAATGGAGAATTGCCCTTGTGCGAAGGACCTTTGCATGGCAACGGAAAGTTGCCTTGTTTGAAATGACACATGGCGTTTTGAATGGCAACGGAAAGTTGCCCTTGTTTGAGCATTGAATGGCAACGGAAAGTTGCCCTTGTTTGGATAAGCCGTGGCATCTTGCAATCAATCTTGAGTGTGATGACAACCAAACTCTCAGATACAGAGAAGGCAAAGAGGATCAAAACCATTACATGGACACAATCGATTTGGAAGTGTTTACGGCTGGACTTCAGGATGAAGTTGCCTACGTATCCCAAACATGGGAATCAAGCCTTACGTAGTTCGGGGTTAAGGTACACTCAGGTATTTAACCTCTCCTTCTTATGCTCTAACTTTTGCCAAGGCGCCTATTGCAGGTTTTCGACCTTGCGAGCTTTATTCTTCTTTCTTTTCAAAATTTTTTTTTATTTTATTTTATTTTTTTTCTTTTAGGCTCTAACTTTTGCCAAGGCGCCCGATGCGGGTTTTCGACCTTGCGAGCTTCTTTTTCTTTTTTTTTCTGTATTTTTTTCTTCTTTTTTTCTGTATATTTTTTCTTTTTGCATTTTTCGTTTGCTCTAACTTTTGCCTGGGTCGCCCTTAGGGTTTCGGCCAATGAGCCTCTCAAAGGGTAAAAGTGTAACAAGTCCATGCCAAATGGTTTTGAGATTGAAGCCCTCTGTATCCGGAGAGTGGTATTGTATTGATTTGCGAAAAATCCACCTTTGGCTCTTCGAGCACATCGACATCTTTGCCCCTAGTTGAAGGGTACTTCGATCTAGCCTTGCAAGCTTCTTCGATGAGGTCGATCTTCTTGATCGACTTTTGTGCCTCTTGTTCGAAATTTGCTTCAAATCTGGCCACAGGCCTTACATTGTAGTGGACCTTGAACATTACGAACTCGAGTTCAAGGTTTGAAAGTGAGGGTCGAGTCTCGGTGAGAGCGATCCTAAAACATACAATCTCAAGAGCGATTCCACATGTCTTCGCAGGACTGCATAAAATATTTTTGAATTTTTGAAAGTTTTTAAGAAAGCGACAAATCGCTCATGTGAAGATAATGTAGGACCAATCTGGATCAAAGCTAGGGTCCTTCTCGATACTCACACTAACAAGCATGATTTCATTCATTAAGGGCTTAGCATGCCTCTCTTTCTCTCAATTGATCAAATTTTTGCAAACCCGAGAATTCCTTCCTCTTCGTTTTCACCAGTGTTTGAAAAAGTTTTGAAAAACTTAGGTCAATGCAATGACTTCAAGGCCTGAGAAAAGACGAGTTCTTAGTCAAATACTTCCATCTCATTTAGAATTTACGGCACAAGCTGGCGAAGCAAACATAAGAGTGTGAAAATCATCTTTGTTCCATTCAAAATCTGTTGGCACAACTGGCTCCTTCGTAAACAGACTCAAAACAAAGCAGAAGACAAATGCAAAACAAAATGGTGATGCCCGAGGTAACACCCCAGAATCACCGACTCGACAAAAGCAGATGACTCGATACAACAAGGCAGGCGGTCGACTCGATATGAAAGGATGACTCAATACAAAAAGACAAAATGACCCAATACCCAAGTCGAAAGCAAAATTAACGACATTTGTCGTCGCTCAAAAGCGATTGCATGCCGTCCACCACATCTGAAGTAAAGCGAGCGCCGCCCGGTGGTTCATCTCGATCACGTCACATTATCCCCACAAGTTCATTGATCAAGTCGATAGACTTTGCAAGGCAGCGCGGTGATGATCTTGTTGTCAATCGAATCTTGTATTTCATGGCGAAAGCGGTAACACTTATCGATGACATGGCCAACTGGCGATGAAAGGCCTGATGCTTGGCCGGGTTATGGTTAGGAGGAAGTTTTTCTGGTAGGGGCCTCGGCTCCAGGGGTTTCAGGCACCCCTTTTTAATCAGGACCCTCAAGGCCACTGATAGAGACATGTACAGTGGTGCGAACACCCTCTGGCCTCGAGGTAGATAGTCCGAAGTTCGGGGGTTTGAAGAAGATGCGCCAACAAAGGGGTCGGCAGGTACTGGCCGGGTTTGCTGATCTTTTCCGGGAGTAGGGTTAGGGCTGAAAGGAACATTCCTAGCAACACGGCCCTTTTCCAGGCCTACCCCTCGATTCAAACTGCTCTCACTCTGAACGGCAAAAGTGCCATCCACGATCGTTGCAACGACTGCTAGTACTTGCTGTTTGTTCAGCCCTTCGACTTTCAAAGCCTCAATATCCCGCCGAAGATGTTCATGGGGACCAATGCTTTCCCCTGCCTTGTCCTTATCACTGGCCTCCACTTTGCTAAGAGATTGGCCTTCTCCCAATGCAGCCCGTCCCAAGGTTAAGGAGCCTTTTGACATGAACTCCCTAGTATGTGATGCGGTTGATGATGGAGCCAAAACTCCAAAGGCCAGATCTGCCACAGTTCTCTGAAGATCTTCGATCATCCTCATCAGCTCAGAAGTAGTGGGTTCATGGGTTTGAGATGATTGGGGTTCAGATGCACCCATCATGCATAAGTTGATGCTTTCCGGGATAAACACCTTCGGTTTGGGCAAATGAAATTTGGGGTGATATATCTGTTGGGAATTAAGGATGGCCGGTGTGTGGATTAGATTGAGATGTGGATGAGGTATGTGGTCATTGGGGTCGAAGGTGGAGCTATCGTTTGGTTGTCAATGAGATTTTGGATCTCATGACGAAGGCGGTAGCAACGGTCGGTGCCATGGTACACTGATGACTTGGAAGGGTTATGTCTGGCTGGGAGTGGATTTGGAAGGGGTTGGGGTTCTAGGAGTCCTAGGTGCCCTTCTTCTCATGACTTTTTCAAAGCTTGAGAGAGACTCATGTAAAGAGGATGGAATTTTCGGGCTTGAAATTTGAGTTGAAGTGGTTGGTTTTTGGCCATTGAGGGGGTGGTGATAGTGCCTACTTGAGCATTTCGGTTGTGCTACCATCGATAGTAGCATTGGGATTGCAAGCAACATTCCTCTTCAAAGGCTCATTATCTTCTGCAAAGATCCCTTGTTTGATGGCATCCTCGATTTGAACCCCATTTCATGAAGAAATTTGGAAAGGTAAGCAGGTAGAATGACCATCTTTTGCGACAACTTGCCATGCAGATTCCGAATGATCATCCTGATCTGATCTTTGTCGGAAGGTTTTGTAGTCATCATTGTGGCCTTTGCTCTCCATCTCGCCACGAATTCTGAGAAACCCTCATTTGGCCCTTGGCGGGTGGCTTCAAGATCACCCGTGGGGGCCTCCATCTGTGCGTTGCAGCAGTATTGATCACTGGAGGACTCGGCCATCTCTTCCCAAATCTGGTTCTCAGCATTCTCCAATTCAGCGTGCAGTTGCGGCTATCGAGACGGGGTTAATTTGAATAGTGACAATTTCTGGGCTGTGGTCAAACCCATTGGTCTCAGAATATCAGAAAACAGGTGGAGGTGCACCATTGGGTCTCCAGAGCCATCGAATCGATCGATATGTGGCATCTTGAATTGATCTGGTAATGTCACCATTGAGTCAGTATAACCACCCTCTATATCAGGAATAGAGTGGGTCCCCTGAGACTTTTTGAACAATTTCTCAAGCTTGCTCACTTTCAATGCTGTGGGGTCCGGCCCTATCGGAATGTCCGTATCTTCCTGGACATTTGGTGCCTCTCCAGGTGCTGGAGCTCCTGTTGGGGGAGGAACTTGTTGTGAAGCAGATGCTCCGGTTTGCTGCTCTAGCCTAGCAATTGTCTCTGTCTGTTGGGCTATAACCACAGCTTGTTGCTTGGCGAATTCTGCTTGATGAACAGCGTCTTGCTGCATGGCTTTCATACTATGCAGGTTGGCGCACCATCTCTTCCGGACTCGACATATTGCCTGGTCTAAGCGAGCAATGGTATATCTGTACTTTCTTTGTAAGTTCGAAATCTCTACCTTGCTCAAAGATCACCGATCTGGTAGGCGTGGTCTTGATGGTGCGTGCTCGACTAGCCTTCTCGTACTGATTACACTTGAACTGAGACACTGACCTGACAAAGTCTATCAGCACAAATCCAATGTACCCGGGGGATAGTGGGGCCTTCTGAAGCTAAGATTCGGGACTACCTAGCAAAAGAAAAGCAGGCGATATCTCGGCTGATTTCACTGAGCAGATCTGAGCATAGTTGAATGAGTGTGCCCTTTACTGAATTTTGCCCTCAAAATTCTGCTTCAAATTTGTTACCCTCTGGTAAAACTGATTCTCAAATATTGAACTGGTGCCCTTGAGCCGGATATCGAGACTGCATATTGGTATCGCATTCCTGTAGAGATACACTCTAACAGCACATAGCAAGTAAAGAGAGCCAAAACACCCCTATGTTGGGGTAGGGTTTCCCTGTCCTATTTTGTCAGGAGCTAGGGTTTCACTCTGCACACAGCGGTTTCAAACAACCTATGGGTGGGTAAGCAACCTGTCCTAGTTTGGAATGGTCACTATGACTTCCGAATCTGCACTAGGACGAATGGTCAAAAAGGGGGCCTCGGTGAAACCCGGCTTTTTGTTCCCATCTTGGCAGAGCCATAACCGGTCGACCTTATGGACATGCCTTGACAAGACAAGCCTCCGACAAACCGCTCGAGAATAGCAGGATGGCCAACACGGTGTCCTAGGCGCACCAATGCACATGCAATGCAAAGAAACACATAAGTGTAGTCAAAACAGGATATCACGAGTTCGAGTCAAGCTCTCTAAATCCCCAGCAGAGTCGCCAGAAACTGTAGACGCGCCCCCGTGGGGCTTGCCATCTAACAGTTCGGACTCGATTTTGTGTCACGGTTCTAAATCTGAACCAAAGAGTCCAACTCTGGCAAATCGTTTTGAGAAAAACAGATTTGTGAAAAGAAGTGCCAAACATGGACTGCTTTGCCAGATTACAGAGTCGCCACCTAAATATTTTAAAAAAAGGGGAAATTTAGGAAACCCTGACTCGGTGCCAAAGGCCACATGTCCGTCATAACCAAAGTGTCTTGGCTCGGGAGCTTGGGTACGATCGGGGAAGGTCAGCTATGAGCACCCCCTTTCGCCCGGTCCGAAGACCGGCCTCTACTAACCGTGATATCTTATTTTGAAAACCTTATGTGTTCTTATTCCGGTTATTAGCCTAGAATTACTATGTTATGCGTGCAGCAAACAAATATAGACCAAATCGCCTAAGTTGGAACAAGACATTGCGTGTTTGTTTTGAAAATGATTTGCTACTCATAAGTAGGCTAAAATGGAGTTTTGCCACCCTCAAGTGGGCTTTTGGAAAAGATGATTTTGCCACTAACTAGTGGGCTTCAAAACTCACAGTTTAATATGTTGTCCCAATTTAGGTAATTCAACCTCCATCCACAGGCATTCAAGCAGGTTTATCACATAAGCACTTAGCCGCATGTTAAGCATCTTGTCATGGCAACATTCACACACATGCGGTATGCTAAAGCATGAAAGCTCACCTAGTACTCCAAGCCAAAAGCGAAGCTTATTAGAAATCCATGCATGGACCTAAGCATCTTGAAATGTCTAATGCAAGACATACAAGGATGTAATCTAGGCAGGCTCGGCTATCCTAGACATGGTATATGAAATGCTATCACATAGCACGTATTCAATTTTGGAATTTGAAAATTGCGATGCAGTTTGTATGATGTACCGAGCCTGGTGCATGTAAACAAATGCATTGATGCACGCATGCATTGCATAAAGTATGCTAATTTAAAATGCCCTAATCTACCCTTTAAGCGGGTAAATAAAAGGGTTAGAAAAGCGGGGGATGGAAGACATGCATCACACTCACCCACACTTATTACATTTTTGCCCTCACTCGGAGGGACCGAATAAATAAATAATACAGACCGAAGAATAAATGAATAAATAAATTATTACAAATTCCTAAGTACTGAAATTAAAGCATCTAAGTGAAATGAAATGGGGGCTCGGCCTGCCTTGGAATCTTGTGAATGATGCATGCTCGATGTCCGCCTTGCAGGAAACCCGTCTGATGACACTTCTTTATACATTTTCTTTGCCTTGCTCCAAAAATTACCAAAGTCCCAAGAAACCTTCCTTGCACTCTGCTGAGTGCCATCGGCTGGGGGAAAACACCACCAGCTGCTTGTGGTGATCAACCGTTGGAATAGAAGATTATCAGCACAAAAATGTGCGGTCGGCACTAAAGAGTGCCGGTCGGCACTAAATTCTGCAGAGGCAGTTTGTGACAAAGAACGGCGAGTGCATGCCATGGAATTCCAAGCCAATGTGTGCACCAACACATCCCTTATCATGTTTTTGACTCAAAGGGAGATGTGCCTCGGTTCTCGGACCACCAATCACGCATTTCCATGCATGATGGCCCAAAGAACCAAGAGGGCAATTTTGATTTCAAATGCATGCAATGCAAACAAGCACATAAGAGGTGCTAAGCCTCCATCACACTTCACTTCAAGAGGCCTAGCATGTATGCCAATGTGATGCAATCCTAGACATGGCAACTAGTATGCAAAATGGCAATATATGGCAAACATACAAGTAAGCACACAAGGCAAGCATGCAAACCACATGGGGGATGGACTTAAACATGGATTAGGCAGCTCTAAGTAGGCCTAAAACCAGTGGCCAAATGGACCAAAAAGGTAGACAAACATCCATGCAATCATGCAAGCCAAAAGGCCTAAGGCTAAGGCACAAAGTAGAGCATTCAACCATCCCCATACATGACCATTCATGGCATATATCAAGCAACCAAAAACAGATTTTCAGCATGCTAAAATACACCTAAAACTCACACACATGGCATCCCAAAAGCTCTAAACACACAAGGCCTATTCTTAGGCATAAAAGGACACACCTTTGAAGCATGAAAGAGATGACAAGCACAAACATGTGAGCATGATTTAGGGACTGAAATGTGATCTAAAATGATGCCAAATCATGAGATCAAGGCAAGCTAAACACGCTAGAGACTCACACACCCCAAGGCTAGCAAGCCAAAATGCAAAGTGACTATATAAGGCATGTCATGGATGGCCTAAACAACCAAAAACAGATCTTATACATGGAAAAACAAGCACATTTTCAGTTTATGATCAGCCACAAAAACAAAAGCAAGATAGGCTAACAACTCATGCAAGATTACGGTAAATCACATGGATTTCAAAGCAAGTGCATGATAGAGAGGTAAACATGGTTGAGCCCTTCTTCAATGTTGAAGAAGGGCTCAAAACTTCTCTTTACAGTATATGACAGCCCCAAAATCAGTAAGCATACAAGGCTAACAAACCATGCAAAAATGAGGCTAAAACATGGATTTCAAAGCAAGTAGCCTAAGGATTATCCAAACAATGTTGAGCCCTTCAACAATGTTGAAGAAGGGCTCAAAATAAGCCTACTCTTAGCTTACATCATGCTCTGAAACAGATCATACACAAGCCAAATATTCTATGCAAGAAACATGGCATACAAGAGGATATTGAGATAGGTGCTAGATGCAGCCACCAAACGGCAAGGGGTCCTCAATCAAACATGAAGAGGACCCCAAAATAAGACTATTTGAAGTTTGGGTCGGAGCCCAAAAGTGCTTGCAAGCAAGGCTAAGATATGAAGCAAGAAAATGCTAGTTTGAGGAAGATAGAGACTTACCCTTGAAGACCAATGAACCAAACCTCTTGGACCAAGTTTAGGTGCTCCTAAGCTCTGCAAATGTCCCCCAAGTCGTTGGAAATGGAAGTGGTGGTGTTGTGCTATGGGTTGGTGAAGGAATGGCCAAGAACAATGGACTTTTGGAGGCAAAGGAGTGAGATATAGAGAGAGATAGAGGGTTATATATATCTATATCGGATATATATCTATATATCTCGGTTTTTGTTCCAAATCTCCAACCCTTGACAATGGAGAGGAGAGGTGCTTATATAGGCAAGCAAAACAAGACTTAGAGGCTAAGTTTCAAAGGGTCAAAGGGTGCAAGGCTTGTTGGGGAAGCTTGGACAGCTGGTAAGGGTTATTGAGGGAGCCAAGACAAGGGTCAAGGCTTCCTCAAGAAGCCATGAGCAAAGGTGCAAAAATGGGGTTAAAGGGTGCAAAATGGGCACATGTATGCACGTGGGTCGAGTTCTGTGCATCCCGGCTAGCACTGTCATGCACCAGGCTAGGGGGTGCAAAGGGTTCAACCCGGCCACCAATTTGATTTTCAGCCAAAATAAAGTGCCGGTCGGCACTCTTTTCTGCCGGTCGGCTAAATAGAGTGCCGACAGATGATTCCTTGGTCAAAACATGGCCGGTGGGTATGCAAATCGAAGCCCCGGAAGTTAGCTTTCCAATGGCGCAAACCTTGCATCAAAATTCCTCCTGTGCAAAAAGTTATGCCCTTTTCCGTGAAGTCGCGCAGACTCGATCCAACCGGGATGATGCCTAGCTTCAACCAATCATATCTCCTCCACCCGGACTTGGCTCTAGGAGATTCTTGAGTGCAAAGGGAAGCCCCGGAAGTCTTCTTTCCAATGATGATGGCCTCATAGCTTAACTCCAAATATGCAATTGAATAAGCCCGATTTAGCGAGGGCTGCTCGATTCCCTTCTACCCGGATCTCTGCCGATCTTCTCCCAAACCAGTTTTCTCCTCTCCTTTCCTCTTTTCTTCAACTCCAAACCCTTAAACAAAGTGTTTGGGAAGATTTGCCTCTCTTCTTGCCGAAGAAACTGAACCTGTGCCCTGCACATCTCTCAACATCGAGCAAACCATCAGTAATGCCCAAGTCTTGAGGGCGGTCAAAAATGGGGTGTCTACACTATGCTCCGCATCCCTCAAAGGATGTGTACCATATACACTTCATAACTAAAGAAGAAAATGACAAAAATTCATATTTTTGAGTTATCACTATAAAAAATAAAAAAAAAATTATAACCAAACACCACATAAGGCATAACTAAGATCTCATGAGTCATAACTAAAATAATATCATAACTAAACAAGAAAATTAGTCATAACTAAAAAAGAAAATGACACAATTAAGGATGCATATAATACACTTCTTTCAAAGGGTGTGTACAGTAGAATTTCTCTACACAACACTTAAATTTTTTTTTTTTTAAAAAAAAAAGAAAAAAAAGAGAAAGATATACAGATTCACTTTTTAAACTCAATGATGTGTAAATAATATGATTGATTAATTATTAGAAAAGATATAAGAGAATGTTACCTTTAGTATTCTAATTATTATTAAACTTAAAAAATAAATTTAATTTTTAATCTTAAATAGCAATGTTCTTTATAGTGTTACTCATCAATCCTCTATTCCACCCATCTAAAAATAAAAATTAAAATTAAAAAATGACAAATTTCACTTTATCCCCCATATTTTGGTTTATGTACGATTTACCGCCTAACGTTTGGAATGACCATATAACCCCTTATGTTTTGTGAACTGAAATGTTCTGTTAGGTCCGTTAACAATTTAATGAAAACGATTGAAATACTCTTGTATTTTTGTCATTTGTTTGAAAGGTAAAATATATTTTAACCCCATATGATTTATTCCATGTGTGATTTACCTATTTAAAATTTAAAAATGAACACATAATCTCCCTAATCTGTCACATATTTCACGATTACTATTAAATTAAATAAAATATTTAATAATATATTTCAATTCACAAATTACATAAAAATTATGTGATCATTTTAAAATATTAAGTGTAATTGCACATGGCCAATTTACGAACGGTGAGGTGAACTTTGTCACAATAAATAAATAAATAAAATAAAATAAAAAAATCGTCTGTTCCATTTCTTATGCTTGTGCACACGAAAATCAAGGCTATAATCATGTGAAGACTAATGAGGCTTACAACAACGATAACATCCTTGGACTGTTCTCAAAAATAAATAAATAATAATAAAATTCCTTGGACCACAACAAACCCGAAAATCAATTGTAAAAGCGCATATCTTTTGACCCAAAAATTAATTTTAGAGTTTTACTTTTATAATAAAATAAGTTTTAAATTTTTAAAATTTAAATCTTAGTTTTTAATTTATTTTAATTTAAATTATTTATCTATTTTTCTTAAGTAAAACTAATAAAAAATAATATTTTAATTACTAAACCCAATGAAAAATATATCTTAAATATTTTATGTACAAATTGAGTTTGATGATTAATTATTTTTTTTTCCGTTGGGTTGATGAATGATTTAAATGAAAAGATTAAAATTAAAATTGATAAAATTAAAATATAAAATTAAAAATTTATTTTATTACAAAAGTCAAATCTTGATTTTTATTTATTTTTTGTGTAATTTCTTCACCCAAAAAAATAAATAAATTAGATAATATACTTTACTTCTTATTATGAACTTGTAAATTTTAACATCAATCATAAAAATAAAAATAAAAATTTATTTGAGACACCTAATTTATCACTCTTAAAAATCATCATTAATGATGTGTTTAACAAGTATTAAATTTTGATTTGTCAAACATTCCATCATCATGTCGAATCTAACCTTAATATCACATCATTAGGGGTCATTTAAGGATAATAAATTAAGAAAATGTAGCATTGTTATTATAAAAATGGGTAAAACTTTTTAGCACTAAAAACTTTAGCACTAAAGCCCCGAAATTTCCAGTTTTGGGTTTTTTTTTTGCCTTGACTGTTTTTTTTTTTTCCATTTTAGGCAATTTCGGGGCATTAGTGCCCCTATATTCGGGGCACCAGTCATGTTTGTATAAAAATATACCACTTTCACTAGATTTAGATTGTCTCTAAATATGATTTTCATAATTAAGAATTTATAAATAAAAAAATAAAATAATATTCATTAATAATTTAGAGATGTCATTGTAATTAATCCAAAATAAAATCACTTGTACCTTTTTTTTTTTTTTGTGATTATATGCAAAGTTAATATATGCGTATATGTATAATCTTCTGCAATGTCTTCATCAGTTATGTTTCTCTCTTTGATCAAACAACTGAAACCTCCTAACCGAACAAATTAATACCCTGAATCAAACAAAATATAAAGAACTATAAAGTATTAACACCCAAAATAACAAAACTGAATTGAATGGAAAATATCCACAACTCTCTTTCTCTCTCCAATCAACACTTAACTCTTTCTATCTCTTTAGATGCTGACTGTGTAGGTTGTGTTGGTGATGCCACTTGTCGCCTAGAAGTTTTGCCGACTCATCCCCACATGGATGGAGAGGGAGTGGATTTTTGTTAATTATGAATCGGCAAATGATTTGTCCCCCTAATTTTCTTCCCCCTAATCTCCTTAATTTTCATTTTTAGAAACTGTTTTCTTTTTCTTTTTTTTGTTCTTTTTTTTTTTTTTTTTTTTTTTTACTTAAAGTGGCAAAACGGGGGATTCGGGGCCCCCGTTTCGGGGGCTCAATCACTGCCGTTATGAATCAGTGCAATCTAGTGAATGCATTTATACAAGTGGAGAATATACAATTATTATTTGTATATCAAAATAATGCTAAAGTTACAACCTCACCTGTTCTACTTAGATTAGTTTTTAGGGGCACAAAATATTCTGTGTTTTAAATCTGATTGGTTTTTTTTATCTCAAAATATTTATACAGTAATGATTTAGAGTATTAATTTTGATACTTTAATGAAGCACTAATGACATAACAAGGAGGAAAAAAAAAAAAAAAGACTAAAACATCACATCACAGTGGGTGGGAGCCACTGTCAGCTCATTAGAGCTGGCTTTAGAACTCAAAAATTAGAGCTCCAAAGCATTTTTCATATTTATATTTGTTAAATTATGGCTAGAGGGGTTTTGTTTGGTTGGTTTTCATAGTTTGTTTTTAGAATAAAAAAAAAATTCAAAACTAGTTTTGTAAAAAAAAATTTATTATGGTATAGTTTTCTCGTTTTGAGGATAGAACTAATTTTAAATATTTTTCATATTTATTTGTATCAAACTAGTTTCTAATTTGTTAGAAAAATTCTAAAAATTCAACCAATTAAGATTTATTTAATAACTATAAGTGTTTTTAGACAAAAAAAAATACAGAGAAATTTAGGAACAAGACAACTTTAGTCTAGTTTAAACTCTTCCTACTTTGTCTCACTACATTGTTTAATCCACAAAAGTAGTGGTTAGGAGACATTAGAAAGAGTTGATAGAAAAAATTATATATATAAAAAAAAAACTCACTTTTTTAGTGAAAGTTGAAAGGGAAATAATGGACCCTATGATTTGTATGATAAGAGGGTCATGGAATCCTTTTTGGTTTGAATAAGGTTTTAATTTATGAGTACATTTCAATGGACAACAATGTTCTAGGCTTTTTAAGAAATGTTATCTGAAGTATAGCTCACAAGAAAGTGATACATTAGTCACAACTTGTAAATGTTGTAAATTTTTACTTTTTATTTTTTAAATGAAGTAACATTACAACTTATATGGGAACAATCAACTATCAAAAGATATAGGCAGAACTAAATCATAACAATATATCTAAAGTATTTATATGGGTATTGGTTATTTTTGTGAAACTTTCATTTTTTTCCCTATGGTTGTAATTTGAAATACTGATAAATTAGTTATGGGTATTGGTTATTTTTGTGAAACTTTCATTTTTTTCCCTATGGTTTAGTTTTATGTAATTTGAAATACTGATAAATTAGTTTTGGCTTCAGAAATAGAATGGAAGAGATTCACATTGAGGGGATTAAGTAAAATTGTGTTTGTTTTGATGATAATTGTTAGCGTAAGAATTGTTAAATTATTTTTATATAAAATAATAAAACAAATAAAAAAATACAAAATATTAAACATTAACATTTCAAAAAAATGCCCAACATGTAAAAAATAAAAAATTTCTAGTCCGACGGACTATTTTTCTAATACCACCTCCATCTTCTCTATCCCAATCCCTTCAACCTCCATCATAATTCCTTCTCCATCTCAATCCCTTCCCCAACTCTACAAACAAGCAATACACTAAATGGGTCCCACTTTCATCCTAATCCCATCCCACCCTATATATCTCAAAACAAATGGTGCTTAATGACTCGTGATAACACGCAAAATTGCAAACACCTCTTCTAAATTTACAAATTAATTGCATGTTTTAGGTAAAGAAAAAAAATTAAATGCAAGTAATTGATAAGAGTAATCTATTAACGGTATCATGACTTTGCTAGGTAAATTAATTTAGACCTGAATAAAATGTCAAGAAAAAAAAAGATTTAAATGCAAGCAACGGATAAGAATGGTATATTGACAACATAGTCATGACTTTGTCAAGTATTTTATTTTCAATGAATAAAATGTTAAATACACTTGGATTATTATATTTTAGGGGCTTATAACTTTCTATGTTTAAGATCTATTTATTCTCTTATTTCAAAATACTCATGATGTTAAATTAAAAAATGCCCAACATGTAAAAAATAAAAAATTTCTAATTCGGCGGACTATTTTTCTAATACTACATCCACCTCCTCCATCCCAATCCCCCTTCTAACCTCCATCGTAATCCTCTCATCTGTCTCAATCTCTTCCCCAACTCTACAAACAAACACAATACTAAATGAGTCCTACCTCCATCCTAATCCTATCCCACCCTATACACCCCAAAACAAACGAGGCCTAATGACTCGTGATAACACGCAAAATTGCAAACACCTCTTCTAAATTTACAAATTAATTGCATGTTTTATGTAGAGAAAAAAAAATTAAATGCAAGTAATTGATAAGAGTAATCTATTAACAGTGTAGTCATGACTTTGCTAAGTAAATTAATTTTGACTGAATAAAATGTCAAGAAAAAAAAAATTAAATGCAAATGAGATAAGAATGAGATATTGACAACATAGTCATGGCTTTGTCAAGTATTTTATTTTCAATAAATAAAATGTTAAATACACTTAGATTATTATATTTTAGCGGCTTATAACTTTCTATGTCTAAGATCTATTTATTCTCTGTAAGAAGGGTTAACTTGAACCCACTAATTAATCGGGCTCAATCGAAGCCCAATCGAAAAGCCCAACATTTGGTAAGCTTGGAGAAATTATTGCCAAATAGGACCAAGTATGGGCCCAAGTGAATTCTATTGAATGAGTCTATTAAATGAATCCATAAGAAAGCCAACAAATTAGATCGAGGAAGACCTATCAAGAGCATATATCTCTAAAGAGAGTCTAACAAGCCCATCCAAGGAGGCTCAGATCATACGAGTATCCGAGGAGGTTAACCGTTGTTTTGAAGAGATGAAACCCTTAGGAGATCCATTCTCTGAGGTATTGGCTTAGTCTTGAAAGGGTTTGGAACCATGAACCTAGAGACCTATTTGAGCCCACTAAATTAATTAAGCCCAATAGTCCAAGGTTGGTGAGCCCGAATTTATCGCAAGTCCAATATTGGTGGGCCCGGATTTATCGCCATCAGACAGGCTGAATCACTATAAGCCTCAAAACACATTGTGGAAGTAATGTACCTAGCCAAAACACAAATTATCAATTACATAGCAAGCCTAAACACTATTTTGGAATACAAATAGTCCATTCATAAGCAATGTAGCAATCAAGGTAATAACAAGCCACTTCTATCATGCACGATAACGTTGAACAGCCCTCTAATTATGCAACCTCATTGACACATTCTTCTAGTATTGTAACCTTATTCACTAACTTCGGCAACACTTGTCTACCATGAGCACATGTGGGTGGATCGTACCAGGAAAAGAAACCACAAGCCCCATTTTTCTATAATTGCAATCAAATATAAACAAATGAGCAATTGTTTTTGGGTGAATCTTCCATGTAGTTATTATCTTCTTCAAATTGAACATATTACTTTATTCTCAATTTTCTATAAATACTGAAAAATTGCTAACTGACTTTACTGGAAAATTGTATACACTTACTCCATAATTAGGACAACCCAAGAACCTCCTAGTAGGATTAGCATGAGTCCACCAAGTTCTGATCTTCGCTCTTAACCCACAGTTGCAACAAGTCAACTTACCTTAATTGTTCCCACCCCAGCTATTACCTTCACTCATATTTGTCTTTCACTTTGGTGGAATAGAAAATAGTTTGCATGACTATAAAGAGAAAAAGAAGGTCAACAATGCAGACAAAAACAAAGTTAACAATGGAGAGAAAAATAAGGTCAACAAGGGAGAAAAAATGAAGAGGAAAACTAGTATAAAACAACCAAAACGAACCCATTTCTTACCTCTGTCTCAGAGTCTAAAGCTTTTTGGAAAATCAATTATGAAATTGTTGTCTTCCTTCGATGCGTGGCTTCAATTGCGGGTTGAATCACCAGGTGGGTTGCATGGAGCTGTAAATCACAATGGAGGGGTGTCTTTTGCCCTAAATCATGAAGATTAGGGCAATTTTGGCGCCCAAATTAGTCTTCCGTTAACTAATAGTGACGAAGATGGATGGGGGGATTGGATTGCAACACGGGTGGCATGGTGGGGTACAAATTGTCACAATTTGAAACCTGGGGTTTAATTTGAAAAGGTGCTAAACCTTAGGGTTTTTTGTGTAATTTCCCCTTAATTAATTAAAAGCAAACACATAACACTTAAAAACTGAGGTGATACCCATTGCTAATACCTACCAACTTCAAACTTATAAGGGAGACTCCAAATTGCATATCTAGCAACTAATCTGAACTTTTCTCAAAGCCTTTTCAAAGCTTCCATTGAGGGAATTTTGTATCTAAAGAATGACAGAAAATGTACAAAACCACAAGAGGCTTCTCGTTTACACTTTATTTGATCAATAACATCACAGGAAACTAAAGACTTGCCTGGTGTCAAAAAAATTGTAGATATATATGCCAAAGTCCTTTTGGAGCCACAATAAATCATGATCCATTACCCTCCCTATGTTGTTAAAATAGACAAGGAATTGTAAAAAAAAAAAAAAAATGGAAATTCTTGAATATATAAATATATATAACAAAAGGATTTGAAAAGGAAAATCACTGTAATTTATTTATTTTTTCACTTTTGAAGTTGTTCTTCTACAATCCCTTTGGAATTGACCAGGTTTTCTAGCAATCAAACAAAGCCATACAAAGGCAAAAAAGAAAATGAGGTAGAGATTTCAAGAATGCCAAAGTTAGAGAACAAAAACTTTATGAGATCTGTGAGCCACATTTGCATTTGCAGCATTTTGACTAAGAAAAGACCAACAAACTACAATTACCTTGACATGTCCTAACAAAGTTACAAATTTCATAATACACAAACATTTACTTGTGCTCAAAATGGCTCTTGCTCTGGTTTTCAACCACTCTCAATGATTAAGCAAATAAATTATCATCATGTCATTAAAAAGGTTATTTATCGGTCTTGACCCATCCACATTTGAGTATACATGACAGACATCTCAGTTTTTTTTGCAACAGTACATTAATTATGGTACAAGTAATGAAAATAATGTCAAGATAAAAATTCAAACTCCATACTTATATATACGATAGTGTTGTCCCTAAAAGGCTTTCATAGACTTTTTTGCAAGTCGCTTGAAAAATTGAACCATATTAAAAAACAAACAACCAAGAAATCGGCTAGGAAAGAAAGCATATATCACACATGCTCAACTTTGAATTGCTCCACGATTCCTCCACTCCGCATAAGCATACTTTAGCATTTACGAATCTAACCATGAAAAAACAAAAATAAGAAATAAAGGAGAGAAGAAAATGAAAGCAAACAGAAGCTACTCTAGCCTTGCTAGAAGAAATGTAATGAGCCAGTAAATTGTTAAACCAATATTAAATTAGGAATGTTAGGATAAAGTTCTATGAATGGACAATTAAAAACCAACAAATTATTAGAAAGTCTATCCACCAAAGACAAAGTAGAGAATTATCAATTATCAATACCAGGAAGAGCCTTCAAGCTCGTTGAAATACTTTGATTGTAGAGTATACTGCACTACGTTTTGCATGTCATGTAGCATAATTGTACCAAATAGTGGACTTTGATTCTCCTTATTTCATATATGTAATAGAGTTTTTTCATTACATATTTAATGATTATAAAAAATATTACAGTCAAAAATATCTCAATTGAACTTCTTAGCTATAAAATTATAAATCCATTCTTAATGATTCCAAAGAATATGTACTTGGAAACAACAAATGGTATCAAATGCCACATATTTTACAGGACAACATCAAATTCCAAAAGAAATAAGAGAAGTGACCTATGATAAGATGGTGAGACAACTGACAAGTAAGATGAGAATAGCCAGGCATGTAAATAAAATTATTCCTTAGCATTTGGATTGAGCACCAATCGATAAAAAAATAGAGAATAAAAATAAATGAATTAAAATGGTGAGATGGGTTGGAAACAAATACTATTTTGCCGCTAGAAGCATATGCATCGATTTTCCTATAAAAATTCTCCTTTTGAATGATGTTTTCTATGAAAAAATAATTAAGAGTGACTCATTATCTATTACATTTTTTACAAGAAACATATATTTTGGCAAGATCTAAAATAATTTCCCCAATTCTTAATAAAAAAGGATAAATTACCAATATGTCTTATTTTTTGAACTCATTACCCGTTAAGTCCTATTGATAAATTTATCAATCTTTCTTGTTTTTATGAATCAATTTACAAGTTAATAAATTTATCGATCGAGCGTATATAAATAGGTCTAATTAATGGAATTGATTGGTAAGTGCCCAAAAAATGCATTGAAAGAAAAAATCACTTCATATGAAAATTTTCCCCACCAAACTTTCCAAGAACCCCTCATTTAGGAGGACACAACTTTCTTAATTTCAAGAACTCTCACTACATAATGCATGAGTAAAAGGCATTACCTCCAAATGTATTCAAAGCCTAAAATTCATCTAGTGCAAGTGTAATATCATGGCAATATAAGGAGATTGGTTATGGTTCTTACTTTTGAATGCTAGAAATCTTTTCCAAGTCATCCACTGCAGTTCTTCCAATAGGAGCACAATAATAGATTACATTTTTCCACTAATGTAAACAATTAAGGATGTATAATTGTCTTTGTGGTATGAACATGTTAAAAAAATTGTCTTTGTGGTATGAACATGTTAAAAAAATATGAAGCAATGTAGCTCCTTGAAAGCTTTCCAATATATTACCTTATACCCATAACAAAAAGTGGACAAGTGGGTATATTACCTTAGACCCAGCTCCAACCATTTTTGCAAATCAATATCAAATGAAGGGAGAGTTAAATTTTTCATCAAATCAAAGCAGTTTCATCAAATTTTATATGTGGCTATTGGGCCGAACGTCTTCCTGGAAAACTGGGGTTTCTTTATATAAATGTCAATTTTCACTCATGGCCGAACGTCCTCTCGGACAATCGGAGCTTATAGTAAGATTTGATGAAAATTTTAAATACATCATTGGATTGCATCATATTAGATCAAACTTTTTATCAAATTTGATGAAGCATTGGAGATGCTCTAATATTGTCAAATTTGCAGGTCAATAGTTCTCTTATTTACATACAACACACTTGTGTGGACAAATCAATTTTAAAAAAATAATAGAGCAAATTACATTGGTATCCCTTGTATCATTTTGGTCCTTACACTTTCAATTGACTCAATTTTAATCCTTAATTTTAGATTTTGTATCAATTTGGTCTAATTAATAATGTTTTAGTTAAATTTAAAAGCCTTTAAAAATATCACAAATACCAATTATAAAAATGCTAAGAGTTGAATTAATTGAACTAAATTAAGACAAAGTTATAAATCCAAGGTTAAACTCGAGCTAACTAAAATTATAAAGACCAAAATAACACAATGACCAAAATATAGGGACTACCGTCGTAATTAATCCAACATAATATCATAATTTAAATGGAAAAGAGAGAATATTTTTCTTGCAAAATTTCTCAGTGCTCTGAAAAAAGGAAAAAAAGAAAACAACAAACTTTGAAGCAAGAACCTGCAAGTACAGTAAATGACTAAGACAACATATTCTAATAGGAGACTAATATCAACAATGTTGGTGAATAATTTTAAACAAAATTTGTACAAAGAAGCAAAGAATTCTGTTATAATAATCAGATGGTAGTACAACAAGCATATTCTAATCAATTTCACCAACATATTTCTTTGGTTAATCGAACAAAATTAAGCTAATTGAATGTAAATCATATACATATTCAGATTGCTATTGTGCAGTCATAGAAATCTCTAAATCTCGAGCGAACTCTACTAGTCTAGATTGAAAAGTCCTTTCTAAGAAATCTAGAAACCCATCTAACTGGATGGATGAAAATCAAAGGAGATCGAACAATCTCGAAGAAAAAACACTTGTGGAAGATAGAGAGTTTGTGATAAATAAAAAAAATAAAAATAAAAACGATAACAATTACTAAGATTTTAATTAATTGACAAAATGAAGTATTGTAAAGACGAGCGGTGCCAAAGAAAGCGATATATGGTGGCACTTAGATCAAAACGATGCTAATTTGCGGGTTTTCAAGCAAACGCCTTAATCTAACATTGTAAATTGTAATAGATCATTTTTCTTGTAGTGAATTATCAGAGTATGCTATGTCTCATCACATTCGTAGTTAAAACTCTCTCCCTGACCAATGACCATAATGAATTCGGATCCCCTAGAGTGATTTTCTGTGAGGTGATCTTAAAGTGCGTTTTTTAAATGATTGAGATTTTAATTGTTCAAAAATCAAAAGTATAATAGTACAAAAGTTGGGGTATAACTGATAATCACATTAAAAAAAATCTCAACCATTCAAAAAAAGGTCATCACTATCTATATGGATAGGGAAGATAAAAATAGTAGTTAATTAGTAATATTGTTGAAACAGTTAAACCCCCATTAGTACAATATTGTCCATTTTGAGTGTACCCTTACAGCTTGAGCGATGTGGAATGGACACCTATTGAGTTCCTACATAGGTCCTAGTTGACTGGCTTCCTGATAAGGGAGTTCCCACAGACACTCATTAGGCTCCTACATAGGTCACTAGTTGACTGGCTTCCTGAAAAGGAAGTTCCCACAGACACTTATTGGGCTCTCACATATGTCCCTAATTAACTAGCTTCTTGAGAAGAGTTCCCCAGACATCTATTGGGCTCCCACATAAGTCTCTAGTTGACTGGCTTCCTGATAAGGGAGTTCCCATAGACAACGCCAAATGAAGCAGCCAACCCCCCATTAGCACAATATTGTTCGCTTTGGGCGTAGCCTCATGACTTTGTGCTAATTTGAACGAGTTAGTTAACTTATGTAGTGGAGTGTGGTTTTCTCACGAAACGATGTGGAATGGACACTCATTGGGCTTCCATAATTGTGTACATGGTTGTCAGAGGCAAGACACATTACTGTGTGGCTCTAGCAAATTAGGAAAGGGACTGGCTTTCCTCAAATCTCAAATCAGATTAAAATGTACTGTTGAGCCTATGGAGGCTCACCACGAGTCCTGTTTCGATAATTCGAACCATTCAATGTATAGAACTTGTCGAGTACTATATACTTATAAAAAATCACATTGATCGAATATTGATATCTATTTTATCGGATCAAATTTTTGTTAACCGTTTATTTTTTCACTGTCCATTTATTTTAATACAAAACTGATTTGATCACGTAGCTATTGATATTCGATCAACGTGATTTTTTATAGATATATAGTACTCGATGAGTTTTACACATTCAACGGTTCAGATTATTGAAACGGGACCTGTGGTAGGCTTGGATTGGAGGGAAGCCAGACCCATTATGAAAATGCAAATGTTGTATTGTGAGAAATAGAATTTTCTAACTGTTCCTTTTTTTGATACTTTTTTTTTTTTTTTTCTTTTTTTCTTTTTTTAGGGGGGGGTGTGGTTGGTCAAAAATAAGAAAGAAAGATGGATCAAATTGTCTGATGTCCAGACTATAAAATTTCAAAGTTTCCAATTTTTTTGCTATTAAAAAAACAAACAAATGGCTATTCCATTAGTAGAAATATGATATGGCATAGCCCAATAAGAATCCAAGATAACGAACACAACCCATGGTGCAGAACAAACCAACCAATCCATAACAAATTGCAGGGTGGAGGATTGAGGTTGAAACCTAACCCTAGCTTTTCGGGTAGAGATAAAAACGAAATTTAATCAAAATTCTCTCATAATAAAATTTTAATACATTAAGGATAAGTACAAAAAAAAAATTCATTAAAAAGTCCAACACATTCCACTATTACTAAAATATTAAACTTTAAAATAATATAATTTTTGATCAAGATGTCGATTTTAATAAAATTAATATTTTTATAGTCTTATCAAATAAGATCCATATTGACTATGAAATTTTAAAAATATATATATATTATTATTATGTTACTCCATTTGATATTTACATATTACCCTGATAATATTGTCTAATAAAAAAAAAGATATTTTGCTTTGTTCTTACTCAAATGTCCCTCCTCCATAAGGGGTTTACGAAGCAAAATAAACTGAGCTTTCTTTTTCACTAAACAATGGTCTAATGGAGGAGTTTGGCTAAATTTTCTAAGATAAAATCAATAACACTTGATACATAAAAGGAAAAGACTATGCTCCGCATCCCTCAAATGATGTGTACCATATGCAATTCATAACTAAAAAAGAAAATGACAAAAATTCATATTTTTGAGTTATAACTATAAAAAATAAAAAATAAATCATAACCAAACACCACATGAGGCATAAGTAAGATCTTATGAGTCATAACTAAAATAATGTTATAACTAAACAAGAAAATTGGTTATAACTAAAAAAGAAAATGACACAATTAAGGATGCATATAATACACTTCTTTAAAAGGGTGCGTACAAGGGGTGTGCACAATAGAATTTCTCTACATAACACTTTAAAATATATATATATATATATATATACAGATTCACTTTTTAAACCAAATGATGTATAAATAATATAATTGATTAATTATTAGAAAAGATATAAGAGAATGTTACTTTTAATATTCTAATTATTATTAAACTTAAAAAATAAATTTAATTTTTAATCTTAAATAGCAATGTTCTTCATAGTGTTACTCATCAATCCTCTATTCCACCCATCTAAAAATAAAATTAAAAATTAAAAAATGGCAAATTTCACTTTATCTTCCCTATTTTGGGTTATGTACGGTTTACATGCGTTTGGAATGACCATAAAACCCCTTGTGTTTTGTGAACTGAAATGTTCTGTTAGGTCCGTTAACAATTTAATGAAAAAGATTAAAACACTCTTGTATTTTTGTCATTTATTTGGAAGGTAAAGTGTACTTTAACCCCATATGCTTTATTCCATGTGTGATTTATCTATTTAAAATTTAAAAATAAGCATATAACCTTCTTAATCTGTCATGTATTTCACAATTATTATTAAATTAAATAAAATATTTGATAATATATTTCAGTTCACAAACTATATAAAAATTATGTGGTTATTTTAAAATATTAAGATTAATTGCACATGGCCAATTTACGAACGGTGAGGTGAAATTTGTCACGATAAATAAATAAATAAATAAGTCCTCAATTCCATTTCTTATGCTTGTGCACACGAAAATCAAGGCTATAATCATGTGAAGACTAATGAAGTTTACAACAACGATAGCATCCTTGGACTGTTCTAAAAAATAAATAAATAATAAAAAAATTCCTTGGATCACAACAAACCCGAAAATCAATTGTAAAAGCGGATATCTTTTGACCAAAAAAATTAATTTTAGAGTTTTACTTTTATAATAAAATAAGTTTTTAATTTTTAAAATTTAAATCTTATTTTTTAAATTTATTTTTAATTTAAATTATTTATCTATTTTTCTAAGTAAAACTAATAAAAAAATAATATTTTAGTTACTAAACATAATGAAAAAATATATCCTAGATATTTTATGTACAAATTGAGTTTGATGATTATTTTTTTTTTCTTTCCGTTGGGTAGATGAATGATTTAAATTAAAAGATTTAAATTTAAATTGATAAAATTAAAATGTAAAATTAAAAATTTATTTTATTACAAAAGTCAAATCTTGATTTTTATTTATTTTTTGTGGGTAATTTCTTCACCCAAATAAATAAATAAATTAGATAATACACTTTACTTCTTATTATGAACTTGTAAATTTTAACATCAATTATAAAAATAAAAAAAATTTATTTGAGATACTTAATTTATCACTCTTAAAAATCATCATTAATGATGTGTCTAACGAGTATTAAATTTTGATTTATCAAACATTCCATCATGTCGAATCTAACTTTAATACCACATCATTAGGTATCATTTAGGGATAATAAATTAAGAAAATGTAGCATTGTTATTATAAAAATATACCACTTTCACTAGCTTCAGACCGTCTCTAAATATGATTTTCATAATTAAGAATTTAATATGTAAATATTCATAAATAAAAAATTAAAATAATATTCATTAATAATTTAGAGGGGTCAGCCTAATCAATCCAAAATATTATCACTTGTACTTTTTTTTGTGATTATATACAAAGTTAATATATGTGTATATATATAATCTTCTGCAATGTCTTCATCAGTTATGTTTCTCTCTTTGATCAAACAACTGAAACGTCCTAACCGAACAAATTAATACCCTGAATCAAACAAAATATAAAGAACTATAAAGTATTAACACCAAACTAACAAAACTGAATTGAATGGATAATATCCACAACTCTCTTTCTCTCTCCAATCAACACCTAACTCTTTCTATCTCTTTAGATGCTGACTGTGTAAGTTGTGTTGGTGATGCCACTTGTCGCCTAGAGGTTTTGCTGACTCATCCCCACATGGATGGAGAGGGAGTGGATTTTTGTTAATTATGAATCAGTGTCATCTAGTGAATGCATTTATACAAGTGGAGAATATACGATTATTATTTATATATCAAAATGATGCTAAAGTTACAACCTCATCTGTTCTACTTAGATTAGTTTATTTTAGGGGCACAAAATATTCTCTGTGTTTTAAATCTGATTGTTTTTTATCTCAAAATATTTATGCAGCAATGATTCAGAGTATTAATTTTGGTACTTTATGGAAGCACTAATTACATAACAAGGAGGACAAAAAAAAAA
Organism: Camellia lanceoleosa; assembly: GCA_025200525.1. Classification (NCBI taxonomy): domain Eukaryota; kingdom Viridiplantae; phylum Streptophyta; class Magnoliopsida; order Ericales; family Theaceae; genus Camellia; species Camellia lanceoleosa. Next base: position 23,269,349 of record CM045760.1, read on the forward strand.
AAAAAAACCAAAATCAAAATCAAAATATCACATCACAGTGGGTGGGAGTCACTGCCAGCTCATTGAAGCTGGCTTTAGAGCTCAAAAATTAGAGCTCCAAAGCATTTTTCATATTTATATTGGTTAAATTATGGCTAGAGGGGTTCTGTTTGGTTGGTTTTCATAGTTTGTTTTTAGAAAAAAATTATTATTATATAGTTTTCTCTTTTTAAGGATAGAACTAATTTTAAATATTTTTCATATTTATTTGTATCAAACTAGTTTCTAATTTGTCCGAAATAAGATTTATTTAATAACTATAAGTGTTTTTAGACAGAGAAAACATAGAGAAACTCAGGAACAAAACAACTTTAGTCTAGTTTAAACTATTCCTACTTTTTTTTTTTTTTTGAACCAGAAACTATTCCTACTTTGTCTCACTATATTGTTTAATCTACAAAAGTAGTGGTTAGGAGACATCAGAAAGAGTTGATAGAAAAAAAAATTATATATATAAAAAAAAAAAAAAAAAACTCACTTTTTTAGTGAAAGTTGAAAGGGAAATAATGGACCCTATGATTTGTATAATAAGAGGGTCATGAATCCTTTTTGGTTTGAATAAGGTTTTAATTTATGAGTACATTTCAATGGACAACAATGTTCTAGGCTTTTTAAGAAATGTTATCTGAAGCATAGCTCACATGAAAGTGATACACTGATCACAACTTGTAAATGTTGTAAATTTTTATTTTTTATTTTTCAAATGAAGTAACATTACAACTTATATGGGAACAACCAACTATTAAAGGGTATAGGCAGAACTAAATCATAACAAAATATCTAAAGTATTTATATGGGTATTGGTTATTTTTGTGAAACTTTCATTTTTCTCCTATGGTTTAGTTTTATGTACTTTGAAATACTGATAAACTAGTTTTCGCTGTTACTCATAAACTAGTTTTGACTATTACTCTATTGACTCATGATAACACGCAAAATTGCAAACACCTCTTCTCCTAAATTTACAAATTAATTGCATGTTTTAGGTAGAGAAAAAAAAAAATTAAATGCAAGTAATTGATAAGAGTAATCTATTAACAGTGCACTCATGACTTTGCTAGGTAAATTAATTTTGACTAAATAAAATGTCAAGAAAAAAAAAATTAAATGCAAGCAACGGATAAGAATGATATATTGACAACATAGTCATGACTTTGTCAAGTATGTTATTTTCAATGAATAAAATGTTAAATACACTTAGATTATTATGTTTTAGGGGCTTATAACTTTCTATATTTAAGATCTATTTATTCTCTTATTTCAAAATACTCATGATGTTAAATTATTTTTTCAAGAATATAGAATTCTCTCATGTATTGTGATTCTTACATAATTTATTGACCGTTAAGATTCTAAGATAAAAGGCGGAGAATTTAACAGCAAAAAAATCTCATCTATTCTAAACTATCCCAACTTTTTCTGGGGATATTGTTTAATCTAGGAGATTAGAGGCTTAGAGGAAGATAAAACTAGAAAGAGTTTAGTTGATAAAAGAAATAAATAAATACTTTTTTAGTGAAAGGAAAAAGTAAAAATTGAAAGGAAATAATGGACCCTATGATTTGTACAAGATCCCTATGTGGGTCATGGAAGCATTTTGTTTTGGACAAGGCCTTGAATTGATGAATCAATTTCAATGGACAATCAGTTTCCTAGGCTGCAATCAAAAAGAAAATAAAATAAAATAAAATTTGTTTCCAAGGTTTTTAAGGAATGTTGTCTAAAGTACAGTTCACAAAAAAAACATGAAAGTGTTACATTATTGTAGGTGTCGATATTTGACTACACAACCAAACGGGAGTTCAGTTGAAGAGTACCGGCAGAATAGATTAAACCCAACAACCTGCACAAGAAGATGAGAATCCGGCATTGGTTTATCCACTCGGGGGCACTCCGACGATCAAGTCAGCAATCAATATCTCTCAAAGATAGCAAAAATACTCAAAACTCACTAGAAAAGAACTTACTTTATATCCATGAGGGTACCTTGCTTTTATAACAAGCAGTGGCCTGATCTCTTTGGAAGCCTCACTTCAATGGACTCCGGCTCAATGCTCATCCTGAACTCTCGGCTAGATAAGGATAAATTCTCCTTGAGCCTTATCCTTATCCTAACTGAGGCCTTCCCTTGTTCTAGGACTCTTGTCCCTTATCTGCTCATCTCAAATTTCGGTATCTTCGCAGATAACCTCGGCTTAGCTGAGATCACCCCGGCATTAGGACCTGGCCACGTGGTAGCTCAGCTGGCACTTTGGTGTCACCTTGGCCACGTGTTGTCATTCACAAAATATGTCCCCACAACTACCCTCTAGGTTCTATTACCTCAGTATCCTGAGGTGATGGAACCTACATCATTTGTTCAAATACTATATTGGCTAAAAATTCATTCCTTCTCCTCGACCGAGATCATTACTCGTCAACTTCAAGCACCCTAAGACTTAGTGTCCATTTTTATCGGGGATCAAGAACCAAGAATCAAGTTTTTGAGTATCTTAACCAAGATCGTTCCTCTAACTGAGGTTTTTGCTTCATTAAATTAAGAACTCCAAGAGTTTTATTTGCGCTTGAACTGTCACACACGGTCTTTTCAACCCTTTCCTCTGTAACAACCTAGATTTTTAATTATTCTGTAAAATTTATACTAATATTATTTAATCACAGTTAGAAAAATATACGATTTATTTTGTATTAGTATATGTAATTTTGTAAAATAATATAATTATTAAGAATTTATGGGTCAAAGTATAAATAAATAATAATAATGGGTGTGGTAGTAAAATAAATAACTAATTTTCTGTAGGTATATGATAAAGTATAATTTAATTATGAATTAATTATGTTTATATAATTATATTAAGAATTAAGGTCAAAATGTAATTACCTTAATTATTTATATAAGATAAGAATCAATCCATGACATTTATGAACAAATCTGATAATAAGGATTCGGATTGTCTGTGATTGGCTCAGGAGGCTTCTCACCTTAGAAAGAAAAGAAAGAAAAGGGAAGGAAGGAAAAAAAGAAGAGAAAGAAGAGAGAAGGGAAGGAGAATGAAAATAGAGAAGGAATGAAGGAAAAAATAATAAAAGTTAGAGGTACTTACGTGTACGTCTTATTAATTAGACTTATTTATCTACAGGTCTTAATTAATAAATTTAATACTATAAAAATAAGAGATTGATAAATTTATCACTATAAATTTATTCATAAAAATAAAAGGCGATAAATTTATTACTATAAATTTATTCATAAAAATAAAAAATGATAAATTTATCTTTATCACTTAATAAATTTATCAACATGACTTAATGGGTAATAAGTCTCAAAAGTAGGATCTATTGGTAGTTTATCCTAAAAGTTAAGAGGGTCTTTGGTAGTAAAAAGAAAGAGTGAAGTATTAAAGTTAAGGTGAGTTATATTATATCTTGAGTTACCCTTATATATTTTACGTATGTTTTGACTTACCATATTTATTTTATACAAGTTATGTTTTATAAACTATTATAAATTATATAAATATTTCAGTTATGTGATTTAATTTCTGATCATATTTGCTAAAATGAAATCCATGGATATGTTTGTTAATATTTTAAAGAATAGTTGATTATAACCTTATAAACAATTATGTTTTGTAAGTACCACACGAGAGTCTCACGCCTTAGGGGACTTAAATAACCATTGGCCTCTGTTTGATTACTTTGTGATCCTCTGTTTGTCATGAATCCATTGACATACATTACATGCGAGCAAAATCTTTGTCTGGAACTAAGTGCTACACTATTGTGGGAGCCACCTCTAGAGTTCGTACGAGCCACCTCTTGAATTTGTACCTCTTACATTTGTCACTTTTGCGACCTACATTACATTACATTGATCAAGTGGTTATGGTTATATATTTACATAATTTTTGTATTTCAGTTTCTACTACTTAAATGATTTGTTTACTAATGATTTATTCACCAAACTGAGTTATGTAGATGTTTTGGCCTAACTAACTATCCATAGTTATTTCATGTCCCTTATATTCTTGGTATAATATTTCTCACTCTGTCATGTGCTTATACTTGTTTACTAATTTTCAGAAAACAATGCAATTCAGAAATAGCTTTTGGAAAGTCTTAGATACGGGGCTATGGAATAGACACACACAACACATTTATGATATTTTTATATATAAATATTGACCTTTTGGGTCAATAAATTTTGTAATAAAAATAGAAGCTCCAATGATTATTTTGGTACCCTCACTTAAATATTACTTCTGCTCGCGTTTATTGATTTGTTTAAGAATTGGCCGAAGGTAATCTCAGTTACTGGCCATCACGATGCTTAACCCTTAAATATGGGGAGCGGGTCATAACAAATGATATCAGAGCCAAGTTTATAAAAAATCATTAGAGCATAAAACAAATGCACATTTGAGAAGTAGAATAGCGGGTAATTAGTACCTAAATATTATATTTTGTTAGTCGATTTAATTATATTATAATTTTATATATATATTAATTTTTTTTTGTGTGCATAATTGGTGAAGGATGATAGATATAATTTATATTTGTTATAGCAAAAGAAGAAAAAGAAACAAAGGATGTCAGGCTCAAGCACCCACTAAAATTATAATATAATTAAATACATATAATTTTCAGTTCGGTATTCAAAAAAAAAAATTATTTCGATTTTTTTTAAAAGTGGGTTCAAATTTTAAAAATATTAATTTTGAAACTATTTTCCATCAGTGAAAAGTTCTGAGATAAAAGAAATGAGAGTTCATCTCAAATTTCTTTCAACTTTTGCATATGATTCTGTCATTGTATTCTCATTTTATTTTTTATTTATTTTTATCGTAAACAAAACAAGTGAAATTTTTTTTAAAGTCACCCATTATTTCTCATTTTGGCCCAAACTAATTTTTGACAACTAGATAGTAAGTTGTTTTTGGTAAAGTTTTTTTTTTTTTTTGAGGTAATATTTTCTATCAGATTAATCATCTAATATATATTTATCAGAGTGCGCAGCGGATAACTTACACCTATGACAAATTTCGAGGGCGAAATTTAAAAGGGGGGAAGATTGTAACAACCCAGATTTTTAATTATTCTGTAAAATTTATACTAATATTATTTAATCACAGTTAGAAAAATATATGATTTATTTTGTATTAGTATGTGTAATTTTGTAAAATAATATAATTATTAAGAATTTAGGGGTCAAAGTATAAATAAATAATAATAATGAGTGTGGTAGTAAAATAAATAATTAATTTTCTATGAATATACGATAAAGTATAATTTAATTATAAATTAATTATGTTTATATAATTATATTAAGAATTATGGTCAAAATGTAATTATCTTAATTATTTATATAAGATAAGGATCAATCCATGACATTTATGAACAAATCTGAGAAGAAGGATTCGGATTGCCACGTGATTGGCTTAGGAGACTTCTATCTCCTTATAAATAGGTGATTCACCTAGGAAAGAAAAGAAAGAAGGGAAGAAAGAAAAGAAAGAAGTCAGAAAGGAATAAGAAAGAAAAGAGAGAAGGAAGAAAAAAATAATGAAAGTTAAGAGGATCTTTGGTAGTAGAAAGAAAGAGTGAAGTATTAAAGTTAAGGTGAGTTATATTATATCTTGAGTTAAGGTGAGTTATATTATATCTTGAGTTACCCTTATATATTTTACGTATATTTTGACTCACCATATTTATTTTATACAAGTTATGTTTTATAAACTATTATAAATTATATAAATATTTCGGTTACGTGGTTTAATTTCTGAATTCTATTTACTAAAATGAAACTCATGGATATGTTTGTTTATATTTTAAAGAATATTTGACTCTAACCTTATAAACAATTATATTTTGTAAGTACCACCACGGGAGTCCCACACCTTAGGGGACTTAAATAACCATTGATCTCTGTTTGACCACTTTGTGGTCCTTTGTTTGTCATGAATCCATTGACCTCTGTTTTGTGCGAAGCAAAGTGTTGTACGGAGCTAAGTGTTACACTATTATGGGAGCCACCTCTAGAATTCGTACGAGTCACCTCTTGAATCCATACCTCTATTCTAACATCACGTGACTTACATTACTGATACATTCGATTCGATGCCGTGGTTATGGTTATATATTTACATAATTTCTGTATTTCAGTTTCTGCCACTTAAATGATTTGTTTACCAATGATTTATTCACCAAACTGAGTTATGTAGATGTTTTGGCCTAACTAACTATCCATGGTTATTTCGTGTCTCTTATACTCTTGGTATAATATTTCTCACTCTGCCATGTGCTTATAGTTATTTACTAATTTTCAAGAAACAATACAATTTAAAAATAGTTTTTGGAAAGTCTTAGATACGAGGTTGCGGAATAGACACACACAACACTTTTATGATATTTTTATATGTAAATATTGACCTTTTGGGTCAATAAATTTTGTAATGAAAATAGAAGATTCAATGATTATTTTGGTACCCTCACTTAAATATTACTTCCGCTCGTGTTTATTGATTTGTTTAAGAATTGGCCGAAGGTAACCTCAGTTACTGGCCAATACAATACCTAATCCTTGGAGTGCAGAAGCGGGTCGTGACATTCTCCACGCGTCTCCTTCTTATTGGTTCATACAGAACCGCACTATCAAGTCATGTCGCCTCTGCACATGCCACCTGATAGGCACGTCGTCCAAGGCTAATTAATTATGTTTTGTCGCCTTTTCGATTTTTAACAAAACTCTCTCTCTCTCTCTCTCTCTCTCTCTCTCTCTCTCTCTCTCTCTATTCGTCTTCTCACTTTATGTTCTTGCATTCCCTCTGTACTCAAGATTTTCTCTCTCTAACAATTCTCCAACCTCCATTATTGTTTTTTCGAGCTCTATGCAACTGCTTGAATCACCTCCTCCGGCAAGCTTTCAACCATTTTGTTCTGAATACTCACGTCGTCTGACTCTGGAAATCTTCACTCCGGCATTCGTTTCGTCAATCTCAACTGGTAAATCACTAATTTCTTCTTCCTTTATTCAGTCTTGTATTGTTTTCTTAATGTACTGCTTCTCTAAACTTGCCTTATGCTCTTTCGCTGCATTCATTGTCAATGAATCTTTTATTCACAGCTGTATTATGAATTAATTTTCTTGTTTCTTGAATCTTTTTTATGTGTCACAATCTATCCCTGAGGTCTAGAGTGCTTGTATTGCTTATGGTTGTTGCACATTGCCCTGGACACACTTATTCAATGTTCATGAACTCTGTTTGCTCTGTGCGTGTAAATCTTATTTGTCGTTCTCTATTCCATTCTTGATTTCTGAATCATGTTTTATTTCCTGTTTTTCTTGATTATTTTTAGATCTGTTCCTTTTGAGCCTTGCTTCGACATAGTTTTGATTCTGGGTTTTGCTAGAAATTACATATTTTAGGAAAATTGAAACTCAAAATCTCCCCTAGGTAGCAAAACCATCACCTTAGTACCTTTTAAGCCCTAGTCGAGGTTCTCAAACCTTCACCAGTGTCTTTTCTTTGAAATCCATCACAATACACCCCAAGCCGAGATCATAGATATGTTTAGGTAGAGAGTAGACACCCTGACCAAACTAGAGTACTTCCGCCAAGAATTCTTCATCCTAGACGTTCAAATTAGGTTGGCTAGGAAGAAGGACTCTATCATGTCGATGGAAACTCTATGCCCTTCCTTGTAGTTGCGTTTATGGAGTGTGAACTTGATTCTCTCTAGACATCTGTTTAGGAAGTACTTCACTTCTACAAACTTAACTCTATGCAACTAGCCATCAATTCTTTTCGGATATTTAATGGCATCATCATGCACGCCGTTGACAAAATGCGTAATTACCCTTTCTAATATCTAATATTGCTACACCATGTGTAGCCTCAAAACAAACAACGACTACACATGCTATCTCAAGCCAAGATCTACACAATACAAGTTGATAGTTGATCCCAGGCTCAAATAAAGGCGCGGGGGACGACTACCTGATTGTCTTGGTCAATTAGGAGTTTGCACTAGACAACGAGCTCCATCTTTTCCCTTTGCGCTGGGAAGTATTTAGGGATGACAAGGGTAAGGGCTTAGTCCCCCCAAATTCCCTTCTTTAAATTATTTTAACATTCTTCCTGATACTCTGTTATAATGTTCTCTCTTTATTTTTGCAGCCCTTCCTCAGCCGGAAAAGAACTTTTGCCAGTATTACATGTCAAGCAAAAACTTGGTTCACCTTCTCAGCTCACCAATCGAGGCACGTAAAGCTCATTTTCTTCTCAACTACATCCCTACCTACTGCAGTCCCTTGCCCAACATCCCCAAAAGAAGTCAAACTCCACCTTCTACTACAACTTCTCCAACAGCCTTATCTCCAAGGCCAGATCAGGCCTCCACCTCTGACCTAGCAGACCGGCCATCCACTTCTGCCCTCCAGTTGATTCCTCCAGCTCAGCACTAGCGTCGACGCTGAGCTCTACCAAACGTCTTTGCCGGTAGAACTAGAAGTAGAAAACGCCGAGGTCTTGACTTCTTGGAGACTAACCCTTCTAACCCTCCTATCGCCTTGCCAGCCATTCATTTTCGTCCCAGAGTTACTATTGCCGCTACTGCCAACGAAATGGGTCGCGCAAAAATTGTTCCTATTAGCCGAAATCCCTAGCATGGTGTCAGTTCATTCTTCTTCTCCATCCCAATCCCAACAAAAGCCCAAGACAAAGAGGGTAGAAAGGGCTAAGGCCAAAGCCACAGCCACAGAAGTTGAGTCAAAAGATACAGTGCCAATTTCTAAATTGGCTGAAATAAAGAAGAGCTCTACTGCTGCTGAGAAGAGACTTGCCAAGGCCGAGATGTCTGATCAGCAGCGATCCAAGAAGCTGAGGTTTGGGAGGGTTTTTACGCCCTCTGTTTTTTGTGTCAATGAACACCGGACCCCGTTTGTCAAGGTCGGAGACCGATCTCTTCTAGCCGAGGACAATGCGCTCGATAATTTGGAAGTGGGTGTCGCCCTTTCCACCGCCGTTCTCTTTTCGACCGACATTAATTAGATGGCCGAGCTCTTTGAGTACGAAAACTATGCAATGATAATGCAGCACTGCGTTTTGGTAAGTTGTAACACTTGTAACCTTTGGTCCAATTTCAACTCTAGTTCCTATACTTAATGAATTTTCTTTCCATTTTTGCAGGCTATCCAGCAGGGTCACTCCCTCATAGTCAAAATCGAGGAGTTTAAAAAGAAATTGACCAACAAGACAAAGGAGGCAGCCAAGCTCCTGTCTTCACGAAACAAGGTCGAGGCTCACATCCAAAGCTTACAGGACCAGGCGAAAGCTACCCAACTGGCCCAAAGCAAAGCCAAGGATCGCGCTGAAGCCGCTGAAAATGTTGCCAGGTCGCCAAGGCTGAGACAAAAGAAGCTAAAGAGAAGGAGTCTCAAGCCCAGACTGAGCTCCAAACAGCACTTGCCACCAAAGCGGCCGAAATAAAGGCGTACGCCGAAGGGGCAGCTAACGTCCGCGACGCATATAAGAAGCAAGTCAATGAGGTATGCAACAAGGGTTATATCCTTGGATGGATGTCGGTATTGAAGGAATTGGTCATCCCTGACGACTCGCCTCTCTGCGATGCCAACCGACTTACTCTTCTATTCTCATCCACTTCAAGCCAATCAGGGATGAAATTTGAGAAGAAAGAAGAAGTTGAGGCTGACAAGGACATAGTCGCCGATGTTGTTAAAAAGATTGAAGCTACTGGGGCCAAGTCCCCAACTTTGAATGAGTAAGTCCTAGACTAGACTCAGGACAACGAGAACAAGGTTCCCAAGACCATTTCTGAAGCTGAGGTTGAGACCGTCGAGAAGAGCCTTGATAAGGCTCTTCTTGAGATCGACGCTGAGATCCAGGCTGAGAAGGCAGCCGAGAAGACTACTCAGCTATGTGCCGAGACTGAGACACCATCAATCGCTGAGGCAAAGCAGTCTGTAGAGAATCCTCAATGATCCTAGCACTCAGAATTTTTTCCTTTACTTGTTATTTTGAACTGCCACGAACAATGTAATCTTCTGTTTTGTTTTAACTAATGTTGGTTTTCATCTGGCCGACGTTCCTTCTTTTGTCTTTGTAAGTGAACAAGTTCTCTTTGAATGCATGTCTTCCTTTCTTTTAAATGTTTTTGCATTTCTTCAAAGTAGACCTTAACTATGTAATCACTTCGGGTTAGAGTACCTCGAATATAAACCTTGACTGTTTGTCTCGGCTAATAATTGGAATACCTCGGCTAACACTTAAAAATATTTTGAAGTATTCTTACAAGTGCTGTTTCTTAAAACTTATTTAGTCAAGTACTACTTCTTTGCTTCCACTTGTTGTCTTCCATTAAGACTTCACCTTTCCAACCTTACCAAGCTTGACAACCTGGTTGGTCATCTCGGGTAATATGTACCTCGGATACTTCTTTCATCATTACCTCGGCTAACTCCAACTTGTAAATTGTTTTGAAATTTCAACAAGTGTCAAGCCCATTCTAACTTGTAAATTTTTCTAAAAATTTCAACAAGTCCCAAACTCTCAAGTTTATTTATCATTCTTTCTCCTTGCCCCCTAATGTGAATCTAAGTACCACTTAAGTTCACATTATGCATTTATGGTCTTTTGCCGAAGTCAGATTCAAACAAAGACTAGCCGAGGTGTTCAACCTTGGTTTCTCTATTAATCCAACTAAAACAAATTTAACCATTACGAGGTTTAACCCTGCCTACATGGCAAGTCTAGGTTAATTTAACTTAGTTCACCTCTATTATATGTAAGTATAATTCAACTCTGCTATATAATAAGTCTAAGTTATTCGTCATGTTTCATTTAGAAGCATCGCCAACTTAGTTCAACTCTACTATATGCAAGTATAATTCAACTCTGCTATATAATAAGTCTAAGTTATTCGTCATGTTTCATTCAGAAACATCGCCAACTTAGTTCAACTATATTATATGTAAGTATAATTCAACTTTGCCATATAATAAGTCTAAGTTATTCATCATGTTTCATTTAGAAATATCGTCATAGGACTGGTCAGTCTTATCGCACAAATTTTAAATTTATAAAAATCAAATTAGAATTTTATTATTACTTCAGCTAATAAAATTATGACATAAACTTCGAAAAACAAAAAACTAATGATAAAAAAACTTCAAATTGCAAGTGTTCAAGGGTCTGGACAACTCTTTGCCATTAGTGTCTTCAAGCCAATATGTCCCACTGCCGGCAACGGAGATGATTCTATAAGACCCTTCATAGTTTGGGCCAAGCTTGCCTTCCCTAGAATCCTTTTTGTTGCCAACAACTTTCCTCAAGATGAGGTCCTTAACTTTGAACTCTCTTGGGTTGACCTTCTTGTTATAGCTCTAGCAAACTGCTGCTGGTATGCCCCCAGCCGAATTGCTATTCTCTCTCTTCTTTTTTTTAATAGATTCAGATCTTGAGCTAAGAATGCTTTATTGGTCCCATCTTCCACTCCCTCTGATTCTAGGGATATCGACTTCTAGTGGAATAACTGCTTCAATGCCTTAAGTCATGGCAAAAGGAGACTCCCCAGTTGATCTTCTTGGCATAGTTCGATATGCCCAGAGCACATTGGGTAACTCTTCCACCACTTCCCTTTTGCTATTTCTAACCTCTTCTTAATCCCATCCAAGATAGTCTTATTGGATTCTTCTGCCTGACCATTGCTCTAAGGGATACTTGGAGTGGAGTAGTAGTTCTTCATTTTGTACTTTGTACAGAAATTTTTGATTCGCTTACTGTCAAACTGTGTACCATTATCTTCTATTATTGCCTTTGGGATGCCAAAAGTGGTGATAATGTTCTTCCATATGAAGTTCTTCATATCAATATCTCGAATCTTCGCAAGGGGTTCAGCTCTACCCACTTGGTAAAATAGTCAGTTGCTACCAACAAAACTTCCTTTGCCCAGTCGCTTGGGACAGTTGTCTAACCAGATCCATGACCCACTGGGCAAATGGCCAAGGGCTGGATACTGGGTTCAAATCAGCTGTTGGTTGATGTATCAAAGGTGCAAACCTTTGACACTTCTTGTACTTTTTAACGTAGGCTTCAGCATCCTTCTACATGTAGGACCATCAGTATTCCTGAGTGATGGCCCTATGAGCAAGTGATTTGCCTCCAGCATGGCTTCTACAGACTTCTTCATGGATCTCATAGAAAAAGTGTCACGACCCGAACCTGCCCCTAAAAGTTCGGACATGACCTATGCAGAAACAAATGATAACCTGAGATAATAATTCGTATAGGGCCTGAACGGAAGCATAATACATAATGAATAACATTCAAACTTCCATTGAGCTACTATTATATGCCAGGATCATGCACATCAAACAGAACCAAGCGTCATATACAGAACTATACAAATATGTACAGACTCCCTACATACCAGCAACCCTTGCCTCAGGGTGTACAACCAAAATAGTACTTATAGACAACCCCAAAATAAGTGTTTACGTTACAAGCCAAACTGGACAAAAGTATGCAAAAATAGGGCAAGTCTTCTTATGTGCCTGACCATAAGGGTTGACAAAAGGAACGAGCTTCAGGAGCTAAGCGCTTCCGGGTTGACCTCTGAAACAGACAATATGAGAGGTGAGCGAAGCTCAGTGAATAATAGTATCAAATTGATTGAAGTCATAGTTCATATTCAAATGTCTGTAAATTAGTCCATTGCCATAGGGTGGTCCATGACCCAGAATGTTACATTTAGCCTTTGGCTCAGAATGTTACAGAATATCACAACATGGCCCTCGGCCCAGAAGGTTCAACAGAATGATACACAGATGGCCTGACGGGGAATGTTACACAGAATGGTGCACAGAATGTTACTCATTATCACAAAGTGGCCCTCGGCCCAGAATGTTTCACAGAATGTTATTCAGAACGTTTCTCAATTCCTTTCCACATTAACTTTCTTTTCACATCACATGCATCACATGGTATTCAACTTTAAACAAGGTAAGAGTGTATCGGAAACAAACAGAAATAGAGTAATCATTAACAACAAAGGAATACATATTCTTAGCACTATTACTCACAGCGATGTGTCGGTGCACTAGTGCCTTCGGGAGTGTGCCCTGCACACAATCATAATTTGAATATTAGTTCCCCTTCTTCACATATCATAAAAATCATTCCTCGACGCACCAAGCTTTACATGACTTATTTTTTTTATCTTAAAATCATTAAAAACATAATCTAAAAGTACCGGTGAATCAAGCATACAAAACTGAACGGACACATTTTTTCCTCAAAATATACCCTCCCGCCGGCGCCACTTTGGCCGCCGGCGATCACTCGCACAAAATTCTTTGGGAGGTGTTTTTCCCTTCGGCGGATATCCGCCGCCGAGCGGACGATTTAAATCGCACCTGTTTTCTTTCATTTGAGCTCTCTCTTGGATTCAAACTTCAATCTCCCAATTCCAAGTATAATCAAGGATCACCATAGCTCCCAAAGCATTTAATCACACAATTACTCTATATATATCACTTTTGTTTATCAAAATGGAAGTCATTCATCACTTAATTTCCATATTTCACTCATAAGGCACTTCACACATAACATGCACACACATAAAGCCACTCAAGCCTCTAATTCAAACTCATGATGGAAATTTTGCATAAAATAGCAAGGAACTAAGGTATTTGTCCCAAAACACAAATCATCACATAACATGGTCATCAAAACATGGAAGAATTCTAACCAAAAGTAAGAGGGAGTAAGACTAAATCAAGAAATGTTCATACCTTAAGTCTAATTTCAACAATTCTTCACAATTTCTCCACAAAGTTCCCCTTGATGGCTTCTCTCTCTCTCACCCACGTTTTTCTCCCCCTTGTGTTTCTTGATCACACCCAAAAGTTAAGTCCACATGTCCAAACAATTGGATAGATATAGGCTAGATATTTTTCCTTATAATAAGACGAAGTTCAATCGTTTAAGCATCCTAAATTGAAATTTCACAGATAGGCTTAATATTACCTAAAAATTATGCTGAATGCAAATATAATATCAATTTGGAGTTATAATGTCTCTAGGGTGCTCAATTTCTATCCTGAACAGTTTATGAATAACAGATATCTTTCTTAAACAACAGATAGAATCTCAATATTTCATTTATAAATCTTTTTGAGTACCATTTTAAATACCAGAATAAGAAACTACAGATATCAGGAACACACGAGAGGGTCGGGCTATTACAAAAAGTCCTCAACTTGGGAGGGATATACACATCTCAAAAGGGGTCTAGTGAAGGATCTCCTGTAGAGATGGCCATCTGCTGTTAGGCTAAACCTAGTCGACTTCAATCTGGTCTTGTCTGCCTTTTTTTTGGTCGTCTGACAACTTGCCATCCTTGAGGAACATTACTATTGCATCCATCCAGCTTGGTCCCATCTCTACATACATTGTTTCGTACTCTGTGATCTGGGGCTCCACACTTGGGCCTGGAAAATAATCAACCATTATGGTCCTTGTCTCACCTGATTTCATTGCACTAGCCAGGTTTGCCAAGGCGTTGGCGCGATTGTTGTCATCTCGGCTAACTTGCTGTAACTGGAAATCTTGGAACAAGGAAAGCAATCTGACAACCTCTTTAACATAGGCTATCATTCATTCATCTCGGGCTGCATAATCGTCTGTTGCCTGATTCACAATAAGTTAGGAGTCACAGAAGACTACCACCTCACCAGCCTCTATTGCTACTGCCAACTTCAACCCTACAATCAGTACCTTATATTCTACTTCATTATTTGAGGCCTTAAATCCCAAACGAATAGACTGCTCTAACATTCGCCCATCTGGCGATACTAACATTACTCCTGCCCTTGGTTCTTGATGGTTTGAACTTCCATCAACAAACAGGCGGAATGAGTCGCTGATGTAAATATTGCAGGGCTTTGGTTTTTCTTCTTTCTTCTGTTTTGCCACAGTTGGGTTCTTAGGCCGCAGTTGGGTTTCTTCCTGCTCCCCTGGACATCCCAAGCCGCGGCTCATCGAAGTCCGACGCGAGATGGCACTAGGGGTGAACTCGACCACAAAGTCGGCCAAAACCTGGCCCTTAATTACTGTTTTGGGCCTATACTCCAAGTCATATTGTTCCAACACTACTGCCCATCTGGCTACCTTGCCTGTCAGATCTCCTTGCTGCAATAGAGACTTCAAAGGATACTCAGTCAGTACCATAATCTTGTAGGCTTGGAAGTAGTGATTTAGTTTCTTCAAAGCCATCACCAGGGCTAATATCAAGTTTTCCAAGGGTAAGTACTTGGTCTCTACGCTTGCTAGGGTTTTACTCACATAATATGCTGCTCTTTGTTCTCCCTTTTCTTTTCTGATTATAACTACACTCACTACGTGCTCTGAAATAGCCAAGTATAAGAACAATTCTTCTCTAGGTATTGGGTTTGACAGAACTGGAGCAGTTGTCAAGTATCTTTTCAAGTCGGCCAAGGAGACTTCGCACTCCTCTATCCATAAAAAATCTGTGGCCTTCTTTAACAAACTAAAAAATGGTTTACGCTTATCTGAACTTCTACTAATGAACTTATTTAGGGCTACCGCATTGCCGGTCAAAATTTGGACCTACTTGGCTGACGTCGGGCTCTTTAAGCCAAGAATGGCCTTGATTTGATCTGGGCTTGCTTCAATGCCTCTTATGATGACCAAGTACCTTAGGAACTTACCAAACCTGACTCCAAATGCACATTTCGAAACATTTAGTCGGAGCCGATATATTCTTAGGATATCAAAAACTACTTTCAAGTCGGCCAGATGATTCTTAGGTTCTTTGGTCTTCACGACCATGTTATCAATGTACACTTCTACTGTCTTACCAATCAGATGTCTAAACATCTTGGTCATTAACCTCTGGTAGGTTACTCTTGCATTTTTCAACTCAAAAGGCGTCACTCTGTAACAGTATAGCCCTTTTGGGGTGATAAATGCAGTCTTCTCCTCATCAAGGGGGATACATTACTATCTGGTGGTATCCCCTATAAGTATCTAGGAAGTTCATCCTCCCATGCCCTGAAGTGGCATCTACTAACTGATCAATCTTAGGTAGTGGAAAACTGTCATTGGGACAAACTTATTCAGGTTGGTGAAATTAGCACAAACCCTCCACTTGATGTTCTTCTTTTTCACTACCATAGTATTAGATAGCCAAGTAGGGTAGTTCATCTAGCGAATGGCTTTGGCTTTCAGCAGTTTGTCCACTTCCTCCTCAACTACCTCAACATGCATTAATGTCGGCCTCCTCGCTCACATGATGACAGGTTTAGCCAACTTGTCTACATGCAGCGTATAGCATGTGACCTCGGGGTCAATGGCTGGCATATCATATGGTGTCCAAGCAAATACTTCCATATTAGTCCGTAGGAAAGCCTCTAACTCCCTTTCCTCATCTTCGGCCAAACCTGAGCCGAGAAAGAAAAAGCGCTCTTCATCTCCTTCCTAGACCAGAAATTTCTTCAATGCTTCCTCGTTCTTCTCGGTCGGTTCTTTGCCGACATCATCTAGAACTTCCATGTCCTCGTCCTCAATTTCTACTTCTTCTGCCTTTTGCACATTGCTGTTAGATTTCATTGCTGCCATGGAACAATTCTTTGCCTGCACTTGATCCCCTCTAACTTCTTCAATCCTCTGTTCAGTTAGAAATCGCAATAGCTGCTACAGTGTTAAGGGAACAGCCCTCATTGCGTACAACCATCGCCTTCCTAAGATAACATTGTAAGGGGAGGAGGTGTCAATTAGTATAAACTCTATGCTTACCTTCATAGTGCCTACCTGCACTTTCAAATTTATTGCTCCAAGAGGCCATGTCGATGTTCCATTGAACCCGACCATTGGGCTGTTAGACTGCTCTAAATCATCTCGATGAAGGCCAAGCTCCTTGTAACATCTAACATACATGATGTCACAAGAGCTGCCTTGGTTGATTAGAATGCGCCTTACTTGGCATTTTCCAACCTTGAGGGTCACTACTAGAGCCTTGTTGTGTGGATGCTACACCATGTCTAGGTCTGCCTCAGGAAAGGACACCATCGGTCTCTGGAACTCGTTTGCCCTAGGCCTCTTTTGTTGGACTTGATACACATGTTGTAAGTGCCTCACCTTTTGGGTCTCTCTTCGCGTATCATTCTCATTAACCTTCGAATGAATCACATTGATCACCCGAGGTTCTACTTGTTGTGGTCATGGCGGTGGCGGTGGCGGTGCCGGTGCCGGTGCCGGGGGAAGCCTTGCATGCTCTTTCCTCATTCTGGCCTTATTTACTAGGTCCCTCAAGTGACTCTATCTGACTAGGTCTTCTAAGTGTGTCTTTAGGGCTCTGCACCCCTGAGTCAAGTGTCCATCCTCATTGTGGTAGGCACAGTGCTTCCCAGGGCTCCTTCTCATGAACTCACCGGGGACTTTCTCCGGTGCTCTATAGTACTGCTGGTCCTAATCCTTTCTAGAACTTTGTAAACCAGAATTCGGAACACAGTGGTGACTGCTTGTGCAACCCTCAGCCCTATTTTCTGCCTGTTAAAACCAGTGTTACCTCGGCCTTACTTCGGCGAGCCGTTCTTCTTCTCCTGTATAGATGTCTTTGTTCCTAGCGTATCCTCTTCTGCTCTGGCATATTTCTCGATCCGTGCTATGAGCTCCTCCATACTCTTTAGTAGAGTTTTTGCCAGTGACTTTCGAAGTGGGCATTTATCTTCCAAGCCGTTCTTAAAAGACACAACCGCCAATTCCTGGTTGCATCTCGATATTCAGTTGAACACATCATAATACCTCTTGACATAAGTCTTGAGGCCTTCACTCTCGCTAATTTTCAGAGCCATCAGGGAGTCTACCCTTAGTGGCTGCAACTTGTTTGTAACGAACCTGGCCACAAACATCTCGGTCAGCCTTCCTATTCTTCGGCATTTTTTGTGAAATCAATCGTCTGATTTCCCCAAAGGATGAGGGGAACACCTTGCACAGCAACGGTTCGTTCTCGGTATACAAAGCCATTAAATTCAGATATAAGCCGGCGTGAATGTTCAGATTGAACTTACCGTCGTAAATCTAGTATCTCGACATGTAGTACCCTTTTGGGGGCTTAAACATATCCAACTCTACGGAAAACGGCGTTCTCGGCAGCGATGGATGTGACCTCGGCATTACGCTTCCTCTAAAGCGATCCCTCAAATCCTCCTTAGTCGACCAGAGCTCGGCTATCAATAGATTTCAGTCTTTTTGGTGCACTACTCTCAGTGCCATTATATCTCCTCTTGGACTTCTCTTCATTCACTATGTCAAAACACAAGCCCTTCCCTTGGATATTTCGGAGCTCTTTGACATACGTCTTCCTAGTCCGAGGTGTCTTTTGCGAGTCACCTCTAATCGACTCTCCTCACCCGACATCCCGTGAAGGCCAATGTGAGGGCTCTTTTTCCCTACCATGTTGTGGGACTGCTAGGATTGTTTTCTGCCCTCTTTTCTGGGCGTTAGTCTTAGCCCCTGGCATCGGTGTGTCCTGCAACAGAAACAATGGTTGCATAACGTTGTTCTGCATCATGAAGTTTACAACCGATTGTAGATCTGCTAACTTGTTGGTCATTCCCTTCATCTCGCCGTCTCTCTTCAGGCATCTATCTTTCCATACCTGGAGGTCACTTTCGTTGTAATACTCATCTCGGCCTGATTTCTTCGGGGTGTCTACCTCCTTGCCGACATCCTTATCCCCGGGATTCTGATCCCGTGCTCCTTCATTATGATTTTCTTCCTCGATGTTAGGATTGGCATGTTTACCACTCCCAAATGGGACGTCGTCTCCGACCTTTTCTTTCCACCCGTTGTTGGCCATCTATTCTTCTTACGTTCCTACAGACGACGCCAAATTATGGATGTTGATTTTTGACCAAACAACCAAACGGGGAGTTCAACTGGATAGCATCGGCAAAATAGATTAAGCTCAATAACCTGTACAAGAAGATGAGAATCCAGTGGTGGTTCGTCTACCCAGGGGTACTCCGACGATCAAGTCAGCAATCAATATTTCTCAAAGATAGCAAAGAGTACTCAAAACTTACTAGAAAAGAACTTACTTTAGACCCATAAGGGTGCCCTGCTTTTATAACTAACAGTGACCTAATCCCTTTAAAAGTCTCACTTCAGTGGACTCAGGCTCAATGCTTATCCTAGACTCTCGGCTAGATAAGTATAAACTCTCCTTGAGCCTTATCTTTATCCTAACTGAGGACTTTCCTTGTTCTAGGACTCTTGTCCCTTATCTGCTCATATCGGATTTCGGTATCTCCGCAGATAACTTAAGCCTAGCCAAGATTATCCCGGCATTAGGACTAGGCCACGTGGTACCTTGGCTGGCACTTCGGTGTCACATTGACCACGTGTTGTCATTCACAAAATATGTCCCCACAATTATGATCACAACTTGTAAATTTTTTTTATTTTTTTTTTTATTTTAACCCTTTAACTTATATGGGAACGACCAATTATCAAAAAATTAAGTACACAAATCATAACAAAATATCCAATATTCAAATGGGTGTTTTTTTTTTTTTTTTTTTTCCTTCTATGGTTTAGTTTTATTTGACTAGAATTACTGTTTTTGCCCATTGTTCTAATAATTTATGAAAACATGTAAGATTGTTAATGACGCATCTTCTTATTTACATATTGAGTGCATGTTTTAGAAGTTTAAAAAAATAAAATAAAAAATTCATACAAATGATCACCCATTGTGCGTCCATGAAGAAATTAAATAATATTAAAAAAATTAGATCTTCAATTATATTTTACATATTTACAGACATGGTTTTGTTAGGCAAATTAAGGTCAAGTTTGGTAAGTTGAAAAAAAGTTAAAAAATCAAAAAATTATTTAAAAAGTTAAAAAGTTATCACTATTTATCAAAAGTCAAAAATTACGGCTACACAACTCCCAATCTAAATTTTCCCTTACACACTAATTTATACAATTTTTTAATATATATTTTTTCATAAAAAAGTCAAAAAATTAATCCAAACATTCATATTTTTTTCTTTAATTTTTTAATCTAAAAAGATAAAAAATACACTTATTTAGGACCCCACAAACAACCCATGAGTGAACAAAATCCTCTCAAAAAGCAAACATGCTCTTGGAAGATTTTTTTTTCTCTTTTTTTTATCTACTTATCATTTCTTCTTATAAAAGTCAAAGTTATCTCGACAATAGAATGAACCAACAATTTTGATTTTTTTTTTTTGGCTAACTATAAAGTTTCATTCCTTACTTTTCTTGGACGCCACGCACATGATTTATGCTCAATTATATGTGTCAAATATGAGATTTTGAGATAAAACTCCCTGCAACCTTGTGATAAATAAAAATAAACATAAACATAAAATTAAAAATAAAACTATTTTGACAATAAGGCACCCATTGATAAGTCATTATATTCTGGCGTGTTTTGAAAAGTTGATAAAAAATTAATTTTTTAACTTTTTTAGTTTATTTTGTCTTTTTGTGAGTAAGTTGTGTGAGAGGTGATGTGACTCAAAATTGATAAAAAGTTAGAAGCTGACTTTTTACCAACTTTCTAAAAGAGCACTCTATAATTTAGATTTTGCTCAAAGTATTTGGTTTAGTGGACAGAAAAGGCAGTCTTAGAAATGGGCGCCCATGTGGCATGACCATTTCAACATTTGAATTTGAACCTTAACCAAATGGTTTTTGAATTTGAATTCAAAAACCTGTTTAGGATAACCACTCAGGTATAGATATTATCTCCATTAACTGATATGAATAGATAATAATAACATTATATATCTGATATATGGATATAGGAGATTAAGAGATACACAGACTCTCTCCTAAAGAAAAGAACGTATGTTTTGATCTTTTTCCCATATACAGTTTCTCCCATATACTAACTCTCTCCATAAACAACGATCAATAAGCCATTTGCCTTTGTGATTTGTGTGGGTGATATTCACCATTGTAATATCACCCCACTTCTTTGGTTGATTGACTAGATTCGGAAGCACGTGATTTACCCACGAGATCCATCGAGTTGATTATATCTAAAAAGGTATGATCTTATTAATTTTTATTCATTGCGTTATAGTGCTTGATGATTTACATTGGTATCGAGATTTGAATATGGGTATTTTCGTGCTTATTTGTATGCGATAAAATATGTATATAATTTTATCTGGATATACATACACATTATTTGCATGAAAATTAGATTGAGAATGTGATACATCTCATTTTTATGTTGTTTAAATGCCATTTTAATGCCATAAATGTTTTTATTGTGAAAAATGGAGTCAAACGATTACAAAATCGGGCGAGAAAATACCGTGGAAGGCGTGCGTGAGCTACTGCGCCATCGGCCGGCGGCCACCCGCGCCACCACCTGTCGCGCGCCACCGCAGCGTTATCGCTGTATCCACGCGCTTAAGCGCGTTCCAGCCTTCTACCTTGTGGCCGTCCCCTCACTTCCGTCTTGTAGCGTTAAGCGCCGTTTAGCCAGCGCCACGTCTTGCCAGCGCCTTGTAGCCATGAGCTTGCGATGAAGCGAAACCGGAGCCGTTTTCATGTGGCTTGGCTCTAAGGCTCTGTTTGTTTTTAATTACGTATTGCGTTAAATGGCCATAATTTATTCGTTATAGCTTTGTTTTAAGCATGGTTGGTACCGTTAGACTCGAATTAAATTTTGTATCTTCTGTAAAATCTTGAAAATTTTACGAAAATAAAAAATATTTTTACGTGTTAATAATTCATTTTTATGCTTTAAAATGATTACGGTATTGCATAAATAATTTTACGGGGTTGAATTTTTATTGTGGACTTCTGAAATGGTTTACTATTTACTGGGAATATTTTTCTGTTTATCAGCTTCTGGATTTTTTATTTCTAATTTTATGTGTATTTATTAGTTATTTAAAATTCCAGAATGTTTCAGAAAAAATTTCAGAAAATTTCAGAATGATGTACATTTTTAATTATGACATAATCTGAATATTGTCTCAGTTTATCAATTTCTGGATTTTTTGTTTCTAATTTTATTTGTTTATTAGTTATTTAAAATTCCAGAAAATTTCAGAAAATTCCAGAAAATTCCAGAAAATTTCAAAATGATGTAGACTTTAATTATGGCATAATCTGAATATTGAATACAACATATTTTTTGAATTTTTAATATGTTGAAATTAGAGGAGCATGATTATTTATTTATTTACTTATTAGAATTCCATTATTAAATGAATATAGCATGAGTTATTTGTAAATTTACATTAAGATGCTATTGTATGGAATTTATCATGCTTTGTATATGCCATAGTCAGTGGGAGGTTATTCGGTTGAGAGAAAATTTTTTTAGATTAGCTCCC
The DNA here is from genome assembly GCA_025200525.1 of Camellia lanceoleosa. Taxonomy (NCBI): domain Eukaryota; kingdom Viridiplantae; phylum Streptophyta; class Magnoliopsida; order Ericales; family Theaceae; genus Camellia; species Camellia lanceoleosa. The sequence goes on from CM045760.1 coordinate 23,291,823, forward strand.
GAAAACCAATATTTTGCGCATAAATTAAATTAAATTTTGGATAATTGTCACTTGTGGCGCAAGAGATGATTACGAGCTTAGCGGATTTTCGATCTTGCGACTTGTGTAATATTATCACTACTTAATTTAGATTTTTTGCGGCAAAATTATATTCTGCTAATCAAATTAATCCCAATGCGAATTTCTCTCTAAATTGACTTAACTTATGGAAGTTAATTTGGTTGACCAAGACTTAGTAGAGATGTTCAAATGTGAACAAACTAATCCCATTCTTTAGATGAGCAAAAGTCTTGGAGACTTTAGGTCAAACCTTAATTGGCCAAAGTAAGGAAACATGACTCAAAGTCGCCGTGGTTTTGTTGCCTTGTTTGGCACAATAAAACTAATGTGTGCGCTATGGTTAGCGGCATGCTACGTAGTTTTGGTTGGCGAGTTTTGGAGTTATGAAATTAGTAAGCCCTCAATAGATCTGTATATGATCTTGACTATTGAGCTGCGCGGATTGACTTTGTAATTTGACTTGTTAATAATGTTACATCATTGGATGAAGTAACATTCAAGAGTCACGTCATTCAAGAAATGCAAGCTTAAATAAATTAGTCATTAAGTGTAAGACGAGTAGCCAGTATGAGCAGTGTTTTGCTCTCTACCCAATTATTGGGAGTGGATAGAGCAAAATTTCATGCACTATTATAGTGTGCATTGAAATATCACATGAAGTTAAAAGATTAGCGCTTAGAAGCTGCAAAATCTATTAACACTAAGTGAAAAGATTAACGCTTAGTGGTACGCAAAATCTATGAGCATTGCCAACTTGTCTAAGTCAGGACACTTACTGTTTCCACACTTAGGTGCGAGACATGAGGAGGGGCTTCTTTGTATGATTCCTTAACTAGGCTAACGTTTTTTAATAACGTTTACTACTAAGCGCAAACGTTGCAGCATAGTAATGAAAAGGTCAAGGCCGACAAGGTTGTTATGACTCTAAGAATTTGACACATCGCTTGTGAGAGCATTGTGTTGAATTAGACTCTTTAGCCTAATTCCCGCTTAAGTTACTTCAAGAGCTGTCAAAGATTGATAGCTTATTCTCTCCTTCTTGTGGATAGTAGAATTAATTGCAAGTAACTATGAAGCGAGAAATAGATATGGCAGGAGGAGTATCGTTATTTTTCAACTAGATGCGTTAAAGTGTATGGAGAATAAAATTGACTTGAAGGTGCAGGGGATTAGCACTTACTAGTTAAATTTGCGACTTAGGCGCACTTGATATCTCCATGACATCCTTTTATGATCTAGTGAATATGAGTTAGTTGTGAGTCATTACCTAGTTGGGCCTAAACCTTTAAAACTGGTCTTCGAGAACTCACACATAAAGATGATTGGAATTAGTTTATGACATTGGTCATGAACCGATGGCTTATTATACTTAATCACATTAATGAGATGATGACACGATGGTTTGAGTAGGCCTTCTCAGGCCCACTCGCTTATGACATTATGTTCTCATGTGAATGTGTAACTTTGTTCGCAATGGTTGCGCACAAGTAAGTAGGAAAGCCATAGAAGGTCATTTGTATTGGCGCATTTAGTCCACTATGATTTTTGTGACTAGATATGTGTAAGGGTATGATAGCTATGCCTCAATCTCGACACATTTATAGATTACGATCTTGTCGAGTCAAGACTATTTGATCTCCCATAAGTCAAAAGTTTTGAGATGATTTTTTGACATTGCACATATGAGGTTGAGATCAATTAGATACTTGACTTTTGTGCTTTTAGTTTTGACCAAGGTGGCGAGTATCTATTTGAGTTATTTTAGAGAACTACGTGAAGAGAAATGGATGCTTAGAAAATTGATTATTCCTAATACTCAACAACACAATGGTGTAGTAGAGATAAGGAATTAAATATTGTTAATGTTAGGTGGATAATGGCGCAAAATGTTTCCCAATTAGGAATTGCACTAGTTTCTTGCCTATATCCCTAACTCGATGCCCTCCATATCGATTTTACACTCCATTTTGAGTAATGGGTTAGCAGAGCCATCTATGGGCAATCTGTAACCATTAAGCGACTTATCTTTATTCTACTTCTCATAAGATTGCGAAGTTAAGACCTAAGGTTCTATAGCGCATTATTGTATCTTTGTCTTGTAAACACATAGGGTTATGTGGCGCATTATTGTATCTTTGTCATGTAAATCCTCCGGGTCATATGCATATAGGTAGCGACTTTGTGGTAGTGTAACTAAGTCACATAAAGTTTTCTTAGTAAAGGTGGCGTGTATAGAGTTTTGGAACTCTATAAGATAGAGAATTCTAAGCATAGCGCTTTTATGTAGCCTAGTTGAGAATGGAAAGAAATTTCCAATATCCTAGGGGCGATGGGAGCGATATGCCTACTAATGGATTACTCCATTAGAGAAAAATACTCTACATTCTTAGTTGCGTGGTAGCGAATGTGAAGATTTTTCACGTCATCCTTTGGGTGATTGAGAAGGAAACATTCATAATTGCTCATAAGATGATAAAGAGCCTAGGATAATGCCAAAGGCTCTAGTCTCTGTTTTAGAAAGTGGATTAATGTTATGCAATTTAAGACAAAGTCTTTGAGGATTAACCATTTCTATAATTTGGTTGACTTTCCATTATGTGTGGCTGTTCTAAAGTTATGCGTAATTTGGATAGTCATTGTTGAGGCATAAGGCTCGCTAGACACGAAAAAGTCGCACCATTGAGGAAGGTGTAGACCATGAGAAGACTTCCTACGGGAGTGAAGTTATTTTGACTTCCTCTCGGGGAGTGAGGTTATTTTGACTTAGGCTATGATTGACATAAGTTCGGAACATTGATTTGTGGACATTGTGACCCAACTTCTCGTTGTAGATTTGGATAAGTAGATCCGTTTGTATTTATCTTCTGTTTTTATGGTGAAAAGTTAGGGCGCAAAAGGTTGCTAGTTCCAATAAATCTTTTCTGACCTAAAGCAGTTATCCAAATAGTGGTTCTTAGATTTCGTGAAGCCATGATAGTAGGCGATGATCGATAAAGACCACTGAGGTATGATCAGTGATCCAAAAAGAGCTGTTTCCTTACTTAGTCATTATGAGCCAAGAATTTATAAGGTTATCGCCACCTAGGGTGGGCGGTCCTCTATTTTAGATATGATGGACATGGGTGATGTAATTTATATGCTCGGATGTGTGATCCTTAGGGATTGTTTTGGGAGAATTCCTATTTTGTCTTCAATGACTTACATTAGGAATATCCTAGAACGATTCTAGATGTAAAATTGCAAACCCAGTGACTTACCTATCGGTAAAAGCCAGAGCCTTAGCTATTGAGTGAATCCTCGGATTGTCTTTGGGAAAAAGCAGTGACCTATATTCCTTGATCTTTTCTTTGTTGTGGAAGCCTAAAAATGCGCTATGTGGGCGTATTGGCATGATAAGTGTTATCTTTGGTAAATGGTCAAGCGAGTTGTTTAGACATTGACCTTGCTCATTAGGCGTGGATAGAATACTTTACTAGTAGTATATTAATTTGCTCTTTGTAAAATTCAATCGCTAGTTAGTAGCATCTAGCTAGTTAGGGCATCAAGAATGAGCATAAATTGGTCACCAAAATATCTTTGGAGAGGATATTGCACAAGAGATAGTGATCTTAAATCACTTCATGTGAGGCGCACATGGAGGATTCCATTGTATATGCTTATCGCAAGAGGTCTTGATAAGGCTTATGTTTGGAATCTAGGATTGTGATTTTGAATCAATTCATGTGAGGCGCATATGGTGGATTCCGTTGTATATACTTATCGCAAGAGGTGCTGATAAGGCTTATGTTTGGAATCTAGAATTGCGCAAGCTGTGGTCATTTTTTTTAAAATCGATCACTTATTTTGAGATGATGGGATGTTGACACTATTATGGTTTGTGTCATAATGATTAGCAGATGATGATGTCAGCAGGCAAGATTAGCTCACTCACACGAGCAATCGCCCTTGGCGCCTGAGGCGAGCAAGGTTGAGACTAGTGGTTTATTTTTATTTGGAGCCAAGAGGCTTAAATAATCCACTATGCATGTCGCCTTGGTTACAACCAAGATGAGGTCGTGTTAAGGACCAAACATGGATGTTAGTACCCACTTTCCATGTTGTGCACTGTTATGATTAGCAGATCTGAGATCTCATTTGGCGCCTAGAAAGCGAGCAAATAGAATTCGGGTTAGGCGCTAAGCGACTAGACTAATATCATGCGGTGTATCGAGTATGGCGTCACTCTTTTGGAAGAGTTACTCCACCGTAGCATGTATTCATACTACATGTGCTTGGCGACCAAGTAATGAGGTGAGAGAATGGATCCTGTTTCTTCACCGTGTGAGTCTTATGTCATTATTGATATGACTTTCATTTATGTACCCTTTTGTGACTTTTGACTATGTCATAAGGTAAGGGGTTGATGTTCTGCTACTTTGGTATGTTGCCTGCGGTCATGTATGCTTCGGCCTTAAGCGACATCACTGGGGAAGCGGTCAATCCTAAACTAAATGGCATGAGTGCAAAGGGAAGATCATCTAGTATTACACCACCATTTGTTGTATATTCATTCTAAGAACTCACATCGCTCTGTATGAGAGGCGAATTGAGTGTGAATATATTGCAAGAATTGAGAGGGTCAAACATGCTCCTTTTGAGGATTAGAGATGTTTTTGGACGGTGTAATTAGATGGGTGCAGGGTATATGAGACACTATTTTTGTTCCTTTTGGGTTGATGTCTCTATCTTTGGCTCATTTTGAGTTTCTAGTATAGAGCTCCCACATGCAGTGTTCTCGTGATGCTTGCGGTGCATTGGCTAGTATGAGATTGTTCTTTTGGGGAGATTGAGATAGAGATGTGGCGTGTCATGCCAACTCATGTCTTGAGTGGGAGATGTTAGAAATGGGCGCCCATGTGGCATGACCATTTCAACATTTGAATTTGAACCTTAACCAAATGGTTTTTGAATTTGAATTCAAAAACACATTTAGGATAACCACTCGGTATAGATATTATCTCCATTAAGCGATATGGATAGATAATAATAACATTATATATCGATATATGGATATAGGAGATTAAGAGATACCAGACTCTCTCCAAAGAAAAGAACGTATGTTTTGATCTTTTTCCCATATCTGATTTCTCCCATATACTAACTCTCCCATAAACAACGATCAATAAGCCATTTGCCTTTGTGATTTGTGTGGGTGATATTCACCATTGTAATATCACCCCTTTGGAGTTGATTGACTAGATTCGAAGCACGTGATTTACCCACGAGATCCATCGAGTTGATTATATCTAAAAGGTATGATCTTATTAATTTTTATTCATTGCGTTATAGTGCTTGATGATTCTGATGACTAAAGACTAATCATTCGAGGAATTGCAAGATCGAACATCGCAAAGGCCAAACATCCAATATCTTGGGACAACTAGAGACTTGCCCGATAGTTAACTTGAAGGCTTTGAAATTAGTCAAAGTATATGTGAATTAGACCAAACATCTGGATATCAAATATATATATATATATTCTATAGTTTAGATTGAAAGAATAAGCGTACCATGTTTCATTCATTGTAATAATAGATAGACTAGGCTGTTACCAGTGTTATGCACGAGATAATTATAGATATTTATATTTATTTTATATTTTTTTTTAATATATAATTTTTGTTTTTGAAGATTTTTTATAAAAATAATTTAACAATTTTATCACTAACCATAATGTATGAGAGAAATTGAAAAGGGTACTGCAGTAACTATACACGGATTGTATCTATAAGTATTTGTATAATGGGATTTTAATGCTGATAAGGAAATTGTATCAATAAATGCAGGCATGTGGAAAGACATATGGATTGAAAAAAGTTAATAAAAGCTGATCAAGGGATTTTGACCAAATCAATAAATGTTAAGTTTTTTTTTAATAAAAAATTTAAAAAATTCAGATTGGAATATTAAAACTCCCACAAGCCTTGGGGGTTAAAAACCCGCTCTTGCTTAATATATAGTATAGATATAGATAGATATAGATATAGATAATATAATATAGATAGACAGATGTGTTGAAATTTTTAAAGAATTTTGTTTATGTTGATTTCTAATGCATCAAAGTTTAATAAGAGGGGGTTTTGACCAAATCTTCCAAAATGCGTGGAGATTGGGAGAAATTAATAAATGCTGAGGTTTTTTTTTTTTAAATCAAAAAATTAGAAAATTAGGATTGGGATATTAGAGCTCCCATAAGTTTTGGGGGTTAAAAACCCCCTTTTGCTTAATATATAGTATAGATAGATTGTCAATTTATTTTCAATTTTCAATTGAGTGGTGATTTAGAACACTAAATTTGAAGTTTTAAAAACACCACTAATGATATGGCAATGTAAAGAAAAAAAAATAAAACAAAACAAAAGTCAAATTATCACATCAATGATAGGATTCACATGATGTCACATCATTAATGATATATTAATGGTACTAAATTAGTAGTATGAAGCATTTTTCTTTTCAATTTTCAATTCTTCTTTTTTTGTATTTATTAGGGAATAAAGGGACTTCCCAGGAATGCTACAATTTTTAGTAGTTCACGGCTTTATCATGAAGCTGAGTCACAGATGCTGATAAACACGTGTCATCCGATTATTTTCATAGTCATCTATATCCTTATTATAGTAATGTTAAAGATGTTAAAAATTCTATTAAAATTTGTACTATATTTTATATGAGTATAAGACTTACATAATGTAAGTTCACGTGAGACATTTAATAAAATTTTTGATAGAATTTTTAAAATTTCTTATTAACTCAATATTAAATTTAGTATGCTATTAAGGCCTCGTTTGGGAACAGGCTAATTTAGTAACTTTTTGGCTATTTGGCTAAAAAGGTAAGTAAAAAAAACTTGTATGTTTGGGATGACTTTTTGACTAATTACGAAAAGATGTGCAAAAAGTAGAGAGAAAAAAGAATCTTTGACTTTTTGGTATGAGTTGTTGGCTTTTTGGCTAATTTAGTAACTTTTTGACTAATTGACTAAAAAGGTAAGTCCCCAAACGGGGAAGTCACGAAGAAACAACGAAAAATTATTTTTAAATTCATTGGTAACAATTTCACTCATGGTTTGGACTCCAATAGTCATATAATCTGGTTCATTTGAAAATTAATTTTTTTTAATAACTTTTAAAAAAAAAATTATGAGAAAGACGTGTAAAAAAATATAAAAATAGAGGTAAGTTTTTGTATTGACTTTTTAATTATTTTAGTCAATCAACAAACATGGTGAGTTACAATTGTAGCCACAATAACCATAATTCAAGATTTACAAACTTGTATTAGTCACAATTCACAATTTTCATACTTAATTACATTTTCTTCGCTTTTAATCTCTATTTTATTGATTTTAATAAATCATAGGAAAATGACTCAGAGCTCGAAACTTTCGAGCTCGAAACGGCTCGAAAGAAAAGGAATGGAGAGAAGAGAAGGGAGGGAGGAGGCCGTCGGCCGTCGCAGCTTCGTCCTAACCCATCGTCGCCTCGCCACCGTCGTTTGCCGAGACCCAAAATTTCAAGAAGACCTACTGTCCTCGCCCTCCTCCCAGTTCTCTGAGCCCCCTTCTTCTTCTTCTTCTTCTTCTTCTTCTTCTCCTTTCGTTTTCTTCTTCCCGATCTGCAACAAAGAAAAGAAAAAAATAAATAAATAAATAAACTCGACACCAAAACGACGTCGCTTTGGTGTCGAGCCAGTATTCGAGCCGTATTCTTCAAGCTACGTAGCACTTCCGTAAATCATATTTGATATAACAAATAATAAACAAGCATAACTTTATATGCACGGGTCATTTCTCCTAAATACATGAACTTATCACAAGTTTTACTAATGATTTGATTTTTTGTTAATTTTTTTAAAAAAATTATGCGTAGATCATCTATGAAAAAAATAAATAAATAAATAAATCACATTCATTCTATAATTATGGCAATATAATTTTATTATGTTTAATTTTTTTAAAATAAAAATATTTTGAAATTATAATTATTGCTTTTTATTTAAACATAAATATAATAAAATTATATAAATATAATTATGAGATCAATCTAATTTAAATACAAAAAATCTTATAAAATAAAAAAATCAAATTATCTGTAATAAACTCACAAATCCAAGCCTTTGTTTGATAAGTGGTTTGGCTTTTTGACTTTTTTGTGAAAAAAAGAATGTAATGATTATGAATTAGATTTAATATTTTATTTTATAAGACTAAAAAATTTATTTTATTTTTTGTGACTATTTTAATCTAAAAAATCTCAAAACCAAGAGAAAAACACAGAGAGAAAAAGAGATGAACAAATAAAAAAATAAATGAGAAAAGAAAAAAAAAAAATCTAAACGACGTTTAAATTCGAGCCATACCAGGCCAAATATTTTTCAAACAACTTAGCAGCCCTGTTTAATTAAACTATATTTGAAGCCAAATGGCAACTTGTTTTGAAACAATTTGCAAGCCAAGTGGCATTTCAGTGATACTAGCCTATCACCCGTGCTATGCACGGAATAATTATAGATATTTATATTTATTTTAGATTTTTTTTAATATATAAATTATATTTTTTAAGATTTTTTTCTTATCACTAACCATAGTGTATGGGGGAAATTGAAAATGTATCTTTAATTATTTGTATAAGGATTTTAAATCTTGATCGAAAATTTTGATTAAATCAATAATTGTAGGCATGTGAAAAGATATGTGTATTGAAAAAAGTTAATAAATGCTAATCGATTTTGACCAAATCAATAAAGAGTTTTTTTTTTTTAAATAAAAATTTAAAAAATTCATATTGGGATATTGTAGCTTCCATAGGTTTTGGGGGTTAAAACCTCATTTTACTTAATATATAGTATAGATATAGATAGATAGATAGATAGATATATCTTTTTATTTTTATTTTTGTGTGGTTTCTATGTATTTTTTTTTCAATTTATTTAAGATGGAGTTGTGGGTATCTTTTTTTAAAATTTAATTTATCTGTGGTTTCTATTTGTTTTAATTATTATTATTTAAGAAAGTTATAATGTGAGTTAGATATGTGATAGACATGTGAGTTTTATTGATTTAAAGTTTATTTAGATAAACTTTAAAGATTTTCGTTTTTAGTTTTTTTGTTATGTTATAATATAATATATAAAATATATGTAGATATCTATAACTTTAATAAAAAATATTATCTGATTTTTTGGGGAAGAAAAAATGAATGCAAGTTTTAATACTTTTTTTTAAAAATTTGTGAGAGAAATTAGGAGGGAGAGATTATGAAATATTTTTGTTATTAAATAAATAAATCAGTCAATAGTTTTTTTAATCTATTTTGTAAATTAAAAATCAATAATTTTGGAAGATTGATTAGTTTGTCCCATTAAGTAATTTAAAATTTTGATAGATATACATAAGAAAAAAAATACATAATTATATTATTAAATCACAATTCATATTTAGATGTTATATTTTTTTGAGATCTATAACTAAATTGTTATCTTTTTTTATTTTTTATTTTTGTGTAACCATAGTATATGGGAGAAATTGAAAAGGTGTTGCAATAATTATGAGAGAAGTCAAAAGGGATTGTGGGTTGGGAAAAGTCAATAAATTTGGGTTGGGAGAAGTCAATAAATCTTTGAGTTTTTTTAAATCAAAAAATTAGAAAATTAGGATCTGGAGATTGGAGCTCCTATCTAATTTTTTGGGGAAGATAAAATGAATGCAAGTTTTAATATTTTTTTTTTTTGAAAATTTGTGAAAGATATTAGGAGAGAGATTATGAAATATTTTTGTTATTAAATAAATAAATCAGTCAATAGTTTTTTAATCTATTTTGTAAATTAAAAATCAATAATTTTGAAAAATTGATTAATTTGTCCCATTAAGTGATTGAAAATTTTGATAGATATACATAAAAAATACATAATTATATTATTAAATCATAATAGTTTTTTAATCTATTTTATAAATTAAAAATCAATAATTTTGAAAAATTGATTAATTTATCCCATTAAGTGATTTGAAATTTTGATAGATATACATAAAAAAAATAAATAATTATATTATTAAATCATAATTCAAATTTAAATGTTATATCTTTTTGAGATCTATAGCTAAATTCTTATATTTTTTATTTTTTATTTTTGTGTGTAACCATAGTTTATGGGAGAAATTGAAAAGGATGTTGCAATAATTATGAGAGAAGTCAAAAGGAATTGTGGGTTGGGAAAAGTCAATAAATGGTTGGGAGAAGTCAATAAATCTTTGAGGTTTTTTTTTAAATCAAAAATTAGAAAATTAGGATTAGGAGATTGGAGCTGGTTAAAAATCTCATTTTGCTTAATATATAGTAAGTATAGATTGTGATTTTTAAATGTCTTTTTTTAAAAGTCTATTTTTTTGATATTATATTAAAGTGTAACATTTTGATAATAATCATGTGTTGGACTTTCAAGAAATTCATGTGTATTGGACTTTTCAAGGAATATTTTTTTTTTGTGATTGTTCTTAATGTATTGAAGTGTTATTATGAGGGATAATAATCATATGTGTTGGGACTTTTCAAGCAATTCATATGTGTTGGAGTTTTCAAATAATTTTTTTTATACTTGAGAGTTGGGAGAAGTTAATAAATGTTAAGGTTTTTGTTTTTAAAATAAAAAATCAAGAAATTTAGATTGGGATATTGAAACTCCCACATGGCTTGGGGGGTTAGAAACCCAATTTTTCTTAATATATATATATAGATAAATAGATAGATATATCTTTTTATTTTTATTTTTATTTTTATTTTTGTGTGGTTTCTATTCGGATTTTTTTTTTCAATTTATTTAAGATGGAGTTGTGGGTATCTTTTTTTTTTTTAAATTTAATTTATCCATGGTTTCCATTTGTTTTTAATTATTATTATTTAGGTAAGTTATGATGTGAGTTAGATATGTTATAGACATGTGAGTTTTATTTATTTAAAGTTTATTTAGATAAACTCTAAAGATTTTTTTTTTTTAGTTTTTTAGTTTTTTTTGTTATGTTATAATATAATATATAAAATATAGGTAGATATCTACAACTTTAATAAAAAATATTATCTAATTTTTTGAGGAAGAGAAAATGAATGCAAGTTTTAATATTTTTTTTTGAAAATTTGTGAGAGAGATTAGGAGGGAGAGATTATTAAATATTTTTGTTATTAAATAAATAAATCAGTCAATAGTTTTTTTAATCTATTTTGTAAATTAAAAATCAATAATTTTAAAAAATTGATTAATTTGTCCCATTAAGTGATTTAAAATTTTGATAGATATACATAATAAAAAATACATAATTATATTTTTAAATCATAATTCACATTTAGATGTTATATCTTTTTGAGATTTATAGCTAAATTCTTATCTTTTTTATTTTATTTATAGTGTATAGGAGAAATTAAAAAGGATGTTGCAATAATTATAAAAGAAGTCAAAAGGAATAGTGGGTTGGTAGAAGTCAATAAAATCTTTTTTTAATTTAATTTATCTATTTTTTCAATTTATTTAAGATGGAGTTGTGGGTATCTTTTTTTTTAATTTAATTTATCTGTGATTTCTATTTGTTTTTAATTATTATTATTTAGGTAAGTTATGATGTGAGTTAGATATGTTATAAACATGTGAGTTTTATTTATTTAAAGTTTATTTAGATAAACTTTAAAGATTTTAGTTTTTAGTTTTTTTTGCTATGTTATAATATAATATATAAAATATAGATAGATATCTACAATTTTAATAAAAAATATTATCTGATTTTGGGAAGAGAAAAGGAATGCAAGTTTTAATATTTTTTTGAAAATTTGTGAGAGAGATTAGGAGGGAAAGATTATTAAATATTTTTGTTATTAAATAAATAAATAAATCAGTCAATAATTTTTTTAATCTACTTTGTAAATTAAAAATCAATAATTTTGAAAAATTAATTAATTTGTCCCATTAAGTGATTTAAAATTGTGATAGATATACATAATAAAAAATACATAATTATATTATTAAATCATAATTCAAATTTAGATATTATATCTTTTTGAGATCTATAGCTAAATTATTATCTTTTTTTCTATTTTTAGTTTATAGTAGAAATATAATTATTTTTTTTAATTTTTAAATAAAAATTTTGAAAATTAGGATTAGGAGATTAATATATAGTATAGATAGATAAGCTCTTCCTTCTCTTATCCAAAGCGCGTGATGTAAAATGACATAAATGAATTGTTCACACAGCGTACTAGAGCCTTTCCCGCGAACTATGATTGTGTTGTCCAACGATGTCAACGACCTGATCAAACCGCTTACAAAACCCAAGATACGGTGCGTATACACCACGCTCCAAAGTAGCGCGTAACAAACACAAATTAATATCTCATGTTGTACTGGATAAGATCCCCTCTCTTCCACCTCAGACTTTCACAACGAAACGAAACGAACTCTTCTGCAACAAGACCAACGACCCTCTCTCTCTCTCCTCTTACCTGTCTTTCTCTCTCTACAACGGCGGAGCCGCGTACTCGTCGATTCACGAGCTGACGCAGCCCCTCTCTTTCTCTCTCTATATATACATATCTTATCTCTTACTTTCCCTCTCTGGGTATCTCTCTCTCTCTCTCTCTCTTTCTCTTATGGGTGCCAATACATCTTCTTTCTCTCTTCAATCTGAGTCATCGAACGAATCTACAACCAACCCGCCATCGAAGCCCAAGCTCGAGGACATTCCCGAGAGTTGCATCGCTCTGGTCCTAACCCACTTGGACCCTCTCGAGATCTGCAAGTTGGCTCGGCTCAATCAAGCCTTTCGCGGCGCTTCCTCTGCCGATTTCATCTGGGAGACCAAATTGCCTTCCAATTATTTGTACCTCCTCGACAAATTGCAGGACCAGAGGGAGGGTAGTTTGGGGAAGAAAGATTTGTATTCCAGGCTTTGTCGACCTAGCTCATTCGATGGTAGTACCAAGGTCTGTTTTTTTTTTTTTTTTTTCCTCTCTCTCTCTCTCTCTCTCTCTCTAGAATGGGTTTTGAAAATTTTGGGGTTTTTGCAGGAGTTTTGGCTCGATAAGAGTTCCGGGGGAGTTTGTTTGTCGATTTCTTCGAAGGCTTTGACGATTACTGGAATTGATGATCGGAGATACTGGAATCACATTCCAACCGAAGAATCTAGGTGAGATATACATTTATATATTAATTTGAATTAGGGTTTTAATTGGGCAATCTCACACACATAGAAAAAGGATTTGATCTATTTGTTGATGGAATGATAGTGAATTTATAGCCAAATTTGTCATATATTGATTTGTGTGAGAACTGGAATCTGATAGTTGAATGCTGAAGGAAGTATGAAATTAAGCGGGGAAGAAGTTTAGGTTTTTTTGTATTTTAATAACTTGGTGTCCAGACCAGTGGAATTTAGCAATTGAGCAAACCTCCAATGGTCCCTTAGCTTGACTTGAACTCGAAACTTTGGATCTTATTATTTGGTGATTCCTTTCTATCAAGGAGACATACAAATGGTTGATTCCCTCGCGATGCAAAGTGTATCGAAAAAGTTTTATCAATTCCAATAAATTTACCTGAAGCCATTCTTCCTTGTTCTGAAAATAAAGATCTTTTCCAATTAAAATTTGATTGAAGTTGACTGATTGAAGTCAAGAAAGTCTTTATTTCTCACCAACTCTTTGGGGTTTAGAAAGTGTAGGATCTTGCCGGCACAATGGGAGATTCATTCAATTTTCCTTTCCCTCCACAAATCCAAATACAGCTTTAACGATTAGTAATTTGTAATCTCTAAAGTAAGGCAGAGGATGTCAAAAAATAGAGCTGTTTAACAAACCAAGTTACTAGAGTTCAACTTGTTAAAAACTCGTTTGCAATTGGTGTTCATTATGTAAATAAATTAAACTTGAAAATTTATTATTTATCTCGATAAGCTTATGGCCCCGTTTGGTAGAATTGTGAAAAAGTGATTATAGATTATAACTTAACAGATTATGACTTATAACTGTGAATATAAACTGTTAACATTATGGATTTAAACAACAGAGTAGTGTTTGGTTAAATAAGCTGTAAAATAGTTTTTACTGTATAATTGTCCTTTATGTCCTTATATGATATAAAAATGATTATTTTGTCATTTTTTTCAGTTTTAATTTTTTTTTAAAAATATTTCATTAATAAAAGTTAATATAATTAGTATTAATTAGTATCAATTAATATAAAAATTAATATATTTGCTAAAAATATAATGAAAGTATTATTATCACAATTATTTTTCATTATAAATTAATTAGTATCAATTAATTGCTTAATTAGTATCAATTAATACTAAAATTATTAATTAGTATCAATTAATAGCTTAATTAGTTTCAATTAATATTAAAATTATTAATTAGTATAAATTAATATTAATATTTAATTTTTATTAGTATCAATTAATATTAATAATCAACCATTGTTATTAATTAGTATCAATTAATAATTAATTCATTACAAAAATATACAATATTAATTTATTAATAATTAATGCCAATTAATATTGATTTTTTTAATTAATATTGATTTTTTTCTTTTTCTTCAGAAATATACAATTTTTTATTTTTTAATTAATATAAAAATATACAATATGAATTTATTAATAATTAATACCAATTAATATTGATTTTTTTCTTTTTCTTCAGAAATATACAATTTTTTATTTTTTAATTAATATTAATATTAATATTTGGGTATTGACGAGAGGACTTAAGTAATTTTAGCCCCCTACACCAGCTGCGCGCAAAAATTTAAACATCTCCTGACCATTTTTTGACATAAGCTGAGAAATAGTTTGATTTAAGGTATAAGTTGGTTAACTTAAGCTGCACTAAACACAATATTTTAGCTTAAATTAAGCTAAAAGCTGAAATAAGCAGCTTATAAGTTCTACCAAACAGGCCTTATATCCACTATAAAAATTAAGTCACTTAAGTTTGACTTGTTAAAAATTCGTTCGAAATCAATTTGTTATGTAAACAAGCTAAGCTTGAATATATTTGTGAGACTCGTTAAGTTTTCAAACTAAACTTAAACAACCTATTACTTAGCTTGTTTACAATCCTAGGCAAACGCATATAAATATTTTTACTTGTCATAATCTAAATTGGAATGATTTTGTTAAAAGTAGGTTTTATGGAGGAAGTTTTTGATCTATAATTATCGTGAAATACGCCAGATGATTTGTTGTAGATATTGGCGTTTAGTATGTGGAAATTATGGGTACAAGCACAGGCACACTAATAACAGAATTTGTATTAGTTTGATGTTTTAAACTCTTTTTTTTTTTTTTTGGAATTGATTGTCCATCCTTTTTTTTTTTTCTTCTCAATGTCTAATTTGATTATTTATTCTATTTGTTTTGTTGTGTAACTTCTATGCTACCTAAGAATTGATTTGTGGGATTTTCATTCCTCCCTTTTTCATGTATTCTTGCTAAAATTTTCATTTTAATGGAAATTTATCAGCTTATATAATAACAGCCAGCAACATAGACAATCATTATATTATCTCTAGTAGATTGGGTTGTTTATCATTTTTTGAATTTATGCTCTGAGCATGAACTGATCGACTTTTTATTACTTTAATTGCACACAGATTCCAGACAGTAGCATATCTTCAACAAATTTGGTGGTTTGAAGTAGTCGGAGAGTTAGAGTTCCAATTCCCCATAGGGACTTATAGTCTGTTCTTTAGACTCCAACTTGGAAAAGCCACCAAGAGACTGGGCCGCCGGATTTGTAATGTTGATCAAATCCATGGCTGGGATATAAAACCAGTACAATTCCAGCTGACAACATCGGATGGACAACACGCCGTATCACGGTGTTTTTTGGACAATCCGGGGAACTGGGTTCATTACCACGCAGGCGATTTTGTTGTTGATCGGCCCAACGAATTGACAAAGATAAAGTTTTCTTTAACGCAGATCGATTGCACGCATACCAAAGGTGGTCTCTGCTTGGATTCTGTTCTCATATGCCCTAGTAGTTTAGGAAAAGAGCTTAGATCTTTATTGTAGGTAGTGAGAACTGTAAAATTATCGTAGCGTGCAGGTTGGTTTTTCAGGGTTCTTTTGTTTTATACTCGTGTCAAGCAATCTGTATTGTTTTCTTGTCATTTTTCATTTTTCGTTTGTGAGGTTTGTGAGTTTTGCTTTGCGACATGTTCTTTGTACAGAATTTTCCAGAAATCATGCAGTTTTAATTTTGATATGTGAAATACTTCCTTCTCCAGTCTACACGCTTCATTTTCCGGCCTTTTTCACTCTGACCACCTGTTCTTCGCTTCTCCTGGAATCGATATGGCTTTATGAAGGATATTTTGTACTGTCAATCAGGGGCGGAGGTACGTTGGGGCCTGGGGTCACGCGCCTCAATTTTTGGAAATTACACTTTTATCTTTATTTGAAAAATAATTAATTTTTAAAATTCAAAGTATGCCGTAATTTTTTTATATTTCATCTTCTATTTTTGTTTTTGTTTTTGTTTTTTTATTTTTATTTTTATTTTTGACAAAACCTTTGCAAAACTAACAGGATTAATCTATTAGTCAAAATTTTTGTATTTTTCATTATGAAGTGAGATATTTCAATATCTCAATATGGTTATTGATTGTATTTTTCTTATTATTTATTTATGATTTCTCTCTCTTAATTTTGAAAATATTTATTTATATTAGTTATATGGTGTATTGATTTTTATTATGATTATAATTCATTAGTTTCATTATAACATGATTCATTAATTAAAAATAAAATATAAATTCTTGTAATTTGCCACTCTAAATATTTAGTTTTACTAAAATATTTTCTTTTAAATTCTATATTATTTCTCTCTTTTCTCTCATGTTTTTCTTTTCCACACTTTCTTTTTTCTTTGGGTGTATTTTGGTGTAATTTTGTCATTCTCATTTTTAATAATATGTGATCGCGTTTTAAATTACAATGATCATAATGTTCACAAAACTAAAATAGTAAATTGTATTAATAATAAATAAACAACCAAAAATCAAAAACATAAAGCAAAAAAACTAACTAACTTGAGCATAATTTTAAAATTTTAAATATGAAACTATGTTCATTTTTAGTTGTTTTACCCTCAATTAAGAATCAAAATTATTTACATTATAATAGATTTCTATAATCTTAACTCAATATTACTCCTAAATTGAAATCTTGGCTCCGCTACTATGGTGAACCCTGGCTTCTAAGACCTGTATTGTAAGAAATTAGGACAATGTATCTCTTGCTAGCATAGTGAATGAGATTGTTACTTCCTGTTCTTTGGTTCCTTGTGAAGTTTTTGGCAAAGGAACTACAAACTAATCAATGGCTTGGGAGGGGCTATCTGATCTGAAGCAAATGTATCATTACAGCTTGTCTTATTAAACTGAAGGACAATTACCATGTCCACAAAAAAAAAAAAAAGTCCAACACAAAATAGAACATAACGGTTCAACGCCGGTCACATTATTTGCATCCCATGTCTTTCAGCCCTTTCTGTGGGTCATTCATAAAAGCTTCCACCATATTGCACATGCACTGATGCAAGTAGTACCTTCCATTGCCTTCTGGATCCCAACATGGTGTATATATTGCCGCATTATGTAACAAACGATGATTGCACAATCAGAACTGTCGTGAATGGACATAACACACACAGTAAAAAACAAGTCATCAACATTAGCAACCAATGTAACCAAAAAAATTTGAAAACTCAGATTACTTAAGCATCTAGTCGCTGCTGTGGACAATCTCTAACTGCTTCTAGCTCCATGTTCCTGTCTTTGGTACAAACAATTGCATCCTCTATGGCCACCTGGCACGTTCACCGAATGTAATCTAGCACATTTGTTTCTGTTACATTAACCAATAACTAAGTCTCACACAACACCTCCCCATTGACATATGCAAATACGATTTTACAGAAAATTAACAAAATACGCCATGTTATTGTAACAGTTTCAAGAAAAACATACCAACATTGATGCTACATTGTAATGTATGTCTTTCGAACTAGTTTGTGACATAAGCGGATTGTAATGTTTCCACGACTCATCTTCTGTATCGTACACCACTAACGTCCTGTGGCCTTTGTGGCATATAGGGAAATGTAAGTATCTACAACCAATGCATGTGCGAAAGTTAGCCTCCAGGTATCGATCCCTTGACGTATCACTTACGTTCACCACCATATCCGGCGTTCCATGACATGCCCACAACTTCAAACAACAACAACATACCCTAATACCAGAATTACAACTCCAGTGTCAAAAAAAACACATACCAGACATATGCCACTGAAAAAGTACGACTTCTTCGAGGAAACCACTCATGCCGCAAGCACATTCTGTTTGCTCACCAAAAGCTTTGCGCATGCGTCAACCAGCTGCCACCAACCAACTACACATTTAGCCCAAATATTCACTACCCTGACACTACAATGTTAAGAGATGCGACACAACAAGCGTTTGGAACAAGGTGCCACAATCTACATGTATAACGTATGTACAGGAAATTCATGTAATTGTGAGACACTTACATTTCCCCTCGTTATAGAATGGCGGACTAAATTTTTAATGTCGAAAAAGTAAACAAACACATCTTTGTTGCCACCGGTCCATATGACAACACTGAAAAATGACCACACATTAGACAGAGATAAACACAAAACAAAATAATAAAAAACACAAAAAATAGTAAATCGCGACTTACTCGTCTCTATCCCGCTTGTACCTTGTGCTAATTTTACGTTTGACATCCTTTTTCACTAACTTCCACACTGCAAACCGGTTATTCAGCCCATAACCCGACCTCTTCTTGTTATGTCCATCAACCTTGTTAACAACTTCAACTTCATCGCACAAATCAATATTAAAATTAATACCACTGTCGCTAACTGCACGTTCCTCCTCACTTCCATCCACCCAACAAAAGCGCCCCCGAAGCATAGGATACTCAAATTCCGGCAACTTCCTTTCTCGCCTCGCCTTCTCTTTGATTTTCTTGACAAATGAATTTTGTAAAGCAGATCCTATTAAGGCCTCAGCAGCCTTTCTTCCTACCATTTGCAATTCCTTTCGGTTCCTACCATCAGGAGCAAACATTTCTGCCTGCAACACTTTCTTACTTGTCGATCTTATGTTCGTCCGATTTCCAGTCCCAACACTATCCCGACCCACAGCCATCTGTGTAACATCATGGATCAACTCCTCTGCATTTTTCGCATCCACAAAGGCAAATGAGTCTGTCTTGTCCTTGGTGTCAGCCCTACGTGCACCTTCTCTAGTGGAATTTGCATCCGACGAAGTGAGTTTCTTTTCAAGGCCGGTTATGGTGCTTCTCAAATCACTAATAACACTTGTCATCCGTGCTATTTCATCATCTTTTACCTTCAAACAACTGTTAAAGCCAACAAACATATTCGAAGCTTGTTGCTCAAGTGTACTCGTTAGTTTTGAAACCTGCTCTTCCAACTTGGCAATAACAAAATCCTTACTTTTGTTCTTCGACTGTAGAACAAAGATTGTTCGGTGTACATCCTCAAGAGTGGCTGCAACTGATGGCCCATCAGAATTTGTCATAAAACTGACTCTACCCTCTCCCGTTTCAGCTATCCTTTTCAATCTACCCATTAGCAGTTCATCTGCCAACTGTGCCTTTACCTGTATTCCAGATAGGGCTCCTCTGACAATCACATTAATAATAGGTATCCTTGCATCTATTGTCTTCTCATCTCTGTGTACGTCATCAATCATGTCAATCCTATCCACAAAGTCATCATCACTACTGTCCACCATGTCATTCCCACTAAGCAATTGGTCCCTTTCGTACTTTGACACTTGTAGTCTACCCGGTAGCACCTGTTCA
Source organism: Camellia lanceoleosa (assembly GCA_025200525.1). Taxonomy (NCBI): domain Eukaryota; kingdom Viridiplantae; phylum Streptophyta; class Magnoliopsida; order Ericales; family Theaceae; genus Camellia; species Camellia lanceoleosa. The sequence continues at coordinate 23,311,828 of CM045760.1, forward strand.
TACATTCCACAACCATACAATTACACACAAACGCATATTCGCTTCAAAAAACCACGCTAAATGTCACCATACATAAGGCGCAAAAGTGGGGGATTACCTCAAACTTGTCAACATCATCCAACGTCACACTTCGCATCCTCGCCAATAACATGCCAACATTCCACTTCAGAAATCTGGGAAACACTCTGGACTTGTCAGCCACCACCAACGTCGTGTGTTCACATAGGAAATACTGCATCACAAAAACAAATAACAAATATTACCATGCATTTCATAACACAGTACACACCCATACAAAACCAAACCCAAAAATTACCAAACATCTTACTTACCAGCAGTACAACGACGCATTCGGTAACTTTTCCAAGTGTATGATGGAACTCTTTCACTGATTCTAGCAGTGTGCTCCGTATCGCACCAGTCCAATCATATAATTTCATTGAATCCAATTTATCTATAATACAAATTAACGTCTAGCTCACAGATTCGCCCAATGTTGAAAAGAACAATTTTTCGCAGACATACAACATTATCAACTTAACGGCATCCTCAACGTCCCTCGCAGACGTGCCTCGCACTGTGTCACAGAAAAGGGTCTTCACAAGCTTCGAACTAATACGGCTCTCTGACCCAAATCTTTGCTGGATGAAGTCAGACGGTGGCCGAGGCCCAGAAGTCATCAGTAACGGCTAACCACCACATTGCAAGCCAAATATCAGTCTGATGTCGTTGTCCCTTAGCGTCAGCTTGCCATTTCCAACATGAAAACAACCAGTATCCGACACGTACGTCTGTATCAGTTTAAATACTAACTCATCACATTTTCTAAACTCGTGCGGTTTTTGATCATTCTCCAAAATGGCTTCAAACATCAACCAAAATGAGGTCTTCCTTAGGTGGACACGGTGGGCCTCTGTCAATCCGAATGTGGATACAACTTTCACGATCCCGCGATGTTGGACCTATAATTTAATCACATTTTTCGAGGACCCACGGCTGCAGGCACACTTCTGATTGGTTTCACTTTTTTGAACAATATATGCCCTTGAATCCTTTGACCAATCTTCTTTGACGGTAACCCAGGAACAACATAGAGGCGGGTTTTGTCTCTTGAACGTGTACACAGGCTCGATGTCATCACACCTCCTGCATTACAAAACCTAACAAAAAACAGTTCATATTTCAATCCACATTACATACATCTTACAGGCAAATCTAACTTCATTGACAAGCACAATTACGTAAACACATATCATACACCTCAACACATACATTGCCACCTTCATTCACGAATGCCACCAACACACATTCACGCACAGCCACGCCAGGACACCCCACAATACTACTACAACACAGATACGACAACCATAACGCACATCACTTCCCCACACCCCACAAAACCAATTTACATACCAACAACAAAGTGGACACGCATACATTACGGTGCAAACCGCAACACCACTACATGACACCATGGCCTGTGTGTGCACGCACACCCAACTAACTACCACATTACGTTCTTAACGCATACAACAAAACAACAACACAAACACACATTCACAAATAAATATGAACAAAGAAACGTCCATGCGCATTAACATTACAACACCACACTCCCATACCACGCACACACATGACCCTTCAAACCCCTGCTCTCAAAAGACATACACTTTCTTCTGTCAACAAATTCCAACACCCCACGGTGACAACCCATACACACACTTCCCTCCACGTAACCACATCACACACCACATACACTTATACTACACCCACCAATCAAAAAACCCAATACCCAAAACAGCAGTAACACAGAAAATTCTTGTAATATTAAACAACATATCATCATTTCCAAAACCCCATCACTACCAACACTTACACACCAGACACTAAACATGTAAAATACTGAAGGATGATACATTCAAAACTAACACTGTTCACAAAATCAAAATAACAGATGTGGACACTTACTGCGGCGCGGAGTCGTTATCGGATTTGGATTGGCAAATCTTGAATGTAATACCAGACACACGTATCAATCTCGCCCACTACACCAACCCTCGCCACTGAACTACGACGTTACGTTTGACGCTACAGATTCGATGGGAATTGGGGGTTATTGGGTTGTTGTACACTTCCACGCTTGTGCATTTTCATTGCATATCTACATTGCCAAAAATGGGATCCAATCACGGTAATCGCGTGATTGACAACAAATCAGAACCCTCTCCCTTCCATTCCGCCATAGATTTCGTGACCCTAACAATCGAACACAGTTACCATTCCGATCGCCTCCACAGCTTGTACTATGTATGGTTGATGATTTTTCCCAAACGTGGATTACTGCAATATGGGATTAGGCCCTTACAAATTACCTTGGAAAACCTTAATTACCAGAAGCACGCCCAGTACTTCAGTTTGTCGAAATCCAACACCAGTATATGTGGGAAGAGGGAACTAAACCAATGTGTAAGTTATAACTAAATATGGGCCACATTTCAAATGTGGGTCAGCCCAAATCACAAAAACACTATAATGCGTTTTTTCATGACGTTACATCTACACTAATCAATGAACCATTATTTCCCAAAACAAAATACCCATTTCATAAGGACAAAAACGTAAACCAACACATAATGGGACCTCCGTGTGTTCAAATTATAATATGGGATTGATCAGTTTCTAATTCCACATTATGGGATTTATGGATCAGTTACCCTAAAAATTATTAATTGACTTAATGATTTATTCATTAACAAAATGATCAACTGAAAAATATTTTGGAAAAAACACCAATAAATCCTAAGTTTAGATAGTTTGAATCATATAGTCATGCAATTGATTTTGTAGATTGAAAGGTTAAGTCAATATTATTTACACTTAAACCCACGAATGTAACGTGTGGGTTGGCTATTTGGAGGGGTAAATTGGATATTTAGGTGATATTGTAGTTGCCAAAACGCCCAAAAGCATACTATAGCAATTTTTTCCTTTTCCCTTCATTCTGAACAAAACGAAAGCTCAAAAATTGAAACTTCAACATTTCCTTGTGGATGTTGCAGTGTTGATCCTTATTTTAGGTGAGTTAGACGCTAGATTTGGCAACATTGCACCTAACACTCATTATTTCCCAAATAACATTACAGAACCCCTTCAAAACCCCTAGAAAATCTAAAAACCCCTTTTAGCAAATTTACAAAGGTGAAGTAGCGTGAGCACTGGGACATCTAGGAGTGCGATTAACGTTGTTGATCTAACATCGGCGATCTCACATCAATCCGTTGGCGGTAGCGTTGATCGTGTATTGGTGCGATAACAATAAGTATGGGTGTCTTCGATGTTACTTTGGTTATTTGTGGAACAATACGACATCAAGGCTGATACTCGAAATGGGATGTTGTTTAAATGGTGCATAATATAGGGTTTTAGGTGATGTTGTTAACATCGCAGTTTTGGGGGTTACCAGTGACACTAAATGTGATGTTATGCATATATGTAATGTGACAGACGCATTAATGTTTGTATGATTAGTTGGGTCTCATGTAATGATGTAACCGATGCATTATTTTTATTTAATGTTGTTATGATTGTTTGGATCTCTTGCAATGTTAGTATTGTTGGGGGCCAATGGGAGGATAACATCAATAATGTAATACCAAGTAAGTAACATCAACAATCTCTACAATCACTCCATGAAATCCCTAAAAAAAATAGAAATGTTAAATCATACCTTACCCATATGCACCAAAATCCCAAAAAAAATCAAAACCAAATCTCAAATAATGGCAAACAAGTAAACTCTAATATTACTAAATTAAATCAATAATACATACAACAAATAAAAGGGACTAATTTTTTTTTTTTTTTTAGAGGGTAGAGGGAAGACCCCCCTACAGACTATGAATATCATTCAGCAACAAATTCACCAAATTGGCAGGGACCTCAAACATCCTTTGGTATTTGGGCCAAGAAAGGTTGCAGATTCTAAAGAAATGCTTAGAACAAGAAATTGCATATTGTAAAAATGACCAAAAGAAGCAAAAGATTGCTCTCATCTCGGATAGCCTTCACCACCGTCAAAGAATCTCCTTCTAGATGAATATTGGTTAGCCCAACTCGGTTGCAAACTAATGGCTTCAATATAATCGGCCTCCACCCATGCGGGACTTGTTAAAAGGTAGCTATCGGCTCACCATGCGAGATCACGGATGATTACCCTTTATGTTTGAAAGTGGCCCCATCAAAATTTACCTTGACAAAACCCCGGACTCCACCTCTCCAAATTACAACCAACCTGGAGGCCCCAACATATTGGATTGTGCGCCTAAAGTCTTAATACACTCACCATCCGAAAAGTTGAAGCCGATCAATACTATTGAATATAGTCATTCGATCGACCACACACCCGACAAATGGCGAAAAAATAACCCCAATGTATCGAACTTCGCCCAATTTCATATGCCCAACTCAAAAATCTAGACCAACTCCTTTGTCTAACACAATTGTACCACACCTCGAACAACCCCACAAGCAATGCATTAGTGTTTCGGTCCCATTCGGGACAAATAGCATCCATAAGTAAATGCTTCAGTATAGCTTTTGTCGAATGTTTGAGCAAAGACTTCCAAGCAAAGACCTTGATTTTGTTGGGAATCCTTAGATGCCAAACCCGCTTAACCAAGTGGTATATTGCCAGCTAAGATGCATCTGCAAATGGTCGAACCGAAAACACACCATTTCTTGTATAATGCAACATGTCAGGAAGACCATGACAGCAGAGAGGAATTTGCTTAATGGCCTCCACATCCATATCCAAAAAATTCTCTTGGGGACATTCCAACCTCTCCGATCTCGATCAATCAAATCACATCCGCTAATGACTCAAGAGAGGAAAACAAACCCGAAATGTATGGGGCCTAGGTACCCATTTTGCACCCCAAATGGGAACCGAGCATCCATCCCGCCACCTTACAGCCTAGCATTAATAATACTTCGCCATGTGAATGATGGATTCGACCCAACGGCAGCTTGAAGAAAATCTACATTAGGATAATACTTGGCCTTCAACATTTTGGCCAACATAGAATCCGGCGCCGACATCAACCTCCACCCTTGTTTAGCCAGCATAGCTAAATTAAAAGCCTTTAAACAAAACCCCATCCCGCCCATCCATTTTGGATCAAATTTTTCCAATGAATTTTCCTCTTATTCTCGTCCCCACCAATAATTACTCACCATAGAATCTATCTCCTCACAAAGCCCATCCGAAGTTTGAACATAATGAATGGCTTGGGCAACTGATTTTATCAATACTTCACGACCCGCTGCCGATAGATAAAAATCCCACGTTTGGATCTACCCACAATATATGGCATGCCAAGGTATTTCCCAAATTCCACCATAGATCCCACCCCCATTTCCGTCCGCAACATCTCTTGAGAATCAGCCGCAACATTCTTACTAAAACAGATCACTGACTTCTCAAGATTGATTTTTTGGCCAGATGCTAACTCGTATTTGCTCAAAATTTCTTTCACCACTGTTAATGCTTGCAAAGTCGCATCCCCAAAAATCAAACTATCATCCGCAAAGAAAAGGTGTGACACTCGACAAACCGCCACCCCATTGAAATGTCGCGAGTGATTAAAGAACATAACACAAACAAATAGGGTGACAGAGGATCCTCGACTAGGAACAAAAGTCTTTGTCGGACGCCCATTGACCAGAACAGAATAAGACACGGAGGAGATATTGTCAATCCTAGATTACCACAGCCTATCTGTACATAACATAAATAAAAGGGCTCATGAGCGAAAATAGCAAAACTAATAGTCCAAAGAGCTGTGCATAAATATGAACATAGATTTACATGCCAAAAATGTTAATTTACCCACCAACTACATATCATGTATCCAAATTCATGTACAAACATATAAAACATATACATCACCATATACAGAAACAAAACACATCTTTTAGGCCTAGCCCAACTCGGGGCACACATAACTCGTGGCTTCAAAAGCGGCTCGGTGCAAGACCCGCCTAGGCTTGACTCACCTATAAAATACATATATACGGGTGAGCTAAAGCCCGAAGTAACATTAACGTAAGGGGTAGTGAGCGAATTCCACATAACATATATCCGTAAACAAATCCTCGCAAACATAATCAATTCATATCGAACATAATAATGGCATACTCCAGAACATAACATAGATTAAACACATATCGTCACAATGAAGTGACTAACGAGATGGTCATGGACTTTTCATGCCCCCCATGACTTAGGACTATCTATGGATGCCATACTACATTTGATATTCGTTCACACGAAAGCATTATCATTTCGAAAACATAATATAGCTTAGCATTTTGAGAACATATGTTGTAAGAACATAACTTTAAAATGTTACTTACAGAGGGTTTCCAAACCGATGGCACGTCTTGAGATTTGACAAATACCGACATATATAACACAATTCTTCAATACATATAGCCATAGAATCAAACAATTCATGTATTCCAATCTTACTCTAATTAAATACTCATTCTCATATAGGTCACATATTCCTTCCTTATTTTAATTCATTTCATATAATTCTTTCTTAACACCAATTATCAATAAATCACATGGTTTATGTTATCTAGTTTCCTTACTTTATTTCACTTCATGACAAATTAGTCTTTCTTTCCATAATTCATTTCATAAAACTAAGTGTTCATGCTAGATTATTCTTTACTTAATTACATGTAAATGAGGTACTAAATGCATGCCAATAATACATTAAATTCAAGCACATGAAGGTCCAAGAAGTAGAAAATATCAAAAGGCCAAAAACATTTAAGAAACCATTTAATTTAACCATGAATTTCATAAACCACACCCAAAACATTTGAAACCATTTTCAATACACAAGACCAAGGCCAAAACATTTTAAAAAGTATTTGGTTTAGCCATTAAAACTTAAGACCAAAACCCACATAAATCTATTAAGGATCAAACCATGATTTAACCATAAATTCATAAACCATGCACATAATTCAAATAAACTTAAATCCATGGAGTTTCCTCCCTCAACTATGAAAATCATGCAAGATCAACATGATTCAAAACCATAAATCTCATGATCATATACTATGGATGCTCAAGATGCAACTTAGATGAAAATACAACACAACCTCTCTATTTTTCATAATTTCTCTTCAATTCCACTTACATACCATGAAATTATGCATGAACTTACTTTATTTCAAGAATTTAGAGAGAGATTCTTACCTTAATTTGGCTAATTAGAGAGAATTAAGCTTGTTCCCCTTTTCTCCTCTTCTTCCGTATTCTCTCTCTCCCTCCTTTAGATATTTCTTATCTTGTGTTTTTGAGTCAACAAAGGTCAAACACCTTTATCCATAAAGCATATATATCAAATAAATTCATTTGTGCCAAAACTTTGAGCCAAACATGGCCTAACGAATCAGACGAAATTCAGTCCTCAATTTATCGTTTCGAATGGTTCTAAATATTCCCGGTATCACATAGGCGTGCTCAATTTCAATTTCTGAACCCGTTTCGGTCATCGATTTCAGTCCCGAAGCTGCAGTTCCAACATATATTTTTCTACTTCAAATAGAAAATTCCCAATTAATTCATATTAATGCGTCGTTAATTACTGATAATTGTGACGTATATTCCGGGGTCATTACAGATACAGTGCAAAATGGTATCCACAAACTGTTGGTGGAAACCCATCCTTTCCAAAACCCCACGCAAGAAGCTCCATTCAACGCGATCGTAAGCTTTACTCATATCAAGCTTTAAAGCAAAATGCCCCTCCTTGCCATGTCGCTTATTCTTCAAATAATGAAAAATCTCAAAAGAGGCTAGCACATTATCACTAATAAGTCGCCTCGCCACAAACGCACTTTGATTAAGAGAAATGACCTCCGGCAATATTTTTTTCAATCGATTGGCTAGCACTTTGCTGACAAGCTTGTAGGCCACATTACAAAGGCTAATTGGCCGATATTGAGACATGCATTTAGGACTTGTCACTTTTGGAACTAACACCAAAAAAGTGTCATTTACTACCGTCACCCCTTTCCGATCATTAAGGATCCCCAAGACTGCCCGTGTAACCTGTGCACCCACTATTGGCCAAAAGCGTTGGTAAAAGAGAGCGGGTTTACCATCCGGATGCATTTGGAATAACGCCGATACCTCGTACACTCGAGCTAATTCCGCATTCATTGCTGGAGAAACAACCGTGTGAATATGCTCCACAACCTCACCAATACCCATAGGTTGTCCAGACTGAAACAATTCTTCAAAAAAACCCACAGCAATTTTCTCCAACTCCTCAGGCTTAGTACACCATTCACCCGTATCATTTGCAAGCCCATCAATACGCTTCTTCCGATGCCGCTGGGAAGCTTTGGAGTGGAAAAAAGATGTATTGCAATCGCCATCCTTTAACCAATTAGCCCGAGCCCGTTGGCACCACAAAGCCTCCTCTCTCTCAAGGAGTTCATCAATCTCACGGCATAAAGTCAGTAATTGTTGGACATAGTCCTATTCCACTGGAATAAACCCACACTCACCCTCTCCATATTACCCCGTACACTTTCCATAGTAGCCTCCGATACATGGCCCCAATGAGCCTTGACAACCTCCTTACATCTTGCGTTACGAAGCCACATTGCCTCAAAACGGTAAATATGTGGTCTATGCCGATTCCCTAGCAAGCTCTTATGCTGGCCCAATACATCGAAGAAAATGGAAATGTGGTCCGACGTGGTACAAGTAAGATGAAACACGCGCGTCAGTGGAAACAAAGCGAACCAAGCTGCATTAGCCACTCCTCGATCAAGACGTTCACGAACCAGCCCAGATGGTCTATTATTACACCATGTAAACTTAGGCCCCCAAAAACCCATGTCAACTAACATATAATCCGAAAGCGCTTGTTGGAAGGCTTGTATCTGACCTCTACTACGATCATGCATACCCATTTTCTTGGAGGGCAACAAAATTTCATTGAAATCACCCACCACCATCCATGGCAATGCCGATAAGCCATCCAACCGACGAAGCAACTCCCATGAAAACCGCCTATTAGCAACTTCGGGGTGGCCATAGAACCCGGTAAATCTCCATCGTAAATTCCCCTCTCCGGACTCCACCACAGCATCTATATGTCCATGAGAATAGCTTTGTACAGAAACTTTCACTTCAGGCTGCCATAATAATGCTAACCCCCCCGACAAACCAACCCGATCCACAAACATACCTCCAGCCAAGCCAAGTTTACATCGAACCCACTCCATTCTACTCGACTCACATTTAGTCTCCATAAGAAAGACTATGTCGAGCTTGTTAAGATTAGTTCCCAAGCCGCATTTTCATTGTGATGATTGGAGAGAAACATGTTTAACCTTCTTACTACCAAGAGGAACTCAAGACTCATCTTATCCCACTTACAACCTCGTACCACCAACACAAAGGTCCAACATTTGAGAAGAACCCCTGCCAACTTTTTTCCACTTCTTCCCCACCTTCAATGGACCAGAGGGCCCATGTAGAATAGGCCTCACCAAGGAAGCCAAATCAACTCACAAAACATAGGCCCCAAGCCCAATTCCATTATTACACCCAACACAGCCACCACCTCCATATCCTTAAACCCAGCTAGCCCATAAACATCTTGATCCAATCCAAAATTTGAAAATTAGATCTGGCGCCAAGGAAAGCTCTCCAATCCATACCATTCTTGGATCCCACCAACCGCCTTTATTAGCAATCACGGATTTAGGAATCAATGGGCAACTTCTTTGGATTTGAAAGGCTCGATGTCCAAGATGTTAATAAAAATAGGGAAGAACAAACCCTCCGATATCGCTAGAGCTATGGAACTCCAAGCCATGGTCCATATTGCATTCTCACCTCCATCCTAGGTGCACCGTCTAACAACCTATTCCCACAATCACGCACACAATGGCCAAGCAATCCACAATGAAAACAGAAGTTGGGTAGCCTCTCATACTGGAGCGTAACCGACTCTCGGCCACCTAGCGACAATTTTAAACCCAAGGGTTTAGCAATATTGATCGCAACTCGAATCTGAAGGGTCGCAATGCCTCCTTCACCATACTCCATATCGACAAGTTATTCAAACCCGTCTCGAGTCATACCGATAAGAGGAGATTAGATGCATGGACCCAAAACTCCACAGTTGAAAATGTGATTTAAGCCCCATTAAAATCTTGATGACTAAATGTTTGTCAAAACTCCAAGGGCCATTAGCCATCACCCCACGCTTATCAACAATATGACCAAAATCAAGAACAAGTTATTACCTAACGCTTAAAAACTACTCCTTTTGATGCCTTCCAAGCAGATGCATCCATATTAAAATGGTGAGAAGTTTACCTACCAGTGGATTGGATATGAACATCATCCACAACCACCTCGCTTCCTCCTCAGACAAGTGCCAAATCCTCAAGAGAAACCTCCATCACCACTCACCAGAGAAATCAACAAAACTATGCAACCCAACTAAAAACCCCCGATGAAAGGGGAGCAAACTTGTACAGGACAAGAGAAAAACTCCTACTAGAGAGAAGAGCTGACTATAAATAAAAGGGACTAATTGCTTCATAAAAAAAAAAATTATAGGACTAAATGGACTAACATTTTCCCAAATGAGGTTTATGAGTAATTTTTTCAGTTATTTTTCATATCATTACAAATTGCTAATTTACTTAATGATTTACTTATTAATAAAATTGGTCATTCGTTATGCGAGTATGGTTTATGTATTAATAGAATTAGTTATTTGTATATATATATATATATATTTTCTTTTGCTTCTTTATTAGTTCAGTGAATTATCTTAATAGTTTTTTTTTTAGATTGGAGAATTATCTTAATATTTGTTTTATATTTATCTGTTGAGAAAAATTACTCGTCATAATTTTTTTTATAGATTCGGAAGAAATGTTAAACACTCATAAATTTACTCAAAATGATATGGTAATAAAATTGGAGTCGATGTCATTAGTTGTATAACAAATCAAAAATGATACATTCCATACCACATAATTTTATTATAAGTCTAATGATTTATTCTATTTAATTTCATAAAATAATATTTTAATTTTAAAAAATTATCAAAATATAAAATTTAAATATACTGTAATAATAGCCCGTGCCTTGCACAGGCTTGTGTAAACTAGTATATTAGTAAAGGACTAGACTTGTCTCCAGTCCACATTGAACGGTAGTGTTAGATCTGTGGGGCTCATCATGTATCTTATTTCGATAATCTAGACCGTCAATTGTGTAGAGCTCATCGAGTAATTTATCCCTGTAAAAAATCACATTAATCGGATATTAATAGCTATTTGATCAATTCATATTTTTGTCAATAATTTATTTTAAAAATTATATTTACCATTGACAGAAATCTGATCTGATCAAGTAGTTGTCAATATCCGATAAGCATAATTTTTTATAAAAATAAAATAATCAACAAATTTTACATATTAACAATTAAAATTATCAAAATAATATTCATAATCTTTACGGATTCAACAATACGCTAGAATCCAATCAAGGATGGAAGAAAAATCTGACCCATTAATAAAAACTAAAAAAAACTATAATCTCCAACGTGTTGGTGGTTGTTGAGTTGAGAAGAAGAGCACACGTGAGATTATCGACACCTTAGCACACAGCTCTGTCCATTCTGATCCGATTGTACGTTACCGATCCCAATCTCAAAAATATATAAAATTTCCCCAAAAAAATAAAAAATAAAAAATAAAAAAAAATCAAATTGTCTGGTTGTGTCGTCATCAGTGTGTTGTGTTGTGTTGTGTTCTCTCAATCTATGCGACTTCCGGACCAACTTACAGGTGGGTTGTCTTTGATCGCCGCCTGTCACTCCAAAACCCTCTCTCTCTCTCTCTCTCTCTCTCTCTCTCTCTATATGATGAATTGTTTTTGTCTCTAGGGTTCTTGTTCGGCGTTTTGCTTCAGACCCACTTTCTTCTTCAACATCAGAGGTATCAAAGTGGTCCCCTTTTTAGTTTTCACTCAAATCTTTCTCTGTTCCTCTCTTCTTTTCACTTTTTTGCCTTTTTTTCTTATTGGGTTTTTTAAAATGTTGTTGTATATATGTTCAATTGCTCATTCAATCGCTGAATTTTGATAGTCTTTAACTTTTTGGTGCTGTAGCTGAATTTTATTTCTGGAATTCGATTACAAGTTCTATTTTTTTTCTTTTTTTACTTTTTATTTATGTAGAAGATCAAATTTTGGTGATTAAAATGGACTATATGCCAAATTTATTGAATCAATTTATATGAATTTGGTTTGAATTTTAATCTGTTGTACTGGTTTTCTTGGGGAAATTGTAGTTTATGTCCAGTTCAATGACATGTATTTAGATTGTCATCAGACTCATCTAATTCTGTTTGGGCTGTGATTTTGATTTTGATATTGATATATGCCTATTTCTCTGGATTTTCTGTTGTGTGTTTTTTCTATGTTTGTTTTAATTTTGAAATGACAATGTTAAAATGTTTTTGGAAGTTTCAAAAGTTTGCTGTGTTTGTACTTTTAATTTTGATTCTGACTGGTCACTGTAGATGGCGCCTCATCTTGATTTATTGCAAAAGCTTCAATTTGACATGTTGATGGTGGTTCTCATGTCTCTAGATGATCCAGCTGATCTCATCCGCGCCAGTGCTGTGTCACGCTTTTGGCACCAATTTAGTGGGTGCAACGGTCTAATTATTATGTCGTATATTTCGGTTATAATGGTAGCATCCATATATTTGTTTTTTTTCTGACTTGTGTTTCCATTTTTGATTTTGAGCATAATAATGGCTGCTCATTTAGGTTGTTTTGTTAAACAATTTTGTATCAGTTCACTAGACCTGGCATGGTATCTTATTTATTCTTGTTTCTACGTCATCATTTTTGCTGTTGATAGAGTGCTTCGTAGTTGTGCCATATGCAGTATTTTCTCAATTTCCATTCTTATTATCATAAATACCACAAATTTGTTCCAAGTACAACGACATGTGTCCATGCTTATCCTAACCAAGGGTGAAGCAAATGAGAATATCCAGAAATTTAGATTATGGAATTCACATGAGTGGTGCCTGTTGGTATAGTTACTCATGCTTGGTTTGCCTCCTCAATCTTTGTTGATAGAGTACGTCATAGTTGTGTTGTTCTGAGATATTTTTTTCTCCATTTCCGTTCAAATGTATCCCAAATCCTGATTACCATGAATTGCTTCAAGTTTGCGAATAAGCACACCCATATCCACATCCTAACATGATCCTGGAAATTTAGAATACAGAATTAACTCTCAACAATTTCCAGTGATACTAACATTATCTTAGAAATTCTATAAAAAAAAAAATAGAACTTTGTCCATCATTATCAAGTTTAAATGGAGTAACGATAATGTTATTTGAGTTGAAAGGAAAAAAAAATCCATCTGCTATGGTCCTTTGAAGATCATGCTCAAGATAATGAATATGAGAAGACTTCACTGTTGAATATCTAAAATTCATATAAATCCAAAACTTACCTATCACCATGGTTAAATGGACTCTTCAAAAACACAAAAAACAAAACAACGACAACGGATACGGGAATGGATATGATAATATGGATGGATACTTTTTCGGGGATATCTTATATTATTATATATAATTATATTATCATATATATATATATATTATTGTTTTACTAAAAATAATTTTTTTTTTTTAAGTTATATTATAGTTTTATTTTTATATCTATATTATTAAAAAAAATAAAAAAATATATATTTTTTTTTTTTCCGGTTCGTGCCCTTTAAATTCAAATTAAAGAAGTCCCCAGATACATACATCACACGCACCACACACGCATTCGAGTCCATGTAACATAGCCTATCACTATGATGTGAAGCTTGAGTGGAATCTTGCGCACATATGTGTATGCATTCTGTTACCCAAAAGACAACTCAAGAGGGGGGGAGGTGAATTAGGTTTTTATAATTAAAAATTAATAATATCCTAATAAAAATTATGACTAGCACAATAGATAAATATAGTTAATGAAATAAAAATAATTAAAACAAGTGTTCTAACAACTATGTCAGTTAATGATTTCAGCACAGTAAAAATGTGAAATATAGGTACAGCAATTTAAATAAAATAAAGAGATAAGGGAGAGAGAGGCAAACAAATTTATAGTGGTTTGGTTTCAACTTGGCTTACGTCCACTCTTTAAGCTTCACTTGAGATTTTTCACCATGCTCTAGCTTTACGGGGTGCTAGCAACCTCTTTACAAATGGAGCAATCTTCTACGGATTTTACACATACTTTCTAAGTCAAGAACACTGAGTGTACTACACTCTTACAAGATTGAAAAGAATATGTTTTTGCTTTCACAGAAAGTTACAAGAATTATTTCTCAAAGATAGATATATAAAATGAAGTTTTGATTTTTCTGTAAATCTCACACAGGAAAGATGAGCTTAATGCTATAAGGCTCAATATATAATTTCTGAGAGAGGATTTAAACAAAAATTGAAGAATACTTCTCAGAGAATTTTTCAAAGAATAGATGTGAGTGATTATAAATCAAAGAATATTTTTTGATTTTTTTTTTTATAACTTGTTTACATTAGAGATTTTGGTATATATAATGAAACTTATAACCGTTTATAACCGTTGTATTCATTTGAATTTATAGCCGTTTATAGCCGTTGTATTCATTTGAATTTATAGCCGTTGTATTCATTTGAATATCTTCTACTCCATCATTACTAATTTGAATATCTTCCACCTGAACCTTTTGGCCTCTGTAGTGTTGAAATAAAATTTGTCAAATTGTTTGAACCTTTGTTTTGGCCTGCTTGAATCTCTGATTTAATCAAATATTAAATACATTCTAATAACATTTAGGATAAAAGTTTTAGATAAGAAATAATAGGACAAAATAAATTTTGATTCTATTTTTCTCTTTCAAATAAATTAAAACATAAAATCATCAAAACAAATAAGCCTTAATTTATTATACATATTTCACATCTGTTGAAATATCAAAACAAAAAATATATAATATATATAGAAATGTCACAACAGTCCATGTAAAAAGCTAGTGTGAAATATTGGTGGTTGTTTGTAATTACACATAATACATGCACATGCATGCATATATTTTACGTACTTTTGTATATGAATGTGTATCAATACATACATGCATTGATCGGAACAACATCCCAAACACTCAAGCCTGTCTACCCCCTTGCGGATTCCTAGAACCGCTGTCCGTATGTTAAATCTATTGGGTGGGTGTTGGAATATACTTAGATCAAGAAAGAAAAACTCAATTCAATGACTAGTTCTTGTATAGAAAGAGACTTTATGAGTTGATGAGAGATTAGAGAAATCTAGAGGGGAAAAAAATTAAAATTGTTTGAAAGAAAGTGAAGTAGAATATGAAAAGAGAAGGAAGAAAAAGAAAACAAAGACAGAAAAACTTATATTGAATGATTTCTAAGAAAGATGAGGGATTTGGTCGGATTTGAAGGAATTCAAGAAGGCATAAGCACTGGACTAATGTTCATTTTTGTGATTTCCTTTTCTATTCCACCTTTTAAATTGAAAATGTTTGGGCCAGAAATGTAGTGGTGGTTAATGAGTTTTTTGTTTTTTTTTGGAAAGTAGGCAATTGAGGATTAGATACATTTTCCAATTGTGAAGTTTACAATAGATGAATAGGTTTCTTTTCCTAATAAGGTCTACTATGAAGTCGAGCTCAGGGTTCTTATCACAACCTCTCTTTTGATTGGTCCATTTAGGAACCAAAAACTTAATGTGTGTTAGCATCTTTCTCTCACGATAAGGACCTACTGGTAAAAAGTAGGAAGAAAATACTTGGAAATGGGCCCACATATTGATCAGATTTCCCAGATGAAATAAGTTCAAACTGTGTGATAGGAGAGAGAGTTTTAATCTTTGTCTTGCACATTTGATATCATTTGATCGAATTTTAATCTTTGACACACAAGATTAATAATGTGTATGAGGAATTTTATTAGAAACTTAGCTATGGAAGAGCCATAAAGATCCTTCCTCCTTTTTCTATTATATTTTAGTTATACAATACAATTTGGTACTTGTCAATTTAGATTTGTTAGAAAGTAGATACTTCTTGTATGTACCCAAAAAAAGAAACGAAAAGAAAAAGGGAAGATAGTATATACTACACAAATTCTTTCTCAACCATCAGATTTATGTAAGGTCTTATCTTTTTTCAAAATTATAGTTCATTTTTTCGCTCACAATGCCGTCTCCTGTGACCGTTTTAAATTTCTTTATATTTTCATTTTTCGTAGCTTTCCCGTCGCCCAAATATAGTGAAAATGAAAATGAAGAAACCCCTCTCAAATGGAAAAAAATATTAAAGAAAAAAAAATGCATAGTTTGTCTAGTTTGATCCTGTTTCATAGTGTCTTAGTGGGTCCCAAGCCTGTAAGTTAATGAATGATTTTGTCTTTCCCCCTTGCATTCGTCTCTCCTCTCATAGCATCATGTTTGTGGTATTATGTTTTACAGGCTTGCATGGTTGTTACTTTTGATTACTGAACTACATTGTTCATAGCATGCTCTGTCCCTTTTTGATGGAATTTTAGAGATTGAAATAATAACCATGCATTTGCTCTTTCTTAAAACTTCTAATTATGATATGGTTGAAGGTTTCTGCTGTTCGGGTCTTACTGGTTCGAAACATTAGATATTGCTGAAAGATACTGAGGAATTTTGTTGTTCTGCAGTAATTACACATAGACTTTGTAAGCAACTTTGCTTGAGATTGTTGCCTCAATTATCAAATGTAGTTCGTGTCTCTGAAACGAGCTGCAGAAGAAAGAAAAGGAAATCTGTTGGTATTGAATCTAGCAATTCTTCTGAATCTAAAGCTCTTCTGAGGGAACATAGGGCTTACGGGTTCCTAGCTCGAGCTCTTAAAACATTCACTCCGACTGATTGCATAGCAGAGGCTGTTAGTGCTTCCAGCACTGATAACTATCCAGAAGAAAGCATTCGTAATACTCTAAATCCAAGGGACAGAGTTCTAAGGAGAGCCTCGTATTGGTCGAGTAAAGGACAGAAGGATGCTGCGGTGCCTGAGACGCTAATATATAAACTAATTTCCAATCTTTGTGTTATTACTGAAATCAGTGTACAACCATTCCAAGGTTATTGCTTTGCTAGCTCTATAAATGCTCTGTACTCTTCCGTTTAGGCCATGCTTGTTTGGGCGGATTGCATTATTTGCGGATTTGCATTCTTAGGACTGTTAGTTCTGGGATTATCAATCTCTTCGGATTATGTTGCCAATCGTATGTATGGATTGGCCCAGAATTATGAGGAGGGATTGACAGAATCCTATTAATTTTCTATTTTAGCCAATTTGTCCGAACCTCTCCTTAGTCTCCCATATGGGGCATGTCCGGGTGATTATATATTTTGTTGGATTAGTAATCCAATCTCAAGATCATGTCTGCGCAAACAAACATAGCCTTATTTCGTACTGCCTAGATACCTTTGATTAAAGGTTAAATCCTTTTTTTTCCCTTTCCAGCTTATTTTCAGGCAGGCCTTCCGATATACTCAGCGAAATCTTTTCGATTTCGAATCGGTTATCTCAAATCCCGGAAGGATTTAGAGAAAGATCTCAAGGTTTTGCCATTGCAGCTTCCTGCTGATGACAGGTTCATATGGACATACACTTCACAAGAGTTTCGAATGGCTCAGGTGAGTTTTTTAACCTACAATTGTCTCATGTTTTCCTTAATGATGGAACGGTGAGATGTCAGTATATATATATCCTTTAGACTACTTATTGCAATTTATATCTTTCCGTGTGATGTCTTCTTGATCATCTCTCAGAATGTCAAATTGTTCTGTTCTTATGCCCCTTTTTTTCCCCGCTGGTCAAATAATCGTATATTCGTCTTAGAATAGTTAAATGCTTAAATGACTTTCCTGCAAACAGGAAAATCGCTTGCAGAAGTTTGTGCTGCCAGAACCGGTTCTTTGCGTCGGTGGATTTTTACAGGTTGAGCTCCTGGGTAGAGTTCAGAAACAAGAAACAGATGGTTTACTCTATATATGGTAAGTCTAATACCGTCTGTTGCATGAATAAGTAGATATTGCTGTATGTACTTCTACCTATTCAATCGGATAGTTTGTTTTTTTTTTGTTTTTTATTCAATTGTGGGCTAATTCAGCCAATAAACATGGTATTTTCTCTCGTAACGTCCATGACAACCTTGTAACTATTGCCAATATTTTACTAGTTAGCCTAATGATTGAGCGTCTGATTAGTATTTAGAATCTTGCATGGTTTAAATACTTGACAATGCTTGGATGTGTCCGACACGACACACCACCTTCTTAGAAGTGTCAGTGTTTCTTAGGGCATGACGATATTTGGTTCACTCAGCTAGTAGGTATGCACTAGAGCTTGGCATGACAAAGGAACTAATAAACTTCTGGACCTCTTGTGGGTTAAATGTTCCTATTTTATTTATAAGTGGGGTTTTGTTCTATACATGTGGTTGTTAACTATTGTTGATTGATCTTTTAAATATGTATGGAAGTGGTTGCGTGTGTGCACCACTGGTATTTGTTAATGTGTTTTTTGCATTTTGTTGCATTATGACACAATAGAACGGTGCTGACAATACCGAATGGACAACCCTATCTCCACAGCAGATACAATACAACAGATTGATGGTGGCTGTTACAAGTGCTGAGTACAACTCACTGAAGCGTCGACTGCTTGTACTCTGCCTTGGCAACCAGCACTATTGATTGACATTTAGGGCTACCCATTACAGAATTCCTTGGGCTTGCTGGTCAGTAGTGGCTTTGCAATGATTTTTTTTGGGAGTTGGCTTGTTTTTGTTTTTAGTGATTATATATATATATATATTTTAAAATTATGTCAATTTTTTTTACTTTTTAGATCTGCCTCGACTTGACCATCCTAAAAGTTATAAAAAAAATAATTCTTTTGAAAAGACAAAAGCCATTTTTTTGATAAAATTTGGTTTGCTTTCGTCTTCAGTTAGTGTTTTTAAAAATTGACTCAAATTTTGACTTGAGTTGAAAAAAGTAGAAAAGACGATAAATCAAAAAAATAAGCTGCCTTTTAGTTTTAATGCCACTTCATGACAAGGCTATATTTGAAACTGTAGATTAAAATATTTTAGATCAATATGATTGCCTGCTGTTTTATCTCAAATGTTCAAAAATTGACTCAAAAGCTTAGTTTATCCTTTGAGAAGAAAGTTGTGTAGATGATCATTTTTTAGCTCTCTTAATCCTTTTCTTTTCACTTCACTGGTATGCTGCAGTGTTTCTCATGTTAAAGTTGTGGGACGGTCGCTGTTTCCCACATTCGAGGCTGAAGTTCTCAGGCCCTCTGGAAAGTTTGTGTTGAAGTATGACCCAGAGGCTCAGAACCGCCCTCCACCACTCTCTCCGTACAGTCAACTTGCAATCCCGGACATGATGCATGCGCAAGACTTAAGAGAGATGGAGCAGTGGCTGCATATGTTTGGTGGAAATGATCCGGATTTTGTGTTCTTAAATGATATTCCCCTTGACAATCTCGAAATGTTTTTCATGTAAAATCCTCTCTCTCCGTAAGACTGTATAGCCGTAGCGCTCCATCGGGGTTTAATTTATGACGCTGCCATGAGCACGTAAGTTGGACCGTGACGATGCTGGTAGACATTTTACTCTTTTTTTTTTTGTCTGATCTTTGTTTGTTAAAACTGTTGTCAAACCCTATGTCTTATGTTTGAGAAAGCCCAGGGGCTTTCGTTGGGAGTTGTTAAAAAGTTAATTTATTAGCTAAAAATAAGCTTATAAAAAAATTAATCTTAAAAAAGCTAGTTTATCTTGTGCATTTTTAGTTTTTTAAGTTTTTTAGAGTGGCTAAAGTGAGTTTTTGGGCATTCTAGCGGCAGCCAAATGTAGCTCAAGTATGCAGGAATTACTAAATAGGACACATGTGAAACAAAGGTATGGAATTGTCCTATGAAATTCTTCAATGTTACTAGTACAACTGCTTTATATTTTTATTTTTAATTTTTGTATACAAGTTATCTTGATTGTATTGTGGGTGTACATTTGGGATATTATGAATTCTTGAGCATGCTAGGGGAATTTGCTTTTTGATGTCTGTTGGAGTCCCAAAGAAACTTTCAGTTTTGTTTTGCAATTTTCAAAAATAAATTTTGAGTTTTTAATCTGTATTTTTTTGTTTTTGGTAAATTTTAAAATATTTTAATATTTGTTTTTACTCTTTGGATATATTTGATTTAGATACACTTAAAATACAAAATTTTTAAATTTTTTAAAAGAAAAATTTACTAAATTCTAAAAAATATAAAAATTTAATATATTAATAATATTTTTTTGCATTTATTTAATATTTTTTAAAAATTTACAAATAATTAACTAAGTAAATTTAGATTAAAGTCCAATTTTTTTTTTAAAAAAAAAAAAATTTGATTCAGCTATTAAAAATAAAAAATACAGATTAAAAATTCAAAAACAAGGGCATACTTTTAAAAAAAAAATTTTTGGGCAAATTATACTAATAGTTCTTATAGTTTGGAATTTGTGTCACTTCACTTTGGTTCCTGACCTTTTAATTGTGATATATTTGATTTTAAATTTTGAATTTCGTTCCAAATAAAGGACAATTGAAGACAGTATTATTTTATTTGAAGGGCAAAGTCATTAATTTGATAAAATATAAACTAATTTGACAAAAATAAATGTGAAAAAAAAGATTATTTTTGAATTTTTAAAAATTATTTCTACCTACCAAAATAAAATTATATGAAAATAATAAATCTTTTACATTTTTATTTTTTTACCAAATTAATTTTTAGTATGTGTTTAGATAATGACTATGTAATGAGTGATTGTTTTGTTGATATTTTTTGAATTCTTAAAAATTATTTATACTTACCAAAAATAAAATTATATAAAAATAATAAATCTTTTACATTTTTATTTTTTTATTTTTTTGCCAAATTAATTTTTAGTATGTGTTTCGATGGTTATTATGTAATAGATTATTGTATTTGTTGTTAATAGATATTTTTGAATAGTTATCGTATAATGTGTAATTATTAAGCTTTTAATGTGTAATCAATAATATATGAAATATTTTTAGTTCTAAATTTTTGATTTAATAGTTGGTTTAATAATGATATTAAATTTGTCGCCATGTCTGACTTTTGAAAAGATAAAAACTAATTTAATGAAAATAAATATCAAAAACAAATTTTATTTTTACCTTCTTAAAAGATAAAATTATATAAAAATGACATTTTTTTAAAAAAAAATTCACCAATTTAATTTTCAATTTCTTAGAAAAAAATTCTCAAAAAATAGATTCTAAAAATTAAACTAAACAAAACTTTATAACTAAAAAAATTTCAATATTATTCATTAAAAAACGGCCTTTCGATTTCAAACAACATACAAATTAACCAATACAAAATAAATTATATGACAATTTTACCTTTAAAATAGACCATTTGTAAAGAAAATATTTTTTATTATCCTTATTTAGAAAGAGATTCAAAATTCATAGTCAAATATATCATAATTAAACAATAAAGAATCAAAATAATACATGTTCCAAACTACCAAAATTGTTAGTATAATCCGTCCAAAACAAACTCTTCACAAATATTTTACTTTTCTCTCTCCACAAATCCCTTAATGAATTTAAGATAATGCAAATGGAGTAGACACCAAATATTGTTTTCAACATAAGAATAAGAGGTACAAACACATTATTAATACTACTATTGTAAGGGAACAACACCAACATTGAGAACAGAGTTGCTAGACAATGTGAAATTTCAATGTCACCCCCATTTGTGAGCAAATTGCTCAAAAAACCCTATACTATTACTAACGTGGATAGGCTTCGCAACTCTGAAATGGTTATTCAAATGAATCGAAGCATCGTCGAGTCGAGTAAGCATTCCCTCCTTCAGGCTGTCTTGGTCTTCGGTGGTGATGGAAGCAACTGCACAAGACAAACAAGCAACAATTAGAAGAGAGAAATCCTTATTATTAACCAAAAAGCAGGAAGGCGTAAAAAGCCCAAACCCCATAAGACCCAATAGAATGTTCGGCCCTATGTTGGTGTTGTACACTGGGGAGCCTCCATTTCAACACACACCTTTTTGCCTCAGTTCATACTTAAATCAATAATTTTATTTATTACAATCATACTATCAAATGAAATGACCAATTATGACATTAGCTTAGCAACAAGCCATACCTTTGATTTGGTAGTTGATATCCAAATCATGGTTTATCAGTATTTCATATCCAAACCATGGGTTTCGCTTAACACATTCGAACCAAATGTGTGGAAATTTTTTCAAAGATGAATATGCAAGGGCAATTGTTTTTATTAGTTGTTTTGAATAATTCAAGAACCATCATCTAGAATTATCAAATTTTTAATATGCGCTAATTACAAATATACAAAATATATACAGCATGACTTGTTCTCTTCCCCACCGCAAATAAAAATACATAAATATATCTAGTCAGAATTTGTGATACCTGATAACAAGAGATGAGAGAAGTAACAAATCCAAAGGCTCCGGTAACACGGGGAGTGACTTTCTTGGGTGCCAGTTGAAGCAACCCAACCGCAACCACTATATCCATGGCTGCTTTAATGAGGGCCAATGACCTCTCATTCGAGTTCTGAAGTTTACTACGGTACTGATCATTCTGCATTTACAAAAGCACCGAGAAATGTAGGTAACAGAAAGAGAAAATTACAATCTTAAAATTATGTAAGTGAATGAAAGCATGAAAAAGTAGTTACCTTATGTTTATCACTTTCCCTAAGATCCTTCTCTAATTTCTTCATTGATGCAGAGAGCCTTCCAAGTTCCCCTACCTGAAACAAGTATAGGAGGAAGCACATTAGACCACTTTCTAGTTTACGATATGAAACCAATATATATGTATTTATAATACAAGAAGGAAAAACGTGCCCCCTCCCTCCAAAAATTGTAGTCCATATTTCCCTTTTAAGAGGGTCCCAAATTAACATTCTTGGTCTAAAGTCAATTATTGGTTGTCACTCAATTTTTCTCATAACTTGTATAACATTTTAACAATTTCAGAAAACTGCTGACAGTCTTTGTCTTGGACCAGATGTAGAATTGCTCTCATCAGTTTGCATGGCCATAAATCCTATTTTTCTTCATTGAGATTTTTTTTTTTTGATAAGTTATTTTCTTCATTGAGATTAACTTCGTATACTACTCCATTTTAAACAATGATCTAATCATAGATCTATTGTGGCCTTGAAATTGTACAATAATTGAAACATCAACTCTTGTTGCCATCTGCTTTGCTTGTTAAGTTCATACACCGCTTTTGGGAACCCTTTCAACAACCACAAGATCAATCCTAAAAACATGCATACTAATCTCATTGATGCAGTAGGCCTCCTATATAACTTGACCACAAATAATGCCAAGCTAAAGAGGGCAAAAAATAGTAAAAAAGTGTACCAAATTATAATTAATTTGCGTCTGATCAATTATGAGATCTCCCAAAACAAGATACTTTTTCTCAAAGTCAGCAATACTTCCAGGACAGGAAAAGTAAAAATAGATTAGTCAAAATACACAGAGAGGAAAGTGGCAAACCTCAACCAAGGTAGTGCAGATGGAGGAACCCATCCAACAGTAAAGAGAGATCCTGCCAATTAGCTCTGCACGTTCTTTGCTCTAAATATAATCAACAAAGTACCCAAGCTCCATCTAGTAAGTATTCCTCTTAAAAATCAGTGTAGAAAATGACTGTATAAGGAGAAAGTTCATTCCATACCTTATAAATGCCTGTCCTACTGAGCCAGACAATTTGATCAAGAAACAAGAAAGTAGACAACAGTGCATTTTTGGACTGAGAAAAAAGCGAAGTGGTAAGCAAATGACAAAAAAGTAAATGATGTGTAAATTAA
This sequence comes from Camellia lanceoleosa, assembly GCA_025200525.1. Taxonomy (NCBI): domain Eukaryota; kingdom Viridiplantae; phylum Streptophyta; class Magnoliopsida; order Ericales; family Theaceae; genus Camellia; species Camellia lanceoleosa. Next base: position 23,335,929 of record CM045760.1, read on the forward strand.
TTAGAAAAACATTCAGTCAGCAAACCATTTTGTACCTTTCCCAGCAAAACAAGGGGAAGGGGTGTTCCAGGAGAAGTTGGACTAATAAGCGCGTGCAGATCATTGACAAACTGCATAAATAACAAACCTAAGATAAGCCCAAGAATAAAAGTGCCATACAGATATGAATTCAAATCAGAATTATTTTTTTCCCTACTGATTTTTCCAGAAAATTCTTCATCTAACCTTTTGAGGTCAGCTGTCATTTCACAGCATGAATAACAAAACAGTTACCCTTATACACCAAATAAATGGACATTAAGCAAGAATAAATATAGAAAAAAAAAAAAAATCTCCACAATTTAAAGGTACTTAACTACGAGACCAGAGAAGATGAGTGAAAAAGACAATTTTATTACCAAAAGATGCAATTAAGCCTGACCTTGAAAAGACGGAACACTTTCCGTGCCAAGCTAGTTGATTTGTCAACATTTTGGGCTGTGCCAGGCTCTCCGTTACTCAAGTATTTTGAACCATATTGTATTGTCCTGCATATCTTGTCCCTGGCTTCAGCTTTGTTCAAATACAGAACCACAAGGCCAAGCTCTGCTCTAGCTACGTCCAATGTACTCATTTTTTTCTTATTGTATCTGCAAAGTCAAGGTACATTCTTATTTAACTCCAGAAATCCAAAGAAGTAAACAACCACCAGACAAGCCATGCAAATTTCACATTGAAACAACTAAGCAGGGAGATTATGCATCCCAAAAGCATAAAGCAGAAAAATCCCCTACATATTTCAAGAAAAAAACTTAAATGTTAAAATATAAACATAAAAAAGGATGATAAGTAACATGCCTTTCTCTTTACTTTTTTCATTTTTGGGCAATGACGTGCCTCGTCACCAACACATACATATAACAAAACTAATCGAGATAAACAAAACGTCATTAAAATGCAACCTACGTTGAACAAGGCAAAGGAACTTGAAAGTTGGTTAATTAGAGGGCATTAGAGGAGAAAAGTACCCTGTCTTTTGGAATTTTGTTAGGTGTTGTTGGTGCCAAATTTTCAAATTTTTGCTAACAGGTGTCAATGCCTTAATTCCCCATATCTTAGACAAAAACACCTTGAGAGTGGTTTGATTTCACAGAGCAGTACCCTTTTCGGCTATGCTTAGAATTGACTTGGTGAAATCAAATAGGTCTACAACTTATCCAATAAGCACTAAATATTAACAAAGCTCAACAAAAACCAAGCAAACAATTGAAATATCTGCAAGGTTCAACAATGATATATCCCATTGTTTGGGACTAAAGAAAACAAAGACCTCAACTTGGCTCAACTTTGTGGCTCAACTTTGTACAGCCTTTTGGCTTTAGCTGAGTTGAGTAAACATCATTTTTTGTCATCCTCATTGGTTTCCTCGGCAATCAAACAGAGAACCATGCAACAGACTGCTGATACAAATAAAAACTAACTGTAAACAAAGCCTAGTCGATTTGGAGCCAAAAGTCAAGAAATCGATTTCTATTGGTTCTAATCATCTATATGGATTATTAAAGAGGAAAAATATACCATGGATTATAAATAAAAAAATAAAAAAGAAGACGGTCTATCTTAAAACTTACTCTTATCCAAGTAGTTAAAAATAAAAAATTAGAAGTTAATTTGGTAATAGTTTCTTGGCAAAATTACAATTAAGTGATACCTTCCCAAAATAATTACAAATTCATGTAAAAGTTTAAAACTTTGATTTTGAGGAGACAAAAAAAAAAAAAGGCTTGACGCTTATTACAAAATACACCCTAATTTTTTTATTTTGTCAATGTAAACTCTAATCTTTTGATTTGTTTTCAATCTAAACCATCTACTTAGTTTTGTTAAGTAAAACTAACAGAAAAATATATATATATATATATATTTCAGCCATTAAACTTAATGAAAAAAAAATTTAAATCATTTTATGTACGTTTAATATTTAAAATATCTTTTTTCCCGTCGATTTTACTTAACAAAAGTTAGCAAAATAAATAAAAGATTAGAATTTAAATTAATAAAATTAAAATTTTAGAATTTATTTTGTTATCAGAGTCAAACTCTGTTTTTTTTTTTTTTTTTTTCCTTTAATTTTTTAAAACTGAATTTTTATTTCCTCTAATTTCATTTACCTAAACAATAGCCCAACCAAAGAAGACAAAAATCAGATAACAGATAAATCACTATTTTCCTTTTCTTTTCAACTTAACAAAATAATTGAAGAAAAAAACACAAACAATCTTTTATAATTTTTTTCTTTTCTCTCTTAACTTAAAAGAATCAACCTTTTTTCTTTTTCTTTTTCCTTTTTTCTATCCAAAATTCCAAACAGACTAATGAAGCTGAAATGAAGAGAGAAAATCACAAAATCTACTCATCAATCAAAATACACACACCGACACGAAATCCAAAGAACTATGGCCAAACAAACAAAACAGAGATACACAAATGACACAGAATTACATACCTCAAGTAGAAATCAACATTCGAAAGAAACAGCTAGGGTTCGTGAATTCTATATATATACAGAGAGAGAGAGAGAGAGAGAGAGAGAGGGTTTTACCGGGAGGAGTGCCGAAGCAGCCTTGAAATCCACGACTTCTTCTCTCTCTTTCTCTCTCTTGTTTATCTACTTTCTCTCACTAAAAGTGGAGAGGATTGAAGCTGTTGTTTTGCAGCGTCAGCTCTGTGCGTGTGTATGTCAATCTTGTGATAAGGCCTTGTTTGGTCCTCTCTTTCCTCCTAAACCAAACAAACAAAAAACAAAACAAGAAAATTTGTTATTTGCGGTTGAGGGATAGCGTAAACGACTAGGGCTGAGATTGTCACCGTTGATGACAACCATCAAAATGTCACTGTGGACCCCATATACTGAACCCACTACATCATGGCCGTTTGTTTTTCTCCTAAATCATTTCGAAAGGTTGTTGTGCCATATAGTAGGACCGTGTGATATATAAGTGGGTGTTTAGAAACTTGTTATTTTAATAGATTATTTTAATTTTTGATTATTTTAGTAAGTTAAAATTTTTGTGTTTAAAAAAATAGTTAAATTTTTTTTGTAATTGAATATAATGTTTGTTAAAAAAATGTGAAATGATTATAAATTTGATACGGAGATGATCTTGACTCTCACATACAGGTGGGGGCAAGGAGCGGAGGACTAAAAAAAAATAAAAAAATAAAAAAATTGAACAAATTAGATTTCACTGGAGTGGTGGGCAATAGGGGCCTCCCTCTTTTCTCGGTTTAATATGATATTTTATTTTATTAATTATTTTAATTTATTTTATTTTTTTATAAATTTTAATTTAAAAATTTTAAAAATAGACTTTGCCAAACACTTCTTTAGTATTGAATTACACTGTCAGCACAGATCCGAGGAACCTAACAAAAGAATGAAGACAGCAACGCCTTCGTCTCTCTCTTACTAGTTTCTTCTGCGTTTGGATAATGGATCTCCTACACTCACGATAATTTCCTCGTGGTGGAGCTTATTTTCTCTAGGACGATATTCTTCTTTTGGGATTAATTTTTTTTAGTTAGTGAATTTAAGTAGTTAAAAAAATATATATATATTTTGAAGAGGAAAAAATGTTAATGTGATATTTTATTTTTTTGACTTTTTAATAAAAGTTACATTTTTTTGTGAGCAAGTGTTACCAAACAGTCTATAATATTAGACCAATGATTTTTTGTTATTGTGGCCTATTTTGAAAATTTTGTTAAAAATCACTTTTTGACCTTTAATCTATTTTAGGTCACATTATTTTTTTATATTTTTACTTCATTCATTTCAAAATATTAATCCCTTAATTCATTTTTCATTATCTTAAAATATTAATTATTTTTCAAAAATCAAAAATAAAAATAATATAAATTTTTTATTTTACTATTGTTTTAAATTTATTAACAACACAATAAGAAGGTACAATATTGTAAGAGATCTTATTCGCAGCACTCCAAACCAGTTCGTTTGGGTAGGGACTATTTGCTATTATATTGAGATACCTCCTCTCTAATTGCAAAAGGGCATAGGTTTCAGTCCTTTCATAAATCTGGATTTGCCATGGTGACTGTGAAAATTCAAGACCTAGTTGTAATTCCTCCTCATTCGAAAGAGAAGCCAGTTCTGTCATCGCTAGATATTCCAGATTACAAGTCGAATTTACGTGCAACAGTGGACGAGGTGATGGATGATGTAAGTGATAAGCTTGACAATCTTCAAATTCCAAGTATGGACTTCGATACTCATATTCTAGCCCCCAATCAACCAATATTGACATTTTCTAGATTGAAAATCACATGAATGTCCCAAACAACTTTGTTAAGACTCCGAACTAAATAGCTAAGGCCACTAGGAAAAAGACTTAAGTTAATGATGTCGATTTTAAGCGACATCCTATCAAAGCTATGGGCTAAATTAAGGTTATCAGTTCGTTGTTACAAAGCTTTGTAGGTAGAAAGCGGAGAAGGCAACATATCATCAAGAATAGTTTATCCAACTCTCTTTAGAGCCACACAACGACGGAATGTAATGGTTTTAATATGGGTAGAAAGAGGAGAAGGCAACATATCATTGAGAATAGTTTTAGTGACCCAACTCTCTTCAGAGCAACACAAAGACGGAATGTTACGGTTTGAGTGGTTTATTTCATTTCTCTGTCCTTCTAATATTTGTAGGTGATGATTTTGCAAGTTTGAGTAGTTTTTTCATCTCTTTGTCCTAATCTTGTGTTACTAGGTGTCTGCTAGGGATTTTCATTATTGGCCTTTTTGTATTGTTTAGTGTTTAGCAGACTTTGTTAATGCTTTTAATGTAATATCTTTTATGCAATATTATGGAATGAAGTTCTTTTCTTCCACAAAAAAAAAAAGAGTACAATCATGACAATTGATATTTTCAAAAAGGATTATTGTTTTGGGGAGATTATTTCATTTTTATCCCTATACTTTTTGTCACGATTTTCAGTGGCCTCCCAGACTACTCTTATTTTCACGCGTACCCCTATACTATTTAAGTTACTATCAATTTTGCCCCTGTCGTCAGATTTGAAACGGAAAAAGTTTTAAAAAAAATTATATTTTGGCCCCAAATTTCAAAAGAAAAATCTGAGACTCACCCAGTAAACTACCACTAGCAACCACCATCTCAAGCCCTTTTATCTCTTTCGTCATGTGTAACAACCCTAGTTACTGTTTGTCGATTAATCATTGATCACTGATTGACTACCGATTACTGCTATACTGAGACTGATTATGATGGATAACTGAAGTAATTGAAATACTGAACTGATTGACTGAAAACTAAAACCGAATTGATTGAGTGTATCTATTTGAATTGCATTTCTCTGCCTGTTTAATTATCTGTTCATGTTTTTATGTTTAAATTGCAAATTGAAGGCCTTATCGACGGCTGAACCGGAAATCAACTAATGTTTTATGATCATCATAATTTATGTGATTTTATGGTATAATTAATTGAAAACTGATTTGGTATGATTAAATTAGATTAAAATAAGCTAATTTCAAGAGTTGGCCTTAATTACCATATTGCCATGTGAGTGGACCACCTAGGCAACACATATTTGAGCCTTTATACACTCAAACAAACACTTCTTCAGTCCATTTTCTTGTTCTTGCCGACTTGAGAGAGAGAGAGAAATAGAGAAGCTTGGTTCTATTTTGGTTTTGCTAAGAAATTGAAGGAATCGAAGTGTAGATTACTCAATTAAGCTTCCTTGCCTCTAATTCAAGACTTAGGTAAGGAGACTCAACCTCTCATTGTTGTGTTTAAGTGAATTCTTGCATGGTTCATGTCTAATTAAGAAACTAAGTCATGTTTTAGTTCTAACATGGTGAATTATGGCTTAATTGTTGCATGCATGTTTATATATTGAAGTTTTTAGGTTGTAGTTCATAATTCCTCACATGCATGTCCATGTTTTGAGAATAGACCATGAATTCATCTTGATTTTGTAAGGTTTGGCTCTTTAAAGCATGCAATTGAGGCTTGAAAGTGGTTTAAACTCATGCATATCATGTTTGTAGCATGTTCATGAAAATTGGTTTGAAATTGAGTTTGAATTAAACACCATTGGGCTTTAATTTCTCAAATTGAGCTTTGAACCATGTTGTTCTATGTGTTTACAAATGTTTTCTAGAAAATAGGCCCAAGAGGATTGAATTTGGAGCATTAAAACTTGGTTTTTAGCTTGGAGGTGCAATCTGGATTTTCCAGATTTTGCACGCCCGCTCGAGCGGGAAAAACTACACTCGAGCGGGGAATTCGTGCTCACGATACTTTGCTTTATTTCTGATCGCTCGGCCCGAAATTAGCGCCGGCGGGACCTTGTCTTGTGCAGCAGCGGCTATCGAGCGTGATTATCAAGCATCCAGTACTTTTGCCATGTTTTGCATTATGCTCGAATGTGGGAAGTTACGCTCGAGCGGAAACCTTTTTCTGCATGTCCGCTCGAGCGGGACTCTGTTTTCTGACAATTCTGAAAATATTTTTAAAGTGCATCTTTGCATCCTCATTTCATCCTAGGCATTCTTAGGCCTAGTTTAAGGCATCTTAATAAGGATATAGATGTAGAACACACCGAGGCAATTAGGGATTAAGTTATTATCTTTCTCAACTGTATAGCTTAGAGTGTGTTCAATCTGTAAACTGTGTAGGGTTGGCGACTGGGGACGTGCTCTAGCTTACTATAGCCCAGAACTCTGTGAGTAACGATTGTGTAAAGATATGTTCAACTGCGAATATTTCTGACTGTTTAACTGAACTATTTTCTGAACTAATACTGTTAATTAAATGAATGTATGTCCTATATTCTGAACTGTATTGTGGCATCCTTAGCAACTATTCTTGGCTATTCTTATCACGAGAGATCTCTGTCGGTTCCTCGTTGGAACCACTTCATTCTTGATTGATGGCCATCATTCTTATTCGGTCTTTTAGACTGCTTTGTTCTTATCTTGTTATGCTAATGGATGTACCACATATATTTATTTCTTTATCTTGAACAAGCGATATATTGATTGAAACGAACTGTTTTCATTACTGTAAGGATATTCATTCTAAACCCTTTATACATTATGTTATTCATTGGGCTTTAGCTCACTTGCATATATATATATATATGTAGGTGTCTGAGCGCACCGCAGTGGCTAGGAGCGTCGGGGTAAACTCCAGTTTTGTCAAGCCAACTACTGTGCCTCACTGCGAGGTTCTGAGCCTGCCAAGCTATGGCTTAGAGGTGTTTTTACTTCCCTCATCTGTCTCCGTATCTGTCTTGTAATCTGTGTAGACTGTTACTGTATTGTTTAATAGGGATTTGGTCCATGTTCTGAATGACTGTAAATATTGTGTATACTGTTCTGTATTGTGTATATTTCTGTGTATGTATAAAAAATCTTTTTGCATACAGACTGTCACAGCTCATTGGACATTGTTTATTTACTGTATTGGCTTCCATCATGCCCCTGTACTCTGTTATACTGTCTTACTGTTAAGCAGGCCTCCGGTAATCTCGGATTACTGGCCGGTTACGGTGCTAAACCCATAAGGGCGGGTTTGGGTCGTGACATCATAACTTCATTTCGCCTCATTTTTACGTCGTTGGATTCAACTCACGGTCTAGTTTTCGTATCACATCTCACATATCTCGTTCTTCCTCTTTTTGCATGCTATTGGAGCTCCGAAAGTTGATATAAAGAAAAAATAAGACTTCTCTTCTCGTTTTCAACTTTTCTTCGAGCCATCTTTCGGACTTCATATCTTTCTCGATTCTTGACGGTTCTATTTCATTCTTTCGCTATTCTTTTCACCTCACTTCCTACTTCGCCCTACACTACATCGCTCTCTCACTTCTTTATGTAATGGGCAGTTTTGTTATGCCGAAAGTTGTCCGAAAACTAATTTAGAAAATTTCAAAACATTCATCTTTTGTTTCTTTCTTCTCCATCTTCCTCATTTGTTTTCTTTTTCTTTTTCTTCTTCTTCACTTATAACATGATATGGAACATGGTTCTAGGTGGTATGGCCCGGTGATGGTGGTGGTGGCGATCCAGCAATGGCGGTGAAGTTGGTGGTTCGAGTAGTGGTCTTCTTCTTCTTCTTCAATTATATACGTACATATTATCTTTCCTAATGGAATTTTCTCAACACCATACACATTACAAACACTTAACCGCGCCTTGTTAATTGAACTCACTAATCAAAATATTGAAAGAAATCTTTGTGGGGTGAACTTCCTCGACACATGAGGACTATCTGACAATGCCTCCTCCACTTTTCCACGACACAAAGTACTCGAATGATATTATTGAAAGTGATATTCTTCGAGGCATATGCAATCTCAACTATCAACTTTACCAATATCACTACCCGAACCACCAACTTCACTACCACTAAACTCCATTACCGCCACCATGAGCATTACCATCACTGCCATCTTACAACACGAAACCCATATTTTTCACAACAAAGTTCCATTACAACCACCATGAGCATTATCATTACCACCACCTTACAACACCAATCCCACTGCCATTGCCAGACCGCCACTACCACTACCATCACCAATTCCGTTACCATCTAAAACCATGTTCCACATCATGTTATAAGTGAAGAAGAAGAAGAATGAGAAAGATGGAGAAGAAAGAAACAAAATATGAATGTTTTGAAATTTTTGAAATTAGTTTTTGAATAACTTTCGGCATACCAAAACCGCCCATCACACGAAAAAGTGAGAAAGCGAGGTAGTATACAGCAAAGTAGAAAGTGAGGTGAAGAGAATAGCAAAAGAATGAAGTAGAACCGTTAAGAATCGAGAAAGATATAAAGTCTAAAAGATGGCTTGAAGAAAAGTCGAAAACGAAAAGAAAAGTCTTATTTTTTTTAATCAACTTTCGGAGCTCCGATAGCATGCAAAAAGAGGAAGAATGAGACATTTGAGATGTGATATGAAAACCAGACCGTGAGGTGAATCCAATGACGTAAAAATGAGACGAAACAGAGTTATGACGAAGGAGATAGAAAGGTTTGAAATGGTAGTTGCTGGTGGTAGTTTGCTGGGTGGGTCTGTATCTTTTTTTTGAAATTTGGAGCCAAAATATAATTTTTTTAACTTTTTCCGTTTCAAATCTGACGGTAGGGGCAAAATTGATAGTAACTTAAATAGTATAAGGGTACGCATGAAAATAAGAGTAGTCTGGGAGATCATTGAAAATCGTGACAAAGTATAGAGGTAAAAATGAAATAATCTCTAATTTTGGGACGGAGGGATTACATGTTTTTTTTTTTTAAAATCAAAAAAAATTAATTTTTAACTTACTTCTCAAAATAAGACTGTTTTGATGGATGTGGAATTAGGAATGGTGCAAGAGTAGATTAATTTTGTTATTTTAAAATAATGATATTGACAAAATTAGGAATGCTAACAAGTGTTTCAGTAACGCAAGAAAAAAAATTAAAATTAAATTAGGCCGGCTTGAATAAGGTTTGAGTGGGCCTACGCCTAGGTATTGAAGCCTGTACATAGGTTCTTTTTTTTTGGTGAAATAGAGATATCATAAATTAAGAAAGAGTAACAGAAATAGTCCTGGGGTATGAAGCCCCTACACCATCCTCAAGTAATTGTTCAGACAGACAAGAAGGAGTGGAATTAAAAACAACAAAACTATTAATGGCAACACTGCCTTGATTTGCTAAAATGTCCGCACACTTGTTGGCTTCCTGAAAGATATGCTCAACCCTGGAGATTCTCAGCTGCTTCATGAGATACCTGCAATCATAAAGGAGATTATTATAATGGTGCCGACTAGATGGTTCATGTAGTAGTAACTTAATCATTTCTTTTGCATCTGATTTCACATGAATTTCCAATAAGTGCAAGTTTGCCGCTAGCATCAAACCATTTCGAAGAGCCCATAATTCAGCCTCTAAAGCCGGTTGTACCTATATTCCTCATGAATCTCGCAATCCACCGCCCAAACTATCACGAATAATACCACCTCCTCCTGCTTCGGTTGGGGATGTTTTTGAAGTTCCATCAACATTTAACTTGAATTGACCTTCCCAAGGAGGCTTCCAACCAATTGAGACAGTGTATACAACTTTGGGAGGCGATTTTTATCGATGACATCTTTGCCATTCAAGAGCTCGAGCCACCACCAATCTTTGCCGAAAGAGGATAGGTTGGTTTGGAAACAACAAGCATTACGGTACCAAATTTCCCAACACACAAAGGGAAGATTATGGTCCAATTCTGAGAAGATGGGTGTACAATTTTAGTTTGATGATTAAGTTTGATCCAAGAATGGAGGTCGGAGGAGAAAGAAATGAGTCTAGATTAGGGAATACCGATATGAAACCAACATTGAAACGTAAATGGACAATCCCTAAGGCGTGAACAGTGGTCTCGGAAAGTTGTTTACACAAAGGGCAGAGGTCATCCTGAACAATATGCCTGTGGAAAAGTTGGGTTTTCGTGTTGAGTTTTTGATGAAGCGCATGCCAAAGGAAATGAAGGACTCTCGGGGAGGCCGGCACAGCCCAAAGCCAGGACCAATTAGGAAGAGGCGGTGACGCCTGAAAATTGCGGGTTAAAAAATAAGCGAAGTTGCTATTGAAATTCCCATCGGTGGAGTGTTTCCAAACTCTAATGTCAAAACCCGACTCAAACCAAGAGGGAGATAAACTCGTAATGGACCCAACAACGTGAGGAGGAAGAACGAAAGAAAAGGCTGAAAAATCCCATTGATTATTCACCCAACAGTCACGGACAAGTAAGGAAGATTCATTAGAATTTAACGGGCCTTCAATGCAATTCCTAATTGGTCCACACTTAGCCTAATCGTCTAACCAAAAGCAAGTGTTTAAGCCACTTTTCACCAACATTTTAGAGCCATTCTCAAGGATATTAAGCCCCTTTCTTATACTCCTCCAAACAGGTGATACCCTATTACTATCGCCCCTCACATGACCATATTTGGACTTAAGGGTTCTAGACCACAAAGCGTTATCATCATGAATCAAATGCCAATTCAACTTGGCCATAGACACTTTGTTTACCAAACTAGTTTGCCTAATGCCTAACCCTTCAAGAGCTTTAAGTTTGGTGACCGTGTCCCAAGCAACCCCATGTACCACCCTATGTTCCACTGAGGAACCCCATAAAAAATCGCGATTGAGTTTATCAAGGGTATTAGCAACAGATTTGGGGATAAAATTGCATTGCATTATGTATGCAGGAATGGCCGCATTAACCGACTTGATGAGCGTAGCTTGACCCGCAAAGGATAACATTTTACTTTTCCATCCGGCGAGCTTACTTTGAACCTTGTCAATCACAAATTGGAAGGACTCTCTATCAGGCCGGGAGTGGTGAATTGGACAACCCAAATACTTACCAAGGTTACGAGTAGTAGGAATACCAAGTGTATAAAAAAAGGTGCTGTTGCAAGTCTTCATGTACATTGGCCGAAAAGAAAACTTTGGACTTGTTAAAACTGATGTTTTGGCCAGATAAGGAACAAAAGTCTTGCAAAATGGAAGAGATGATAAGACAATTGGGTTCCGAAGCTTCTCCAAGTAAGATGAGATCATCAACAAAAAATAGATGTGATAAAAGGGGACCCGCCCTAGACACACGAATAGGAGACCACTCACAATTTTGGCAGGCTTTGGTGATACGAGCTGAGAGATATTCTAGGCAAAGGATAAAGAGATATGGAGAGATGGGATCACCTTGCTGTATGCCTCGAGATGGAAAAAAAATTCGATTTTTTCACCATTAAACAGCACTGAAAGCGAACTTGAGGAAACACAGGACATAACAAGTTCTATCCAACTCGAAGGAAAATTGAAGGATCGTATGATGGTACGGATAAAACTCCACTCTAAACGGTCATAAGCTTTGTCCAAATCAATTTTAATCAACATACTGCCTTTTCTGCCTTTTTTCTCCTTAAAGCTATGAACAATTTCTTGTACGATGATAACATTATCGATACCTCTTCTAGCTGGGATGAAACTTGATTGAAGAGGACTGCCAAGGGACTCTAACAGAGGTCGAATACGAGCTACAAGGAGCTTAGTGATGAGTTTGTAAATGGTGTTACAAAGGACGAAATTGGGTTATGGATTCTGGACTAGGGACTTTGGGGATGAGGCAGATTAAGGTTTTATTGATCTCCGGATTGATATAGCCAGTCACAATCGCACAGGAGATAACTTCTCAGATCGACGGGCAAGAAGATGCCAAAAATTTTGAAGAAAGATAGGGTGGAGTCCATCGGGCCGGGGCCTTCCAGTTTGAACGTCCACAAACTCGCCTAATCTCTTCCGGTGAATGAGGTGAGAGAGGAGGGATGAAGAGACGAATCAATGGTGTGTAGGAAAGACTAGGTGGGTTAAATCACGAAGGACACACTAAGTGCATAGGTAAACAACCTTCTAAAGTGATCCACAACATTGGATTTGATGGTATCAATTTCATAAACCCAGGTATTGTAAGGATTTTTAAGAGCGAAAATTTTATTATGTCTACGATGAGAAATGGTCATTTGGTGGAAAAAATAAGTGTTTCTATCCCCATCTAGAATACGGTTCACTTGGCTTTTAAGACTCCAAAACTCTTCCTCCAGACTAAGAACATGGTTATAGTCAGCAATAAGGGACTGTTCTAGTTGTAGAAAAAAAGGAGATGGTCTGTAATCAAGGGATTTTTGAACACCAAGGATCCTATTGGTGAATTTCTTTTTACGGAAGAAAATGTTACCAAAGGCAGTTTTGTTCCAAACAGAAACTTTGTCTACAAAAACCTTAGCCCCTTGAGTGAAGCTGGTATTAGACCAACTATCAGACACAACGGTAGAAAGAGACAGATCCAACAACTAGATAGTTTCAAAACGAAAGGGACGAGCAGTCCTAGAGGGAAGGATAGAGTGGGTATGTAAAATGATGGGGCAATGATCTGAGTGGAGTTTGGGAAGCTGTAAAACTTTATTATTTGGGAAGAGTTGGGCCCAAGCTCCATTATAAAAACATCGATCCAGTCTTTCACTGATAAAGCTGCTAACTTGTCTTCGGTTATTCCAAGTGAAGCGTGGGCCAGAAAAACCCATGTCAATCAGCCCACAATGGTCCAGACAGTCCTTGAATAACATGGCTCTGCGATGATTAATGGGCTGTCCTCCAAATTTCTCTGTACTAGTCAAAATCTCATTGAAATCTCCCATTAAAAGCCAAGGCAAATTATGAGCATCAGCAAAAGTTTTAAAATTATCCCAAAGAATTTTTCTAGTATTGAAACAGGGGCTAGCATAAATAGCTGAAAACAACCATGGAGTAGGTGAGGAGAGTACCTGGATACATGCATGGATTTCCTGCTGCGTGACCGAAATGACATCACAATGGATCTCTTGACCATTCCACAGTAACCAAATACCCCTAGCAAAACCAATTGATTCTGAGATATGAAAATTTGGAAGACCCAAACTCTTGCAAATAGTCATGCCCCTATCTCTACCAATGTGAGTTTTAAATAATAACTAAGCGTGGGTGGTGCTCTTCTAGTAAATTTCAAAAATGCCTACGGAAATGGGAGTTGGCTGCCCCACGGCAGTTCCACAAAAGCACCTTCATTGGAGCTTTTAAATAGTGGTAGTGGAGGGAGTGCAAACTCCTCTTTGTTCAGCACTTCCTCCTTTAGAGAGATCCATTCGGGCCCCAGAGCTAAGGCTTCGTCTGAGTGAAGGTATGGATACAGTTGGATCGTGTGTTCGAATGCTCTGTTTTCTTGCATTGTGCAAAAATCTACGATAATGCGTAATCGTTGGAGCTTTGGAGATTGTTCTACCACTATTGCTTGATTGAGGTGACCCCTGAGGGTGAACTCCCAGGGTATTAAATCCATTTGCATGAACTCTCGTGTTGGTAGGGGTTGGGCAGGGAGAAAAGTTTCCTCGATTAGTGGTTCGAGCATCGGTTGATGATTTGAAAGCAGGTTTGAGGAGGGAATGATCACTTGGTTTACCTGTATAATCTGGTGGGGAGAGTCCGTCGCATGGGTGAATGGAGTGGACAGGTAGTTGACAACCACCGTCGAGCGGTGAGGCAGTGGGGATGGTAAAGGTAGGAACAGAGATAGGTTCATCCACAGGTTCATGATCTCGCTGTCGTACCAGCCCAAGATGTGAGTTAGGTCTCGTTGGATCATCTCGATCAGTCCGTCTCCCATTCTGGAGTGACCGTTCAAGGTCTCCATGAACCAACCTTGCTGGTTCTGTCCTACCACACTGTTCAGACAAAAAGGGAAAGCTGGGTTTGGAAGAGCTGGGTCTGCCACTGCTCTTTGTGGATGGCTGGAGTTGTTGTGAGAGTTGGTGTGGGAAAAGCGAGGATTTCGTTAGTTTATGAGAGGCAATCCATCAACTTGCATGCCAAGCCAAATTTAAAAAAATAAAAATAAAAATAGAAAAAACATAAGTTCAAATCTCGGTTGATTGAGCTTAGCCTACACGCTGGCTCAATGGCTAATGCTTGGGCTTAAGGGCTTTTTTTTCTTGGACCGGCTCAGTCTGTACAAAAAAAATAGTCCAAAGACTTGACACCATTTTTATAGTGCAACCCGATATTTGCCCTTGATTAATATAATAAAAAATGCCTAGTGTACTCAAATCTATATCAGTCTTCAAAATTGCTTGGTGTTTCCATTTGGACTATTGTGGTACATTAGAGAAGTTGCTAAGTTTGTGAGCAAAATAAAGTCAAGAACACCTTTTGTCTTTTTCTTTTTTTTTTTCGAAGAAAAAATATATTCTGATGTATCATTATGACATCCGTGAGTTTAGATTTGGGGATAATCAATTGTCAGCCTAATTTAATTAAATCCATAAAAAGGGATTCACCACCTAAATAACAATAGACCTCACCTCTAATCGCAACCCGTGCCCAAGGTTCAAAAAAAATTAAACACACAAAACTACAGTCAAAACAAGCAGCCAGCAAGTGCTCCCCCAAGGAATCGACCCTGGATCACAAGCATGGAAAGCAAGTGCACAATCCATGCTACCACCACCCCAGGTGGTAAAGTTAAGAACACCTTGATCACTTGAGTGATGACAATGATAGTCATAAAATTTAGTTGAAGATACTTTATCACCTGTTAGAATCTTGGCAACTTTCAAATTAGCCATCTAAAAAAAAGAAACAGGATTCATTGACAATGTGGGACTTTTTTGAAAATTTTAAATAAAGGACAATGTTGTTCTAAAGCTTTCCACATAACATCCAAAAAAAATCCACCAACGTTTCTAAGATTTTCCACACAAAAGAAGTTTACAATATGTTTGACCTAAAAGTTTGTTGATTGTTCCCACACCACAATGAGAGACAGGTGAGGATGATATGGGTATTGTGAAATTTTGATTTTGATTTTGGTATTGGTATTGGTATTGGTATTGTTTTTGTTTTTTATTTCTTATTTTTAAAAACAGAGAAGGAAAAAAAAAATTTTGACACAAATTGTTTTGAAAAAATGATACTAGTTGTTTCTAAATTTCTCATTATAAATGTAGAAATTATAATGAACCAGTTAGCACTCTCTCTCATAATCGTCTTTCTAAATTTCATAAAGATCATAATAATTCTAAAATCTCATAATAACTTAATATATACAAGAATTCACAACTATCAAACTGAGTCAAATTAGACCCAGATACAAATATCAAGTCGGCCATTTGTCCATTAATCGGTTGTCGTCAATAGGCAATAATCATTATTTGAGTCAAATTGGAGACACACCCACAACACAAATAGACCTATCTAGTGACTTAGAACTCTGCATATCTGATGAACTTCCAGCAAACTAAAAAGAAACACTCCATGGGACTATGAAAGAATGACAGAGCACAGATACAGGAATATAGTACATTTTATATAGATGAAAGAACATTTTCCAGTTCATATTTATCTACTAAAGCTACCTTGTTTCATACAGACAATGAAACAACAACCATATTTAGTAAATGAAAACACTTTCATTATACAAAAAACACTCAGTTCCTCCCTCCTATTTCCTGCTGAACAATGTTCTCAACTTCCGTCTTTCCACCCTCTCAAGCAACTTCTTTGCACCCGGGACATCCATCTCCGATAGCTTCTTCAAATACCCAATCGCACCATATGAAATCATCAGTTTCTTACACTTCTCGCTCGAGGCAAGCAATCCAAGGCACAAAACAGCATATTTTTTCGCAGTGTTTTGAGGACTTGGGTCGAGCAAATGGACCAAACTCGGCACACTTTTTTCATACCTCTTGACTTCTCTCCGGTTCTGTGGAAGCGTCACCAAACTCGAAACTGCCTGCGCAGCAGCCTCTCTAGCATTGTTTGACTTCGCTTCGAGCATTTTAACAAGCAGAGGAACACACCCGGCTTCCCCCAACAGTTTCTTCACCTCCCCTGAGCTGCACAGCCGACAAATTGCTGATGCAGCAGCATGTTGCGCGCCCAATGACCCGGATTGTAGCACGTGGACTAATCGAGGAAGAATGCCTAGAGAAACCAATTCATCGACAGAAACCGAACTAAGTAAATTCCTTAACGCCCCAACCGCAGATTCTTGGGGCAATGGACCATCAAGATAAGCCAGCAGGCTTCGAATTCCGCCTTCTGACATGACAGACCTCCGGAGCGATTCATTTGTGCAAGTGAGATTTTGCAAGCACTCAGCCGCGTATTCTTTAGACCCCAATAATATTCCAGAATCAAGAAGATCGATCATAACCTTCACAATTCCTTCTTCAGCGAGACTTTGGCGCAATTCTGGAATAACCGAAATGTTTTTCAAAGTACAAGCACCCGCAGCCTGCCAAACGGAGTCACCAGTTTGGCATATCTCGATCAGCGGCCGTACCCCACCGTGTCCGACGATTGACCGGGCAGTTTCTGGTGACATAGACAATCTCTGTAGTGAGATTGTTGCCTTTTCTTTCCCCATCGCAGTGCCAGACTCAACAAGCCTTATAAGAGGAGGAAGAACACCTTCCGAAACAAGCCAATTCTCCGTGTTCCCGGATTCAGCAAGCGAGCAGATGACCGTTACAGCCTTTTCCCGGATCTGAGGCGAAGTAGTTGCAGTGAGCAATTGTACTAAAGCAGTAATGTTGCTTCTACCAAGAACATCTATGACATTTTTTTCATCATCTTTCATGACCTCAACAAGGCTGTCAAGAGCTCGGTGTTTCGCCTCCAAGTGGCCAATCTGAAGCCGAGCAAGCAATTCCCTAACACTGTTAGCACTTGCAGTCTCTGAAGAAGGCAAAGTGACCTCCCCGAGCACCCCGGTTTTGATCAGAAGCGCACAATCTCGCAAATTCAAATCCAATTTCGCAGACAACGCGTCGAGATCACTCTGCATCTGAAGTTTCCCTACATGGTTTTCCACTAAACATAACTCTGCCAATTCAACTGATTCATTCAACGTCTTTGACACTGCTTGTAACTGTTCTTCACAGAGTAGATTCTTTGAAAAACAAGGATGGCTCGACAAATCCGATAAGCGAGCGGGGATTTGCTCCAGCTTTGAAATTATCATCTTCCACCTCCCTGCAAACCCCTTAACCTCCCTTGCCTTCGCGAGCGCCATCGGAACAAGCTCTTGGGCACGCGATAACCGCTCTTCGGCGGATTGGGAATCAGATAAAATCTCACTTCCACCATGTTCTACCATATTGATTAGTAGTGCTGCAAAAAAATTGATACTTTGGTGAAAAATCAATCCTCAGAGCATTGAGCAATGACCCAGATGAGAAATTTATAAGATGATGGTTTTTTTTTTTTTTTTTTTTTCAATACGAAATGAGTATGAATCATATTGCTTAAAAGTGATAACAGATGTGATTTTCTATTAACAATATGAACTGTGAATGGGTAGTATATCGGTTGGTCAAAATAACAATCAGTGTGTTTGGTTTGAATTTTCTGGATTAAGTTTTTTTAAAACTAAATTTTTTAATTTTCGTATTCTTTTGTTTTTAGTGAATATTTTTTAAATTTTAAATATTTTTTTTACTTTTTTAGATACACCTTAGTTAGAGATATCTAAAAAGTAAAAAATTTGTGAAAAAATATTTTAAAAAATTAATAAATACATAGAAATACAAAAAATGTACTGAATTCTTATATTTTTTTGTATTTTTGGTATTTAGTGAATTTTTAAAAAAAAAATTTTACAATTTTTTTACTTTTTAGGTGTATTTATGTTAGGTGTGTTTAAAAAGTAAAAAAAATACTTAAAATATTAAAAAAATTCAGTAAAAACAAAAAAACACGGAAAATAAAAAAGTAAAATTTTCTGAAAAGTGTTTTGGAAAACTGATAACTAAGCACATAATTTTTTTTTTTATCATATACACAAACACACATATATGTAAATTATGATATATAAATTGTATATCTAAATAGAAAAAAAAAATTTATACCATATAAGCAAATCTCTAATAGGATAGAGAAGTTTTTTTGGTGCAAAATAGAAAGATGATACAAGATGAAAAAATAATTAGATATATATTTTTTATACTAGAGGGTTATGTTATGTATAAAATAGTGGGTGATTATTCAGTATTTCCGAAGTATGGACACGTAATACTCTATAAAGTTTTAATTGGTAGAGAGGGATAGAGCCCCACAATTTATGTTGGGATGGAGGAACAACATGGGAGCAAAGTAATTAATGATTGGCTTGAAATATGGTCACATGGTGTTCCAAAATTATTAAATAATTTTTCTAAAACAATATATATATTTTTAAAGTACTATGGAAAATAATAATTTTCTCCTAATCCCATTCCTGATTGCTACAGAGGGAAAGATCACAATTTTAGAGAAACCAAACCATTAAAGAAGTGACCCAAATGAGAAAAAAAAAAAAAAAAAAAAGGACAACTATCATTTATGTTATAGAAAATTAATTATTTTTATTATGAACACAAAAATCAATAATAAAGTTGAATAAAAAAAAAACGCATAAATGGATATAAAAAAATCTTATCAATTTGTGGATTTATTCAAAATTGAAAAGTTGAGCAGTTGTAATCATCAGACATGAGAGAGCGATGGGGCCAAAGATTAGGAGGTTCGGTAATCTTTTTCATGACCTCAGATTGGTTTGCTTTTTTTGGGTGGATAACAGATTGCTTAGTTTGGTGAAAACAAAGGCCGACAAAACAAAAACTAAGTACCTAATAATGAAGTCCCCCCACAAGGGCTTCTATAAACTTTTATCGAATCATCATTCAATGCAGACCCACATCAAATAAATTTCTCTAAAAAATGACCAAGTAGTAATGTTGATCCATTGCGATTTGAGCATGGGTTAAATTTACAAAAATAATTTTTTTGATGTGAAATTTAGTGCATCATATAGTTTAAGCTTTATAGCACTGTGAATCTTGTACGCTAAGAATGACAATACATATATAATGTAGAACTAAGCTTATCTTTGGTTCATGTTTTACATTTGAGGGTCTAGTTTTCATAGATGTGCCCAAGTCAGCTTTGATGATTCTAGGTGTTCAATTTGTAAGACATGTTAAGCAGATTATCCGTACAAATGGTGTATTTTTTACACCATAAATTTTTTTCATTCAAGTGAATGTGATTCAATTACACAACAGCCAATTGAATTTTTGACATGAATCATCTACTCAACGAGTCTTACAAATTAAACTTTTTTTTTTTTTTTTTTACGCAATCAAATTAAACAATTTAGCTCACCAAAACTAAACATGGACTTGAAACAAGTCTCTTTCTATTATGTATATGTGTATAACTCTTTTCAATGGATAACTAACTAGCATCCAATTGAGGTTGTCAGCACCAAATGGCCTTTTCAACATGTTTGTTACAGGTTTTGGGTGATTATAATTTATTTTGATTTTAGAGTCTGTGTTAGACTATTTAGTGCAACTTCTACTTATATCTTATTAGGGAGAAATAGTTTAAATAAACTGATTATTGAAAACTGGGGTAAGAGTATTTTTAACTTCTACTTTTTGATTATCAACTTTTTAATTTGAAAAAACTCTACCAAACAGAGCCAATATTGTGAATGTAAAGGCTGTATTGGTAAATTCAAAAGAACAGAGCTACAACTCTACCTATCAAATCAACTATGGAATTGTATAATATTCCAAATTTTCTTTGATAGCTTGGGTTTGATCTGTGATCCAACGGTCTAGATCAGGGAGAGGACGAGTATGGGGAGAGAGACTTAGCTTTGAAGAGAAGGTAATAGAGAGACTATATTAAAATTATATGTAAAGTTGTATATAAAACCAGGGACGGAACTACTCATAAACTAAGGGGTGCGTGGCCCCTCCGCCCATTGCAAAACTCCTGCTTATTTCATGCTTTTTCTTATATTTTCATTCCTTTCTCTGTTATTGTTTATATTTCCATTCATTTTTCTATTTTTTCTTTTAAGTTATGTTTGGATCTAAAATTTGGATAAAGAAAGGAAAAAGTGAGAGAAATATAAAGGAACAATAAGTTAATTTTTTTCTCCATTTTTCTCACATTTTCCTTTCACTTTTAAATCTCTATTAAAATTCATAATCCAAACACAACTTTAATAGTAATCATCTTACGCTATTTTTCAATCAAAAAATGCTTAAACTCTTAAAATATTATCCTTAAATTTATTCATAATGACATATACTGTTGCACGTTAGTTGTTAATTTGTTTAGAAATCAAACAACTAAAACTAAAACCCAACATCCTGCCACATTAATGTAGGTAAATTTAGAAGTGATATTTTGAAAGTCTTTAGCATTACTCATGTAATATCAAATAAAATTGTATGAACAATTATGATTAATTATTTTAAAATATAGGAAAAAAATCACTTTTAAATATGTCCCAGGAAACCATCCTAACACTTACTGACCTCCTAACAATGAAATTCTAGTCTGGTATAAAATTATATGCATAGTATAGAGTGTATTTAAATTCTTGAAATGGAACCAACCGCCAAAATATAAACTATATAGAGAGAGAGTATATTAAAAATCTTTGAAATGTACCCATGAAAAAATTATAATTAAGGGTAGATTTACAAAATAATTACAGATTTACAAAAAACTTATAATTATAATTATTAATGTTCATAAGGTTTTTTTTTTTTTTTTTTTTTTTTTTGGGTGGGTATGTTCATAAAGTTCATCACTAATTTTAGATTTTTTTTTTGTTTTAAACATACATTGAATTGATATTTTTCTTCAAAAATATTTAGTGTCTAAATATATAAATTTAAGCATAGTGTTATACAAGATAAATTTGGTTAACATATTTTAAATTTTTTTATAAAAAAAATTATATATTTTTATAAAAAATTATATCTTTTTTAGTAGGTAAGAGACCATAATCGAAAAATATATATAGAAGGGTTAATTACACTTTATCCCCTCAATTGTTATTAAATATCAAGTTATTCTCTGAACTTCAAAATTATATGTCTAAACCCTTTAACTATAAAAAAAAAAAAAAAAAAAAAACAGTATAAAGACCAATTTTCTAACGAGAACGAAAATTAAAAAAATTAAAATTAAAAATACAAAGACCCACTTTTTGAAGGGTGAAATTAAAGCAATTTTGATAGTATAAAAGTCTAAATAATGTACAGTATTAAAATTGAAGAGTTAAAATGATATTAAGTGATAGTTGATGTGTAAAATGATATTAGTGATAGCTTGTTTGGTTTGAATTTTCTGAATTCACTTTTCAGAAAATTAAATTTTTTTATTTTTCATATATTTTTTTATTTTTCCTGAATTTTTAAAAATATTTTAAATAATTTTTAAAATTTTTAAACACACTTAATATAAATACACTTAAAAAGTATAATATTTGTAAAAAAAAACTTTAAAAAATTTACTAAATACCAAAAATATTAAAAAATAAAAATTTTGTATTTATTAATTTTTTAAAATATTTTTTATAAATATTTTATTTAAATAGTAAAATTAAAATATTATTAAAATTTTAAAAATATTTACTAAAAATAAAAGAATATAAAAAATTAAATTCAAAAAATTCTCCATAATTAATACTTGGTGCAATAAATACAACAAGAAAAGTACCTCAAATTGCTAGGGCTTCTTTCACTATCATTCACAGCACACAACCTTTAACAGCCACCAAAACAATAAAGCACTCTCCACTGCTTCTGTAGACAAAGAAAACAGTCACAAACCACAAAAATAAAAACAAAAACAAAAAAACAAATGTAGATCAAGTGTTATTTACTTTAGAAATAAACAAACAAAACCCAAGTATTTAACAGAAGGGGAAAAAAAAAGGCTTATAGAGAAGAAAAAAAAGAGTCCTTTTTTTCCCTTCAAGCAAGTAATCAGAGAAAGCAAACAAAGCAAAAACTCATGGAACAACCTTTAAGACTCAGATACAAGATTGATACTCAAATCTCTCTCTTTCTCTGTCTGATACAAGATGGACACCCACTGGAAGTGATTTTCAAATCTCTCTCAAGAAAATGAAACCATGAATGCTTAAGAAACATAAATACCTGCAAAACTTGAGCTTCAAAGCTCTCTCTCTCTCTCTCTCTCTCTCTCTCTCTCTCTCTCTCTTTAACGACTGAAAATCAGAAACAATACTGATAAATCGGAGACACCCAGAAAGCTAATTTGATTCCTGATGGGAAAGAGGATATCTAACGGTCGAAATCTTTTTTTTTTTTTTTTTAAACGAAGAAAATTAATGACAAGAATATTAAATGAGAACAGAGGAAGAAGATGGTGAGTTTAAAAAATGACCAAAGAAGGAAAGAAAGAAAGAAAGAAATTGAACTTTAAAAAGGAAGAAGAGAACTAACCCAATTCAAAAATCAAACCCCACCCCTTCTTCTTCGACTCTCTTTCTCTCTCTCTGGAACGCAGATACAGGGATAACGCAATGTCAGAGGGTGCTGCTCCCTGTCTGCCTGGATTCCTTCTCTGCAAAATATATATGCGTGTGTATAGGTGTAGGGGAAAATTATATTATGCACACTCGTAAAATGGTGGACCACATGAATTCTTAGCCGTTGGTTTGGCTAAAAAAAATACGAACGATAAAATAAATTAAAAAAGTTGATACGATTACATTTAAATTATAATTATTTTATTTTTTTTTCTCATAAAAATTAAAAAAATTAAACCAAATAAATTTTTTAGTCCCAAGTTAAAAAAGTATCGACTTAAAAATATCAACTAAAAAAAATCAATGCCAAATGGTGAGTTTGGGAATCCTTCCTTTTCTTTTAGTTAAAAAGTTAAAAAGTTATTAAATTAGTCAAAAAGTCAATAACTCATACTAAAAAGTCAAAGATTCTCTTTTCTTTTTATTTTTTGTATATCTTTTCGTAAAAAGTCAAAAAGTCATTCCAAACATACTAGTTTTTTTTAGCTTATATTTTAACCAAATAGCCAAAAAATTACTAAATTAGCATGTTCCCAAACGGGGCTTGATTATATTTGTTTGGACAGATTAAATAAAAAAGAATTAGAATCCAACGAATTGTTAGTCTTAAATAGATAGTCTCGAGACTTTTAGCTGAAAATGATGTGTATCTAATATTTATTTTGTCATAAGATTAGATATTTGAAAATAACTATTGTACTTAATCTCATATTTAATTAGAAAATGACAAAAAGCTTGGGACCCTCTTTTTGGGGAACCCCTACCCCCCCCCCCCAATGCATTGTGATTGACTATTTTTTTTTTTTTTTCCCTCTTATCTCTAATTGACATGTGTCTATGAGAGATTGTAGGGGTCAAAAAAAGGGGTCTGTATCATTTCTGTTAAAAAATTATAAAAAAATGTTAACTTCTCGTAAGATTCTTTTGTCTTTTTGAATTGTTTACAATGACAATGTTAAATTTAAAGTATATTTTATTTTATTTTAGTAAGACCATTATTAATTAAATGCAACATTAGAAGTATATTTTCATTTATATTTTTGTTAATACAAAAAAAGAAATAAAAGAGAAGATTATTATATATCACAAGATTAATTTATACATGTTAAAAAAAAATCAACATATTTAAGAAAATATTTTAAAAAAAAAAACATGTTATATATTCTTTTCTTTTTAAATATTGGAAGTATATTTCCTTTTGTTATTTTGTTAATACCAAAAAAATTAAAGGAAAACAATTATATATCATGGGATTAATTTATAAATGTTTAAAAAAAATTAACATGTTTAAAAAATAAATGAAAGAAATGTTGTATCCTTTAAGGGTCAATTCCGTCATTTAACTAGTTAATTCGGAGATTGGTTCAATCTATCTATTTCTATCCCACACCCTCCCATGGGATAGAGTTATTCCACATATGGAAGATTATTAATCCGACTTTCATTTTTTTATCGAAACGTTAGACTAATTATTCTATTGGACATGGAGTCCAATCCCAAGGTTATATCCCACCAAGCAAACACTCCCTTAGTTGTATCATTTTATTTTTATTTTTTAGTTAGGACTAATTTTCTTATTCTATTATGATATTGTTTTAGTTATAACTCATAAGATTTTTTTTTAGGGGTACTTACCAATTAGTCCTATTCACTAGACTTATTTACCTACAGGTCCTAACTAATAAATTTAACACTATAAAAATAAGAGAGTGATAAATTTATCACTAAAAAATTATTCATAAAAAAAGAGACTGATAAATTTATCACTATAAAATTATTCATAAAAAAAAAGACTGATAAAATTTGTCTTTATCACTTAATAAATTATATCAAATAGGATTTAATGGGTAATAAGTCTCAAAGTATGACCTATTGGGTAATAAGTCTCCCAAGTAGGACCTATTGGTAGTTTACCCTTTTTATTATGCCTCATGTGCCTCATGTAGTTTTTAATTATGATTTTTCTTTTTTTCTTTTTTAGTTATGACTCAAAAAGTATAAAATTATATCATTTTTATTCTAAAGTGCAGATGGTACACACGTTTTCTTTCCCAATATATAGATAATGTTTGAACTGTTTTCAGCTAGGTATTCGATCCAGTTCAGCCTATTTTGGATCCATTTTAGATTTGTCTTAATGATCTAAATTGTTCAATGTGTAAAGCTCATCAAGTATTTTATCTTTATAAAAAATTACATTGATCGGATATCAAGAGCCATTTAATTAAATCACATTTGTATCAACAATTTATTTTTAAAATCATAGTTACTGTTGATACAAATTTGTTGATACAATCACATTTGTATCAACAGTAACTAGATTACACCATTGCGTGCGATGCATTAGTCACTCTAACATGAACTAGGGCATGCATGTTTGCTAACTAGTTTATTGTTTTGGCACGGAGTACTAGGTGAGTTTTTACGCTTTAGCATCTCGCATGCGTGTGGATGTTGACATGATAGTAGGCTTACCATGCGGCTAGCTGCTTATGTGATATAACTGTTTGAATGCCTGTGGGTGGAGGTTGGATTGCTTAAGTTGGAAAAATTCATTGAAATCCATGTTTTATCCTACTTGCGAGTAGTAAATTCCGAAACGCTTTCAAAACGAACGGATATGCAATGCTTGTTTCCAAATTAGGCAATCTAGTCTATACTTGTTTGCCGTGCGCATAACATAGTAATTTTAGGCTAATAACCGAAATAAAAACGCATAATGTTTTCAAAATCGGATATCACGGTTAGTAGAGGCCGGTCTTCCGACCGGGCGAAAGGGGGTGCTCATAGCTGACCTTCCCCGATCGTACCCAAGCTCCCGAGCCAAGACAACTTTGGTGATGACGGACCGCGTGGCCTTGTTTCCTAAATTTCCCATTTTAAAAATATTTAGGTGGCGACTCTATATCGCAAAGCGATCCATGTTTGGCACTTCTTTTCAAAATCTATTTTTCTCAAAACGATTTGCGAGTTGGACTCTTTGGTTCGATTTAACCGCAACAAACAAAAAGGAGAGTCCGAACAGCGCGATCGAGGTCCCACAGGCGGCACATATTCTTCTCATTGGGAATTTAGTGAGCTTGACTCAAACTCGTGATACCTGTTTGATTTCATTTATGTGTCTCTTTGCATGTGCATTGGTGCGCCTAGGACACCGTGTTGGCCATCTGCTATTCCTGAGCGGTTTGCTGGAGGCTTGTCTTGTCAAGGCATGACCATAAGGTTGACCGGTTGCGGGCTTTGCCAGTATGGGAACACAAACCCCAGTTTTACCGGGGCACCCTTTTTGACCATTCGACCTAGTGCATATTCGGATCCATAGTGACCATTCCAAAATAGGACAGGTTGCTTACCCGATATAGGTTGTTTGAAAGCGCTGCGTGCATAGTGAAACCCTAGCTCCTGACAAAATAGGACAGGGAAACCCTACCCCAACATAGGGGTGTATTGGCTCTCTTTTACATGCTATGTGCTCTTAGAGTGTATCTCTACAGGGGAATGCGTATATCGGTTTGCAAGTTTTGGTATCCGGCCTGAGGGCACCAGTAACAGTATTTTGGGGAATCAGTTATCTATGGGTACCAGATTCAGACATAAGGGCAATGATTCAAAAACAGTAATCAGTATTTGAGGAACAGTGTATCCAGTTCACTAGTAGTGTGTTATGATATCCAACCGTGTGTTGTATGTTTTTTTTTATGCCGTTGTGCTGTCCAATTGTCTGTTTTTTTATACGCTTTATTTATCTTTTTACTAGGTAGTTGAGCACGATTGCTTCTGACCCAGTAGATACTCCCCAAGCACTCTGGACTAGAGGTCGTCAACTCCATCGATCTGAGGATCTAGTAGACGGACAACTAGTGTACTACTCACTACCCCCGGTTACTAGACGGAGGTCAGTCAGGCAGAGGACATCAATCGTGATCGATTCGAGGGCCTTATCTACCCCACGTGTTCAAGAGGATCGAGATTCCGTGTCACCAATGAGAGAGAATATATCCGGTAATTCTACGAGCGAATAGTATGGCTAGTTTGGAGGAGATGGTACGCCACCTCCAAGAGCATGAAAACAATGCGAGGATGCCATCCGTCGAGTCGCCCGAACAATGAGCCACACTTGGTGAAGAGGCGAAGACAATTGCCAGGCTAGAGCAGCAAACCGGAGCATCTGCTTCGCATCAAGTTCCTCCCCCACCAGGAGTTTCGAACCTCGGGGAGACAGCCAATGTTCAGAATGACACCGAATTTCCCACAGGACCACCCCCATCTCCAACCCTACCTCAAATCCAACCTCAGTTATCAAAAACACCCACCAACCTACCGGACTCTCCCTTTGAGTTCGAGATTGATCCCACCGCACTAAAGTTGAGCAAGCTTGAAAAGTTGTTCAAGAGATCCCAAGGGGTCAAGACCATCCCCAACATTGAAGATGGATACACCGATGCAGCTGTGACGCTGCTCGACAGATTCAAAATGCCTCATATTGATCGATTTGACGGATCCGAAGACCCCATGGTGCACTTAAGACTATTTTCGGATGTTCTAAGGCCAATGGGCCTCAGTAGGCTTCAGAAGTTGTCTTTATTCGGCTGGACCTTGTCAGGTGTGGCGGCCATATGGTATGCCAAGCTAGAAGATGACGTTAAGAAGAATTTGGACGAAATGGCTGAGGCCTTTATCGCGCAGTACTCATACAATACACAGATTGAGATTACGACCCGTGATCTCGAGACGACTAGACAAGAGCTTAAGGAGAGTTTTTCAGAATTCGTAACCAGATGGAGGGCCAAGGCTTTGATGATGACCTTGAGGCCTACGGACAAAGACCAAATTCGAATGATTGTGCGCAATCTTCAGCCGAAGTTGATGCAAAAGATGATAGTACTCCCCTTTCCTACTTTTTCTGACCTACATGAAATGGGGGTGCAGATTGAAGATGCCTTGAAGCAAGGCTTGATTGATAACGATCGGGAGCAACCCCGAAGGACCTTCAACAGCAACACTAATGTAGGCCCGAGTGGCACTACTGCTACGAGAGCCTCCGAAGTAAGCATGGTCACCGCTAACCCCCCACCAAGAGGCACGGCAGCTACACCATTCTCCGGTGCGTCTGGAAGCAACCCACAAATAGCTAAATACCCACCCAGAAACTCCAGAACTTTCGCTCCACTTTACATGCCCCTATCCAAAGCTCTGGGGGTTTTGATCAAAAAAGGGCATCTGAAGCCCACGAGCCGGCCCCTACGGAAAAACTTCCCTACCCTGCTTGACCAAGTATTGTGCATTTCACCAACAGCACGGTCATGATACCGATCTGTGCTTCCGGTTGTGTCATGAGATTCAAGATCTCATCGATAACGGGGTCATTTTGCCTTCCGAGAAGCCTAATGTTACTACAAACCCCCTCCCCACACATAACCAAGCTCCACCACCCAAAAGACTCAATTTTATCCATGCTGGGGCCGTGTCCTACGACCCTAGTATCTATATCACACCTACCCACTTGCCTAAACCGGAGGTGTTTCTTCCCGATTGCACCGATTTGTGCATGATGGACATCTCCATGACCCAACCCAAGCTAGCGGTGGTGACCAACGAGAATAGGAGAGAGGAAATCCCAAAGGAAAAACAGTTGGTTGAGCTAGAGTCCGCGGAATCAAGGAATTATGTTGAGAAGACATATAGTCCGGATGACTACATTTCATCGATAGGTCAAGATGGGCCCGGAGTAGAATTGCTAACAGGGAAAGAATTGTGTGTGATTCACGGGGATAGTTTGGGACAGGAAACAGATGGTGTAACAGCTGTGGGGGAGGACTTTGCCGATCTCCAGTTTTACAGTGACCAAGACCCAGGGGATGCGGCAGTCGCATGGTTCGATTATGAAAATTCAGCAGAAGTTACTAGGTGGTTGGACGATCAACCTGATGTGATGGAGGAGTTTCAGTCAGAACAAGGCTCAACAGGGTTGAAAATATCAGTGATGGCCGGAAGGGTCGAAGAGCAGAGTATATCGCCGAAGAGCACCGGTGTCAAGAATTTCGCCCGAGATTGGAACATTTTGAGTGCGGAAATTATTGAGCGATCGATTATGTCGAAACGAGCAAGTTTTGAAGATTCCGAGAGAATCGAAGCGAAGGCCCATGTGGGATTTAAGCTGCGTGAGCACGAGGCAAAAATGTTGCGGGCATGTGGATGGGAGGTCTTTGCCATGAAAAATAGTCATACCAGAGCGGACATGTGTCATCGTCGTGATGGAATGTGGTGGGAAGATGAGGACTTATGTCTTGCCTATACGGGTGAAGATTGGGGGACTAACCAACCTGATGACACCTGGTACCTTGGAGAGGTCGACCACATGTGGAGTGGGCGGTATTTCAAACCCCACACTTAGATCGACCAGAGGCCTCGGGAAGGATAGAAGTGAGAAGCAAAGGAGAAGCGACTTGAAGAGGCCGTACTCAACAACTAAAAAGATACAAGCAGACATCTCCATCTGGGGATGCTCATGGCCTCACGAGTACATAGGCATTTGTCTTGTGACCATGGATAAGGCCAAGCTCTCTATAGAGACTACACCGAGCAAGCTGGTTGAAATTTGGTTTTCGAGAAGAGGTTCCCGACATTAACCTTTTCGGATAAAGAACTTCCGAGGGCACAAATCACAATAAACCCCTACATCTCCGTGGAATGTAGAGATAAGTGGATACTGGGTGGTACTTGTTGATACCGATTCGCCATCAACGTCAGCCTTGACAAGGACAAACATATGCGATTGGCTTGAAAGCCGCAGATTTCGTACCAACAGCCCAGGTCATCCGAGCGTACGACAATACAAGTAGAGAAGTAATGGGGACAGTTAAAGTTCAGACAATGGTCGGGCCGGGACGACACGAGATAGATTTCCATGTCCTAGAAGTTCCCGCAACTTTTAATTTGCTTTTGGGGCGGCCGTGGCTGCATCAAGTGAAGGTAGTGTCATCTACTCTGCATCAAATGGTGAAATACCCCTACGGGAAGGGAGTAGCCATTGTCTTTGGGAATTCATCAATCCACCCGCCACCGGAGGTATCCACGCCTGTTCTAGAAATCGAGCATGGCATGGAGGATGTATTCATATCAGGTTTTACCTTGGCTGAGGTTCAGGTCGTACAGAATATCATGGCTGCTAATGAAGGGATATATGTCAGCGTCCAGGTAGTGTATCTCATGAACAAGCTCCAATACATCCCCGGGATGGGATTAGGAAAAAAGCGGTAGTAAGAAGATTGCGGCGATGGCGAAGTGCCATACCTTCTACCGGGTTATCTGCCCACCAAGGAAGATTGGGTAAGGAAAGGAAAAGAGATGGCTGGAAGAGCCAAAGCAAAACAGACGGGGAAACCCTTTGAATTGATACATCGGCCCATTCGGGGTACCCTAAACGGATGCTTCGTCCGGGAGGGGGAAGACTTTCCATTCTGTGGTTTTCCGGAGCCGTGGTGGAACGCAGAGAAGAAGCGCGTGCCAGGGTTCGAAATTTTCTTTGACCTTCAGTTGCTTGGGGATGATGTTGCTGAAGAGTAGACAGACCCAACAGTTGAGGACGAGCATAGCAAAGAGTTAGAGTCTGCGGACACATAGTTTGAAATGGGGGTAACACTGGCATGTCTACTTTCAGATCCTTCGATCGACCAGTTGTGCTTGGGGGATAACTCCTCGGTGTCCATGATCGGAGATGAAACGGCTGCGGGCCTACCAGCAGCTATTTTGGATGCATCCGCACCTCCTCCTCACTGGCGATCTGAGGAGGGTTTTTGTCGGCGACACCGGATCGGTAGTGAGGAATCGATTCCACCAAGTCTTGTGAGTCGAATCAGTTCGGCTCGTCTGAATCTGAGTCATTATTCTTAGAGTGATAACCCGGATGCCACAATCCTGTCCAGGTCGTCTTTTTCGTTCTCTTTTGAGTCGGTTGTAACAGAAGAATTGGACGGTTTGGAAGTACATAATGAGAATGAGGTGAATGTGGTTTCTGAGTACTTTTCTGTGCCTTTGATTTATTGCCATCGGGACTTTCAAAATTTTGATGAAAACGACTAGACGAAATTCCTCGGTTTTGCAACGACTAATTGAACAAACAGAGAGGTTTGTTAAACCCTTAATTAATGAAATCACTCTAGTGAACATTGGTATTGAGAAGGACCATGGTCCAGATCGGTCCACGTTGTCTTCGGAGGAACGCGAGCGCTTAGTCGCTTAAAAGATTTCAAAGATGTTTTCGCGTGGTCCTCTGAAGGCATGCCCGAATCGATCCCGAGATTATACTGACCGAATCCTCTTGACCCCGGCTGCATCAAGCGAAACTCAGGAGGATCCGCCCTGATTGGGCCATTAAGATCAAGGAAGAGGTCCCCAAGCAGATTGACGCAGGCTTTCTGCTGGTGTCCGAATACCCGCTTGGTTGGCCAACATTGTTCCAGTGCCGAAGAAGGATGGCAGAATCCGGGTATGTGTGGATTTCAGGGATTTGAACAGAGCTAGTCCGAAGGATGACTTTCCCTTACTGCATATCGACGAGTTGGTAGATTTCACAGCGGGGCATGCTTTGCTTTCGTTTATGGATGGCTTCTCAGGTTATAATCAGATAGTAATGGCACCCGAAGACCGGGAAAAGACTACTTTTACCACCCCGTGGGGTACATATTGCTACAGAGTGATGCCCTTTGGGTTGAAGAACGTTGGGGCTACATATCAACGGGATGCAACCACAATATTACATGACATGATCCATAAAGAGGTCGAGGTGTACGTGAACGACATGATAGT
The DNA here is from genome assembly GCA_025200525.1 of Camellia lanceoleosa. NCBI lineage: Eukaryota > Viridiplantae > Streptophyta > Magnoliopsida > Ericales > Theaceae > Camellia > Camellia lanceoleosa. Next base: position 23,367,746 of record CM045760.1, read on the forward strand.
CAAGTCCAAAGAAAGAGAGGGCCACTACACCGCCTTGCAAAAGTTCTTCCAAAGGATCAGGGAATTTCGGCTGCGGCTGAATCCTCAGAAGTGTACGTTTGGTATTACAGCGGGAAAAATGCTGGGATTTCTGATTACACAAAGGGGCATCGAAGTCGACCCTTCCAAAATCAAGGCCATCTTAGAAATGCCACCACCAATGACTAAAAAGGAGGTGCGAGGCTTTCTGGGTAAAGTGCAATTCATAAGGCGGTTTATCTCAAAACTAACATTAACTTGTGAACCACTTTTTGGCCTTCTAAAGAAAGGAAAGAAGTTCCAATGGGACGGCCGATGCCAAGCTACATTTGAACAGATTAAAGAGTATCTACAGAATCCGCCCGTGTTGCCACCACCAAAGCCGGGAAGACCGTTGATATTGTATCTGTCAGTAACCGAGACTACAATGGGTTGCATGCTCGCACAAGAGTCGGAAGATAAAATGGAAAGGGCCATCTACTAGCTAAGCAAGAAGATGCTTGATTACGAGACCCGCTACACTCCGTTGGAGAAGGCTTGTTTGGCCTTAGTATGGGCTACCAGGAAGCTGCGGCACTACCTGTTAGCTCACTCTGTAATGTTGGTTTCACGACTCGATCCCATCAAATATCTTTTCGAGAAACCAGCACTTATGGGTAGGCTAGCTCGTTGGTTGCTGTTGCTCTCTGAATTTGATCTCAAGTATGTGACGCGCAAGTCCGTAAAAGGGAGAGCGGTAGCAGAGTTCCTTGCCGACCACCCGGTTGAAGGGGATGAAGCGGTTGAGTACCTATTCCCAGATGAAGCCATTTTACACATCGAAGATGAAACTTGGACGATGTACTTTGACGGAGCGTCAAATCAATACGGGTATGGGATAGGAGTGTTGCTGATAGCACCTGACGATTCCCGTATCCCTTTAGCATTCAAGCTCGGTTCAAAGTCTCGAACAATGAGGCGAATATGAGGCATGTATTGCGGTCTAGAAAGCGCCCTAGAACTAGGGGCAAGACGATTGGACGTCATTGGGGACTCGAACCTTGTTGTGTCTCAGGCGAAAGGAGACTGGAAAGTCAAGGAGGAAAAGATGATAATTTACCACCAGACCTTGGATTTATTAATTCCTCAGTTTGAGAAGTTAAATTTCACTCACCTACTAAGAGAGAACAACAGGTTCGCAGATTCGTTAGCAACTCTATCTTCTATGATAGACATCCCATCTGGAGTCTGGATGCGTCCAGTCATTATTGACTAGAAATTTGCACCTGCCTATGAGTCAATCTCTGCCATAGATGAAGTGCAGGACAACAACCCCTGGTATTATGACTTATGGAACTTCTTGGAAAAGGAGGCATACCCACCAGGGGCAAATGCCAAGGACAAAAGGGCAATCAGAAGAATGGCTGTTCAGTTTATCATCTGCGGGGGTAAATTGTACAAGAGAGGTCACCTGGGAATGCACAAGTTATGTGTAGAATCTGAAGAGTCGAAGCGCTTGATGGAGGCCATCCATGGAGGAGAATATGGGGCACATATGAATGAGGTAATGCTGGCACGGAAGATCCTCAGACAGGGTTACTACTGGTCTACCATGGAGGAAGATTGTATCGGCTTTGTTCGGCGATGCCACAAATGCCAGATCCACGCAAACCGCATGAACATCCCGCCGTCAAAGCTGTACAACATGACGTCGCCATGGCCATTTTCAGTTTGGGGAATTGATGTGATTGGACATTGCCGAAAGTCGAATGGGCATGAGTTTATCTTGGTAACAATAGATTACTTTACAAAGTGGGTCGAGGCCCAATCTTATGCGGTGCTGAAGGCTTCGCATGTCGCAAAGTTTATCAGAAACAACATTATCTGCCGTTATGGAGTCCCGAACGAGATCATTTCAGACAATGGTTCCCACTTCAAGAAAGAGGTGATTGATTTGTTGGAGAAATACAATGTGGTTTTTCATAAGTCGTCCACATATCGGCCGCAGACCAATGGAGCAGTTGAGGCCGCCAATAAGAACATCAAACACATATTGCAGAAGATGGTGGAAACTTACCGGGATTGGCCAGATAAGTTGCCGTTTGCTCTATGAGGCTACCGAACTTCAATTAGAACTTCTACCGGGGCGACGCCGTATTCCTTGGTTTATGGGATGGAGGCCGTTCTACCTATAGAGATTGAGGTTCCGTCTTTACGAGTATTGGCTGAGTGTCAAATAGCCGAGGCAGATTGGCAGCAAAGCAGATTCGAGGAACTCATGCTCTTCGATGAGAGGAGATTAAAAGCACTATACCATGTCCAAGGATATCAACGCAGAATTGCCCGGGCTTTTAACAAGAAGGTTAAGTCCAGGAATTTAAAGGAAGGAGATTTGGTACTCAAAGACAACCGAGCTCCCATCCACGACCCAAGGGGCAAGTTTAGACGTAATTGGACTGGTCCCTATATCATCAAGTCTATCTGGTCAGGTGGAGCTGTGGTTCTGATGGACCTAGATGGCCTAGAGTTCTCCCAACCGATCAACATGGATAAGTTGAAGAAATATTACCCCTGAGAGGCTCGCTAGGCCGAAAACCCGAAAGGGCGACCTAGGCAAAATTCAGAGCACAAAAATTAGAAAAATATAAAAACTGAGCTTGCAAGGTTGAAAACCCGCAAAGGGCGGCCTTGGCAAAAGTTAGAGCGCAAAAGGAGAGTGAAAATACTCGAGTGAACCCAAGCCTGAACTACGTAAGGTTTGATTCCCATCTTTGGGATACGTAGGCAGCTTCATCTTGAAGTTCAGCCATAAAAATTTTCCCGATCAACTTTGTCCATTTGATCATCTCGGTCATCTTTGTCCATCAGCGTCTATCGCAATCTCCGGTGCAATGCTATTCAGACTAGGGGCAACTTTCCATTGCTGTACAGTGCCGCGGTACCGTTCAAACAAAGGGCAACTTTCCAGTTGCTAGGATCCGGGATTGTGCATCTCAGTGACAGATCTCAGGCGTGTCCAGTTCTGATCCATATCGAAAATAGTTTTGAAAAGTTTTAATAAAGGTGACTATGTTCAAATAAATCTTTTTACAACTAAGACCATTTCTGGACCAAAACGGAAAATTTTCAGTACCACAACCTTCAATTTCATTGATTTCAATACAGAGTTCTCTTGCTCTTGCATACAATCGAAGTTGCTATTCATTACACTCGCAAAGAAAACTTGAAAGTACTAATAAAGCAATAAATCCGGGGCATAGTCAAGTCAGGTGCTCCTGCGCCCCCTCCCAAAGCTGGCCGAAGCCTCTGATGCCAAAATGGGCCCTTCCTGTGCCTCTTCATTAAGCCAATCTAAGCACTCATCAGACAAAGTGCAGCTGAAAGTGGGAGCAGGAGCCAGGAGTTCTCTCGTCCTCCATGTTGTGGCATATCGGGCTAGCTGTGCGCCTCGAATCGGGAATGTAGCCGGGTACTCTATCCCTTCCGGCGGGCAAGTCTGATCATGACCGAACTGGCGCAGGATACGGAACGGGAAGTAGAAGACATAGTGAGTCAAGCCAATCAATTGGATCCCGGGTTGACAGGTCATGCTGTAACTCATCACCGGGAGATTGAGCCAAGGGCACCGCCAAACAATACGGTCTGCGGACAAACTGCACATCCATTCGAACCACCAACCCTTGTCAAGGGCGTCAACTAAGCGTTCTTAAAAAAGTAACCGCGAATTTGAATCTGGGCAAGAGTCCACAACCTGCAGTTTATCCATCAACCATACCTGGGGAGGGATGAAAAATGAGAGAATAAAGAATAGAGAGATGTACGATGAGAGAAAAAGTAAGAAAAGGGTTTTTGTGAGAAAAATCGAGCTTGAGGGCCGAGTGATGTGAGCAAACATATATGCGAGATTGGGTGAAAAACATTACCTGCAGTAATAGTGGACTCCCTGCTAATTTGGTCGTCTCTCGACGATAAAAGGCGTCTAAGCCCAGCAACGTCTCAGCCAGAATCATGGCGATGCAGCTTTTGCCCTCCTTCAAGCCTTGGGCAACCTCAATCAACCGGACACTAGACCCTCCGGAACCTGAGACAAACAGAAAATGAGACAGTATGCACAAACAAAGGGCGTGTCGCCGGAAGCCTTGCCAGTGATGGTCGCCGCGATCACCAGTCTTAGAAAAACGGCAAACCAAGCTCGGAACATCCAGCATCCTATCACAAATCAGAGAACGAGCATCGGGTATTGAAAGCCCACACATTTGCCCTAAGGCTTGGGTATGGCCAAAACGAAGTTGGGGCAAAATTTCTTCGTTACGCTCAGTTTCCATTAGAGCTTGGAAATCTTCGAAGGTAGGACACACCTCTTGCCCGCTAAAGCTGAAGACGTGAGTCACCGGATTCCAAAACCTTGCCGCGGTATGAAGAAATGGAAAATGCAGCGGGGTACGTGTAATAACCTCGACCCTGATTAACGCTAATTAGAACTTAATTATGCCTAGTAATGATTAAGGGAAAAATCTGGAGTTTATTTGCATGACTTATGTGTTTTTATCTGTTCGGTGTCGAAATATCTGTTCGCGTTTTAAACTTTAAACTGCAAATTGGAAGCCTTATCGGCGCCCGATTTCGAAATTGATTAGTGTTTTGGACTAGTTAGATTTTATGTGAATTTATGGTAGGTCCAATTAAAATTCGATTTAGAATGTTTAAAACTGATTAAATAACATTTTAATAATAAATATAGTGTAATTACCATTATGCTATTGTTGGTGGGTTTTGTAGACAACTTGTTTTAAGCTTCATACACTCAAACAAAAACATTCTTCTCAGCCAATTCCTTGCTCTAACCGATTGAGGGAGAGGGAGAGTAGGAAAAACTTGAATTCAATACAATCTTGGCTAGACACTAGGAGATTTGAAGGTTTATAGCAACATTAAGCTCCTAGACTTGGAACTAAGGGTTTAAGGTAAGAATTCACCCTCTCATTTGTGTAATTGAACTAGTCCTTGCATATTTTCATGACATATTGTAGATTGGAGTCTAGAATTAGCTTGAATTGTTGAGTTGGGTAGTGTAACATACATGCATGTACACATTCATGGAGATTGAGGTTGTGGGGTGTTAAATTTCTACATGCATGTGCATATCTTTGCTAAAGCTTATGAGTTCAACAAATTTCTGAGTTAAATGTTGCCTTTGATCATGTTTTGAAGCTTTAAAATACATTTGAATTCAAGAATGTTTGTTTAACTCATGTTCTTGGAAATCTATGGCAATGGTGCTCACATGGACTCACTCTTGGGCAAGGATTCTTCAAATTAGCTTTTGAAACTTGATGTAATATGTGTTTCAAGTGTTTCTCCAGATTTTGGGCCCAAGAGGTTGAGTTTTGGATTGTTGAATACTTGGTTCGAACTTGGGAGACAACTGAAATTCAGTTTTGCTTCCTCGCTCGAGCGAAGGATTCCTCGCTCGAGCGAGCCCTTTGATTTTGCAAGCTCGCTCGAGCGACCATCGAGCGACCATCGCGCGTAGATTTCCAGCAACCAGTACTTTTACTGTTTCATCAGACCGCTCGAGCGAGGGAAGGCTCGCTCGAGCGAAGCCTTTGATTTTGGTGAGCTCGCTCGAGCGACCATCGAGCGACCATCGCGCGAAAAATTTCAACATCCAGTATTTTTACTGTTTCATCAGACCGCTCGAGCGAGGGAATGTTCGCTCGAGCGAACCCTTTGATTTTGGGATCTCGCTCGAGCGAAGGAAGGCTCGCTCGAACGAGGCCCCTGTTTTCAGCAACTTTTGTAAAATGTTTTCGAAGGCATTTTTGCATCCACATTCCATCCTAGGCGTTCCTAGGCCATGTTTAGGACTCCATATTAAGGGTAAGGGGTTAGATACACACTTAGAATCATTGGTGTGAGGTTTGTGCATTTAGAAATGCGTATTTCAAGTGTGTATCCGTGATGTGTTATGTAGGTCACGTGCCGCAACCCGTTTGACCCTCTTGACTTCGTCTACTTGTATCAACGCCCACTGTGAGTAATAACTTTGTAAAGTTATGTTCAATGTTATGTATTTTCAATATACTATGATATGAAATGGTTGGTTCCTGAAAAGCTATGATATGTTGGAAATGAATGAATGAATGTCTAGTTTTCTGAAAAGTAGTTGTGGCACCCTTAGTCCCGATGGCCCTTGTCCGGGGGTAAGAATACTAGTGGCGATGGCCTTGTCCGGTAATAATACCGTCTATAGCCTATAGCCCTTGCCCGGGTAATAATCTAGTGGCCTATGGCCCTCGCCCGGGTAATAATACAGTGGCCTATGGCTCGCCTCGGGTAATAATACGTGGCCTATAGCCCTAGCCTGGGGGTAATAATACCATGGTTGCTTGCGCGCAAGATATGGACCTTTATGGTTGTTGGTACCAACTTTGTTGTGGTCTTCGGACCTACTTGTTGTGGTCTTTTGACCTACTTGATCGGATAGCTAATGGGTGTACCACATATGTGCATATGCAAAATCTGAATATGGTTACGAATATGAGCATGTATCTGAATCTACTTCTGATTAGAAATCTGAATATGCATAAGACCCTATTTCTGAAGGATTTATGTTTCTGATAGTAACTCTGGTTTCTAACTCTGTGGTGGACATCATTCATTAAAACCTTTACTCTGTTTATTATTCACTGGGCTTTCGCTCACAGTTTACTATATATATGTAGGTGAGCCGACACAAGACACTGGCCAGAGCTGATGGCCCTTGTTTGTTTGTTTGGTCGACCATGTCGCGCCTCAGGAGGAGGTTGGAAGCTTGTGGTTTGGGCGGTTTGCACATCATGCTAGTTGATGGTTATGTTTTGTAATGCCAGATCTGGGGCATACTTATGTAAATACCTTGTAAATATTTGTGTACTTTGACTAGCATGTTATGTATATAAATAAGTTTTAAATTTTACATCTCATATCGTCATCACACTCATTGGACCTTATTTACTTTACGTATTTGCTTCCGACCCTTATTATTTGTTATTACGTTTGAGGTAGTAGGTGATCCACGGATTCTTGGCGATTCGTCGCCGCCTAACCTATAGGGGCGGGTTTGGGTCGTGACAGTACGACGCAAAGTGAATAGTGCGTTTATGCCGAAGGCCTGGAAATTCAGCTTTTTCGAACCATCCAAGTTGTTAATCCAAGTTGCGAGATTTTGGGCAAGGAATTCTTTCATTTGGAGTAGATCAGAGTGGAAACGAAGAAAACTACGAAGCTGGAGTCTTTTGTAGGAGATAAGGTTGAATGGAGGACAGGTGTCAGTATTCTGCTGGTTCCTCCCATTCTTGGCCGACCGGCCAAATATATTGCTGGCCGGCCATCTGTTTTAGCCGATAGATCACTTTTTCGGCCGATGGCTTTTCCTCACGGCCGACGGCCTTTCTGTTGGGCCGGTGGTTCTCCCCCTTGTCCCCTGAGCTTTCCATGCTAAGTATTGGGGAATCCCACCACCCTCCAATGCCCTCCAGTGATCAATTCTCACGAGGGCGCGCCCATTTGCTTATCAAGTTGTTGCGTATTTGCTTATTGAGTTGTATTTCACTCTCTTTAAGTCTCTGTGCTGTTTATCGAGTTGTACTTGCACCTAGTTGAAACGAGATCCTTTGCTTTGCTTATCGAGTTGTAATTGGTTCGCTACTTGATTATTACGATGCGATACTTTGTTTTCAAAATACAGTGTCGATTTGATTCACATTGTTATGTGATGCCTTGCGATGCGATGCATAGAACGTGCAAATGCAACACCTTTTCAACAAATAGCTGTTTCATTTCTGTCATGTATTTCTAAAAAAAAGAGAAAAAGAAAATATGCGATTTCAAAAAAATAGAACCTGCCTGAGGCAATGCAATATACTTAGACTCCTAATAAAAAAGAAAGTAAAGCAGGAAAATAACAGGGTAGCAGGGTACCGGAATGGATACCAGTAACCTCCCCTCGTGGTCATTGTACCTTTCGCGCCCTTGTTCGGGTCAATTGTGTGGTTTGGCATCTTCATTATTCAAGACAATACCAGAAAATGCACTGTCAGAATGCAAGTGGACCTTCGAGTTGACCTCAGGCCATGACTTTTGTGAGCGATGCTCGTTACATACGAAGGATGCTCCTTCCCGTATCCTTTTATATATCTTGTGAATTCCGTAAATCATATCAATCATACTGTGTTGCAGTACGTTGTATTTCCGCATCATGTTTTACCATGTTCAATTTCAAGTTCCTTTTTATACACATTGCGTGCATGCGTGCATTGCTTTACTGATATGTGTTCAAGTTCCTTTTTATACACATTGCGTGCATGTGTGCATTACTTTACTGATATGTGTTCAAGTTCCTTTTTATACACATTGCGTGCATGCATGCATTGCTTTACTTATATGTGTTCAAGTTCCTTTTTATACACATTGCGTGCATGCGTGCATTGCTTTACTTATATGTGTTCAAGTTCCTTTTTATACACATTGCGTGCATGTGTGCATTACTTTACTTATATGTGTTCAAGTTCCTTTATATACACATTGCGTGCATGCGTGCATTGCTTTACTGATATGTGTTCAAGTTCCTTTACATGCACATTGTGTGCATGCGTGCATTGCTTTACTTATATGTATTCAAGTTCCTTTATCTACACATTGCGTGCATGCGTGCATTGCTTTACTGATATGTGTTCAAGTTCCTTTACATACACATTACGTGCATGCGTGCATTGCTTTACTTATATGTGTTCAAGTTCCTTTATATACACATTGCGTGCATGCGTGCATTGCTTTACTGATATGTGTTCAAGTTCCTTTACATACACATTGCGTACATGCGTGCATTGCTTTATTTATATGTGTTCAAGTTCCTTTATCTACACATTGCGTGCATGCGTGCATTGCTTTACTGATATGTGTTCAAGTTCCTTTACATACACATTCCGTGCATGCGTGCATTGCTTTACTTATATGTGTTCAAGTTCCTTTTTATACACATTGCGTACATGCGTGCATTGCTTTACTGATATGTGTTCAAGTTCCTTTTCATACACATTGCATGCATGCGTGCATTGCTTTACTCACATGTGTTCAAGTTCTCTTTCCATACACATTGCTTGCATACGTGCATTGCTTTACTCACATGTGTTCAATCCTACTATCCTGCCATACACATGGCACGCGTTATCACGCACTTTCGACTGCATTGTCATGCATATTGTTAACGACATTGTACCTGTTATGTTTGCTTTCTTTGCAGGCACGATATTGTATGTACGGTTCATTTGAGGCCGGTGCAACCGGACAAGCCGCACAGGTATTGTATCCTCTGAGTGAGACGTATGGAGAATTGCATAATTCTCTTACATCCTTTCTGCATTGTAGTGTAGATTGGCGTATGCTAGCTTATAACTGTCACATGTGTGCTTCATTACAGCTCTCTTTGCATGATCATAAGTTATACTCGGCTTCTTGCATTTTCAGCTGCATTTTGCCCCTGCCTTCGGGCGCATATCTTGTTTGTCTTGCATGATTGTCTAAGTCTTCGGCCATGTCAAAAATGGGTCGTCTCTGGGCTTTGACATTCACTCCCGTCATTGTTATGACTTTCGAGTTCTGTCAAAGAGGGGCAACTGTAGACACCCCATTTTTGACCGTCCTCAAGACTTGGACGTCACCGTTTGAACACTCGGTGATTATCCATGTTTGTGTTCGTTTGGAGTTCCCGGAGGTCTCGGCTCTGCGCATACCGCCTCAGGATTCCCGAACTCGACCGTTTTGTATCTGGTTTTGCACCAAACACCTGTGTTTTTGTCTTGAAGGGCAGGGAATGGCTTGTTGGCCATCCCCATACCTTACCGGCCCTCCCCTACCATCACCGGCTACACATTGGTGCCACCGGCATTGTTTTCTCAAAATCTTTGGCCGGTCGGCACTATATGTTGCCGACCGGCACATTTTTGTGCCGATGATTTCTTTGGTTGGCCGGCGTGCACCCTTTGAACCTCGAGGCATGGTGCATACCGGTGCCATTGGAATGCACCATCACTCATCCCGTGCATGGGAGTGACCCTTTGCACCTTTGAACCCCAAACCTTCTAGAAGGTTGACCCTTTTGCTCAAGCTTTTTGGAGTAGCTTGGGGAGCTGTCTTTGATTCTCCAAGAAGCGAAGACCCTTTGCACCCTTGCCCTTCTAGTTAGCTTCTTAGAGAAGCCTTGAGCCTTGATTTGTGCCTATATAAACACCATCTCTCTCCCTTTGATGGAGGTTGGCCATTTTTGATCAAAAACCAGAGCTTCTATATCTATATATCTATGTTATACTCTCTCTCTCTCTATATCTCTCTCTCTCTCATCCTTGTGTGTGTGTTTTAAGCCTAAATAGTGTGTTTTTACCTCATTTTTGCACTAATACACACACCATTACACCTTAGTTCGAGATTGAGGGACTTGGAGGGTTGTTTGTTGAGTTTTTGGACTGGTTTTGATCAATAGAGGAGGGCTGCACCACTTGTTCTTCAACTGTTCTTCAAGGGTGAGCACTTTACTTTAGATTCCCCATTTTTGCAACAAGTTTTTACCTATCTTGCTTTATGTTTTGAGCTTTGTGTATAACTGAAAAAAGTCTTAGATTTTCTTGCTTTTGAACTTTCATTAAGGTCATTTTGTGGTTTGAGTGCAAACTCACCCTTTTAGGCCTTATTTTGGCCTATTTGGTGTCTGTCTTGTTGTTTTGGGTCCTTTCACCACTGAAAACCAGTGGGTTTTTAGTGGTAAAGAAGGTGGTTTGAAGTCTTGTATAGGGGAGGGACACCCCTCTCCCCTTTGTTCCTCTTTTGCCTTTGTCTTTGGCTTAAAAGGGAACATGCATGCTTGCTTGTTTTTGGCGCCATTTCAGAGTTTTTTTGGATGTTTTGGAGCATGTTACATCTCTGTCTAATGGTGGTTTTGTGGTCCTTAGCATGCTTTGTATACTTGCTTTGTAATCCTCCATTTTGCCTAGAAATGTGCCATGGGTTTAGTCTTGTATATCCTCATGTTTTAGCTTGACTTATTGAAGCTTTTGGCCATGATTTGTCTTGTTTTTGGTCTGTTGGCCACTAGTTTTACCATTTTTGGCATGCTTAATGTAGTTGTTTTGTATTGTTGCTTGTAAGCCTTGAGGATGTGATCCATGTATATGCATTGGATAGGTTATTTAGATGATTTGAAATCATTTAATATGTTATTTCAGTCCCTATACAATGTTTATATATCCCCATTTGTCATGCCTTTCATGCTTTGAAATATTGGTCTTTTATGCCTAGGAATGGACATTGTGCATGCTTGCATATTTAAGGCATTTGGGACTACCATGTCAAAGGTGTGTGTGTATTTTTGCATGCTAGAAATCTGTTTTTGGTGGCCTAATACATGCTATGAATGGTCATGTTGGTGGTAGTGAAAAGCCCCTTGTTTATGCCTTGGTTTTGGGCCCATTTGCTTGCATGTTTGTATGAGTATTGGTCCATCATTTTGGGCATTTTTTGCCACTGTTTTGGGGAGGTTTGAGGTCTGTCCCATTATGGTTTAAGTCTACTATTGCCTGCTTGAATCATGTTTGTTGCATGCTTGATTAGCAAAGCATTGTTATATGCTAGTTCTTTTACAAGGATTGTCCATGTTTGCATTATACTTTGCATCTTGCATGCCTAGTATTGCACACTTGCCATAACATGTTGCATTGCATTTGGTATGTCTTGCACTTCATGTCATGTTGCATCATTTGAGCCATGTTGTATACATGCATTCCATGTCTTGGTTTGGGGTGTCAAACCAAGTGTAAGGGTTGAGAGGAGTTCACACTACAAGTGGTGCAACTTGTCTCAACTCTTGGTCACTAAGGCCCTTGATCTATACATGATAGGGTCTTGGTCTCATTTGTGTGTTGCATGCATATTGACATTGAAATGCAATCTTGGTTCCTTAGGCTATCATGCACCAAGATGCATAATTGATGGCCCAAGAACCAAGGGTCATGCTTCCTTGAGTCCCATGCATGATAGGAAGCATTGGCCATGCTTACATATGCTCAAAATCCCATACCATGCACCTTTTGTCTCATTCTTTGTCAAAAACCTGTCTTCTGAGAATTTTATGCCACCGGCAAGATAGAGTATCGGCAAGCACTATATGGGTGGCCGATAACCTCCTAAGCGATGGAAATTTTAGTCGGCGGTGGGCACTTCCTCCACCGGTGGTGTACAACATGTAAGGAAGGTGTTCAGGACTTTGGCAATTTTTGGAGAGACAGGCGGTAAGAACGAAGGCGGCAGTGGTATGGTGCGAGTTTCCCGGGCGAGTCGGATCCGAGCATGCATCATTCGCGTATCCCGAGACGGGAGGCCGTGGCCTCCTTTCTTTTTGCATTTATTTACTAAGTAATTAGGAATTTTGTAATAATTTATTTATTCATTATTCGGACTGTATATTCTTTTGGTCCCTCCGAGTGAGGGCGCATTTGTAATAAGTGTGCGTGAGTGTGTGTATGTCTTCCAATCCCCATTTCTTTCTTCCCTTTTATTTACCTGCTTACGATGGTAGATTAGGGCATATTTAAATTAGCATACAGTATGATAGCATGCGTGCATCCATACATTTGTCTTACATGTACTGGGCTCGGTACATCACGCTAACTGCAATATATTTCAATTTCCAAATTGAATACTTGTTACTTGTAGCATTTCACATGCCATGCTTAGGATAGCTGAACCTGTCTAGATTACACCATTGCGTGCGATGCATTAGTCACTCTAACATGAACTAGGGCATGTATGTTTGCTAACTAGTTTATTGTTTTGGCACGGAGTACTAGGTGAGTTTTTACGCTTTAGCATCTCGCATGCGTGTGGATGTTGACATGATAGTAGGCTTACCATGCGGCTAGCTGCTTATGTAATATAACTGTTTGAATGCCTGTGGGTGGAGGTTGGATTGCTTGAGTTGGAAAAATTCGTTGAAATCCATGTTTTAGCCTACTTGCGAGTAGCAAATTCCGAAACGCTTTCAAAACGAACGGATATGCAATGCTTATTTCCAAATTAGGCAATCTAGTCTATACTTGTTTGCCGTGCGCATAACATAGTAATTCTAGGCTAATAACCGGAATAAGAAAGCATAATATTTTCAAAATCAGATATCACGGTTAGTAGAGGCCGGTCTTGAGGCGAAAGAAGTGCTCATAACGACCTTCCCGATCGTCAAGCTCGAGCCAAGACAACTTTGGTGATGACGGACACGTGGCCTTCGGCACCGAGTTAGGGTTTCCTAAATTTCCCATTTTAAAAAATATTTAGGTGGCGACTCTGTATCTGACAAAGCAGTCTATGTTTGGCACTTCTTTTCAAAATCTGTTTTTCTCAAAACGATTTGCCAGAGTTGGACTCTTTGGTTCAGATTACGAACTTCAACAAACAAAAAAGGAGAGTCCGAACTGTAGCAGTCGAGGTCCCACGCGGGCGCTGTTACAGGATCGCCGGAGGCAGTTGTATTGGTGGTGGTTGGAGAGTTTATACGTAGGAGAGAGGAGGCAAGAGGAGAGAGAGAGAGAGAGAGAGAGAGAGAGAGAGATGGGAGAGAGAGCATGGTGAGGTATGTACGAAAGATATAGGAATTAAAGGGCATTTTGGTCTTTTTGTGTTCAAATGAAAGGATAATATAGTCCTTTCGTATAATCAAGTAAAGTCGTTTGTGCAAAATTAATGGATTGAGAAATCTAGAGAATGTCAAATAAAGTAACAATAATGATTGAGATCCCCTTTAATTGGGGACCCCCACAACCCCTTTCATGGTGTGGCTGATCTTATCTTTGATGGTGTTTGTCCTACACATACATGAGTGAGTTTCACATATACATCAATAGTTGAAATCTAAAAGAAATTATGAGAGTCTTTAAAAAAAGAAAGTCTCAAGTATTTTTTATAAAATAAAAAAATTATTATAATTATTGAAACTATAAAAGAAGCCTATGCATTTATCAAATAAAAATTTCAGGGAAGATGTGTAATTTACCCAATTTATAACGAGCTGTACGGCTCACTCACGTTCTCTAATATTAAAAATGAGCAAAGAGAGATGTGATGGTAGAGAGATTTGGGGTTGAGCAAAGAGACAAGATCCAACGGCGATAATTAGGTGTAACAATAGATCGGACGGGTAAGAGTGCCTGATTTGGGAGTGTTTTTTATTAATTTATTTTTTTTACGTTACGAATACGAAAGTGATGACCTGGCTGATCTGGCCACGTGTGAAGTGGTTTAAGTTTACTTTTCAAATGTGAAGTGGTTTACTTTTAAAAAAGTTTGTAGTGTCACGCTTGTACGTTTGCTTACATTAGGAAATTATCCTATGATGCATACCACACCAGATCAAAATGGAATGGACCATTGTATGTATTTTGATAATTGGATGAGGTGGCATAATGGCCCACTTTGTTAACAAAAGAAAAAATTAATGAAATATCTCTTTCTAACTTTGTGTTATAAGAGAAATCTGACATATTTTTTTATTAGCTAAGATCCTCAACATTTCTACCGAAAAAATTCGAATCAGAAAAATTTTATCCAATTCAAAGAAATTTCACTTGACTCAAACAAATTTCGGCCCCGACTCAAAGAAATTTTGAAATTTCTTTGGTATGATCACATCACAGAAATTTCGAAAGCAAAAATTGAAATTTCTCTAAATTAGAGCGAAATTTCTCTTCATCGAATTTTCTTTATGAAAATGTTGAAGGGCTTTAATTATTATAAAAATGTTATATATCCTTTATTTTATAAAATTTTATATCAAAAACCTTAAAAACAATTTCCCTTAGCAAAATAGGATCTTCTCTAAATACTTTCTTCATTCAGTTAGTATTTAAATTACAAAATATAATAATTATTAGTGGTTGAGTTATGAGTTTTGGATAAGGACTGTATAATGACTAATGATGGAAGAAAAAAAATGATATTAATGACTAACAACATCACATATTCTTTAAAAGATATATGGAATAGTCTGCATATTCATTTTATGAATTAAAAAAAAAAAATTTGATTGGTTTAAAATAATAAGACTTTTTAATTTGAGTGGGATTATCATATTTTTTAATATAGAATTCATATTTTAAATCAATCATTTTTTATGCATTACTTACCCTACTAAAAAAATTTGTTTTTGCTTTGGACGGATAATTTCTCATACTATTGCTCCATTTGCTTTCATGCGTAGGGAAAAAAACTTCAAAAAATGTATTTTAAAAAAATGGTTTTTGAATAATGTTTTCACTTAGCTAACTTTGTAAATGTTACGATTTGAAAATACACAATATATATTAATTTTGCTAATCTTGTCGAGTATGTGAATAAAAATGGATTCTTTAACTAATATTCATCTCATGATAATGAGCTGAATTTAGATAATGATAACTTAGCCCTCATAAATTAGAAGAATTGCATGATGACAAAAATATGTCTCCAAAGTGTGTAGAACTCACTCAGGGCTGATTTGGAAATGGATCTTTTTAGTAGTGTTTTTTATTTTTAATAAAAAAAAAGTGTAAAAATGTAAAGAGCATAGTTGATTTTTTTAGTTATAATTTGATATTCTCAAAACAGGCTTTAATTAGCTGTTGTAAAATAATTTTAAAACTAAGAGTTTTTTTATTTGTTTTTATTTTTTGGTGGAAATTTTGAACTAATGTTTAGGTGCAATTTAGAAAAATCCAAGGGGGTGTAAGTTGAGACGATCCTAATAAGAGTATATTATCTTTTTAGATAGAATTTATTTAAGTAATTATTTATTAAAATTAAAGTTTAACCATTTATTTGGTTAATATTTTGAGTGAAACTTTAACCGATTTAAATCTAGGAATTTGAGTTAATTATTTCCAAAGTCATACTTGTTCTATTGTATCTTTTTCATAGAAAGTTGCACTGTTCACAGTTCATTACCACCACTGGCCACCGTTGATGGTGACCTCTTTCGGCAGCTAATTTCAACTACTATCCCCAATAGCCGACTAACATTTTTACTAACCACCCGTGGTAACTATTTTGATCACCACTTCTTATAAAAAATCACTTGCAACAACTAACAATCACTCCTGACCATCATTATTGGCTGTTGGCAATCACCTCCAACCACAATGTCACTACCCAGCTCCTTCACAAGTTTTTAAATCAAATTATTTTAAAACATTATTAGATAAGTTTTCTTATTTTTATTTTCATCAAAGATAAACAAAATTTTATTTAATATTTTTTATAAACAAAATACAATAAACTGGAAGGGTTTGTTTGGTAACATTTATGTTTTCAGTTTATATTTATAAAAATTTTATAAACTGGTTTTTGTTTATTTTTTGTTTATTTTTAGAAAAATATAAACGCGTTTGGTAATTGACAAAATATTTTAAAAAATTAAAAATATAAAAAAGAGTGAGAAATGACAAGTGGTGGCAAGTAGCGGTGGAAGACTTATCTAATAACATACTTTAGTGGCACTACACTAGTGGCATATTTTTAGAAAATGCCACAAAAAATGATATTTAGTGGCATATTTTTGAAAAATGCCACAAAACGACAAACATAAAAGGCTCTAGTGACATTTCAATGAACAAGTGTCACAAAACTATAACAAAAACATACTTTAGTGGCACTACACTAGTGGCATATTTTTAGAAAATGCCACAAAAATGATATTTAGTGGCACGTTTTTGAAAAATGCCACAAAACGACAAACATAAAAGGCTCTAGTGACATTTCAATGAACAAATGTCACAAAACTATAACAAAAACACACTTCAGTGACACTATACTAGTGGCATGTTTTTAGAAATGCAGTAAATGATTAAAAATAAATAAATTAAACTCAATATAAACTACAAGAAAAAGCATATTCGGCGACTAAATTTCCTGATCAAAAAAAATTTGGTCGCTGAAAGTATAGCTTTTAGCAACCAAAACAGCATTAATAGCCAAAAGTAAAGCTTTTTGGCGACTAAACAATTTTAGTAGCCAAAAGTCTACAATTGGCGACCAAAACTAAGTTTCGTCGCTGATTATATGGGTTTAGTGACACAAAAAAATTTAGTAGCCCAAAGTAAAGCTTTTTGGCAACTAAAAAAATTTAGTAGCCAAAAGTCTACAATTGGCGACTAAAAATAAGTTTGGTTATTGATTATATGGGTTTTACCGACTAAAAAAATTTTAGTAGCCAAAAGTAAAGCTTTTTGGTAACTAAAAAATAAGTTTAGTCGCCAAAAGTGGTTATTTTTAGCGCGGGAGAACTAAAATCCTAAGGCGGGAATTAATTTTTTGGCGACCAAAATTTTGATAGCTGAAAGTGCATCTTCGGTGACCAAATCCGATTTTGGTCGGCAAAAATTAAGTTTTTTAGTAACTAAAAAATAATTAGTAGCCAAAAGTATAGAATTGGCGACCAAAAAAATATTTTAATCGTCAAAATTGGTCTTTTTTTATTTTACTAGTAAATAGTTTATTTTACATAAATTATGTTCAATAAAATAATTATGTTTATACATATACTTTTATATTAATATAGATGTATGTACTATATAAATAATAAATGTTGCATATATAATCATATGGTGGTATAGAGGTGTAGTGGGAAGAGTATGGTGTATAAGGTTTATAGTGCGGGAGGTTGGCGGTTCAAGTCTCGCAAAAGCAAATCAAATTGTTCTACAAATCTAATTATCGTCACGAATAACACTTGATAGCGTCACGAATAGTGTCTACCATGACATTAAAGTGTCCTTTGAAAGGTTTTAGTCTTGATGGTGTAATGACACTTATAAGTGTCACTAACTCTTTTTTTAATGGCGCTTGATAGTGCCACAAATAATATCTACCATGACATTAAAATGTCATTAAAATTTTTTAGCCATGATGGTGCAGTGACACTTGCAAGTATCTACCGTGGCACTCGTATCTACCGTGGCACCGATAGAAGTGGCACTTGTTCAAAATGTCACAAGACCAAAAAATGTCATTAGAAGAATAGTTTTGTGGCACTTTCAAATGTCACTAAACTAAGAAAATGTTGTAGTGAGTAGTGGAAAGTGATGACGGTGGGTGGTAGGTAGTAGGTGGTGGTGGGTGGGTGGGTGACGGTGGCGGGTGGTGGGTGGTAGCGAATGGGTGGTGGTGGCGGGCAGGTAGGTGGTGGTGGTAGGTGGGTGGGTGACGGTGGCGGGTGGTGATGGTGGCGGGTGGTGGGTGGTGGGTGGTGGTGGCAGGTGGGTGGCTGATGGTGGGTAGTGGTGGGTGGTGGCGGGTGGTGCGGGTAGATGGCGAGTGGTGATGGTGGGTGAGTGGAGTAGCAGTGGGTGGTAGGTGGTGTGAGTGGGTGGTGGTAGTGGTGGTGGTGGTGGTTGGTGATGATGGCAAGTGGGTGGTGAGTAGTGGTGGGTGGGTGGGTGTGAGTGGCGAGTGGTGGTGGTGGTGGTAGTGGGTGGTGGATGGTGGTGGCAGGTAGGTGGTGTATGGTGGTGGCGGATGCTAGATGGTAGTGGCGAGTGGTGGGTGGTGGCGGGTGGATGGTAGGTGGATGGTGGGTGGTGGTGGTGGCGAGTGAGTAGCAGGTGGTTGGTGGCGGGTGGCAAGTGGGTGGTGGTGGCGAGTGGTGGGTGGTGGTGGTGGGTAGTGGTGGCAAGTGGGTGGTGGGTAGTGGTGGCGGGTGGGTGGTAGTGGTGGAAGACGGTGGTGGAAAATGATGGCGAGTGGTGGTTAGTGTTGGATGATAAAAAAAAAAATAAAATTAAAAACTCAAAATAGAAACACATTTTTTGAGTTTCTATTTTTTAACCAAATTTATAAACTGAGACCATTGATTTATAAATCAAAAATTTACCAAACAAAATTTTATTTAAAATTTTTAAATTTTATAAATATAAACAAAAAATTAAAAACATAAATGTTACCAAACAACACTTAGACCAAGTTTGGAAAGACTAAATAATTATATTTTTTTACTTTTATTGAATTATGTGTAAAAAAAATAGAAAAAAAATGTTGATTGATGTAACTTAAAAAAAATAAAAAAATAAAAAGTATAAACTAAAATATAGCCAAACTTGATCTTAAACTAACATAAACCTAAAATTTTTTCCTCTAATACTTGTTGAAAAAGAGGTGCGGACCAGTACAGCGGAGCGAGTTAACCAAGACGCGTGTTGTGTGGGGATTTGGTACTGCGTGGTCAGAACGGTACGCCGTTTCTTGCAATTGCTGCCCAATTCTCACTTTTTTGGCCTTTGGTTTGGTTCATTATGTTAACAAAGTGCCTTTTGTTGGGTTATAATTAGGGCTGCAAACGAGCCGAGCCGAGCCGAGCTTTAGTGTGTTTGGGCTTGTTTATTAAGATTTTAGCAGTACCGAGCTGAGCCTCGAGCTCAATAAAATTTAACCGAGCCTCGAGCGAGTTGGCTTAGGCTCGACTCGAGCTCGAGCCTGTTCACGAACCTTAACGAGCTAAAAAATTTATAAATTCATACTTGCATGTGAGACTAAAGTTACAATTAAAACTTTGATTATACAATTATATATACAATATATATGAACATACTAAAAAAAGTTCATATTTTACTTAAATAATAATATCTACTACCACTATTATATAAATATACTATCTATAAGTAACTATTATTTACATTTATATTTTTTAAATATATAAATAGCATATTTCTCTTATTTTTATACATAATTTTATATTATTTAATATATAAATAATAAATATTAAACGAGCCAATTAGCCGAGCTTTAGACCTTAGGCTTTGGGCTTGTTTATTAAAAATTTAACGAGCTCGAGCTCGAGCTCGAACGGCCAAAAAAATTAACGAACCGAGTTCGAACGAGCTCTTACCGAGCCGAGCTCGAGCTTGTTCATGAACGGCTCTGTTCATTTGCAGCCCTAGTTATAATACTCAGTAATTATTTTTAAATAGATTTTTATTTGTTTTTATTAAATTTTTTATTTTAGTTAATTTTTTTTAAAAATATATTTAAGTAGTTAAAAAGTTTAACTAATATATAACAAAAATTAAAAATAAATGCAGTGCCAGTCCAGTTCAATCGTTTTCATTTTTCTGATTTTGGACAGTGGGCATGCATTCCCACAGGGATACCAGCACCCTCCTCGGTTTTGCTGAATCATCCTTTAAAATAAAATTACATTTTTACACCAAATTTTATTTTAATTTTAACTTTTTATTTTTTAATTATAACAGTTAATTCATTACCGTCAAAATCAAATATTAATACTGTGGTCCATTCATTAATGTAGTGTTAAATTATTTTTTTTAAACTAGGAAAAAAGATATTTTGTAGGAATGTCATGATATTCGCCTAATCGTAAATTAATCAGTTATCGGTCAAATTTAACTCAATTTATAAAAAAGAATCCACCATTGAAACACCTAATAAATCTCATCCACAAGTCATAAAAAAGGCTAAATATCAATCGAAGTACAGAATAAAGTCTCCTCAAAGAGAGCACGTCCTCCAGGATTTGATCCTGACTCACCCTGTGAAATAGAATGCATTAACCACGCGGCTGCCACCTCCAGTAATAGTAGTGTTAAAATTCACTAATGAAAATTATCACGTAACATTCACATTAAGCACTTTTTTTAGGACAAAATACCGTCACTATATTTTCTCTTCCTATTGTATTTTGTGAGGAGAATTATACTAAAGGCACATCTCATACCATATACACTTTTAAGTTATGTAATTTTTTTCTTTATTATAACTAAGAGCAAATCACACTAACAGTCCCTGTAGTTGGGGTTTCGTGTCAGTTTAGTCCCTAACTTTTCAATTATGACACATTTGACCCTGAATTTTGAATTTTGTTCCAAATAAGGATAATTGAAGATATCATTGCTTAATTTCAAGATCAAAATCGTCAATTTAATAAAATATAAACTAATTTGACAAAAATAAACGTCAAAAAAATATTTTTAAATTTTTTAAAATTATTTCTATCCATCAAAGATAAAATCATGTAAAATTGATAAATTTTTTACACATTTATTTATTTTACAAAATTAATTTTTACTATGTGTTTGGATGATGACCATGTAATGGGTGGTTATTAGGATTACAAAGTGTAATCGATATATTTGATATATGAAACATTTTTAGTTTTGGATTTTTAATTTAATAGATTGGTTTAATAAAGATATTAAAATTGTCGCCATATTTGACTTTAAAAAAAATAAAAACTAATTTAATGAAAATGAAAACTACCCATTACATGATCATCATCCAAACACATAGTAAAAATTAATTTGATATAAATAAATATATAAATGTCTAAAAGATTTATCAATTTTACATAATTTTATCTTTAGTGGATAGAAATAATTTTTAAATATTCAAAAATATTTTTTTGACATTTATTTTTATCAAATTAGTTTATATTTTATCAAATTGATAATTTTGTCCTTAAAATTAAGTACTAGTATATTCAATTGTCCTTATTTGAAATAAGATTTAAAATTCTGGATCAAATGTGTCACAATTGAAAAGTCAATGACCAAAATGACACAAGCCCCAAACTATAGGGACCGTTAGTGTAATTTGCCCTATAACTAATTTCTTCTTTAGTTATGACCTTAGTTTAGTTATAACTGATGAGAGTTTTAGTTATATCTCATGTATTATTTGGCTATGACTTTTTTTTTTTTTTAGTTATAACTCAAAAAATATAAAATTATATCATTTTCTTTTTTAGTTATAAAGTGATATGGTACACACCCCTCAAAATGTGTGTACCATAATCTTGCCCATTTTATAAGCATATTCCCATTACGTTATTTTGTGATACATGTTACATATTCTTTTTAATAGAATTATGATAATTTATTGTTCAAAAGAAGGAAAAAAAAAAAAGGTTACGTATTAGAAAATATTTGGACAAAAAATATATAATATTACCATAAAAATATATAAAATTACCACAATATGAGTAATTTGATTTTTAAATTATAAATTATCATAACTCCATAAAAAAAATTACATAATTTTTAACAAAAAAAAAAATATAATATACACCATAAAAAGTACATAACATGCTGATCATGATGTATAATAATTCTCTTTGCGTTTACTGAATCAATTGTTTGTGGAATCTACCGGCAACGAACTATAGTGTTGCCCACTAAAATAAATAATTGTTTCCATTGAATTTGGTAGCTAATATGGAGTAGATTCACCAACTTACCATTATTATTGAGGTTGATGCTAACTTGACTGAGGATTCCAAAGGGACCTAATATATAAAAATTTCTATAAATAAAAATTTTACACACAAAAAAAAAAAAAAAAAAAGAAACTCGTCTAAAATATTATGGTAATGTCATTTGAAATAATAATAATAATCACAGACCTTAAAATTAATGACTCGATATATCTCTAATAACCTTTTAAAATGACTCAAATTCGATATCTTAAATTTTATTTATTTATTTATTTATTTATAATTTACAATGATAACTAATTTGTCTTGAAATGAATGGACATCATTATTGTATGAACTCTTTGTGCAAAATATTTGTTTGTATACATTGGAATAAAAATTTCCATTCCAACCATGTACTGGAATAGAGATTTCCCACTAAGGTGTCTCAACTCATTTAATGTGCCACATCTTGTTTTTTTATCAAACGACTCTGAAGCCTACAACAAAAACCTCAACTGAGAATTTTTTTTTTTTTTTTATAAATAAATTGGTAGTTTGTTTCAGTATCATAGAAACTTAAAAAAAGGCTTATTACTGGAACCAAACTATTAGTGATTACCATTACAAAAAAACAAGCCTTTACCAGCTAAGTCTTTGATACTTCACTAGTCCCATAACCTCTGTCTCACTCTCTCTGTACATTCTTTGAAGAACTTTAATCAACTTCATCATCACTCAAAGAAGTGACAACTTTTTTTTTTTTGGTAACCCTAAATCCTACCCTCTAAAACAGTAACAGTTTGCATGGCTTCTCAACCCCCCACAAACACTTCCCATGGCACACATCATCCTAGGTTTTAAATAGCGGTATCAATGATAAGCTCATATGTCGATCGATATTGAACAATATCAGATGTATACCAATAAATAACAATATCGAAAGTCCAAAATCCTGCGACATATAACCATACATCCCATTAGTTACTTCTCACCATTGTAGGGCGATTCACTAAAGGTTGGAGGAACCACCACCGAAGAAGAAACCTTAAACCTCTTACTCCTCGATACTTCACCGCCATCAATCTCCGGACTACCCATCCAATACCCCATCATTTGATCACCATATCCTTGTTGATCACCTAAAAACCTCCCCAACATCTGACCCATCTGAGTCCAACCCGTGTTGCCGGAATCTGACCCACTCATTGCTGCCATCTGACACACTCGAGCTCTCCCACGAGGGCGGCTCCACCTCATCCGCAGCCACATGAGGCACAATGATGCTTGGTTGCACCACCTTCTCAATACCCTTCATGTCAATAGGGCTTTGGTAATGGTAGCTCCTAAAATGAAATATACTAGCAAAAGTGAAGTGATCACTAACCCTAGTACTCTTAGACGATGACTTGGTATTGTCTGTTGGCCTAGCCATGATACTTTGCAAATTCTTGCTTAGCTTGGCTTTCAAGGAAGAGAAGGAAAGCCCAGCGCGGACATCGGATTCAGGTGAATCCGATTGAACCGGGCTATGATTCGTTGTTGCAAAGTTGGTTCGAGCATTTTCTCCACGTAGGGCTCGAGCAGCTTCATCATAGGCTCGAGCGGCCTCTTCAGGGGTATCATAGGTTCCGAGCCATAGTCTTACACGTTGCGATGAGTCCTTGATCTCAGCCACCCATCTCCCCGATGGTCGTTGCCGAACACCAACAAATCTACGAACGGTTGACTTGGTCGGTTGGACCATGTTGGTGGCGGCGGCGGCAGTGGTGGTGACGCTGGTGGTTTTGGTGGTTTCAGAACCTGCCATGGACACTAAGGTGGCAAGGAATTTTTGTTGAGTTGTAATTAAGTATTTCTATGGTTGCATGTGGAGTAACACATAATTATATAGGTGAGATTGTTGTGGCACTATCAATAAGGCCATTCGTGAGATGGGGTTAAGGCGTAGCATATGCTCTTTCTCAATTATTATTATTATTTTCATATAAAAAAGTCGCAAACTCTCTTAGCTTTGTCTTGATTTGCAAAAACTTCGCTTGGGGAAACTTGAGCTTGAGCTAAGTTCATCCTCTCCCATTCTCTATCTCTATGCCTTATTTAATAAATTGATTTTAAAGTGATTAAATTTGAGTATTAAATTCTGAAAATTATAGCTATTGAGCAGTGTGAATTATAACAAGTACTTAAAGTATTGGACATTAATGTTCGATTGTTAATTTACCCGAATTTGGAGCAAGAGTATTTTTAAAATTTTCATACATATGACCTATTCTCCTAGTCTATAACATGCATTTGAGCACACTACAAAAAATTAAGATTTTAAAAATTAAAATTTAGAAACAAAATTATTTTTTAGGAACCAAATATTTTTATTGCGAATAGTATCATTATTATATTTTCGGAAGCGAAATTTAGACATTAGTGATAAATTATTATCTTTTTAGGACCAAATTTTGTCTCCTAAAATCATTTTAGACCAAATTATTTTATCTCTAAAAGTCTATTTATTAGTGACATTTTCAAAAGTTTGTTGTTAAAAGTTTTATTTTTTATTTTTCAGGACAACTTTTTAGTGACTATTATCACGATAATAGAAATTGGTCTCTAAATGTCTTTTACAACAAAATTTTTACTTTTAGAAACTAAAAAATTTAGTCTCTAAAATTCTTATATATTGTAGTGGCAGATTGACTATCTTTGTATTTCATATATATATATATATATTATCATAGTGAAATTGTAATGAACTACGGAAATCTTATATTCTTGTATGTGCATGTGATTTGCAATTATTTTTTCCTTGTATCTGATTTTTTTTTAATCTTATCATTCCTTTTGAGTGTTACAAATTCCAAATGCATAATATTCGATTATAGAATCAAATACAACCATCTTATATTGAATGAGACCATATGTCAATTTCTGTGATTAGATTCTACTCACATTAGAAAAATATTTTCTAATTTGAGAACAAAATCTAAAATGATGATCCCACACTTCCAAATCCCTTCTAACACCCTCAATTATTGAAGAATAGGATTAAGGAATGGCCTTAACCATGGTTTGGTATTAGGGTTCCAAATCAACCATATGTCAGCTTGGAAGCCGCAGCTCAACCGAGCTAAGCTGCACATAATTTGTTAATGATAAAATCAGAGAAGCCGACAAAAAGAAAGACGGTCTGAATTTGTCGGCTTGTAAATGAAGATTCAATTTGGAACGTTGGATTTCAGAATTTTAAAATCCGGCGGAAAAGGTTAATTTAATACTAATTGTTAACTATGTGCGGTTAAAGTTAAACCATTGGATTTTAGTACTTGGTTGGTGATTGAATGATTTGTGGAGCCCCAATCCACTTCCCATGTCCTTTGTGTTGTTTGTATTTCACTCCCTAAAATGCCCTCAATCATGAATGATTGATCCAATCAAAAGATGTAATGTGCTCACTAAAGTGGGTAAAATTTGGGAGAATAAAAATAAATTCACCTTACAAATTTGACAGTTCTTTTAAATTTTAATTTATATAATTATTTGTCTCATTTTTATCAATCATCCATTAGTCATATAGATGAAAAAATTATGCTTTCATCTGTTTTACACTAAAGCATCTATTTTATCCTTAATTAGGGTGTGCGTAGTACAGTTCGAGCGATTTGAGAGTATAATTATAAACTGAATAGTGGATTAGCGGATTAACAAATTGACAAATTGGGATTTGAGCATTTTTGGACGGATTGGCGAATTAAAGAATATTCTAACCAATTATAAAGTATTTGCATAATATATAATACAAGTTTACATAATATTTTATATATATATATAACTATTAATTTGTAATAAATTTCACATCTTAAATCTCTCACACTCATTTTTACTTTGGTATATTTCATTATAAGTTAGAAAAAATATATATATTAACTATAGTGGAGCGGAGCAGTTTCAAAAGCAAATTATAAATTTTAAAGTTTAAACCGTGGTTAATGAATAAAGCAGATTGATGTGGATCAATGCGATTTTAGCGGATTTGATGGTATTTTGCACATACACACCATTTGCATTAGGAGCTCATATTTGCTAAAGTGAAAGTTCTCAACTTCATTGGTGAAGAAGTTGGTGCATTATGAAACCAATTTGTATTTACCTCGAATCTAAACCGTTAACTTATATGACAAGTTAAGAAAAATATGCAAATAAAAAATTAGATTGATCAGATATAAGTAACGCATGATCAAATAATATATATGTTATAATAAATAGATAATTTATTCTTAAAAACATGTATGTGTATAGATAAAAATAATATAATATTATAGCAATTGATATTGAATCAAGTTGATTTTTTGCATAGTTAATTTTCTCAATTAGTTGTATGAGATGATTAGTTTAGATCACTAAAATAGGTCTAAATTACTCCAATAATGGATCAACTTTACCATGAATTTGAGATTTTGAACTTTAGCAAATTTGGATTCCTACACTAGATCCAGCCATTTTAACTTTACTAAAAAAAAAATTAATGTCATTATGCCAAACTTCTAAAATTTACTATATTTTTACCAAATCAGTATAATATACCTAATTTAAAATATATAGATTAAATTTATTCTAAATTTAAGTGCATCACAACAAGAATGAATTTGAATTCAATAGTGGTCCATGATTATAAGTTGGTTAAATCACACATTAGAGGGTTATTTAGGATATTAAATTCATCTTATTATCGGATGCACTGCGCTTGGATTAACACTTAATTTTTCAGGTGCTACCTTTAATTCCCTACATTTTTATTATCCTAAGATTTTGTTGCCTAGCAATGTGTATTTTAAGGTTTATTACACGCGGAATGACAGATGGCACATGTCAAGTGACTTGATTTGGTCATTAACTAATGCTTTGTTAATTTAATTTAATTTTTTATAATTGAAATATGCATTCATATTCACACACTAGAAAATAATCCAAGAAAAATGCTTGTGATGATT
This sequence comes from Camellia lanceoleosa, assembly GCA_025200525.1. Taxonomy (NCBI): domain Eukaryota; kingdom Viridiplantae; phylum Streptophyta; class Magnoliopsida; order Ericales; family Theaceae; genus Camellia; species Camellia lanceoleosa. The sequence continues at coordinate 23,394,980 of CM045760.1, forward strand.
CAATCAATGGAAACAATTCATCGTTATTGTAATCATCACTAAACTATTCTTTTGTTCTTCTTCTTTTTTGTGTGTGTGGCTACATACTAAAATTCTTTGAGCGATTAGTTACCCATTTTGCATAATCTCTAACCAAGTAAAAATAATTTATATTATCTAATCTCAGGTAGGGAAGGAGACGAGGATTTAACCCTAATTAGATGAACATCCTTACAAGTAAGGGTGTTCGTGGTGTAGTTACAGTTGAGAAACCTTCAATCCGCCATCCATCTGCCGAAGTAGCGGATTGAAAAAAGTAATCCACAATCGTCCGTTAGATTGGCGGATATACATTGACGGATAGATACAAATCGGTTTGGCGGTTTAAACTTTTATAAATTTTGAATATAATACAACAACTTGTCAAATTTTATTTATTTTTTAGATAACAATCTAATTCAACATAACCAAAATATTATCAAGTAAATTGTTAAATACTAATAATAAATACATATAAGAAAACTATGCATTATCAAAACTATTTCATTACTTTTTTTTTAATTCAAAAACTATTTAGTTTGATTTTTTTTTAAAATGACAAAATTAAGCTTTATGTTTTTCACACAAAAATACCAAATATCAACACTTGTCATTTGATAGAAGGATTTTCAAATTGAAAATAAATTCAAACACAACAAAATATCTAAACTCTTTTTCAATTAAAAACACAAATAGAATGTCTAAACAAATTGAAAAAATAAAATTTTACAAATTATTAGGGGTGCTTGCGGTTTGGCAGTTCAGTTACAGTCGAAGGAATTTCAAATCCGTCATCCATCCAAAACTAGACGAATTGGAAAAAATCAATCTACAACCGTCCGCTCATCATCACGCATTCGTCCAAAATGAGGTGGATCGGTTTGATTTGGTCAGTTTGAGCGGATCGGAATATCCACTGCACCCCTACTCAGTGGCGGAGTCAGGAATTTAATGTAGGGGGACACTTATTAATTATAATCTCAAAATTTTTCTTTCCCAATCAATAACAATAATACAATAATAATTTTTCAAGCTAATATTAAATATTAAAAATTAATATTCATTACAAAAAGTTTTTAATTTTAAACTTTTACAATTGACCCTGACGAGTTTTCATCTTTTGAATTCTTTCCATAATAGTATCGTTGTTAATGCCATCAAAAATCTCTCTCAATGTAGACAACTAAGCTATTATTCATCCATTCATCACCCATTCGGCTCCGCAACTGATTCTTCTCAATATTCATAGCTAAAAATACCTTCTCAACAGTAGCAGTTGCAACATGCAAGATTAATGTTAAAGTCAAGAGCAAATACACCAATAGATATATTTTGTCTCTTCCAGTCTCCACCATTTTCTTAGCAAGATCGACAATTCCATTCGACCTTGATAACTCACTACTAGATAGTAGGTCGATAATATATATATCAAGTTGTTTTGCAGAAGAATAATTATAATCTTCTTCTTAAGGAAGAGATGATTCCAATTTTGATTTTCTTTTGAAATATTTCTCCATGACTATTTTAAAAAATCAAAATCAAAATAAAAATTCATAATCAAAATCACAAACCCCCGTAAATCAAAATTTCTAATTTTAATATAAATCAAAAAATTTAAATTTAGCACGAATCATAACAAATAAAATTTCTAATATACCTATATTATAACAAATGAAAGTCCCTAATTTAAATAACAAATACTATAAATTAATATTTTTAATTGTAGCACAAATCAAATCCCTAATTTCAGCACAAACAACAACAAACTAAAATGCCTACTTTTAATATAAATCACCACTAATTAAGATTCATAATTTTAGTATATCAAAATCTCTTATTTTAACGTAAATAATAATAAATAAAAAAAATTTACAAATCAAAACTTAGCAAATAATCATAAATTGATACTCATAATTTTTATTTTAAAAAAATCATAAATAAAGTTATATGTAAACAATGAAAAGAAGATATCAAGATTGTAGTGTGATTCTAAATTTGTGTTATGTAATTTTAATCTGGTGAATCACGAATTAATAAATTACAAAGTAACAATGAGAGATAAAGAGAAAAAAAGAAAAAGAAAAACATTGCTACCATTTTTCATGAATAAAAAAAAAATAATAATAATTAGATTAGAGTTGTGTTAGTGTGTTTGGGTGTGTGTTAGCATTAGTGTGTTTGAAAATTGTGCCCTTGTGTGCCTGTCAATTTTTTTTAATTAAAGTGGGCTGGCCTGGGCTGCTGTGTAAGTGTATATAGCCACACAAATAAATCTTTTAAAAAAATAAATAAACAAAAATAAATAAATAAATAAATTTCAAAAGTCAGGAGGGCACGTGACTCCTGGCCCCCACATCCCTCCGCCCCTGTCCCTACTTACAAGTTATTAACCACTAAGAGCTCGTTTGAAATGTGAGTTGACTTTTTAATTATTTTAGTCTGAGGCTAGAAGTCTCGTTTGGAATAGGATTTTTGACTTTTGTGAGAGAAAAAATAAAGACTGTGTTTAAAACGATTTTCAAACTATAATTCTACTCCTACATTCTAATATGATGTTCAGATAGGATGTTCAAATTATATTTTCACAACATTTAGAAAACTCTACAGAAAACTCTGTGTGAAGCGTGATTTTCAATTTTTTTTTTTTGAAATTTGGCCTAATCGGTCGTCTCATTGGACGTCTGGCCGGTTGACCAGAATAGTGCAATTTTTATTTTTATTTTGCAATTGACATATGTTAATTTTTATATATTCGAAAAAAAAAATTTCTGAATTTTTTAAAAAAATTTATGTGCTTTAATAGAATTTTGAATTGTATGTTTGGTTATGAGTTGTAAATTTTTGTATCAAATATCATATGTCACATCAAAATTTCTCACTCAATTCAAAACTCTTTTTATAACTCTTTCACCAAACAAATTTTTCACACTCAAATATAATTCCAAAACTCACAAAGTCAAAATACAACTCCTACTCTCAAATCATATTTAAAAAGCTCTACCAAACGCAACCAAAATGATTATGGGTTGAATGTGACATTTTGTCCTATTTGACTAAAATAGTCTACTTTGTCTTATATGACTATTTAACCCAAATATTTTTTTCCCAAACAAGCTCTAAATTATTCAGAAAAGATAGAAATAAAAATAAAAAATTACCCAAAATATTGATTGATGGTCTGAACTCAATACTAGAAATAAATCTCAACCTAAAGTTGTTTTTGAGTTTTTTTTTTTTTTTTTTGGAATAATTTTTCTAAATTCCTAACATTGCTGGAGAACTACATGACTTGCTCAATCATTGTGGTGGTTAAAAGTTCCAAAAAAAATCACAACCATTCAAAATAGCATGCAAGGGGGGCATGCGTAGAATGAGGCAACAACCTTGGCCAATTCCATATTTTAGGTTAATTTTTTAACATTTGCAACCATTTTGCATTTTTGTCTGTAAATAAGTGTTGTTTAGCACATGATATCTTTCACACTTTCGATGATATCATTGTTAAAAAAGAAATTGACTTAATCACTGTCCTCATCACAAACCAGTGGTTAAAAATAGCCAATGGTGTGCCTTTGTTGGTTAACAGTTTGGCATATCAATAAAGTGTCCTATGTGCTTCTTTTGTTTTGTGTTTTTTTTTTTTTTAACTAGATAAAAGAATGCCATGAGGTGTTATTACTGCATTCGTAAGCTCAGACTCCGGAATAACCAGTTGACGGCTTGATTTAATCCAACCCAAATGAAGGGATCCACCACTGAAACACTAATGGAGTTCAACCACACGTTACAGATGAGCCCAGATTTCGAGAGAAGTGTAGGCGAGGTCTTCGAAGAGAGCCAACTGTAAAGCAGCAGAATTTGCCCCTCCGAAGAATCAAACCTAGGTCACGTTTGTGGAGCGAAAAGCCTTCTCTACTAAACCACCACCCCTGGTGGTAAGTGTCCTATGTGCTTGCTCTGGATTTTTTTGACATTTTGTAACCCCAACAGTTGGCTAGCTTTTGTCATGGTACCCTAATTCTCATGACCTAATCTTACACCAAAGATTAGAACATGTTTCCATATGTGGCATATAAGCCTATTTTGTATCATTTTTGTTTCTTATTTTTCATTTTTATTTTTTGGAATATATATATATATAGATGTATATATAATAAATGAGTCATGATAGAGACCCCCTCCAATCACCACCCCCACAACCTCCACACACACGTGGCGGGTGGTGATTGGAGGAGCAGGAAAAAAAGAACAAAGAAAAAGAAAATGTAACCAATGAGAAAGAGAGGGGGTCAAAGGGGGTGTTGGGAAAAGGGGGCATGAAACATTTTTGATAATAAATTTGTATGGCAAACTTATTCAAAAACTATTTTAGGATTTTTTTTTTTCAAAAAGACCCACTTTTTAACTAGTAGCTTACTGACATTATCAATTTCTTATTTTCTGTATGTACATAATATAGGAAAGAAATTCCGTCTTTTTTACTATTCTTCTATATTTTAAACATGCTTGGTGAGTAGCCTGTGGTGCTGACTAGCAGTGAAGGGTGGCCGCTGAAGTTGATGGTTGAAGTGTCACTGGAGATCAAAGGGTGGCGGCCGAAGGCTGGTCAAATAACATGATTAGAGGATAGTCAGACATTAATCGGCGAGAGGCGGTGAATTGAATGATAGTGGTAGCCAGTGTTGGGTTGTGACCGATTGTGGTTGAAGAGGGAGAAAGGCAAAACTTGTTTTGAAAACAAAATAAAACATCTTTTTCATTTTCAAAAATTTTGAAAAGTTTGGAATCAATTCCGCTTTAATGAAAGAAAAACAAAAATACACTAAACGAGTTTCCACTTTCAGTTTTCAAAAAAAAATAATATATATATATTAACAGAAAATGAAAGTGTTTACAAACAAAGAAAACCCAAAAAGTTATTTTGAATTTCTGAAAATTATTTTTTGCAGAAAAAATAAAAGCAAAATGAAAATTATGGTTGCTTTTGAATTTTTCATTATCTTTATTTCCACAAATATGAAGAGAGAAAAAAAAATAATAATACCAAACATGCCAGAATTTCACACCATGGTCGTTATACACATATATGATAATCCTACATAATTTCTCCTTGATGTTCTAATTAGATGGAAAGAGCTTGAAGTGACCTGAAAGTGAAGGGTGTAAACCGTGTGTCACATTCCCATCAAACTAGTGTCCTTTTGTGCTCTCCAAGGGGCCTGCTCTTAATCTTCTATTGCTCATTAGAAGCCTGTAAAATGAATTTTTAACCAAAACGGGTATCAAAATTAATGGGCAAAATGCACAATAGAAGATGACAAGAACAGTTCCAAATTAATAAAGTATTTGCATAACATGAAATAAAATGATTGAGACAAGCAAATTCAATTTTCCAACTTTACTGTGCCTTAATACCACAAAAACCGTGAATTCTTTTGATATCGATATTTTCAGTCTATAAAATAGGTAGGTACTAATATTACAAGAAAACACTACTACCTTAGCAATTTACGCTTGGGAAAGCACATTTCGAAATGTGGCATACTTTTGTTCCGAAACTGTGAATTTAACAATCCAAAGCGATCCTAAAAAGACTAGAACATGTTTCTATTAATGTATTAGGTATCGTTTTCGTTTTCTGCTTTCTGTATTCATTTTTTGAAAAAACATAAATAAATAATAAAAAAAACTTTGTTTGGCAAACTGATTCAGAAAACTAATTTCGTTAAAGTTTTCTTAAAGCAACTCACTTTTTAAGAAACAGAGCCTGGGTGTTCTCAAATTTTTCATTGGCTTTGTTTTCTGAAAACAAATTTAAAAAAACAGGCCCGAATTTCACATAATTTGTCCCTCTTATTCTAATTAGACGGAAACTACTTTAAGTGACCTGAAAGTGAAGGGTGTACACTGTGTGTCACATTCCCATCAAACTCAAAGAGTGTCTGTTGGCCTGCTCTCAATCTTCTATTGCTCTCTAGAAGCCTGTAAAATGAAATTTTAACCAAAAAGAGTATCAAAATAAGTGGGCAAAATACATAATAAAAGATGACAAGAGAAGTTCCAAATAAATAATGCATTTAGATACCATGAAATACAATGATGGACCAATTTAGTTATTAGAAAATACAGAGTGGTTGTTGGAGCTTTGAGGATGAAAATTTCAACTTTACCATGTCTTTAATACAACAAAGACCATGAATTCTATTGATATCAATCCTTTCAGTCTATATGTTGAGCAGAAATCAAATGGTTCCAATAAAAAAATATTTAAAAAAAAAAAAAAAAAAAGAGTAAAGAGAAACAATCAAACACACAAAACACAAAATATAAATGGTTTGGCTATGTGCTTATGTCCACAGAGAAAGGATTACAGAACTCTGAATCTCTCAGCTCAACCACTCCACAATGCTGACACAATCTCTCACTGAAATCCTAGCTGAAAAATACAATAATTACTTCCAAACTTTGGCCTAAAGGTCCCTTACAAGTTACAGTAAATCTGAGTGAACAATAAAAATACAAGACTTGACAGCACTATAAAATAGGTAGGTACCAACTCACCCATCATCTTAAGATGCAATTTATGTTCATTTTACACTGTGAGCTATTTCCTATTTTCACTGCACAAATTGTAAGCAAAAGCTACAGTAAACAACCTAGCATGGAATTAGAAGATTTCCTATGAAATTGGATCAAATGATTCTTCTGCAAAGTAGCATCCAAAATACACAGCAAAGAATTCTGAATTTGTCCAATTCCAATTTTCCCTAAATGTAGAAGACAGTCCACCAACCATAGAGCAAAATTAAGTGCAGAGTTTTGAATATTTTTTTGTGATGACGCATATTCAAAGTTGTCCTCATTGTAGGTAGAATGAAACAAATAGTATAATATAATGAAATGCCAAATGAAGTACTAATCAAAGCATTTATCACAGCAATGCAACAGTGAAGGATCATTGTCATATGGTAGTTGGAGACATGCCCAATGCAACTACTATCATAGTAGTTAATTGTAGTCTAAGAAGCACGGACATGACTATGATACTGTACAAATACGGCAATACAACAAAACTTAAGAAACTTGAATATGGTTACTACATGTATATGCTTGTACAAAATTTATTTATTTAATTTTTAATAATATAGAATGCATAAAAATAAAACCAAAAGCAAAAATACATTCATAAAAGATCAAGTACTAAATTCCTTAACATCAAATATGGTTTGAAGTAAACAGTTGTCCACTGATCAAAAAAAAGTAAACAGCTATCTAATCATTACTAACTACTCAGTATATAAATTTAAGGACAGTTCATCATGGCTTACCCAGTCATCCCAGCAAGAGCAAGAGAGAGAGAGAGAGATTCTTCACCAATTGTCACTAAGGATCTTTTCACAGAAAAACAAACAAATCTGTCTGGACTTGCAAGTTGCAACAAGAGAAATAAATAATTTATACAAAAACATAAACAAATAAGTCATAACGCTCATATTTCAGTCAAACAACGAGCTTCTTTTATCTGTGAATCTATAGTCAATGACACGGTGTTGTATACCAATCTTTATCACACCAATCAACACTATCAAAAAAATGTATGTGGCAACTTACTTGAAAAGGTGTTCAAAGTTCTGATTAAATTGAACTTGTCTCTCTACAGCATTTGAGAATATGATTTTTAAGTACTTTGTGGTTCTTTATGATTTATACGGCATCAGAACTAAGTTCTTCTGAATTCTACTGTTATTTCAGGAATTCAAGAAATCACACCAAACACATTCTTCAATTTAACATTTTCCTGCAGAGGCATCTGAAAGTGCAATTCATATCATTTTCCTGATTGCTTCAATAGTCTCTTCTCAAAGTCTTTCAAAAGTACCCTAGGAAAAATCAAGCTACTTGAGATATGCCTGATCAGAGGCTTAATTCAGATTGCCCATAAATTGTAAAACAAACCAAGCACAATCCTAGTTTTGAGCTCATCAATGTTCTAAATTGAGCTCAAACTCAATCAGCCAGCTCATAAGCAGCTTAAGCTTGCAACATGAAGCTTGTTCCAGATCAGTAACAACATAAATGTGTCGAACTCAATCCCTACCTTAAAACTTGCCTTTTCTTTTAACCTTGATTAAGCAGCCAAGCACTTGACTTTGCCCAGCTCGTATATAAGCATAAGTGAATTGCCTATCCGGCTTATCTTTCCCATTTGAACTGTAACACCATTGTGCATTTCCAGGAACTAGTACTATATTTCTTAGGCAGACTGGGGACAATATCAAGAGGAAATTGAAAATAAACAGCATAGTGATTTGCATTGGCAGTGCAGGAAGACTTGGACCAACAAATGAAGATCCCAGTACAATGAATAATCAATCAGCATTACACACACAGTGAGGCAACATTGAGTTGAAGCCTTTGCAAGATCTATCACAATCCAACAAAACTCAATTTTCATTTGGTGGGAAGATGACTAAAAATCAGCGTGATACCAAAGTTATATTTAGAGCTATGCTTGAGTTAACCAATCAATTTTATTTTTGGTGATTTTTATTTTATTTTTTTTAATTAATTTGATTTCCTATTTTAGTTTTTTAACATGATCGTCATCATAATTTAAAATGCAATCACATGCCATAAAAGATGAAAACGGAATTATATCAAGATGCACACACACATGCACACACAGAGAATGAGAAAGAGAGCGGTAGAGAAAGAAAAGAGAGAGGAGAGAAATAATATAAAATTTGTAAGAGAAGATTTTAGCAAAATTAAACATTTAAAGTGACAAATTCCAAGGATTTTGTTGAAAACAAGTAAAGAAGAGAGGAGGTGAAACTTCAATGGAACAAATTGAAAACATTTTTTAACTAGAGTTAAAACTGTGATTTTCAAAAATGGCACATCCCCTCCTGGTCTAACATGGCTCCACCACTGATCACAAGTATTTAGGATGACTGCAACCCCACAACAATTAGAAAGTCAACATTCCCAGGGCTATCTATAATTCCCATCATGTATTAAGACCTAGGGCTGCAATACAACCATCCAGCTATCTATAGTTCAATGTTTCTTTTCTATGCATCAATTTCTCGAACAAGACATCACATAAAGACACATACAAAACTATGTATACATACTATGGTTTCCAATTCCCAATGATAGTTTTAGTAGGGCACTAAGGTTATTAGAGTGAGTTGATGACAAATCTCACATGCAGGATTGATGATATGAATATAATAGAAGATCTATAAAAGGAGATATTAGAGAAAATTAAATTTTGAACTTCAAGGCTACATAAAGGCCCTGCAATATAAATGTGATCATATAATTCTGATCTCCCCCTTTTTGCATTACAACAGCTGTCATGGGATATCAAACAGACATTGAAGTCATAAAGTACAAAACCAAATAAAGAACTCAATAATCTACAAATTTTCATACTTGAAAAACAGTGTTGCAAGACTGTTCAAGAATGGCACATCAAATACAAAATTAGATTCTTCAAAGGTTTCCATGGCCTGCCTCACAGAGGGTGGGACCGAGTAGGACTAACTTCGACTTTTTTAACAAGCAACATAAGGGAAGAGTTTGAAAAACTGCACAATGCCATTGCAGGATCTAAGGAGGGACAAATGTACACAGCTATACCTCCACATGCGGAGAGGCTCTTTTCATGGTTTGAACCTGTGACATCCATGTTGCAATGGAGCAACCTCGCCTTTGATACAGGTACTTCACAAATTTAGAAGAGTTTGTCTTACATAGTTTTTTTTTTTTTTTTTAAACAAGTTTGTGTTACATAGTCGACTAGCATATCGAAAGAGCATCAATTCTAAATTGCTTTTGTGATAAATTATTATTATGAGGTAAATGGCTAACCTGCTAAGGCCATGAAGATACTAGTGCAAAATGCACCGTCATCTGCATTACAAAATAACTAGATTTGTGGCTATAATTGCTGGGGAAGTAAGTTTCTTCTCCAATATAAGAACAAAATTGTTCTTCTAACCTTTTTTGCAATTCCTTTTCAATTGAAGTGGATGAAATATTGTTCTATACGCTGGGGCCATGCAAACTGAAGCACACAATCACACACGCAGTCTAAAGTGAAAAAGGGGGGAGGTGGACACATAATTACTTGGTTCAGCACAAACATGCCTACATCCACTAGTGTGACAAAAAATCAACCACATAGCATAGAGATTTTACAGATATGAGACCAATAATGCAATGATGATCACATTTACTTACCGTGTTTTGTTTACCATCTCATTTGCCCACACTACATTGATAACAAGCATAGCTGGTAGAACTAATATAAGGTTAACACATGAGATTATTAAAAACAAAATAGTAAGGAAAATGTGATCATTATAACTTTTTTTTTTTTTTGGATAACCCAGGACACGAATAGGATCCCTGCCTAGTTAAGATTAGACACCCAAATCTGAAGGTAATGAGATGCACCATTCCTCATCACCAGGTGAAAAGCAAGAAGAGCCATTATTATTGATATGAGACAATCCAAAAAACCCAATTTGACACCAAAACATGCATTTTGAAACAATTCCCATTTCAGTGACCCACTCAAAAGTAACTGAGTCCTGAAGTAAGACCCACTTCTCTACTCATCCCAGTGTCCCAAGCAAGATTTTAAAAAACGGTCGCAACCGTTATTTAACGCTGTTACGTAACGGTTATGGTGATTACTGCCACCTATTACGGCCACTATAGCGGTGTAACGGAAATTCACATATGTAATGACCGTTTCGGTATTATGTAACGGCTGTAACGGTACCGTAATGGCCGTAACGGTTCATTAGACACCGTTACACTATTTTACAATATTCTGAATAGCTTTTTTTTTCTAAAAAAATAATAAAAGTTTACAAAAAAAAAAAAAAAAAAAAAAAAATACTCAAGTGATCCAAGTCCGAAGAAAAAATCTTATATGAATTTTTTTCTTTATAATTTTTAAAAAAGATTTATGGCATAAATTTTATTTTATAATCCTTTCATTTAATAATTATAAATATTTTTTATTCTATTCAGTTAGTTAAGGCATTAGTAAAAAATAATTTGTAGACATTTAAAATCAATTATTCTTAAAATTATTAACTATTGAAATAAAATGTAAAAAACTCATTTTTATAGTGATTGAAAATATGAAATGTATTAGATTATACTTAAAAATTAACAAAATTGATCAAAATTTATTTTAAACCTCACTAAATCGATAAGTTTTTTTTAAATTGTGTGAAAAATAAAAAAAAATTACGATTCCGGTTACCACAACCGTTACGCGACGGCCTTTACACCCCCACAATCGCTACTGCGTCACCGCAACTGCTTTTCAAAACCTTAGTCCCAAGCCTATGCGAGGACTCCTCACCTCACATAATGTCTTTCTCTTTCTTTGTTTCCTATCACCAATTAGTAACAGGGGAAGGAATGAGTTATGCAACTCAATTGACATTGTTTGTTACAAGTGTTTCCATCCTTGCCGTAAAAAGATTGGAATATAACAATCAAAAGTGAATAACACAAAAGTTCAGTAGAAACAATTCCTTTTATCAGCTCAACCAACATAAGTTCACAATTACATAACATTGTGATTTTCAGATGAATGTAAACTGCATAACATTATGCTGGGTAAAAATTCACTGTAATTGAACATAGAGAGCAACAACACTCCTCAAATCATTCCAAAGTACCAAACAATAACACAAAATCCACATAGAGATAGGTTATTAACAAACACTAGCGTACAACAGAGGTCGTCATTTAAATATTTATTTAACAATCATACGAAGCAACAAAACAAAAATCCAACTAACCCACAAAAATCTAATCGAACCAATTGACACCCAGTATCAAACAAAGACACCACAACACAACCCACAATCCACAATCAGCACAATCAAAAAAAAAAAAAAAAAAATCGAATCAAATCAAACCAAATCAAAACGTGCCATAGATGCAATTCACCAAATAAAAACCTAAATCAACAATGTAGCTCAGGAAACCCTTCATCTTCCTTCTTCGTTTCTCTCTCTCCCTCTCTCTTTCTCTCGCTCGCCAGCTTTTAATACCATTTGATGACCAAATCCAAACCAAACCGAGCCTTTTTAAGTCCCATAAAATGGCTCGCTTACATAAATTCTCTTCTCCACTAGACTTTAACTGTCATTTAATTAGTTAAATTTAATTTGATTCATATATCTATTGATTATATTTATCCACTTCAATTTAAGTCTCTCTCTCTTAATACTTTTGTACGGGTGAAATATCTTTAGTTCTCCATACTCCTTGAACCTAACTTCACGTAACGTTGCTTGATCTGAAAATAGAAAGATGGTGAGCTGCCCGGCGGTGTGCTGCTGGATAAACTCTCCAACAATCAAGTCAGCACACTTAGAGGAGGAGGAGAAGAAGAAAAAGAAGAAGAATGGGAATAGAACACTTTAGAGAGAGAGTGTGTGTGTTGTGAATTCTTTCAGGTTGCTTACTTCTAACGTTCCCTCATTCCTCGTTTTCTAGGCTGGCTACGCAGCCTCAGAGATTGTGGGCGCATTACCTCTGCTGTCCTTCCCTGGATAAACGGCTGTGCTCCCCTCTACCTTCCTTACACGTGTAGAGACCAAAACCTTCAAACAGTGTTTGTCGAACCGCCAAATAGTATTGACGCATACCAGGAGTGGATTTTTCCTTCTTCATATCATTGGTCTAGGTGGCTCACACAACTGAGCTATTACGACCAACCTATCACTTGGGGAGAAACACCACAATGAATGGGACGACCGAACTATAATAAATCGATCCATCTGAACTGACCAGTCGTGAGGCGCCCAGTTTGACATCTCGGTCTCGCCCCGTTACCTTATAAAACATCTCGGCCCAGATTCAATCTGGACTGTCCGCTGCTCGGCCCAACACATCACTGCGGATCTAACCGAATATCAAGCTGAATCATAGCTCGGTTGAGCACTTGCATGTCTCCGCATTTTGGTCGACGATCTGCTCGGCCTAACGTAATGGGCCGAGGAGTCGTGTTAGTTTAGTTCGATCAGACACAGGGTCTGGTCCTCGCAAGGCCCAACACCATACCTTGCGCTACCATAGCTTGGCCTTATTGTTCGGCGCAAATCCCCCTCTTAATTGCCCCTTAATCCCATCCGAGTTAAGCGTGATTGGGATTATTATTCTCACCGAGCTACCTGATTTGGTCAGTTATTGAGGATTGCGCCAGTAGTCTTGTCATCGATTATTCAGTCGTACTGACAAACCATCTTTTCGATGCCATGTGGCTTCACCCCATTGGTTCCGTACAACCCCACAGTTGTCTTTATCACGAGCAAAATTCAAAAAGTTGTCGCCCTTTGGTTTCCACCCCTTTTTATACATACGTGAGGGGCCAAACACGCCACCACTGTTCATCTTCTCTATCAAGCCAAACCCTAGCCTCCTCAGAGCCCTTTCCATCGCTACCGTCGCTGTCGCTTTCGTTCATGCCGCCCCTAGTGTTTTTATCGCCTAGTACATCGCACCAGTGGTTTGCATCTCAACTTGTCTGCCAAGTGTGTAAGTTCCTCTTGCTTCAAACTCTCCTTTCATTGTTGTTCTTTATGTTTCTGTCTGGGACTGTTAATACCCTGCCAGTGCCCTTTCTTTGTGGTAAAACTGGTAGAGAAGTAGACATTAGGCAGAATTGGAATCGAAAAGACGGATGGGGCCACCGTGCCCATCGTTTCCCTTAGTTTCAATGCATGAACTTCATATTTAGGATAAATAGCATAAACCCTAGATAAGACAGAGCAAAATCCCACTTTTAGATCCAAAAATAGGATTTAGTTGAGCAAAAATTGGTTTGTGGTCCTCCCTTGAGGCTGAGACCGAGCTGTAAGTTGTAGGGGAGCTAGAACCGAGCTAGAAAAATTGAATTGACGTAGATAGTTGAACCGAGATAGGAAGATCGAGCCGGTCAAACGCCCCATGATCCTTTACCAAGCTAAACACTTCCTCATAAGAGCCGTGCAAATTATGTTGCGCTAAAACTTTGACTTATTTATTAATAATGCAGAACAAACTAGGACTGACCAGGCCCATTCAGCATTACTATCGGTAAGACTCAAAGTTCGAGCAAACAATCACTAAATTTTGACCGAGCTACTACAAAAATTAACCACCTAAATTAAACCGGGATAGATAGGGAAGTACCGTTTTATGGTCAGCTCTCCTAGGGCAATGGCTGAATTCCATAAAGAGTTCAACATCCCAGACGATGTCCACTTGGAGCTGGCCAAGAAAGGAGACACCTCCTGGGGCGAGCTGGACAAATGTCCTTTCACAGTCATGTCTATTGTGGAAGGCAGCTTACGCTTCTCGGTTCAACCCCTGATCTACGAGTTTTTGAGGCAGACTAGGTTGTGTCCCACCCAAGTTTCAAACAACACGTACAAAATAATAAATGGAGTGGCCGCGCTGAACCGAATGCTCGGCTTAAATCTCAGCCTTGTCAAGATATTCCACCAATATACCCTTAGTAAAAATAAAAGCGCCTTTTGCTAGTACCTCAAGGTCAGAAAAGGCCAAGCAAAGCTCATTGAAGGTAATCCAGACAAAGAGGTGAATGATGACGATTTCCTGTGGGTGTCTGGGAATTACGAAGACACTGAAGTGCCCATATCGGGCTGGTACATTCATAAAAATTTTGGGAGTGCTGGTGAGCATCATAGCACGATTTAACTCTTCAGATTCGATTTGTTCTACCCGACCTAACACTTGATTTTATTTTTGCAGATCACAAACTTTTGGCGGATGATTATTCTAATGCCAACTAGAAGGCTAGAAGGGTTACTCTTCGGCACCCGGCGGAAGAAAGAGAAGCCTAGAAAGTGCTCGGATTCGAACCGAGCTACCGATATACTGCACCGCGCAAGAGCCGGGTCACCGATTTTCTTCGCGCTCCTTCTCCAGAGCCAGATCCCACTCTCTCACTGATCAGGCTAGTTCCCCTTACAGCCGAACAGGAGATGGCAAAAATTCGTGCTATCAAATTGATGATTACGGGCGAATCGAGCGACTACTAGCCCGCGGAAGCTGCAGGGGGTCAATTCTCCATGCCAAACGTGCCAGATAAGAAACCGATGCTAGCTCTCACCAGCGAGCGAGCTACTGGCCGGTCCAAGAAGAGACCGAATTTGGCACAGACCAAGCAAAATCTAGTCGATGAGGATTCGACCGAGCTGCCGTCATCTGATTAGGGAGACCAGACTGAATCTCTTGCTAGGCAATCCATTCGATCAACCGTCCTCTCAGTCACGGTAAATGCGGACGGCGTACAAAAGGCGATTAATGCGTGGTTGATTCGGTTCTGCCGACAAGGATTATTCACTTGGCTTTAACATGACCAAAGGCTTACTACTCCCTAAAGACATGAAGAAGCACAACAAACTGTCTGATCTAAAAGTTCTCCGCTTGGCGGCAAAGTCGATCCAAAAGTTCTCTGCTCGGCGGCAAAGTCGATTGTGCTGATAAGTAGCCAAGTCTCTATTTGCATTGTTTTTCTGTAAGTTATTGATCGGCCCCATACTGACTACTTTCCATCCACAGGCCGAGCAAAAGAACTATCTCGCTCATGAGTGAATGATTTCTATTCAGAAAAGTCTGCGTGAGGCCATTGCAGACAATAAAATAAAAACGGCCGAGCTAGAAAAGTTAAAGGCCGCTCAAGAAGAGACAATAACCGAACGTGACCGACTCGTTGAACGGCTGGCTAGGGCGGACGAGGATAAGCAAAATGCCCTCAAAGTGACCAAGGCTAGATACATCGCCGAGCTATGTAAACTTTGCAAAGCAAACAAGGCTAAAATGGATAAGCAGATTGACGATGCAGAAGACCGTGGCTATACGGAGGGCGAAAAAGCTTATGAACGGCAGGTACAGGGGACGAAGGACATTTTTTTCTAGTGCTGTTGGAAAGCAACCGTGGAAAAACTTGGCCTGCGTCAAGACTCTGACCTGTTCCAAAATCCCTCTGCTGCCTTCATTTCGGGTCACATGCAAGCTTACGCTAACACTGTGCAGAAGAAGCTGATTAAATAGGCGAAGCTGGCAGCTGCGGCAGAAGCTTCCATTGTGCAACCAACCGAGCAAAATCCTCCTTCTGAGGTGTCCAAGGAAGGGGCCCAAGAGAAAGAGGAGCCCGAACAATAGGCGAACGCAATGGTCGGCACCCAAGTGGAAGATGCCGAGATGGGGGCGACCGACCAAGCGAACACCGTTGACCTCGATTGAACTTTCTCTTCTTCTTCTTTTTTCCTTTTTTTACTTTTTGGTTTTGATGTAACCGGGCTACGCCCCACTTTTGTATTCACACTTTATGATGAATGAAAAGTTTAACTTTCTGCTTGCCATATTATGTGAATTTTTCGTTTGCCTTGTGTGGTTGTCATTTTCTTTAGTTTGTCCGAGATAAAATTGTCTCGGTCTAACGAGCAAACTCACATTGTTTAAAATATTTGTTGAACATAACACCAACTCTATTAAGAACTAGGCAAAAACACCAACATTTTAAGCAGGCGGACAATATCAGCTCGGTGAGTGAGCAAAATCAGCTCTACATTGGTGAGCAAGAAACAGCTCAGGTGATCATGAGTGAAATTTGCTCTTCATTCGGCGAGCAAAAACCAGCTCGGTCAATGATGAGCCAAATCAGCTTCACAATCCGAGCAAAATTGGCTCGCCTCAGGTACAAATTGGGCAAAACAACTGTTTGCATGGGCGAGCAATGTTAGCTCGGCCCTAACACTTGTTAGGCACAACGCCAACTGTTGGTACGTACGAACAATGTCAGCTCGGCCCTAACACAAGCTGGGCAAAACACCAACTGTTTGCACGGCCAAAGTCAAGCCGTTATTGACTACTTGCCCCTAGCATTCATAGTAGCGCAATATCCTTGTAATATCTTTGTACAAAAACGTATAGTATAAGAAAAATGTGGGGCTATCTTCCATTACACGTCACTGATTTACACCCAATGCCAAAAGGCTAAGTTACAAAAAACAAAGGAATAGAAAAGATTACATTTCAAAAGTAAAATATCTTGAGATTGGCTGCATTCCACGGTTTGGGAACAGCTTTACCATCTAAGTATTCCAAGTGGTATGCCCTTTTGCCTGCAAGGCCAGTTATCTTGTATGGCCCCTCCCAATTTGCTCCTAATTTCCTTCGCCAGGGATCACTGTGTTGCCCATTACCTTCCTCAAGACCCAGTCCTCGATCTTAAATAGCCTAGGATGCATGGTCTTGTTGTTTTTGCTGGAGAGCTCTTGCTGGTAAGTTACTATGTGGATTAGAGTCTATTCCCTTCTTTCTTCAGTTAGGTCAAGTTCCAAGACCACGACTTCATTGTTCAAGTCTGGCTGAAAACTTTCAGATTTGATGGTTGGCATGCCGATTTCTAATAGTATGACCGCCTCCATGCCGTAGACCAAGGCAAATGGAGTTTCCCCGGTTGAGCGCCTTAGTATAGTGCAGTATGCCCAGAGTACATTGGGGAGTTCTTCAGCCCACTTTCCTTTGGCCTTCTCCAATCGCTTCTTCAGCCCGTTCAGGATGGTCTTGTTTGAAGTTTCTACTTGACCATTTGACTGAGGGTAGGCCGGTGTGGAGTAGTAAAACTCAATCTTTAACTCTTCGCAAAATCCGCGAAAGAGTTTTCCATCGAACTGAGTGCCATTATCTGAAATGAGGGCCTTTGGGATACCGAATCGAGTAATGACATTCTGCCAAACAAACTTTTTTACATCTTTTTCCTTGATGGTTACCAACGGCTCGACCTCTACCCACTTAGTGAAGTAGTCAGTAGCAGCGATGAAAAACTTGCGGTTGCCCGAAGCCATTGGAAGTGATCCTACAATATCTAGCCCCCAAAGTGCAAATGGCTAAGGACTTATAAGGGGGGAGCAATTCTATAGCCGGCTGGTGGATTTGGTGAGCAAATTTTTGACATTTTTCACACCTGCGAACGTATTTCTGTGTGTCCGCCTGCATGCACGGCCACCAATAGCCCTAGAAAATTGCTCAGTAAGCCAAAGACCTGCCCCTAATATGACTCCCACAGATGCCTTCATAAATCTCGAAGAGGAAAGCTTCTACCTTGCTGGGGTGGACGCACTTCAGGTATGACCTAGTGAAAGACTTCTTGTACAAGGCGCCAGATGGAGAGAGCCAAAACTACTATGATTTGGCCCTGATCTTGTTGGCCTCCTTCTTTTCAGTGGGTAAAATTCCATCTTTTAGGAAGGCGACGATAGGATCCATCCAGGACGGTTCCAAGTCGGCGCAGAGTACTTCGGGCATCTTTGGTTCCTTAATGCTTAGTTGGGGTAAGAATTCTATCATCAAAAGGTTGGGAAAAGTCGTTTGTATGGATGCTAGGTCGGCCAGTTCGTCAGCTGCATTGTTTTCTTCGCAGTTAATTTGTTCCATTCTTATTGCGGCAAACTTTTTGATTTTCTGTGTGTACCAGCGCTTGATACTTGACCATCCTTTCATCCCTGGCCTCATATTCCCCGGAGACCTGATTGACCACCAGCTTGGAGTCGTTGAATACCATAAGTTCTGATGCTTTCATTCTCAATGCACTCTTCAATCCGACGAGGAGGGCTTCATATTTCGCCTCATTGTTGGATGTTGGGAAATCAAGTGTGATCGCGTGCTCGATAATCAGCCCATCCGGGGATGTCAGCACAATCTCTAGCCTGGCGCCATGTCTAATGAAGGCCCCATCAACGAAGAGCTTCCACATCTTGCTAATGAACAACTTCCAACAGTCATGGGGATTTTGAGAGTTCCTCAACTCCAAGGTACTGGTCGGCTCATTCTGGTATCTTTCTATGTCTTTGTTGAGCTTGTATTTTGGCAAGCTGGCCGACTTTTTCCATTTCTTGCTTGGCTTTCTCTTGCCTTTCTGCCACTTGTTGTCCACCACTTATTTCTGCTATCTGAGTTGTGGGCTGCGCCAAATTTGCGTTAGCCAAATCGACAGGGTAAATATGGTATGTTCCAGTGGCAAATTCTGCCACGAAGTCGGCTAGAGCTTGAGCTTTGATAGTAGTGCGCGGTTGGAACTTGATATTGTATTGCCCCAATTCCACGGCCCACTTCAAAATTCTACCGGTAAAATCTGCCTTTTCAAAGAGCACCTTAAGTGGAAATTCGGTTAGCACGACTATTGTGTGGGCATGAAAATAGTGCGCCAGCTTTCTGGAAGCCATCATGAGGGCCAAAGCCAATTTTTCTAGCGGCAAATATCTTGATTCAACCGGGAGCAATGTCTTGCTTACGTAGAAGATGGAGAGGTGCTGGATCCCCTCAACGCAGACGAGGACGGCACTCATCGCGTGTTGAGAAACTGCCAAATAGAGATACAGTTTTTCGCTCAGTTGCGGTGTGACCAGGATTGGGGCTGAGGAAAGGTGCATTTTAAGATCTGCCAATGCACGGTCGTATTTGTCGCCCCAAAAGAACTTGGCCTTCAAAGTTTTGAAGAAGGGTCTGTAACGATCTGAAGACCAGCTGATAAATCGGTTTAGCGCGGCTGCCATTCCGGTGAGATGTCGCACGTCGTTCGTGGAGTTTGGACGCTCTAGATCTTGTATCGCTTTGATCTGGGAAGGGTCGGCTTCAATTCCTCGGTTTGTGACCAAAAAACCTAGAAATTTTTCGGTGTCAACTCCGAAGGCGCACTTAGAGGCATTCAACGCAGCTTGTGATGTTTAAGTATGGCAAACATCTCCGTTAGCTCAGCAAGGTGTTGAGACTTTTCCTTACTCTTTACCACCATATCATCAATATAAGCCTCCATAGTGCGACCAAGAAAGAGGGCAAACATTTTGGTTACCATCCTTTGAAAAGTTGCCTCGGTATTTTTCAGTCCAAACGGCATGACCTTATAGCAGTATAGGCCTCTTGGAGTGGTGAACGAAGTGATCTCTCGGTCTAGTTCGTACATGGCTATTTGGTGGTAGCCACAATATGCATCCAGGAGGCTAAACCTCTAATGGCCAGCAGTTAGGTCCACCAGCTGGTCGATTCTAGAGAGGGGAAAACTGTCCTTTGGGTATGCAAGGTTGACCGTCTTATAATCGACACACACCCGCCATTTACTGTTCTTCTTCGACACCACCACCATGTTAGAGATCCATCTAGGGTACTACACTTCTTCTATTGCCCCCATTTCCAGCAAGTTCTTGACCTCTTCCGCCACTATCTCGGCATGGTGCAAGGCCGAGCGCCGCGTCCTCTGGACGACCGGTCGTGCATTCGGAAAGACATTCAACTAGTGGTAAATGAAGCTAGAGTTGATGCTAGGCATATCGTAAGGCATCCATGTAAAGGCATCCATGTAAAGGCCTCCATGTTGGAAACCAAAAAGTTGACATAATCGAGTCGCTCGGCGCTGGACCAAGATGATCTCAAAAGAAAAAACTTATTTGGATCATTCTCGTCGATGCGCACTTCCACCAAATCTTCAACCGATTTCTCCTCGGCCTTTCTTCTCACGTCTTCCAAGACTTCCTTCCCTTCTGGTCCCTCTATCATTTGAACGAAGCCTTTGACGGCCCGGCTACCATTTATTGTGACGAAGCACTGTTTTTCCATTACTTGGTTTCTCCAAACCTCTTCTACTTGTCCGGCTGGCGCTGGAAAACGTAGGACCTGATGGTAAGTTGACGCTACTGCCTGCATGGCGTGTAACCAGCCCCTGCCTAGGATTAAGTTGTAGGTTGATGGGACCTTAAGCACTCATAAATTCCACTTGCTTATTGACCGATCTTGCTTTGACTGGCAATATGATCTTTCCGATCGGCCATTCCGGTTGAGAGTTGAAGTCAACCAAAGGAGATGTTGCTGGAGCCAAGTCTTTGTCCTCCAACTTCATCTGTTTGAACGTGTCATAATATATGATCTCGACCGAACTCCCCTAGTCAATCAGAATTCTTTTGATATTGAAGTCTTTGACGCGAAAGGTCACTACTAAGGCATCATTATGAGACATTTGAATTCTCTCCAAGTCCTTGCTTGAAAAGGTCAAGACGTCTTTTACCTCGGTCTTTCCTTTTTTCATGGCGGGCTGAACGGAGAGCACTTCTGTCACGACCCAAACCCGCCCCTATGAGTTTAGCATTGCAACTGGCTAGTAATTCGAGATTACCGAAGGCTTGCTTAACAATAAAGACAGTAATACAGAGTAAAGGGGTTGGCGGAAGCCAAACAGTAAATAAAAGATGTCTAATGAGCTGTGAAAACTTGAATGCGAAAAGACTTTAATGCACAAACCACATTTATAGACAAAACATGTATATACATACGTCATATATACACCTGACATCCAGGTGAGGGACCAAATCCCTCCAACATAACTATACAGTCGAGTCTTAAACATTTATTACAAAACAGAAACAAAGGGTGAATCTGAACACACCAAAACAGCCGTGGCTCGAACGGACTTGGAACCTTGAGGCGAGGCACAAAGGTTGGCTTGACAAAACAAGAGCTAACCCGACGCTCCTAGCTCCGGTCCGGTGCCTCGACACCTACATATATATATATATAAACAGTGAGCTAAAGCCCAGTGAATAACAAATGCGTAAAGGGGTTAAAAATGAATGTCCTTTTAGTAATTAAAACAGTCATTTACATCACTAAATCAGTTATTCGATCAGTGGCTCATTTTCCATGTCATAACAGTTATTTAGAAACCATAGTAGTCATATGTTGTACATCCAATAGCCAAACAGTATAGTGGTCTTAAAAGACCGAACAGTCAGTTGATGGCCATCAATCAGTAAACAGTAGTGGTCCCAACATTGGAACCGACAGAAATCTTTGTAACAGTAGCAGTAACAGTAACAGTAAGTCGCTAAGGATGCCACGGATACAGTTTACAAATAGGACAAGCATTCATTCAGTAAACGATGTCATTTCAGAAAGCAGTATAGTTGATCATTCAGAAATTAATCATAATTGAACATATCTTTACAACATTATTACTCACAGAGTACTGGGTTACAAACAGGCTACTCAGCGTCCTCGGGTGCCAACCCTACACAGTTGCAGAACGAACACATACTAAGTTATACACTTGGGAATCAACAACTTAGCCCCTTAACTTGACTTGGTGTGGTTCTATAACATTATCCTCATTAAGATGCCTTAAACTTGGCCTAGAAATGCCTAGGATGGAATGAGGATGCAAGGATGTACATTAAAACACTTTTCAAAATTTGCTGAAACAGGGGTCTACGCTCGAGCGTGGCTTTTCTACGCTCGAGCGGACATGCAGACAATGAAGCTCCGCTCAAGCGTGACTTCTTTCACTCGAGTGGGTTGCAAACTCATGAAAAGTACTGGATGCATGATATTCACGCTCGATAGGCGCTCGACCTCCGCTCGAGCATGAGACTCAGGTCCTCACTCGAGCGTGAATTCTCTCGCTCGAGCGGACTGCAAAACACATGAACTTTTGAGCATATACATTTCACGCTCAAGCGTGACTTTATACGCTTGAGCGGAAATGCATGTACTCAGAATGTACGCTCGAGCGTGAAGTCCTCCGCTCGAGCGTGGATCGAAAATCTGGAATTTCCAGATTGATCCCCAAGCACAAAACTCAACCTTTAAAGCTTCAAACCCGATTCTTTTGAGCTAATTTTCTGGAAAACACTTAAAAACTCATACTACAACATGTTTCAAAAATCGATTTATGAAATCAAGCCCAAAAGTAAGCCAATTGAATACAATTTTGAAGAGGCTTGAAGAATAATGCAAGAACAATGCAAAATCATACATGCATGAGTTCCCATGAACTCTAATGTTCCAAAACAAGATCAAATGCAAGATTGAGCTCAAGAACATGATGAATTCATGGGCTACCACCAAAAATATGAACATGCAAGTAGGAATTCTCATGAAAATGGCCTCAAAACTCAATAACATGGACATGCATGTATGAATGGGCTCTTAATTTAACACATTGAGCTAATTCTTGACTCAAATCACTAATTTCTCATGAACCATGCATGTAACAACTCAAATAAATAAATAAAATGATGAATTCCCTACTTTAGGTCTTGAATTTCAAGTATGGAAGTCTAATTTGGCAAAACTCTTCAATTCCTCAAATCTTCCAAGCCAAACCTTGTTGAAATCAAGCTTTTCTCCTACTCTCCCTCTCTCTCTCTCGGTTTTGGTCTAGAAGATGAACAAAATGATGCACCAAAGCTGATATGAATTAAGTCTCAAGATGTTGTATGAAAGTGGCCCACTAATGGCAATTTGGTAGTAAAAGCCAACTAACGTAGTTTAACTTTATTTAATCTAATTTAATCATTCCAAATTAAATTTTAATTAAATCTACCATAAAATCACATAAATCCTAATTAGCATATAACACTAATCAATTCCTGATTCGGTCGCCGATAAGGCCTTCAATTCACAATTTGAAATTAAAAACATGAACAGATCATCTAATGACAAACAGATAGAAATGCAATTAATGCAACACACTCATACAAACAAATCAGGATTTCATTTTTATCAGTTACTTATCATGCTTAATCATAGATGAGCACTAATCAGAGGTGAGGGTTGTCACAACTTCCCTTATGTGCTCGGCTTTCTTGATCATCCCCCTCAGCTCACAAACCCGTGCCAGTTCGATGATGCCATGAATGACATTAATTACGCCTTGAGGCATTGCATCCACGAAAGCAAAGCCGTTTGGCTCGGGCTTGTCCCTAGGGACCGACTCTCATACCCTGGTCTATGTACTAGTCCAGATGTCCAATCGCCACCAGCTTCTCCAAATGTTGTTTGAGCAGCATACAGTTCTTCGTTCGGTGCCCCCTTTCTTCATAGAAGATGTAGCGATACCTCGAGTTGAAGCCCTTCTGCGGGTTTCCCAACTTGGCCGGCCACTGGACGTAAGGTTCACCTCGGATTTCACTTAGGATGCAGTAAATAGGGATTTTAAAGACAGTGGTGATGTCGATTTGTACTTTCAACTTTCTCTTGGCATCTTCCTCTTCATCACAAGGAGCATTAGCTCGATCGTTTCTGCGAATTTTGTTCCTATCATTGCGGTTTGAACCACGGTGTTGGTCTCTAGCTCGGTCATTTGGGCGGTTGTCCTCCTACCCCACCGAGTGAACCTTCCTTGCCACTCTTCTGTTCGCCGTGATCGAATTTGCCTTATTGGTTGTGGTGGCGGCATCATCCTCTACTCGGATATGTTCGTTGATTCGCTGTATCAAGGATTCCATGGTTGTTGGCTGGTGCATCATAAGCGAATCTCGCAGCCTATGTTTGGCTGGGAAACCCCGCTTGTATTGGGTGATCACCAGATTGGTGGGGCAATCGAGGATCTCATTGTAGGTTTCCCAGTACTTGGCATTGTATGCCTTCAAAGAGCCTCTAGATTCCATTTTGACGCTTAGGAGATAGTTGACCTCCTTCGATGTTCGAGTGTTGGTTTTAAATCTGGTGACGAAGGCCTCTGCTAGTTGTTGTCATCCCTCGATGCTCCCCTCCGAAAGCCTTTCGAACCACTTCAGGCCTAGTTCTCCCAAACTTGCTGGGAATATGAGACACATCAAGGTGTCATTGCATCGGTGGCCAGCCATTACTTGCCGGTAATGATTCACGTGCATGTATGGATCTGTCTTGCCGTTATATAACGTGAATTTAGGTTGGTAGAATCCGGTAAGGAGCAGCATGCTCTCAATTTCTGGAGACAGCGGGGTAGCGGTAAGTCTCGCTAGCTCTCTATCTACTAGCGCTGGGGCCATCACTTTTGGCGCTGACATTGCCACTTCCTCACTGTAATGGATTTGAGAACTCAGCTTTTGCAACGCCAGCAATCTCTGGGTCTCTCTACGGCGAGCCCGTTCCTCCAACAAATCCCTCAGGTCTCCCAAACGGGCGGAGTAAGAGTATCTCAACGCCGTCAATGGACGTGAGGGACGGTAGCTGCTGTCGCGAGTGTAAGATCTCTCCACCTGTGGGTCGGAGTCCCCAACCCTATAGCTTCTGGTGATAGAGAGAAAGAGGGCGTCCTATCTTGGCGACGATTGCCAGAGCGAGGGGGCGAGATGCGCTCACTGTGGTTGCCCTCTCCAGCAGCACCATTTCCCTTGACCTGGCACTCCAACGCCTCTATGTTATCCGCCATCTTGTGAATGAGGGCGTCCTAGTCTCTGAGTTTGTGCTCCAAGCGCTGAGCATGTGACTCTCCTCGTCGTCGGCGACCCTCTGGACTTTTCGAGTGATCAGTGCTCCTTGCACGTTTGTCTCGCGCACTTCTGGAAGAGGTCTCTAGGCCCGCCATAGTCGGAATAACAGAAGGGCCATCTCTCCATCGGATAGACTCTAGTGTGATACCATCGATAACGAACAGCGGAGTTTCGCCATTGTTAGCCATGGAAACGGCCGAAAAATCTTGAAGAGCAAGGTTTGTCTGTCAAAGTTTTCTCACAGAGGATGCCAATTGTATGATGGTGAAATATCCTCAGTTCTCCGTACTACTTGAACCCAAGCTTCACGTAACATCGCTTGACCTAAAAGCAGAAAGATGGTGAGCTACCCGGTGGTGTGCTACTAGATAAACCCTCCGATGATTAAGTCAGCACACTTAGAGAAGAGGAAGAAGAATAAGAATAAAGCACTTTAGAGAGAGAGAGAGAGAGTTGTGAATTCCTTCAGGTTGCTTACCTCTGACGTTCTCCCATTCCTCTTTTTCTAGGCTGGCTACGCAGCCTCAGAGATTATGGACGCACTACATTTGCTGTCCTTCCCTGGATAGGTGGCTGTGTTCCCCTCTACCTTCCTTACATGTGTAGAGACCAAAACCTTCAAACAGTGTTTATCGAACCGCCAAACGGTATTAACGCATACCAGGAGTGGATTTTCCCTTCTTCATATCATTGGTCCAGGTGGCTCACATAGCCGGGCTATCACGACCGACCTATCACTTGAGGAGAAACACCATAATGAATGGGACAGTTGAACTATAATAAATCGATCCATCTAAACTGACCGGTCATGAGGTATGCGGTTTCACATCTCGGTCTCGCCACATTACCTTATAAAACATCTCGGCCCAGATTCAATCTGGACTGTACCGAATATCAGGCCGAATCATAACTCGGTTGAGCACCTGCATGTTTCCGCATTCTGGTCGACGATCTGCTCAGCCCAACATAATGGGTTGGGGAGTCGTGTTGGTTCAGTTCGGTCAAACAAAAGGTTTGGCCCTCGCAAGGCCCAACACCATACCCCGCGTTACCATAGCTCGGCCCTATTGTTCAGCGCAAATCCCCCTCTTAACTTTCATCTACCATCATTGCATTACATTTTTTTACTACTGTCTTAGTTGGTCTCCATTGTATATGACTAAAATATCTCAATATATTCCCTTTTAATTTATTTTCCATCGGTACTACTGTAGACAGGCCTGCGGGGGACCTTGTTACAGCTCGGACTCGATTTTGTGTCATGGTTCTTAATCTTGAACCAAAGAGTCCAAATCCGGCAAATCGTTTTGAGAAAACAGATTTTTAGAAAAGAAGTGCCAAACATAGACTGCTTTGCCAGATACAGAATCGCCACCTAAATATTTTATTTTGGAAAATTTAGGAAACCCTGACTCGTTGCCTAAGGCCACGTGTCCGTCATCACCAAAGTTGCCTCGGCTCCAGAACTTGGGTACGATTAGGAAGGTCACTGTGAGCACCCTTCGCCGATCAAAGACCGGCCTCTACTAACCATGATATCTATTTTTGAAAACATTATCTGTTCTTATTCCGGTTATTAGCCTAGATTACTATGTGATGCGCACAGCATACAAGTATAGACTGGGTCGCCTGAATTGGAACAAAACATTTCATGTTTGTTTGTTTGAAAATGGTTTGATGGTGCTACCCGCAGGTAGGCTAAGACGTGGATTTGCCACTCTCGGGTGGGCTTAGAAAACATGTTTTTGCCACTATCTAGTGGGCTTAAAACGCACATTTAATGAATTGTTCCAATCCAAATAACCCAACCTTCACCCACAGACATTCAGGTAGTTATATCACATAAGCAATTAGCCTCATGGTAAGCATGCTATTCATGGCAGTCACTCACACACATGCAAGGATGTTAAAGCATAAAACTCATCGAATACTCCAAGCCAAAACAGAAACCGATTAGAAATCCATGCATGATCCTAAATATACAAAAATGTCTAATGCAACACATGCAACAATGCAACTATAGCAGGCTTGGATATTCTAAACATGGCGTATGGAATGCTACAGCTAACATGTATTCAACTTAGAATTGAAATACAAATGCAGTTAGTATGATGCGCCGAGCCCGGTGCATGCAAGACAGATGAATGAATGCAAACATGCTATCATACTGTATGCTAATTGAAATATGCCCTAATCTAACCATCATAAGCTGGTAAATAAAATGGAAGAAATACGTGGGGTTAGAAGACATACATCACACTCACGCACACTTATTACAATTATGCCCTCGCGCGGAGGGTCCGAATAAATAGTATACAGTCCTAAATAAATAGTATAGTCCGAATAAATAATACAGTCCAAATATGTACAAAACCCTAATTAATTAACAAATTTAACTAGGAAAGCATTAAATTGGCATGCAAGCCAGGGACTGTCTCGATCTTCTCCGGATGATGAATAATGCATGCTCGGGTTGCCTTTGCGCGAAAATCCATGGCGATGCCCTAATTAGCCTCTGTTTGCAATTATTCTTGGAATGCGTGCCAAGCTTCGGAAGGCTGCTGATTCTTGATTTGCTGCAACAGAGAGCAACAGAGGGGCATGGCAAAGTATTTTCACACATGTATGCATGCCTTGATCCTCGTGCCACCAATCACGCATCTCGATGCATGATGGCCGAGGAGTCGAATTGCACAACTCAATATGGAATGAATGCACATGAAAACTCAACAAGACCTAACTCCATCATAGATGATCCGGAGTGTCGGTGACTGGAAAATTGAGACACGTTCCGTCACTCGAGTCTAAACGCACTGCTTCCCATGCTCGGGCTAACTCCTATCCCGAACACAATGCAATATGCATGACATGCATGAAATGCTACTAAGATACAACCTAACATGCAAAATGTTATGAAATGGCATACACGATGCACGAGGTAACATGGCATACACAATGCGTTAATCATACAACCTAGCATATACAATGCTATGAGATGAAATGGCATACACAATGCATAATGGGCTTACACCAACACAAGTGGACCTTAGCCACACTCACACAGGAGGCCATTAGATGAAAATGAGACACTCGAAATGCGTGCACACGTGTACGCAAACCGAGGACCGACCCTAAGGCACCAAATGCCACTCTAACAAGACATGGCAAGGCATGGAATATGGCATACTAGCATGCAAATTTCAGTATCAAAATGTGATGCAAAAAAGCCCCGAAAGATGGCAAAATGACACCCGATGCATGAAATGAATCTCGAAACATGAAATTAAGCGCATGGAATGACCTATAGCTATGCAATGCATGCATTATTTGAACATGAAGTGTGAAGACAGAATCAAGACAGCCCTAACACAAGCATATTTATAGTTTTAAGCAAGGCCAAACAGTGAACACAAATGGGGCTAAGCTAGCATGTAAAAAGGGCCCCGAAAGCGAGATAATGAAGTAAGTAGCAGCTTCCGACCTCAAACAGAGAAGGGCCTTTCTACAATGTTGAAGAGGGGCCCAAAATATGGTATTTTACAGTTTACAACAAGCCACAAAAACAAACACAAGTATGGCTAAGCTCTCATGCAAGAAATGGACCAAAAGAGGGACAAAGAAGCAAGTGATGGTTTCTGGCCTCAAACATAGAAGGGAACTTCAACAATGTTGAAGAGGGGCCAAAAATATGGCATTTTACAGTTGATGACCAGACCCAAAACAGTGCACAAGCATACTTAAAATACTATGCAAAATAAGGCCTAAAAAAGAAGTTTAAACACAAAGTACAAAAAGGATGCCTCAAACAGTAGAAGACCCTTAATAAAACATGAATAGAGGGTCAAAATAAGGCTATTTTCAGTTTGGACCAAAGTCCAAAAATGCAAGCACAAGGGGCTAACAAATCATGCAAAAATAGTGCCAAAAGAGGGATACAAAGGAAAATGATATGTGGAAGCCTCAAACAGTGATGAGCCCTTAAACAGTGTTTAAGAAGGGCTCAAAATAAGCCACTTTACAGTTTATAACAGAACTCAAAACAGTTTACATATAGGCCTAAAATACTATGCAAGAAAGGGGCATACAAGAGAGGTAAAGAAGCAAGTGCAAAAAGGAAGCCTCAAACAGTGAGAGGCCCTTAATCAAACATGCAAAATAGCTCAAAATAAACCTATTTCTAGTTAGGGTCAGAGCCCAAAAATGTAATCACAAGGAGCTAGAATATTGAACAAAATGAAGCACAAAAGAGGGAAAGTGAAGCTTACCCTTGTAGACCAAGCTTTGGTAGCCTCTTGGCTTGAGAAGTGGTGCCTCCTAAGCTCTGAAAAGGTCTTCCAAGCTGCTGGAATGGAGGGGTGGTGTGGTGCTAGGTGGTGGTGTAGGAATGGGTATAGGATTTGAGAGGTTTGGAGGGTTGGAGTGTAGAGAGAGAGAGCTTCAATACAAGAGGCTTAGGGCAAATTTTTCTAACCCTTTGCAAGGGGGCTGGGGCTGCTGGATATATAGACAAAAGGGTGGAAAAGAGGGG
This sequence comes from Camellia lanceoleosa, assembly GCA_025200525.1. Lineage (NCBI taxonomy): Eukaryota > Viridiplantae > Streptophyta > Magnoliopsida > Ericales > Theaceae > Camellia > Camellia lanceoleosa. The sequence continues at coordinate 23,424,824 of CM045760.1, forward strand.
GGAAAATGGGGGGGAAACAATTCAAGTTTTCCCCCAAAAAGGCACCCCCCCGGATACAAAATCTGGGGGGAAAATGAGGGTAGATTTGTAATATACCAACCCTGAGGATCATGGCCGGCCAGCTTGCTAGGGTTTAGGTGGCCGGCTGGCTCTCCTCATGGACGGCCGGCCAAGGGTCAAAAGGGTCAAGTGGTATTAGTGGCCGGCCACCACAAATTGGTGGCCTCCCATGTGTGCTCACCACAGCCATGTGGTAAAAAACTGGAAATAGTGAACCAGGAGAAAGAAAAGGCCATTTTTTAGAGGGGTTCAAAAGGGTCACACACAATTACTGGCCGACCATATGATATTGGTGGCCTCCCAGGTGTCTACAACACAAATATGTGGTTTAGGGCAAGAAAAAGTGGCCTTAGGGTGGTCAACATTGGCTTTCAAGTGAGAAAAACGGGTGACGGAGGGCGATTGAGGGATAAAACTGGTTGCTGAAACAATTACTGGCCTCCCACCCTTCTATGACCTTCCCAACATTGAAATAGTGGTCCCTGCAAAAAATGAACTCAAACCGATGCAAAATGAAGGTTTGGGGGCCAAAACACGCAGTCCGGGGCCCCGAAAACTGACAGTTAGGCACCGGGAGTGGTGTTCGACCACAAAGTTGGTCTCTCGGACCACAGTGTCCCTCAAAAGAGAGGAAATAGGATGCATGCCAAAAATCGGAGCAAACAGAGGTGGTTAGACGGTCCTAAACCGAGGCACTCGGCCTAACGGCTCCGAAAACTGGGAACCGGGCTCCGAAATGGAAAAAATGGCCTACGACCACGAAACGTAGCCTACGGCCACTGAGAGATGATCTACGAGACCTCTCCCTCCCTTCAGGAAGAGAAAACAGAGAAAACAGAGCCTAGTTCGCAAATCGAGGCAAAGCACAGAAAAGCTCGGAAATCCGGAGGCAAGGCTCGCAGCCGAGACTCTGAAACTTCTGAACGAGCACAATATGCAACATCATCAAGTGTTCAATCGGTGACGTCTGAGTCTTAAGGTCGGTCAAAAATGGGGTGTCTACAACTACTCCTACCTATTCATGAATATATATTTATTCATAATTTTGTCTTTTCTAATCTTATCACACATCTACCTTAATATCCTCATCTTAGCAACACTCATCATATCTACGTGTTGTTTCTTAGTTGCTAAATATTCTGTCACATTCAACATTGCTGGTCTAATAACCATTCTATAAAACTTTTCTTTTAGTATAATGGGTATTCGTTTATCACACAGTACCCCAGGTGCACTCATCTACTTAAACCACCATGCCTTAATTCTATAGACTGCATCGACTTTAATCTTCCCAACCATTGTGATAATCGATTCTAAATAACAATTTTAATACCATTTGATACTGTGAATTTTCCTTTTACATAAATCCTTAATTCTAACAACTTTCTTTTTACATAAATCTTTCTTCTCTATTCGATTCTGTCAACGACCATTTGATTAGTCAAATTAATGAGATTCATGTATCCATGTACTATACTCGCCCATATCAATCTAAATCTATTGCTTCCCTTAATACTTTCATCTATCGTCACTGTATCACATCTTTTCACTACTTTCTCAGTTGATTTCCACTATATATAACCAAAATATCGCAATCTATTCTCTCTTAATTTATCTTCTATCAGTGCTACTCCTACCCATTCATGAATATATACTCATTCATAATTCTGCCTTTTTTAGTCTTATCACACATCTACCTTAGCATCTTCATCTTAGCAACACTTGTCTTATCTACATGTTATTTCTTAAGTACCCAACATTCTCTCACATATAACATCACTAGTCTAATAGCCGTTCTTTAGAACTTTCCTTTTAGTTTAGTGGGTACTCATTTATCACACAGTACACCAGACACACTTCTTCACTTAAGCCACGCTGCCTTAATTCTATAGATCACATCTGCTCCAATCTTCCCAACCATTATGATAATTGATCATAAATAACAAATTTAATACCATTTGATACTATGAATTTTCAATTAGCTAACCCAAGGAACCTTTGCAATTCGAAACATTCTCTTGAAATTATTTTGAAAATAATTGTTATACAAAAAATTCCCTTTATAATGATTCCATAAAAATGAAATACTCATAATAATTTACAAACAAATTTTTTTTTTTTTTTTTTTTTTAAGGCTAAAAACAATCTATTGAATGGGCACTAGACAAGGGGTTGGCTTGGAAATTGATTATTTTGATTACATTTTTACTTTTTATGATAGAAAAATAAAAAATAATAAAATTATAATTTGTAATGATTTTTTTAACTATTTTAACTTAGTAACAAACAAGGCTTTAAATTTTGGGAGATTTGATGATATACCCTTTACTATTTAACTTGTCCTTCAAAAGACCAAAAATTATATGAATCATTTCAAAATTCCCTAATATTTTAAAATTTGTTTTTTTTACCATAATACCATTATATATGTGTATATATATATATCAGATTTACAATCAAACACTCTCTCTCATCTCAATCTCTCTTTTCTCTGTCTCAATCTCTTACTATCGTTGCTCTCCACCGATACCATCGTCGCTCACCATGAAACTCTTTCTCTACCGTCGCTCGTCGCATCCATGACCTCAGATCTGAGATCATTCACAGTCGTCATCGCTGGAAAATGACCATTCGCGACGGTTCGCATACCTCAAATCTAAGATCCTTTATTCTCTCTCTCTCTCTCTCTCTCTCTCTCTCTCTCCTCATTTTCTTCTTCTTTTTTTCTCATGATGCTCTATTTTCGAACTCTATGTCTCTATCTCTCTCTTTTCTTCTCATGATACTTTGTTTTCCGAACAGTGAAATTTTACTATGATTCATGATACAGTCCTCTTATGCAAAGCCATCATCACAACATGTTTTAGAGTAAAATTATACTCTAAATCAAAATAAAATTTATTATGATTTAAAGTAAAATTTGACTGTCATTAATCAATGTGTTATTAACCTGAGTAAAATGTTACTGTTATAAAAAACAGAATATATACTAAATAAACAAATCAGAGTCAAATTTTACTTTTAAATATATGAACAAACAAACAAAAAACTCTTACTTTTTCATTGTGAAGACGGTAGAGATGATGAACAACCATCGAGTTTGTGAAAAGAGAGAGAGTACTACAAAAGAAAGAGAAGAAAGAAAGGGTATAATAATCAAATAAAATATTCAAATAACAAATTTTGTCTTTCATATAAGATTTTAGTTAATAATTAGTTTTAAAATTTTGTTAATATGTGCCCTTAAACACATGTTAAGTCTAAAAAATGTAAAGTATTAATTATAAAATATTATATATAAATTCAAAAATTAATAAAATTGTCAAACAATAAATGCATCTAATTAAATGTACAAGTTAAAAATATAAAAAAATAACCAAAAATGCTAGAGGCACCAAAAATTCTACTAAAAGTTTTACCAAATGTCTCACATGGGTGTGGGACCCACATTGTGTGGGTCCCACACCCATGTGAGACATTTAGTAAAATTTTTAATAGAATATTTGGAATCTCTAACATTACTCAAAAATAACTTATTGAAATTAAGACCAATCAATACAATCATGAGTATATCTTAACAAGTACTTCCAAGTTCCAACATTGGTTAACTTATGTTTTATGGATTGGGAATCTATTGAATTCTTCTAGTTTACAATAATCTTCTAACACTAATTTTGTCACCCTCCAACCCCGGGTGTTTAGGGTTAAATTCACAATTAACTAATAAATTTTAATTTTACCAAATTAAATGGCGTATGTTGAGATAAAATAAAGTAGTAAAGAAATTAAATGGGTAAATAAATAATTGAAATACTCTATAATTTTTATAAAAAAACATTCTTCAGGTCTCTTAGTTATTTTATTGATGATCGAACAGCTATCACAAAAAAAAAAAAAAAATACAAAATGTCTGCATTAAGTCCTGTGTTAGTCCTATTACACGAGGTTGCCACTGATCCTTATATTTCATCACCTAAAAGGGAATAACAACTATAAGCATAGGCAGAGTAAGAAATATTATATTAAAAATATGAGGGTATAAAATCACTATGAATAATAATTTAGGCCAAACAAAGAATAGTTTGGTGCGAGTAAATCATTTGAATAACAGAAACAAAATTCAGAATTATAGCAAAATAATCACAACCACGGTACAAAATACAACAGAATAGAACAGAGAGTCAATGAATCCATGACAAATAGAGGGTACTAGTTAGAGGTCAATGATTATTTAAGTCTTTCAAGGTATGGGACCGTCAGAGAGTCACTAAAGTGACAATTCAGAGAGTCAATGGTTATTTAAGTCACCTAGAACATGAGACCTCCGTGATGATACTTATAAAATAATTACTCAAAAACATATTTAATAAAAAATTATATTCATGAGTTTTCATTCCTTTTTTTGTAAATAAATAGTGTTCATAAATAAATTGTTAATATAATTTATAAAATATAATTAACATAAAATAATTCATAAAATAACAAAATATAATTCACTAATCTTTATTTTTTTTCTTTATTTTTTTTCCCTAAAGCCCCCCTCCTCTATTTTGTTTACTCTTTTTCTTATTCGTTGTTGTTTTCTTCACTTCAGTTGCTACCTTCTATATTTATAGGTCCAGCTTGTCTCCAATTATAGATCAAGATTGGACCATTTAGTCTGGTTCGTGGGTTTATTTTTAGGCCTTTTTTAATAATTCGAATCATTCAATATGTAAAATTCGTCGAGTATTATATTCTTATAAAAAATTATATAGATTGGATATCAATAGCTATTTAACTAGACCATATTTCTGTCAACTGTTTACTTTTTTACTATTCATTTTCTTTTATACAAAACTGATCTGATCAAATAACTATCGATATTCGATCAATATAATTTTTTACAAAATTATAATACTTCATAAATTCTACGTATTAACAATTTAAATTATTAAAATAAAACTCAAATATGAGCTCACAAGTTAACCAGGACGATCCAATCTTGATATCTAACCGGAGACTAGCTGCACGAATATTTAAACAAGTGTTTGACTAATGAGGCTGATGACACGTTGATGGGATCTCTTATTACCTTAGCTTATCCAAAGCTCCAAAGCTTATCCAAGCACGTGCCTAATGCCTAATTTTTTTTTGACCCTCATAAAAAAAATATTTACGTTACATTCCTCAATGACCATATATTATCATATATATACATATTTGGTGATATTAACTTAATGTTAAAATTAATTAAACATTTAGACTGCTACAAATTTGGAAGTTCAAACACAATCTTTGCCAGATTAAATCACTCTTAAACCGTCTAATAATTATGTCTGAGCAGCTAAACTAGGAACCGAGGTTATGCTGTGCATCCAGCACAATAAACTTTGTTGTGCAACCAAATGAATTCATTTCGAGACTCGTTTTGATTATCTAAACTGTTCACATTTTAGAATATATCGATTGAAACATACCTACAAAAAATCAAATTAATCATATATCATTAACCTTTTCATCTACTTCAAATTTTTATTTATTTTTTTGTAGATACAAATGCTATACAATAAAATGATTAATGATATCTGACTAATTTAATTTTTTACAATATATTTTATTTAATATATTGTAAAATATGAACAACTTAAATTATCAAAACAAATTTTGAAATAAGTCCATTTAACTATAAAAACAATACATAGGGTGCCCGATGCATTACAGGATCCATCACCCCCTAAACGAACATTGCAAGTTTATTAGAAGCTAAAAATATCACAAGTTTATTAGAAGCTAAAAATATTACATTAAATTTCAATTATTATTTTATATGAAAGTACACATCATTGAGGAAATATAAAATTATTTTATAATTTATTACTTTTACTACACTCATTAACCCAATTAGTCAATTGTCACAATGATGCCCCCAAAGACTTGGCTAGAAAATAATAGGAGATGCAAAAACTAAGATTCTGTATCTATCATAAAATTGTCAATGACTCGCGAATCCATCAACAATCCGAGTCCAGATTCTCTACTTGTATTCTTTCTATTTCTTCTTACTTGTAAGAGTAAAGATGTATTCTAAAATAATTTAAGGATCTAAATCTAAAGATATACAAAAAAAATTTAATATATAATTAGATCTGTACCGTTAAATTATCTTAAAAATACACCTCAACCATTACACGTAAGAAGAAAAAGAAAGAATGCAAGGAGGGGATCCTCATTTCCACAATCCATTCAACGCCTTTTCTTTTATGTTTTTTTTTGGGGTGGTAGTTTTTGGCTTTTTTACCGTTACTCTACAGCCGCCAAAAACCCAGACAACCCATCTTGGCCGTCCGATTTAAAAATCCAGAAGTAATTGGAGGGTCCCAATCTATGGTGGAACCCACATAAAGCAAATTCCAAAGGGCAAGAAAACGAGCCAGCGAGTGTGTTTCTCTTCTCACCCACACCACCTATTCAATGGCCCTCACAACTTAACTTTGAGTCCACCCAAAGGGATTAGGATTCCACATGGGTAGTGTTGTTTTGTTGTAATTGGTCTTCTCAATCTTTCATTAATGGTGAATCTTTGATCAGGTTCTTTCTTGTTGTTGCTGTACTTGTTTCCTTTGTCCTTCAATTTGTGTTTCTTGTTGGAACTTGTTACTTGTGGGTGTTTCTTTCTTTTCTTTGAATTGGGTTCTCTACTCTGTGATTGATTTTCAGACCCTTTCTTGATGAATTTGGATCTGGGTTTGGGTGGTTGTTCTTGTTTTGTTTGTCTTTAATCTTCTTCTTGGTCTTCAGGCTTGTCGGTTTTTATTATTTGTTTGAATTAGGATTCCACATGGGTAGTTTTGTTTTGTATTTGGTCTTTCCAATCTTGCATTGATGGTGAATCTTTGACCTGGGTCTTTGTTTTTCAATTTGTGTTTGTTGTTGAATTTGTGAGTCATTCTATAATTTCTCTGAATTGGGTTCTCTGCTCTGTGATTGATTTTCTTTTCATGATGAATTTGGATCTGGGTTTGAGTAGTTTTCCTTGTTTTGTTCCTCTTTAATCTTCTTGTTCTTCAGACTTTAGGGTTTTTGTTGTTTTCATCAGAACCTTCTCAATTCTACATGGATCCTGATCTGGTTTTGTGTTATAATTCTGGGTTTTCTTTGCTGATCATTGAACTTGTGTAATTTCACTGTTTCTGTGAATTTTTATTGAAGTAGTGAGTGGTAATCTCTGGGTATGCTTGCTCCAGGCATGAACTTGATAACTACAATTATTGGGTTTGGAATGAGTGCCACTTTCATTGTGTTTGTCTGCACCAGACTGATCTGTGGGAGGATTAGAGGCGTCGGCTCAAGGCAAATGTTCGAGATTGAGTCTAGGATTGATCTTGAACAGGTAGATTTGTTTTTCCAGACTGAATTTGACTCTCCATATGGATATGTGGTTTATGGGGTTGGTCATGTTTTTTTGATCTGTTTCTGTTTGATTAAAGTTCCCAATGATCAGTAAGTCTCAAACATTATTATTTATATGGTTGTTATTAGGATTGAATTGTAGATTTACACTTCAATAGGTTTGTCTCTTTGCATTGGATAGAAAGTTATGATTTGTTGCAGACAATTATTGATGGATTGCAAAGACCGTGTGTTCACTTTAGTTTGTTTTTTATGCACGTCATTGTTAATGGATAGATTGTGAAGTTCGATTTGGTAGAGGAAGATTAATGTACATAGTAGAAAGTATGTAGTTGCAAAAGAGGGGGATGAATACAGCACTTGGGCAAAAAGGTCGTTTGGTGTCATCTTCATTTTCTGTTTTCTCCTTTTATTTTCTGGAAAACATGGAATACTAATCTGGAGAACTAATTCCAAAATTTATTTTTGAGAAAATTTTCTCAAAAAAGCCCACTTTTAGGTACATCAAAAATTGTTTTCGAAAAAAGTTTTGCATAAAAATGAAAATGTTAGATCTTTTTGAACTTTTTATTATTTTGTTCTGCAAAACACAAAACACACACACAAAAAGGAAAATGGAAAACAAAAATGATGAAAAAGAATACAATCCTAACATGATTACCCATATCTGACTATTGCTGGTTGGAGTTCTCCATCATAAAACAAATTTGACCCTGCAAGAGTTGTCTCCAGTGGTTAAAGAGTTGAATATGATAGCTCAACTATGGGTAATTCTTGGAGGTCTCAAGTTTGACTCTCAACAGGGCTCAAAAACATATGAGCTTAACCAATGCATGTGGTTTGCAGGTGATTGTGTGTATCAGAGTTTATTCATAAAGCCTTGTATTGAATGACAGAGTAGGCTGTCATAAAAATAAAAATAAATAAATAAATAAAACTTAAAAATATCTGACTATTGCTTCTTCATTACTAAAGATGTGTTACTGCTTTGTACAAATTCAATGATTTCAAAAACTGTTGAAATCTTTTAGCTCATCCCAGCTAGCATTTAGCTAATTCTCATCTGTTTTCTTCTTTATCATAAGAAGTCATTGCATATTTGAATTTTAACTGTTCATCCTTTTCTTGACAGCCAGAACATCAGAATAGCGGCCTTGAACCAGTGGTTGTTGCTGCAATTCCCACATTGAAGTTCAACTGCGAGGCTTTCAGTTCCATGCAAGATGCACAGTAAGTGCATTCACCTATCTTGTTGGCACTAATTGAACTTAAGTGCATTCACCTATCTTGTTGGCACTAATTGAACAAGGACTAACTTTGATTCACAGTATGCAAATATTTATCAAAAAATAGAACCTATAAAAGAAGGCTTATTTTTGTCTTTACCTGACTTTTTTAAAAAATATATATTATTTTTTTGGTTGGATCGTCTAGTTAACATCTTTTGACTCAAAAGTGTTCTCTAAATACAAAAAATGCCTAAAAAATAACACAACTTAAGCTGCAGCCAAAAGCCCTTGCATTTTTCATTTTTGTAATGGCTTTGCCAAATAATATGCACACATAATTTACTAATTTTTACAAAGAATTTAGGGTGCCCTTGTTGCACAATATTTTGTAAGACCAAGGAGTCAATGACATCTTGGAGAAACAATACAGACCCATAAAAATTTCAGATAGGTGTTCAAAATGTTGTGCTGATAGCATTGCATTAATTCTAGATGTGACCACATTATATCAGGATGAATCCAGTGTCTTTTTGTGTCCAAGACTCTTAGAAACCCTAGAATGAATCTGGTGGAAGTTTGAAGCATGAAACCGATGATCATAAGATCGGGTCTTGAAACATGAAGCATTGTTATTCACCTTCAGCCATGGTCTTCTACTCGCTGCACAAGACTGTAATGCCCTCCCTCTTTAGATGGGATTAAGAGAATATTTGTGAAAGTAGAGACCTAGCCAATGCCATCCTATAATGAGTGATTCTTAAGTTCTTCCCATCATAGAAATGGACCTTCGTCACAACCTTAATCCCATAGAAACCCAATCACTGGCCGCTTGATGGGATCATTGGTATGTCTGAATGTATCAAGCAACAACCAATTCGTTTTTTTCACAAACCAAAACAATTGGCTTATGTGCCCACACACATGGAAAATTCTAACATCCAACACTGACACACTGCATTCTAGACACTTCTCGATGAATTTTTTTTGAGTCTGTATCATATATTTGAGGTACGGGTTGATTTACTCATGATTTGCAGGTGCACAATATGTTTAGGGGAGTACCAAGAGAAGGAAGTGCTGCGAATCATGCCCAAATGTGGCCACAATTTCCATCTCTCTTGCATTGACATATGGCTACGGAAACAGGCTACCTGTCCAGTTTGCCGGCTGCCCTTACAAGACTCCTTCGAAACAAAACACATAAGACTAGCAGCATTTGATATTGCCCATTCTGTCAATAGCCCCGAGATTTCCATTGATCATTCTCAACAATGGTTGTTACCCAGTACTAATGAACATTCAGAGGGAAACGGTAGTAGTAACCAAGGAGGGAACTCTGAATCCACAAGTGGAAACCGGGAACTTTCTCCTCCTGAAGAAGCAGAAACTAGATAAATGACAAACAAACACCAGCAGGCGCGTTTCCGAGCCAATTATTGCCTTCACTACTTGCTTTTCGTACTTGTGATTGTTGGGAAATTTTTGGAAACATGGAGTTCAGTCATGATCTATTAGAAATCGCTGCACTGAAAGTGAAATGGGATTTGAGTCCTCAGAATTCGAAAGTTTAATGCTTTGATCTCCTCAGAGAGTTTGTGAAGGGTTTCAATTATACCGGGCATGTTATTTAAGCACACAACCTGATTTCATCTCATAGGATGTTATAGTTAAGTTATTATTGTTTATAGAGTGTTTTTGTAAAGTACTTTGAATTTGTTTATATGTTACAAAAAGAGCAGAACATGTCATTTTTCCTAGCATATATTGCTTTTGAGTTTCACCAATAGTTGTTCATCCGCAAAATTGCTTAAAAATAATCTAAAAATTTATTAAAAGTTGTTGAGGAAACACCGTAATACTTCCAATCGAATGCCAAATTACCAGATTTATAATACTAGACTATTTACAACACTCAAAATTTAATTTTCAAATTCTTGAAAATAGAATGAGTATTTTGAGAAGGATTTTATTATTCATTTTTAGATTTTAAAAATAAAACTCAAACCAAAAATAACGATAAATTGACCAAGTTGTAAAATGAATTAAATTTACAAAACAAAGTTGATATATATATATATATATAGGCCTTTTAACTTGTACATTAGTGTACTAAAATCTAATCAAGTATATATATTTCAACTTATCTTCTTCTTTTTCAAAAAATTTAACATAAAAAACATTAAGGTAGCGTTTGGTAACGTTTATGTTTTTGATTTATGTTTACAAAAATTTTATAAATTAATTTTTGTTTATTTTTAGAAAAACATAAGTTATAAGGATAATGTTTCAGAGCTCGAATCTTCTCCCCCCTAATCCCTCGAATGCCCAAAACGACGTCGTTTTGGGCATTATTCCCTTTTTCTTCGTCTTCTTCATCATGCAATTGAAGCAGAGGAGAGGAGAGAGAGAGAGAGAGAGAGGAGGCGGTCTGCCTCCGCCTCACTGCCGTCAGCCCTCTACTCGCCGATCGTCGTGGCCCCACCTCTGCCGATCGTCGTCGCAGCCTCTGCCTCGTAGCCCCCGCACCTCCTCCGCCTTCTCCTCCAATCCTGTTGGCCCCCTCCAATCCTTCCTCCTCCTCCTCCTCCTCCTCCTTCTTCCTCTATTTTTCTTCTTCCTTCTCTCATCTTCCTTCTTCTGCTAAAAAAAAATAAAAAATAAAAATAAAAAACGGCATTGTCGCAGAGTTAGGGGGATTCCGGGGGGGAGTTTTCGAGCTCCCTAGCACGGTCCAAGTTATAAATGCGTTTGGTTTGAATAAAACATTTGAAAAATTTAAAAACATAAACTAAAAAATATGTTTGTTCAAGTCTAAAATATTTATTTATTTATTATTATTTATGACAATGGAATCATACACATTATAATTGAAAAAAATTAATTGGAAAAAAATTAATTGAAAAAAAAAATTATTAGTTAAATTTTTAAATTCTGTTTAAAAACTAACGTAAACTCATTTTTTGAGTTTTTTTTTTTCTCAAATTTATAAACTAAGACAACCATTTATAAACTAAAAAAATTATCAAATAAATTTTTATGACAGTTTTTAAAATTTTTGTAAATATAAGTTAAAAATTGAAAATGAAATGATTACCGGCAATGTTTCATTTTCTTATGAATCAATAAGAAAAAAAAAAAAGTACTGAAATAGCTTGAAATATTACGAAAAGAGCTGTCAGAATAATTTTTCTAAATATTTTTTATTTTTATTTTTTGGAAAAGTGGTTTTTTAAACAAAAAATCAAATACCACGGAGGATAGTGGCCTAGGCCAACCGCTTACTTAACAGGAGGTTTTGGGGACGATACTCGGTTGCAGTTGTAGATGTATTGTACTTTTGTCACAGAATAATTTGGAACGCCTAGTGTGGCGGAATAATTGGCTCGCATCAGTGCCCGATGAGGGTCCTTTTCTTTGAATTAAATTAAATTAAATTTAATTTAATTGACAATCAATTACTTCGGATTAGGGGGACGAGGGGTCACTGCTGTGCGTGAAGCACAGCAGTAACTGTGGTGCCGCCATTTGAGGTGTAATTTGGCCTTATTTTTATGATCCAAACCGTCCATTTTGTAGGGTTTGTTGAGTACCAAAAAATCATATTAATCGGATATCAAAAACTATATGATCGAATTGCATATTATTTATGTTATTTCTCAAAATAAAACTTATTATTCATTTTTTTGGTTATCGATCATATAGTTTTTGATATCCGATTAATATGATTTTTGGTAGGCATGAAGTACTCAACAAACCCTACAAGATAGACGGTTTGGATCATAAAAATAAGACCAAATTACACCTCAAATGGCAGCACCACAGTCACTGCTGTGCTTCACGCACAGCAGTGACACCTTATCCGGATTAAGGCCTGCAAAAGTAATGACAACTTATATTTTTTTGGAAAATGAAAAATCCTCCTAAAAATATTCTCCTTAATTCTCCTAATTTTTAATTTGGGCAACTGTTTTTTTTTTTTTTTTTTTTACTTGAAATGGAAATTGTGGGGATTCGGGCCCCCGGATTCGGGGGATTTCTCACGGCCGTATTTTTTTTTTTGTTAAAAAATAAAAAATTAATAAAATCTCTCCCTCCAACAATATAATAAGAGAAGTCTAAAATATTTTTTTATTAGCTAACGTCCTACAACATTTTCACATAAAAAATTTGACTTAGAAAAATTTTATCCGATTTAGAAAAATTTTGACCCCAGCTCAGAGAAATTTCGAAATTTCTTTGGTAAATCAGTGAAATTTCTCTGAGTCGTGGCAAAATTTCTTTAAATCGAATAAAAAATTTTTGAATCGAATTTTTTCTATAAAAATATTAAAAGATTTTAAATACTACAAAACTATTATATGTGTTTTATATTATAAAATTCTTCTAATATCACGATGTTAAAAAAAAATTCTCAACAAATCAAATTTTTAAAAGGGGTAATTTTTCTCCGGTCCTTAATCGGATTGGACGTTACTATTTGGTCCGTGAGAGTCTACTATAGGTCTCGTTTTGATAATCTGAACTATTTAATGTGTAAAACTTTTTTTAAGCGGTTCAGATTACTACAAAACTGATTTGCACACAATTTCGAGCTACCAAACAAAACCCAATCCGTAATAACCTTTACGTACTAAGCAGTACCATCCTATCCGACTATGGACCGGAGGCAAGGTTCTTCCTTTTTAAAAACGACACACAAACAGGCCTAAAATTCGAAAGTTGGCGTCGCTCGAGCACTCGCCACCGACGAGAGGAGAGAGAGAGAGAGAGAGAATGGTAGCACAAGGGGGAGTGATTTCCACGAGCTCTTGCTTTCTTTCTCTGCCTCGTCACTGTCGACCCTCCTCTACCAAACCCCCACGATTAGCTTGTAATTCCTCTGAAACTACTATCTATATTTCTAGCTGAATTTCATGTCCTGCTTTATGTATTGTGAACTTAATTTATGGGTTTTAATTGGATTTGATTTCTATGGTTAAATTTTTAGCTGCACTTGGTTCCAATTGGTGGATTTTTTAAGTTAACCCATCATTCATGGGTTTTTGTTGTTTGTTTGTGTTTTTGTTTTTACTTATTTGCTTTCAAATTGTTCATGACTAACTGTTTATGGTAAATTTACTCTGATTTATTAAAACTGAAAAGACAACATTTCATGGATGCATTAACAATTACCCATTATAGGTATGATGCTTCTATAATTATAATAGTTGTAGAAGTCATCTGAAAGTATATTTCTAGCTGAATTTTCATACCCTATTTTATGTATGTTTCTCAAATTCTTGATGTTATTGAGGAACCTGATTTATGTGTTTTGATTGGCTTTGATTTCTAATTTAGCTTATTGTATTCGATGTTAGTTTTTGGGCTCTATTGGGTTCCAACTGGTGAATTTTAGGGGATAACCCATATTCATGTAATTTTTGTTTTGTTTTGTTTTTTGTACTCATTTTTGCTTATAATTGTTCCTGACTATCTATGATGCCAGTCTTGGATTTGAAGAGACTAACCATCATTTCATATGATGTCTTCATAATTTTTTTAAGTCCATGCTTACTGTAAATATTGATTAAAACTGGTATGGGAACATTTCATGGATATATAGCAATTACCCATTTTATATATGATGCTTCCATTATTATGATAGTTGTCTAAATTTGAATGGCCTATTCACTGTTACTTAAAGGGATGGAATGAAGAACCTCTCCAATGGAGCAACATATTGTAGCCATTTTTATGAAAATGGTGAGTGCATCTCAAAAGAACACAGTGAAGTGTTGAGCTTTTGTCTAAAAAATACCTTAAAATGACCGGAAACAATAACAAGTATGGATGTCACAACTCCATTCCGCCCCTAGTAGAATGGTGCCGTGATGGTCAGTAATCCAAGATTACCGAAGGCCAACTTTCAAAATTCACACACACAATCAGAGTATAAATATATGGGGCTCACAAGTGCGGAAGCAATACATATAAATCTAATTAGTCCATAAGAACTGTGCATAAGTCAAATGGAATGGCATACATCTTTTCATAGCTTTACAACTTGAATACAAACAAAATGAAGTACAAAAATACAATTTTCATCTTGATCAAAAGGTTTCTCGAGCCGACATAACAAAATACATGAAGTACAAGTTAAGAAGCATAATCTTCAAGATTGCCGACATAAATATTGCCAACGTAACATGCATCAAACATCATCTTGCAAATAACACATCTCGGCGTCACCGCCTTCATGCTTGTTACCTACATATATATATAGAGAGGGTGAACTTGGATACTCAGTGAATGGTATAAGTAATAAAGGGTTAAATGAATGATTCCCGAGGTCCTTGTCAAAACAATACATATATCATAGCTTGTTCAAAACATGTACTTGGCATAACTTGTATCAAAACATGTACTCGAGCTTTCAAATCTTGCTGGGATGTTTAATAACATCTACTTAATACTTGGGGTGATGACATCCCGGACAAAACAAGGGAATAATCGACCTGGAATCGATTAGACAAATCCACCCGTTCATAGACCGTTGGTGGGGCCATCCGTTCACAGACCATCGATGGCAGAGATCTCTCAAAACAAGGGTGTAGTTGCATTATAGTCCCCTGGCACTAAGGACTTTCAAGACAAGGGTACCGTTGCATTATAGTCCCCGGCACTAAGGACTTTTCCCGAAATGTCATCAAAACAAACTTATACTTGATACACAAAATAGGGATAATCATTCATGATCAAATACTGTTCCAAAACAAGCAAAACAAAGCTTTCATCAAAACATTGTAACATAACTTTATTAAAAATACCACTCACTTAGTTCTTGGGACGTCGGGATCAAGCAAAGACCCAAGCCCTACAAACACATGGCAAGGTCCACTGAATGCACTTCAAGAAGAGAAGATGAGATGCTCAAAGACAGTTATGAAATGCATTCCTAGAACAAGCTTTACATGAATGTAAATGATCTTGGAAAAACATGCTGGAAGTTAAAACACTGTTTTTCATCTGGGGAAAACATGCTGGATTCTTCTAGGGAAAACATGCTAGGTACCAACCAAGTCCTGGAATGGATGCACAGGGATGATCTAGGCTAAAATGACCTAGCTAGGTGAACTCAGGAGGCCTTGGCTGAGGTCCCACACCTCTTGGCTGAGGTGTGGTTACCTAGGCTTCGGTGTGCACCTCTCTGCCGAGGTGTTACAAGATGCCGGCAAGGGTGTACCATGGTCGGCCTAGATGATGAACATCTCGGCCTAGGTGATGCAGTGGTTAGCCTAGGTGTGCATGCAAGATAGATTAAGGTGCAAATGATCATGCAAGGTAGGCCAAGGTGAGATACGATGCTTGGCCTAGGTGTGTGATCTAGGTAAGAGTGGTCTCGGTGATCACACCTAGGGAAATGAAGTCTGGAAATCTGGGTTTCCTCCTTAAAGAACGTGAAGAACATGAACATGAAGAACATGAATGCTAAAATCATAACTTCTTTATCTGAGATTTCATGAGATGAGTTCGAAAATATGAACCTGGATACCCATACTTGAAGATCTTATGAAAACAAACACAAAAATATGGATCTTGATACAAGCTTTTAGATCGAAACATGGTTTTTTTCTTGAAGAACACAAGAACATCATTTTTTCTTTCTAAAACCAACTTTAAATCAATGCATGACTCATGAATAATGCTAGATCATGCAATGCAATCGGATCAACATAAAGAATAACAAGAGTAGATCAAGAATCTAACCTCAAAACACGAATCTAACGATTTAAACTCTAAGGATCAAGCTTGGAAATCGACCTCTCTCTCAAGAACTCCTTTCTCCTCTTCCTAGAGCTTTTCTCTCTCTACAAAGCAAAGATATGACCAAATGATATGGGTTTCTCTACTGCCAGCAGACTTAACCCTCTGCTGGGACACGTGGCAACGTCAGATTGGATCTCCTCAAAAAGGTGACTGATTGACAAGACAAGAGCATGACAAAGGATGTACAACAAGCAAGGTGACATGGGCACTCCGGCAGGTAATGATCTCGGCTAAGGACATAGGCTTCGGCAAGTAAGGTCTCAATGATCTCGGCTAGGAAGGATAACACTTGGCCAAGCTGTGCCACACCTCGGCCTAGATGTGTCACACCTCGGTCTAGGTCATTCTAGTCCCAGAACAAGATCACTAGGTGCAAGGGTTAAGGATCTCGGATGCCTAGATGATAACATCTCAGCCAATATGCCTAGGTGATGGTGGAGGTCAACCAAAGTGGTTCCAAGATGGTCCAAGGTGTAAGAGGTTCAACGGTGTGACCTAGGCTTGAGATGACCTAGGCTTGGCATAACCTAGGCTTGAGACAGCAAGGAAGGAACAAGGCATGTATACAACACTTAGGCAAATCACATAAGCACAAAATAAGACAGGGACCTTTACTTAGGCAAAACAAGTTAAAGTCTACAAATGCAAGCTTAACAAGACAAAATCATGCAAATGCACATAAACATGACTAAGACAAGAATGTGGGTTATTACAATGGAATTTCACTATTTTTCCATATGGTTCCATTTACTTTGATGGAGTTTTACTTTGAAATGCTCCGTAAAAAGTGAACGGGCCAATTAGATTCAAGGGTCCAATCAAATCGTGCTATTGAATCATTATTGTGCATTTGTTCATTGTACAAATAGGTCTAAACCATTGTAGTTTGATTCATGGGGTTCATGGGGTTTCGTTTGTTATCATGCAGCATTGATATGTTTATGTACTTGTTGAGTTAAAATATTTTATGAAGATTTGAACCATGATGAAGTGGATATGTGGGATTTAAAGGATGATAAAACCTTGGTTTGTTGAGACTCCAAGTTTTTTGTCCCCTACTAGTTTCTTAGAGGGACTTTATATTTGGATTGCATTGATGTTTTCATTGGTTTTGGTTATTTGGCAGTGGTAGCCATGAGTGATGATCCAATCCGTGAATGGATTCTTTCAGAAGGAAAGGCCACAAAGATTATAAGAATTAGTCCTGTTGGTGGTGGTTGCATCAATCTTGCCAGTCGTTACGACACTGATGCTGGTTCTTTCTTTGTTAAAACAAACAGGTATATTAGTTGCTGTTCAGATGATTGATTCATATTTGGCTTTAGAGACAATTGCCAAATTGTTATGACCTGGTTTGGACTTACTGTGACATTTGATATTAGAGTATCAAATTGTTGATGGAATCATAGGATATAAATGATTACTTCAATTAAGATTATGTATTGGCAAAGCTAGTACATTTTCATCTTCAATTATGCCAAATGAGCTCTTACCTATGAATCATGGATACTTTTAAAAGGGATTCATATCCATATTGGGTACAGATACTCGTGGATACATATCCGATACTTCCTAAACGGATCTAATACTTGACATTAATTTTGAGAAGTATTGGATACTTTTCGGACAAATGTTGGTCACATTCCAAACTATTATGAAATTGAAATTGTAATAAGTTTTTCATATTATTACAGTATAATTGTTAGGATAATAACAAGAATAGTTTTTCAATATTTTCTTATTTTTGAAGAAGAAAATAGTGGGATTGAATTAGTACTCTACTCTTTCAGATTTTATCAAATTAGTGTATCCACTATAATAAAAAATAAAAAAAAGTAAAAAGACTGTTGGCTCTTAAACTAATAACTAATTCCTAGAGTATAATCTTGAGTTCATGTATAATATAATGCTAAAAATTATATATATTTTTTCAGATTTTGTTATCCATATTGTATCATAGCCGTATCCATGCTTCATAGGCTCTTACCAATATGCACAATTCTTCCTTTTTTTGAATCATGAAGAGAGTATTTGGTATACTTACCTGACCAAGATGCTCTTTAAACAATGAATCAGGAGTATTGGACCATCAATGTTTGAGGGAGAGGCTTTGGGTTTAGGTGCTATGTATGAAACCAGATCAATCCGTGTGCCAAGACCATATAAAGTGAGAAAGTCTCCAAACTATACAATCCATTGTCTTACTATTCACCAATTCTGAGTTCTAAAATTAATGTTAAGACCTTTGGAAACTTATTTATTTTCAAATGCATTGTAGGTTGGAGCCCTACCAACAGGTGGTTCATATATTATCATGGAATTTATTGAATTTGGTGTATCTAGAGGCAATCAGGTGAATGGTGAAAATCTTGTGTGAGTCTTGATGATGGTGGTAATGGTTTTGTGTTTAGTTGTTGACCATTTACTGGTCCTCTCAGCCTGTTTTAGGGAGGAAGCTTGCTGAAATGCATAAAGTGGCAAAGTCAGAAAAAGGTTTTGGTTTTGATGTTGATAATACCATTGGCAGGTACATTGTACTGGATAATCACTATCATCTCTCTCTCTCTCTCTCTCTCTCTCTCTCTCTCTCTCACACACACACAAACACTTGCAGATGGGGCTTGTGAGTGAGAGTTTTCTTCAATAACTTCTGAAATTGTGACTGTGATGGTTGAACTATGATGTCTGTGTTTATCATCTCTTTTTTGATTTCACTGAGAGGCATTTTAAGATAAACAATAGATGTAACTACTTGTTTGCTTTTAGTGAATTCATTTATTTTCTTGTAGTACTCCACAGATAAATAATTGGACGTCGGATTGGATTGAATTTTATGCAAAGCATAGATTGGATTACCAACTGAAGTTGGCACGAGATCAGTATGGTGACTCCACCATTTATGAAAAAGGTAATTGTCTACTTAACAAATCAATATCTCTGTGAAAAGGGTTTCATGCCATATCATACTTTTAGGACCAAGGGTGTTAGGTGTGAGTGAATGAACTAAATAAACTTGGACACTGCATTAGGTGAATGTTATAAATAATCAGGTTTTTCAAATTGATTTTGTTTTTCCATATATCCTTGCTTCAATGCTAAAACGATCAAGTGAGTTTTGTCGTAAGATTATTTTAGCATTATAGCGTATGGACTGTTGCAACTTGCATTAGTTTTCTCTTTAAACTAAAAAATTGTGACCATTGGTCCATTGCATTTTCACATATATACAGCTTAAAACTAGTATAAAAGTAGGATTTTTCTTATTAGATTCCCTATATGCTTCATTTTTAACTCCTATCCTATGTACGAATATATCAAGAACTTCAAAATGTATAGCATGCTGGATCCTTGCAATATGTTCTTACTAAGTGAAAATAAATAAATAAATATTTCTTTATTCTATGACAAAAAAGTCTATATACGGAGCTTAAACCAAAATAAAGAGAATTGCATATGTGACAACAATGAGAAACATTGTTGCTTGAAAGTGGGAATGTGTAGGAATACACAGGGAATAATGAGGCCTCAGTTTAAAAAGAATTTGCTAGTTGGACATCAGAAGTTTTAGACAAAGGCATTAAATTGAGTATTTTCTGGTTTGTCATATTTAACAGGTCAAAGACTGATCAAGAATATGGGTCCTCTCTTTGAGAATGTTGTTATAGAACCGTGCTTACTACATGGAGACTTATGGAGTGGGAATGTCAGCTCTGACAAAGATGGCGAGCCTGTCATACTTGATCCCGCGTGTTATTGTAAGTTCAAGTTGGTTTATTTTATCAACAAAAAAAAAAATGGTTCAGATTGCAATACCATTTCATTTCTGGGTAGGTTTGTCTGTAAAAATCGTGTTCTGCTTTAAATTTTTGTCATTACATGTTAATAAGGATCTCAAAGGCCTACTGGTCCTTTAAGAATTTAAAGTGTATGCAAATAAGAGTGGTTGACGGTTTTGCATAAAGTTTGGTAGTGCAATTTTAACGGTTTGAAAGTTATTGAGGCAAGCCGTTTAGCTGAGAAAGGTGCTGATATTGGAATACCATCTAATGACTTATTTAAAATATTATAAAAAAAAAATGAAATTTCAAAATTTTATTGTTGCCCCAAAAAAGAGAAAAATATATGAAAATGAGGAGTGTTCTTTATTTATTTATTTACTTATTTTCATTTTTTTCCTTCAAACTAGTTTTCAGTTTTTTTTTTTTTTGGGGGGGGGGGGGGAGAGAGAGAGAGAAGAAGAAGAAAAAGAAGAGAGAAAACAGATTTTAAGGTAATGCCTTCCCAAAATCTCAAGTGCCCAAGAGGATGGAGAAACTTCCTTATCCCTTCCAATTATTGTGTCAAATTTTAAGAATCAATTTTCATATTTTCAAAGAACTCATTATTGCACTTTTGAACAGTAGCGTACACTTTCAAGTTGGAAATTTTAATAAATTAGCTTCTTACTGCTTTTTGAAGCATAAACTGCATTGATGCTGAGAATCATTTCATTTTTCCTAGATGGGCATAATGAGGCAGAATTCGGAATGTCATGGTGTGCTGGATTTGGGGGAGCTTTTTACAATGCCTATTTTGAGGTATCCTGGTTTCCATATGGTTTGAAGTTTTTCAATTGAGTTGATGTTTTTGCGAGATCAATCACATCCTTACTGAATCCAACTTTCATTTAATGATAGGATGATTAAAAATCAGCATGATTCCAAAGTTATATATGTTAGAATTATGCTTGAGTTAACCAATCATCTTTTTAATTAATTTTTTATTTTAGTTTTTGGAAATGATGATCATCATAATTTAAATGCATCTCATGCCTCCATTAAAATTGAGAACAACAAAGTTATACCAAGATACACACCCGTAAAAAAAACAAAAAATAAAGATAACAAGGGGTAGAGAAATACATGAGAGAGAATAGAGAGAGATAGTATAAATTATAAGAGCAGATTTTAGCAAAATTAAACATTTATAGTGACAAATTGTAGGGATTTTGCTGAAAAGAAAAGATGAGGTATAAACATTTAGAGGAGGGGCATGCTTGAAATTTAATATTTATCAATTAGAGGTAAAATTGCAATTTAAAAAAAATCGAAGGGGGCACAAGCCCCTGTATCCTCAATGTGGCTCTGCCACTGGTTGTATGCTACATTTTTTGAAAATTTCCATCTCGACATATTCGTGTCATGTTCCTGCTACATAGTTTCCAAGCTTTTCACATCTGGAACAATGCAATTGCCTTCTTTTGTCTTGGTTATCAATCTAAATCTCTTTATTTTCTTTTCTCAGGTGATGCCCAAACAACCGGGTTTTGAAAAGAGAAGGGACCTTTATATGCTCTATCACTACTTGAATCATTACAATCTTTTCGGTTCTGGTTACCGATCATCTGCCATGTCCATAATCAACGATTACCTACGGATGTTAAAAGCTTAGACAATAGCCTAAAAACTTTGTATTGTTGGTTTTACAATGTTCTTGTCTCTCTGTACGTGCACTTGTTTACTGAAGCTCTGTAAATATTTTAAACTGTGTTGATACAATAATGATGTTGAGTCCTGTGCTTTGTATACAAGTTTGTATTTTTGGGTTGAGCAGTCTCAGACACTCATTTTGCATTGTTGTTTATATGATTGTCGTTTATTAAAATGTCTTGCACTGTCAAAAGGCTGTGAGTAGATTAGTATGGTTTTACTTTGTTGCTGCAAAGCAAATTGTGATCAGATTATACCAGTAGCCTTTATAGTTTGTCTATTGTATCAATTTAATTCTTGTAATTCTAATTGCATTGGTTTTATCTTGAATTTTTCATATTGCATCAATTTAGTCCAACTATAATGCTCTTATAGAAATTGGATTGGACAAAATAGTTCATCCACTCTTGTCAAAGTCATTGAATGGTTAGCATCTAATTTAAAACGATCCATCCCTTTTGCTAATTGATCATTTTGTCCTTGATATTTGTTCAATTTTTTAATTGGAATAAATTGACACAATATAAAAATTGAACGAGTGAAACTGATACAATTAGAATTAAAATGATCAAATTGACACACAATTGACAAATTATACGAACCGTGGGCATAATTTTTCCAAAAATTACCTTGAGTTGGCAAGTTTTCAAAGTCATTAGTAAAATGGATTCAAGATCTACCAGAGCAAGCACCAAACCAACAATAACAGAACAAAAGCTCTCTTGTCCAAATCCAATTTCAGTCATTCATACACAATCCCATTAGTTTCATGTATATCATGTACCAGCTTCTGTGCAAGTTCAAGTCCAAACCATGTCAACTTATTTACAAAAACTGTTAATCAAACCTACTCCAATTCCAATATCACGGAAGCCATGTTGACATCCAACTGCAGATTAACGACTGCTTTGCCACTTCCAGCAAAAGATCAATCAGTATAGGTGAAAAGGGAATCGTCAAAATCAACGTTCCATAAGATTTGAGGACTTATGCTCTTCCATGTTTCATTCAACAGAACATCCATTTCATTTTCTGCCTTGAAATTGTCAAATTCAACTAGTATTGACGGGAATGGTGGTAAAGAAGACTGTTGTTGTGGAATGCCATCAATGGACATTGAAGGGTATTGAACTAAGCTTTCATTCCCACTGCCTTGTGCAAAGAGATAAGCCCTGTCTGTTCTGTTCTCATCAATGCCTGAAATACACATTTGGCTAGATTCGACTGACTTTCCATTAGTTGCCAAAGAAGGCTTTTGCTGAGGAATATAATCGATGGATGTTGAAGGGAATTCAACTAAGCTTTCATTCCCACTGCCTTCTGTAAAGAGATAAGCCTTGTCTGTTATGTTCTCATCATTGCCCAAAACACCCATTTGGCCAGACTCAACTGACTTTCCTTTACTTGCCAGAGAAGGTTGTTGCTGAGGAATGTAATCGATGGATATTGAACTAAGAGATTAGCCTTGCATGTTCTGTTCTCATCATTGCCCAAAACACCTATTTGGCTAGACTCGACTGACTTTCCATTACCTACCAGAGAAGGCTGTTGCTGAGGGATATAATCGATCGACGTTGAAGGGAATTGAACTAAGAGATTAGCTTTGTCTGTTCTGTTCTCATCATTGCCCAAAGCACTCATTTGGCTAGACTCGACTGACTTTCCATTACCTGCTAGAAAAGGCTGTCATTGAGGAATGTAATCGATGGAGGTTGAAGGGAATTGAACTAAGAGATTAGCCTTGACTATTCTATTCTTATCATTGCCCAAAACACCCATATGGCCAGACTTGACTGACTTTCCATTACTTGCCAGAAAAGGTTGTTGTTGAGGAATGTAATCAATCTCATCATTGCTTGAAACACCACCCATTTGGCCACACTCGACAGACTTTCCATTACCTGACAACCTATATCCCACTTATGCGCTACAAGTATAAGAACTTGGAGTCTGGTTAGGATTGCTCAATGAGCCTGTACTTTCAATGCTAGAAAGAATGGTTTTGGAGTTAATATTACTGACTAGGCCACTAGGAACATAGCCTAGATCCACTTGAGTTGGGCCTGTCTGTGGAGTGAGTTGTGAAGTTCCAAAATCCAAAAAAATTGTGTTGTTTTGCACTATTGCATCAAGAGAAGATACATTACGGCCATATGGGTGTCCCAAGTTTGATGTACTAGTTGATGCTTCAAGGTGGGGCAAACAAGAGTTGAAGTTTGGTGTAGAATGGCTTTTTGGAAAGAATGCTCCCTTGAAATGAGTTGTTAAGTTAGTTCCATAGTTGGAACCAGTAGACTGCAGCCCTTTTTGAGCTCGCTTCATGCACATCTGGTATTTCTACCAAAAAATGTAAATGTATTTTGTCAATAAAAAATCTAAGATGATCAAGAAAACAGTAACAGAGCCAGGATTTTTGTCTCGGGGGGGTGCAACATTGAGTAGAGGCCTTGTCAAGACCTATCACAACTCAACCGAATTTGATTTTCATGTGGTGGTAGGACAACTAAAGATCAATGTGATGCCAATGTTGTATGTTATATGCTCGAGTTAACTAATTTTTTTTTTTTTTTTTGTTGATTTCCATTGTTTATTTATTATTAATTTTATTTTCTATTTTCTATTTTAGTTTCCAAACATGGTGAGTATCATAATTTAAAATGCAATCATTGTGACCCTGTATAAAATGAAGACAAAATTAATGACACTATTATTATTAAATCCTATTTCGCTCTTCACGCATAATTTAGTAACACTAAATGCTGATAATATTGCATATGATTCTATTTGTCAAATTGTGATTTTGATATTATTATTCCAGATTTCTTAGTAATTAATGACCCTCATGCATCAAAGTTGTCATTAACTTACCCTAAAGACCTGTGTTCTTTGCACATGCCCTACAGAAACTGTGCTTTGTTTTTAGTCTGATATCAAAATGGAGTAATATTCCAATCAAATATCACAAACAGAGTCGAACAATAAATTCAAAAAAAAAAAAAATGATAAATTCTCAAATCTGAACAAGAACAAATCTGCAGATGACTTGCAACATTTTCTCTTGTCAATCTTGGGACATTCATAACTTCAACTATTTTCTTCGAAAAAGCCCCTAAGGTGCAAAAAAAATAAAAAATAATAAAAACATGAGAGAGATTTGGTTTGGAAGGAAGAAAAACACACAAAATAAAAAAGGATGGAAAGAAGAGTAAGTCTACGAACCCCGAAAATAACCTGAAAGTACATAATGGGGCCAGTCTCACGTAAAAACAAAAAACAATAATAAAAATAGTGGGGCTTGCTGACATGTACTTATACACCGCTTTCAGAGTCAATTTCAGGATTTGTAGACTTACTCTAGGAAAAAAAGTAGAATGCAAAAACTAAGAAAAAGATAGAAAATGGTGTCTTACTTTCACGCCCTAACTGTTCAATGGCTTCCAAGAATTTGTGATGCATCCAATCAGTCCAAACAACCCTTTGCTTCCTTTCATTTGGTGAGTCATCTCTCTACCAACATCATTTATGTGTCTTTTCTGGTTCTTTTCGCTTACATGTTTTTCAGTACCGAGTCACTTCACGAAATGATGATCTATCCCCTAAGCTTGCCTCGACTACATTCTCATCTAGTACTGGTGCCCTTTGAGCACTTGTTGCTTTACCTCTCTCTTTTTCATTTTCGCATTGCCAAAGGGTTTTTAAATCATTCACACTTAATGATTTCAAAAAATGTAGTTTACCACCGCCATCGAGGTCCATTGACACAAGTTTTGCATTCTTATAGCGGGACATTGCTGCATTTAACATTTGAAATTAATGAAAACATTTTGTAACGTCCCAAAAATAATTACACTAATTTGACCCAACACAATATACATAAGACAACGTAATCAAAATAATAAGCTTCTATTAACCTGAACTGTTATACAAAAGTGATACATGTGATATACATTCATAAATAGTTCATCCTGAATATATAACATATAGTTACAAGTGGTAAAGAGGAATCAAAGTTAAGCAGATAATTATATGTCTTAAAGGCTTACAACTTTTCAAGACATTGCTTGGTTACAATAAAAGAAAGTCTAACTCTATACAATTTAAACTCTTGGCTATACAAACAAGTACAAAAGTAAAGCTCATGCTCCAAACTCCTTTCGAGTTACTGCCTTGGCGAAGGCATAACATCAACACCTGAAAATGATTTTTCCCAAATAGGATAAGCTAAAACCCAGTAGAGACAATTTAACACAGTATATAGATCTTAACAAAGATATAAGTACAATGTGCATTTGCAATGCCAGTGAGAAAACATTTATATTCTATATCATCATAAAGTACTAAATTGCATAATTCAATAATTTTTCTTTCTCATCAGTTCAAGCTAAATCATTTCATCTCAATTCATGAGCCAATTTCATTATCTTTCAAATAATCCATCTGAGACTACAATTCCGTGGTTCCCAAATAAACACAACCATCACACGAGCACTTCAATTTTTCATTTTACGAAAATTTTGTTTGCGGGATCGGCACCCATATATACGCGCGGTTTCAGAACTTTCATCCAGGACACATAGGCCAACTTAGTTCGATGAAGTCCATTCCCTATTTCCTCCCAAACAATGGAGTACATCCCATTTTTTCTCCCAAACAATCATACATATACAATGTATTTTAAATTTAGTCATATTCAATGACAATCAACAAGTGATTATTTTCAATTTACCTAATCCTTATATGATTTCTACAACAATCATAGCTATCCTCCACCGATAGCCCAATACAGATACTTCTAAACAGATATTAAACCTCAAGACAAATAGTTTATTCAGATTTTCAAAAGGTATAAGATAATATATGTCCAACTCCACCATTAACACCAACATTCATCCAATTTCATATTTATAATACCAATTTCATTTATTTATACAAAATAAATACTTGAACCATTTTAGGTTAACTTCCATCTTTCTCCAAATACCAACCCAAATGCCAAAATTAACAATTGTAACACAATATAACCTCATTTTCAAATCCCATTACTATTTATATTACGTGCACTAGAAACCGCTCTTTTGATTTTACATCCCAAACCCTAGGTTTGTCCAAAATACTCCCAAAACCTATCATTGTTACACAATAACTAGTAACTAAGTTAAAATCCATAAAAAGTGTAGAAAATCCCTACTTCAAAGTTAGGAGATGAGCAAAGCAAGGTAGAAACTCCAATGACGTCAAAACTAAGTTCCAATTGGATCAAAACAGAGCTCTAGGATTGCTCTAACTTTTTCTCAAAGGCACTAGAGTAAAGAACCCAACAAATCTAAGTAAAAATATAGAAAGAATGTGAGTTTTACAGAGAAAGACTCGAGATCTAAGTATTTGGAAAGTTTTAGAGAGAGAGAAAAATGAAAAAGTGAACTGAGAAGTCGTCTTCACGGACTGATATACACACAGTCCGCCAGACACATAGTTCTACTCGAGTGCAAGAAGTGACGCTTGAGCGTAGAATATACACTTTCAGAAGTTTTGTAGACGAAGGATGTCGCTCGAGCGTTCACCCGCTCGAGCGTAAGAAATGCCGCTCGAGCATGGAATACACTCTTCCAATATTTTGCACGTCTGCAAAAAATACTGAGAGTTTGCAAAGCCCGTTTGAATGCAAGAAGTGCCGTTCGAGTGGATGAGCAAAAATCTGGGCAACAAAAGTTTGAAAATCAAGCAACTAGCATGTTCCAAACAAGACCAACACAATCCAAAAACCAAATTTAAGAAAGAATCAGAGGGAAAAGACATGAACAACCATACGAGGCTACGGAATGTGAGTCCAAAATACAAAATGGGTCAGGTCTAAACTAGAAACGCTATACATTTTAGATGAGAAATTTCACGCTAAATGACTTCACAAGATACAGTTTAGCGCTACTAACAAGGCCTATTGACACAAGTTTTGCATTCTCATAAGGGACATTACTACATTTAACATTTGAAAACTAATGAAAACATTTTAGTTGAGAAATAGAACATCAACACTATGTTTGACATGCAACCAACCCCAAGCTATATTCAGCATGTTTGGTTCTAGTTGGGCAAAAATAAAAAACTAAACGATATTTTTGAATTTTCAAAAATTATTTCTGCCCCAAAAAAGAGAGAACCATATAAAAATGATGATTTTTTTTTTCCTTCTCAATTAGTTTTAATTTTTTGAATATTTTTCAAAAAACATATTCTAAAGACGAAGCCAAACAAAGTAAGGTTTCCAAACAATTGATTTGAGTGAATTTAAGGAGGTGATGGAAGAACAACTGATACTGAAAGTAAACATCATACTTACAGATGACAGGAAGATTAAATTCCTTTTCGATGTAGTGAAGGATCTCAAATCCATTTGTATTTGACTGATGAACATCTGTTATAATGGATGGCATTTAAAGCAATGGTTATCCTTTCAAACCTCAAAACTGAGAGACACAGAAAAAAATTTAGATTTAATCAAGACAAAGGACTTTATTGAGAATCATAACCATGGCATCCAAAAGCTTCCTACTCGATCAAACCAAATATAGCCTTGACATCAAACTATAGTCTTACCACGCCATGGTGATACAGATGTTAAGAGATAACTCTATGAACAGTGATAAAAATCTTACAATTTATACAAACAGTATCATATAAGGAACGGAATTTTTTTTTTCCATGTGTAATTCCTATTTAATACCTTCATATTGACTGCAGTGTTGAAGCATCTTAGCCATGATATTGCGATATATAGGATCATCATGCACAACTAATATGCAGATTGCTTTTGTTTCCATAGATTGACTGGTAATTTGAAATAAAGTAACTCTCCTTGTGTCCATGCTTGATACTATAGAGTATATATGTAAAGATGTCTTAATTTGGAGGAAAGAAAGCAAAAAGGAAATCTTTTAAAGATCGGAGAGAAAGAGAGATGCATATAAATGATTTAATTGGACACGTGTGATTTTTCCTCAACCGAATATTTGAGGAATAGGTTGGCTAGGACGTAAGTAAAATATTTTCTAAAAAACAATTTACCTAATATTTTTCATGGAATCTTAATTTTGTTTTTATATAGCCTGCTCTTAATTATGATACATAAAATACAATAAATAAATAAAGGTGTTGCTAATGTGATGTTAACCCTGAAAAATTAAAGGTGATTATTGTAGACAATGGTGAAAGAAAAATGTGAATCGCTAATTATGAGTTTCTCACTTTTTCTTTTCTTTTTTTCATTTTTTTCTTATTTAATTATTTATTTTTATTTTTATGACAAGCTTGAGTTGGTTTGAACCACATCACTAAGGTTTCTATGAAAAACTACGGTTAGCATAATAATTTGTTACATTTCTCCTTTAAATAAATTATTAACAATCTTAAATTCACTGTGGAATCACATTATTTTCTTTTTGGGGTATAAAAAGAAGAAAATATTTAATATTTAATAGGAGATATTTTGATTTCACTGTGAGAATATATTGTATATATGGCATGTTGTGTATATATGGCATGATTGTGTAAATAGAAATTAGTTAGTATTTCCTTTTTCAGTGATAGTATTTCCTTTTTTAGTCATAGATTTAGGGCTATATAAACTGATGAACTCTTTGTAAATTGACACAATTGAATATACTGGAATCATTCAAAAGACCTACATGGTATCAGAGCTAAGTGCGAAACCCTAACAGAAATCGCAACTGGTTCTCTGGTTTTAAGTTGTAGTTTGATAGAGCCTTCTGTTTTTGTTCTCTGACTTTGATTGAGTTCATCCTCTGTCTTATCAAGTTTATGCGATCCATCTGAGTTCGAAGCTTCTAATTCGTGGTCATCGACTATCGTCGATAGTGATTTTCTGGTTTATAGTCTTTGGGTGATTTTTTGAGTCACGTTTCTCAACGAAATCTCTACGTCGGTTGTCGCTGGAGTTCCTACATCAGTTCAGTTGCCTCTCTGGTTTGACTTCATCAGTTCAATTGTCACTGGAGTTTCTTACCTGTTCGCAACTTGGTTCCTTATCGCGACATCTCTCTCTGTTGTTCTCTCTTAGTCGTCACATTTTTCTAGTTCTCTCTCTTGTTCTGAGTCATGATCTGGGTGTTTCTCTTTGACTGTAACGTGGATTGACTACAAGTCTTTCTTATTCTTGTTTAGAGCAAACAAGTTTTTGGATTATTACATTTTGACTACAACTGTAAAAACCTTGTGTTTCTTTGGTTCTGGCATTTTTGGGTTTATAACGTTTTGACCCATCAGTTTGTAGTTTATTACACTTTAGTCCATCAGTTCTTTTTTCGGTCTCTAGTTCATACTAATGTCAAATGCTAAGATTATTAGGTCATTGGCTTCAGATGAGTATGCTTTCTGCCATCAAAGGGGTCATTGGAAGTATCATTATCCCAATAAGGGTGTCTGTCTGCCTTATCTTCTCAACAGTTTCTAATCTAGTTCTGCACCCCTCCTCTAAATATTTTTCAGCCTCCCACTGATTCTACTGCATCTACTCCAGCTCCTGATCCCGACTTGGCTTCCTTGAGTGCTCAGATCAGTCAGCTTCAGCATATACTGTCTGCCTCCTAACCATCCCCGTCTGCCTCCATTGTTTTCTTTTTTCATTCAGGTTTGCTTGGGTCTTCTTCAGGTATTTCTTCGTTTGTCTGGATTTTTGACTCTGGTGACTCTCATCATATGACTCCCCATCTCTCCTTACTTCAAAATTGTATTCCTCATCCGTTTTCTATTACTGTCAATGCTGCTAATGGATCTGGTATATCTGTTGGGTCTATCCTACCGTCTGTTATGTCTGCTATCTCTATTCCATCTGTTTTTTATGTTCCTCGGTTATCTGTCAGTTTATTATCTATTAGTCAGCTTGATACCTCTAGTTTTGATGTTCTATTTTCTTCTTCTATCTGTTTTGTGTAGGATCGGATGTCTAAGCAACAAATTGGGACCTGCCGTAGAGTTGGAGACCTCTATGTGGTGGAGAGCTTGCATCTGCTTATGGCAACCTCTCCGACTACCTTTTCCTCTTTTTATTTAGATTCTCTGTCTAGTCTTTTCTACTTGTGGCATTCGAGATTAGGGTATTTATCTGCTGATCGCTTACGGTCTTTAGCTTAGTCAGGTATATTAGGTAAAGTTTCTCCTAGTGAACTTACTGAATGTCGGGGGTGTAAACTTGCCAAAATGACAGCCTTACCTTTTCATAAAAGTACTTATATATTTGATACGCCATTTTCTTTAGTTCATACTAATATTTGAGGCCCTTTTCATGTTTTCACCAAATGGGGTTCTATATATTATGTGTCATTTGTTGATGACTTCACCTGTTATACTTGGGTTTATCTTATCACTCATAAGTTTGACTTCTACCAGATATACCGTACTCTCCAGTCTATGGTCATTACACAGTTTGGGTCTACTATTAAATTGTTGTGGTCTGACTTAGGTGGGGAATACTTTAAAACTAAATTCTGTGAATATTTGGCCAAATTGGGTACCATTCACCAAATTTCTTATACTGATACACCTGTCCAAAATGGTTGAGCTGAGCATAAATGCCGTCATCTTCTTGAGACAGCTAGGTCTCTCATTCTCTGTGCCTTTATTTTGGCTCCGTTTTAGGATGAGACAGTTCTTACTGCAGTTTTTCTTCTCAACCGTATACCTATCCCCCTTCTTTTTGGTCGGTCTTCTTATGAAACTTTGTTTTCCTAACTTCCTAATTACTCCATCCTTCATGTATTTGGGTTTTACCTTGTAAAGATAGGACCAAACTTAGTGTCTGATCTGTCCTATGTGTCTTTTTAGGTTATAGTCTTACTCAAAAAGGTTATCACTGTTATGATCCTGTTTTCCGTCACCTTTATGTCTCCCGCCATATTACCTTTCTCGAACGTCTACCTTACTTTCAACTTCCTCCTCTCATTGCCCCAATTTCCAAAGAGGATTTGGTTCATATTGATCCATTTCCTTTTAAGGTCCCGTCTGATGAGTACATCTTCACTGTTCCTCCTGAGCTTGTTCCATCTTCTCCTCCTACTTCACCTTTGGTTACTTCTCCTCCTTTGGCTTCTCCTTCTACTCTATTATTAGTTTATTCTTGTCGTAAGGCTCCTCCTCCACCAAGTGTCTCTACCTCTGCTGCTGATCCTCCTACTTCTGACAACTCTGATCTTGCTGCACACCGATATCCTCCTCGTGAGCGTCGTCTTCCAAACAAGTTAGGTTAGTCTAATACATTGTAGACACCCCATTTTTGACCGTCCTCAAGACTTAGACGTCACCGTTTGAACACTCGGTGATTATCCATGTTTGTGTTCGTCTCGAGTTCCCGGAGGTCTCAGCGCCTCGGGGACCTCTTGACTCGACTGCCTCGTGTTCGGTTTTGGCACCAAACACCTGTGTTTTTGCCTTCGAGGGCAGGGAATAGCTTGTTGGCCATCCCCACACCCCACCGGCCCTCCCTTATCATCACCGGCTGCACATTTGTGCCACCAGCAGTGTTTTCTTAAAACCTTTGGCCGGTCGGCACTATATTCTGCCGACCGGCACTTCTCTTGGCCGGTGACCCCTTTTGGTGGCTAGCGTGCACCCTTTGCACCCGTGAGGCATGGTGCATGCCAGCTGTGCCAGCTGGAATGCACCATCACTCATCCCCGTGTATGGGAGTGACCCCTTTGCACCTTTGAACCCCTAAACCTTCTAGAAGGTTGAACCCTTTGGCCAAGCTTCAAGAAGCTTGGCCAGCTGTCTTAGCTTCTCCAAGAAGCCAAGACCCCTTTGCACCTTTTGACCCTTTCTCCTTTGCTTAGCCACTAAGCTTCTTGGCTTTATTTTGCCTATATAAGCCTCATATCTCTCCCTTTGTGTGGGTGGGCCATTCTTGAACAAAAAACCAGAGCTTGTGTATCTATATATCTGCCATATATCTCCTCTCTCTAGATTTTCCCTCTCTCTCCTCTTGTGTGTGTGTTTTTAGGCCTAAAAGTGTAGTTTTACCTTACTTTTGCACTCACACACACACTATCACACCTTAGCTCGAGATTGGGAGGCTTGGAGGGTTGTTTCTTGAGCATTTGGACTGATTTTGATCAATAGAGGGTGGCTAGACCAACTGCTCTTCAAGGCTTCTTCAAGGGTAAGCACTTTACTTTAGATTCTCCATTTTTGCAATAAGTTTTTACCTGTCTTGCTTGCTGATTTAGGCTTTGTGTTTAACATGAAAAAGTCTTATATTTTTATGCTCAAGAACTTTCATTAAAGGTGTTTTGTGGTTGGGGGTCGAAATCTCCCTCTTAGGCCTTGTTTGGCCTCTTTTGGTCCCTTTTCCTTAAGTCTTGCTTATGTTGTTGTGTTGATCTTCTCACCACTAAAATCCAGTGGATTTTCAATGGTGATGAAGGTGGTTTGAAGTCTTGTATAGGGGAGGGACACCCCTCTCCCCTTTGTCCCTCTTTTGTCTTTGTTTTTGGCTCATAAGGGAGCATGCATATATGGTTTGTTTTGGCTTCATTTCAGAGCTTATTTGGTGTTCATATGATGTGTTATATCTCTGCTTTTGGTTGGATTTGTAGCCCTTAGCATGCATCTTATACTTGCTTTGTAATACTCTACTTTGCCTAGAAATGGGCCATGGGTTTAGCCTTATATATCCTCATGTTTTAGCTTGGCTTATTGAAGTTTTTGGTCATGATTTGTCATGCTTTAGGTCTGTTAGTCACTGATTTTGCCATATTTGGCATGCTTGGCATGGTTGCTTTGCATTTTGGCTTGTAAGCCTTGAGTATGTGATCCTTGAACATGCATTGGTTAGGCTATTTAGGTAATTTGGATTCATTCAACATGCTATTTCAGTCCCCATGCCATGCTTATATGTCTCCATTTGTCATGCCTTTCATGCTTTGAAACATTGGTCTTTTGTGCTTTGAAATGGACATTGTGCATGCTTGCATATTTAAGGCATTTGGGCTGCCATATCAGGGGCTTTGGGGGTTGTTTTACATGCTAAAAATCTGTTTTTGGTTGCTTGATTCATGCCATGGGTGGTCTTGCTAATGGTAGTGGAGTACCCTCTTTTGTGCCTTAGCCTTAGGCCCATTAATTTGTATGCTTGTTGAACATTTCGTCCATGGTTTTAGGCATTTTTGGCCACTGTTTGTAGGTGGGCTGAGATCTGCCTTTTGTGGTTTTGAACCACCATTGCATGACCATGTTGCATTGGATTCATGCTAGCATGACATCATACTTGCATGTTTGCATATCATTGATTAGTTGCATTTTCATGTCTCAAATCACATGTTAGGGTGCATTTCTATATCTAGTTTATACCACATTTGGCATGCCTTGCATTTTAGTATCATGTTGCATTGTTAAACCATGTTTGCATAACATGCATTGCATTACTTGGTTTGGGGTGTCAAACCAAGTGTGAGAGATGAGAGGTGTTTGTACTTTAAGTGACAAAACACGTCTCAATTCTCATGTCACTAAGGCCCTTGACTTAGACATGATAGGGCCTTGGTCCTCATTTGTGTGTTGCATGCATCTTTACATTGAATTGCTATCTTGGTCCCTTAGGCCATCATGCATCAAAATGCATAATTGGTGGCCCAAGGACCAAGGGCCATGCTTTCTTGAGTCTCATACATGATAGGGGGCATGGCCATGCTTACATGTGCCCAAAATTCCATACCATACACTGTCTGTTCTTGTTACTATCAAAAACCAGATTCTGCAGGAATTATTTGCCGACCGGCAGTACATAGTGCCGACCGGCAATGTATTGGTGGCCGATAACCTCATAAGCAGCCGACAGATATTTTGCATGGCCGGTGGCGATTTCATCCAGCCGATGGTGTGAAGTAGTATGCATACAAGGTATCCTGGGACTTTGGCAGTCCTTGGAGAGGCAGGACAGTGAAAACAGAGGCGGCAGTGGTATGGTACGGGCTTTCCGGGCAAGACGGATCGAGCATGCATCATTCGCGCATCCCAAGACAGGGCTGAGGCCCCCTTCTTTTTACACTTGATTTAATTTGATAATTAGAATCTTTGTAATAATTTATTCTATATTTGGACTGTACTATTTGGGACTGTATATTCTTTTAGTCCCTCCAGGCGAGGGCGAATTTGTAAATAAGTGTGGGTGAGTGTGTGCATGTCTTCCAACCCCACGTCTTTCTTCCCTTTTATTTACCTGCTTATGATGGTAGATTAGGGCATATTACAAATTAGCATACCTTATGCAATGCATGCGTGCATCCATGCATCTGTTTACATGCACCAGGCTTGGTACATCATACAAACTGCATTGTATTTTCAATTCAAAATTGAATGCGTGATAGTTGTAACATTTCACATGCCATGCTTAGGATAGCCGAGCCCGTCAAGATTGCATCTTTGCTTGTGTTGCATTAGCCACTTAACATGAACTAGGATCATGCATATGATTACTAACTAGTTTCTGTTTTGGCTTGGAGTACTAGGTGAGTTTTTATGCTTTAGCATATTGCATGCGTGTGAATACCACCATAAAAGCATGATTACCATGAGGCTAGCTGCTTATATGATATAACTGCCTGATTGCTTGTAGGTGAAGGTTGGATTGTTTGAGTTGGAAAAACTCGTTGAAATCCGTGTTTTAGCCTACTTGCGAGTAGCAAATTCCAAAGCATTTTCAAAACAAACGGATATGCGATGCTTGTTTCCAAATTAGGCAATCTAGTCTATACTTGTTTGCTGTGCGCATAACATAGTAATTCTAGGCTAATAACCGGAACAAGAACACATAATGTTTTAAAAATCGAATATCATGGTTAGTAGAGGTCTTGGTGCTCATAGGCGACCTTCCCCGATCGTACCCAAGCTCCCGAGCCAAGACAACTTTGGTGATGACGGACACGTGGCCTTTGGCACCGAGTCAGGGTTTCCTAAATTTCCCCATTAAAAAATATTTAGGTGGCGACTCTGTATCTGGCAAAGCAGTCCATGTTTGGCACTTCTTTTCAAAATCTGTTTTTTTCTCAAAACGATTTGCCAGAGTTGGACTATTTGGTTCAGATTACAAACCGCAACAAACAAAAAGGGAGTCCGAACTGTAGTGAGGTCCCTCGCGGGCTTGTTACATACATGTTTTTCTATTTCCTATCGTACTTTTTTGTCTGTTATTCATTCTTTTGCAGAATTTCAATCTTACACGGAGGCCTGTCAGGATCCTAATTGGGTTCAAGCTATGAAGGATGAGTTATTTGCCTTGCAGAAGACTAACATTTGGGAGTTGGTTCCTTTGCCTGCTGGCAAGAATCTGGTTGGTTGCAAATGGGTCTATAAAGTCAAGATTCATTCTGATGGTTCTCTAGAGCGATACAAAGCTCGCTTGGTTGCTAAGGGTTTCTCGTAGGAGTTTGGTATTGATTATGAGGAGATATTTGCCCCTGTCGCTTGGTTGTGCCTTGATTTCTGTTGCTGCTATTCGACATTGACCTCTCTATCAGATAGACTTTTTTTAACGGTCATCTCATTGAGGAAGTCTACATGCGTCCTCTCCCTAGCCTTCTCCACTTCTCTGGGCAGATTTGTCATCTTTGGCGTGCTCTATATGGTTTGAAACAATCTCTTCGTGCTTAGTATGATCGCTTTCAGACTGCTGTTACCGAACTTGGGTTTCATCTTTCTACTTTCGATTCTACTTTATTTCTGAGACATACCTCGGCTGGTTTTGTTGCTTTCTTACTCTATGTGGATGGTATGATCATCACTGGCTCTGACTCTTCTATTATCTCTAAGGTCAAGCAACATCTCTTCCGCACTTTCGAAATAAAGGATCTAGGTCTATTGCGGTATTTTCTTGGTATTAAGGTTGCCTCTTCTCCAAAGGGCTATTTTCTATCTCAGACCAAGTATGCTAATGAGGTTATTCACTGTATCGGTCTTACTGATATTAAGGTTTCTGATACCCCTATTGAGCTTAATGTGAAGCTCAACTCTATTGATGGTGTCCCTCTGGATGATCCCACTTTCTAGCGCGAGCTTGTGGGTTGTTTAGTTTATTTGACTATCATTCGCCCTGATCTTGCTTATGTTGTTCATGTGGTTAGTCAGTTTGTTTCTGCTCCTCGTTCTACCCATTGGGCTATTTTGGTTTATATTCTTCGCTATCTCCAAGGTATCATCTTTTAGGGCTTACTGTTGTCCTCTACTTCCTCTTTAGACTTGGTGGCTTGTGCTGATTCCGATTGGGCTGATGATGTTAATGATAGCAAGTCCACCTCTGGTTTTTGTATGTTTCTTGGCTATTCCTTGATCTCTTGAAAAAACAATAAACAAACTGTTATTGCTCACTCTACTGCCGAAGCTGAGTACTGTGCTATGGCTCATGCTCTTGCTGAGCTTGTTTGGCTTCGTTGTCTTCTTTCGGATTTGGGTGTACCTTAGTCTTCTCCGATCTCTCTCTATTGTGACAACTGCAGTGCTATTCAGATTGCCCACAATATTGTCTTCCATGAATGTACGAAACACATTAAGATTGATTGTCACTTTGTTCGACAGCATCTATAGTTTGGCTCTATCTCGCTTCCTTTCGTCTCCTCGGCTTTGCAACTTGGGGACTTCTTCACCAAGACTCACACTACCGCTCGGTTTCAGTTTTTTCTTAGCAAACTCTTAGTGTTTTCTGCTAAAATACCTTGAATTTGAACGGGGGTGTGAGAATATATTGTATATATGGCATGTTGTGTATATATGACATGATTGTGTAAATAGGAATTAGTTAGTATTTCCTTTTTCAGTCATAGATTTAGGGCTATATAAACAGATGAACTCATTGTAAATTGACACAATTGAATATACTGAAATCATTCAGAAGACTTACATTCACCACAATATTTTCCTCCTTGGATTTAATAAAGGGAGAAAAAATTACTATGTAAATGCGAGCTAGGGAGTGGTTATATGAAATAAGAAGGGCACGTACTTGTCATGTAATCCTAGTAGTATAAGAGAACAATGTCACACTGCTAAGTCAAAATTAATTGTTTTCTAACTATAGAAAACACGGTATGTTTGAATCTTAGATCTGTCAAGAGAAAAAAAAAAATGAATCGAAATGAAATTACTTATACAAATTCATTTTTTCTTTAATTTTTTTTTATAAATACCTATTTATTTTCTTCTGATTTTCCTAACACAACCAAATAAATATATATAAATAAACACATTTAGCTTCTTTCACTTTATTTCTTTCCATATTTTTTCCTTTCATTGTTCTTTCCCTACACAAATCCAAAATCCAAACACAACCTAAGAATCTTTCCAGCACTTACTAGCCTTTGTCATGTTCTACCTTCTACTTTCAAAAATTGCCTTCATTTGTTTGATTTCAAATAATTTAGCATCAAATTATATGCCTCTAATTTTACTAATCAAGGTTGCAATTATATTTCGAAAGAAGTGTGATTAAATTTGTATTTTTAGTAAATTTCTAGAATAGGATTTTGACATGATAGATCCTCTGGATGTTAATACAATGTTCCCAAATATGCAAAATGTAACAATTGTTTCTAATTACAGGACAACAAAAGTGGTATGTTAATTACATCAATGTTGAAGAAATACTAGTGGCTTATAATTGGATTGTCAGCTTTTAACGTACAATTGAAATGGTTGTAGAAAATAATCATTCAATGCTGTTATAAACCACTTCCATATCATTCTTAATGATATTTTTGTATAATTTTTTTTTATATATTATTTTTCTTAACTTAATGCAAATGAAAACCTATTGAGTGATTACGAGGCAGTGATATTCTTGTCTTGGAGGACTTTAGAGTTTGGTGAAAATTTTCATCCAAATTTTGAGTAAGAATTCTTCATTTTTATGATCATGATCAAATGAAAGTGATAAAAAACTTTTGAGGTGAAATTAAACCTTGGGATCTTTGGCAATTTCTACAATCATCTATAATTGGACCACATGAACTAAAATCATAAACTATAGGGACTAATGAAATAGAAATAATAGTCATAGTTTAAGGTATAAAAATTAAATTAACCATTAAAAAAAATACAATGACAACAGTAGCAACAAATGCTTGTATAACACATGCAAAACCAAATCAGTCAACATTAAATATGTATATATCTATATGGCATGTCAATGTACACACAGAAATGTATATATAGACTAACCTCCTCTCCTTTGAGCTCCCAATACTCGTAAAATAGAACATTGTCTTCATCTTTGTCCAGTTATTTACCAAACCCATGTCAAATTTTAAACAAATTTCCCAAATACAAGTAGTTTTAAAGTCAATTCTCAAACCCAATTTCATTTGAAAAAAATTAAATTAAATTTGAAAAATAAATTCAAAATAACTCGTATTTGACAAGTCTGTTTCAAAATAACATAGATGGGTTTGGTATAAAAAAAAAATGAAAAGAATCCCATCTTTGTCAACTCCATAGGCTTTGCAGAGACACTTATAACATGGAGCTTTGGGAACTGAGCTCTCATTTGCAAGTATAAGCATACGGTATGACAAGACCTTTCTCTTGGACATTTCCTCGAGCATTTGGGGGTCATCTTAATTGCTTTGTTTGCAAGCCAATGGCACCGAGAGATTCAACAAATAATTATATAATCTTTCCTACTACACAAACCAGGAAACATATTGAGAAAGGCGATCAATTGCACTTCATTCCATGCCACCAAATAATTTTCCCCACCTTCAACACATTTGTAATGAGCACATCTTCAACATTGCTAATATATATTTTTCACCTAATTTTATTTTGAACTTGATTAAAAAAAAATTCATCAATTTTTTTAAAATTCTCTAAATTTACATTGCGTCAAATTCAATAAATAAATCGTTTCCTGTCACGACCCAAACCCGCCCCTATAGGTTTAGCGTCGTAATCGGCAAGTAATCCTTGGATTACCAAAGGCCTCTTAACAAAATAACATATAGTTAAGGGCTGCGGAAGTAAATATACGAAATATATGTAGTCCATTGAGCTATGATAACTTACATGGGATAGATAATTTTAAAAAAAAAACTTTTATAACCTTGCGAGTGGCATCAAAAGATACAGTATGTACACATCACTCCATGAACATATTATCAGAAATCTTGCCTGAAAATCAAAAGAAACAAAGTCTAGTACATTCACAAAAACAACCACTAAACTTGACTTAATCCGAAACCTCCTCAGGAGGCACAAAGGTTGGCTAACAAAAACTGAGATGTCAGGTCCTCAACTCTGAGTCTGGTCTCATGCCTGATCACCTACATATATAATATAAATAGTGAGTGGAAGCCCAGTGAATAATAACGGAGTAAAGGATTTAATGAATGAAGTCCATACCAGAT
The DNA here is from genome assembly GCA_025200525.1 of Camellia lanceoleosa. Classification (NCBI taxonomy): domain Eukaryota; kingdom Viridiplantae; phylum Streptophyta; class Magnoliopsida; order Ericales; family Theaceae; genus Camellia; species Camellia lanceoleosa. The sequence continues at coordinate 23,465,177 of CM045760.1, forward strand.
TCAAAAATCATAATTCAAATTCATAAACAGATTCATATTCATATCCTTGTTTAAATCATACACAGAAGTCAAAGTTCATACTTAATTATATGTGGTACATCCATTAGGGTTAATAGAGCAGATACAAAACAGATATAGAACATATGGTGGTTATGAGTAACCAGTTCCATAAAGGAACCTCCGGATCCGGGTAACAGAGAATAAACATGCTGAGCCCCATAATAGAGCCTCCGGTACAGGTAACAGATTGCAAACGTATCAAGTTCCATGATGGAACCTCCGATACTGGGTAACAGCTAACTAATATCACATGATGCTAAGAATGCTACGAATACATTGTTAGAAATTGGACAATCATTCATTGTACAGAACATATCATTTCGGAAAACAGGTCTTATTTCATCATACAGAAAATAAATAAAGTTGAACATAGCTTTACTAAGTTATTACTCACAGTTGGCTTTGGGAGCAGACAGACAGAGCAGACTAATCAAACGGTTTATAACACGTGACCTACATTAACACATAACAAATACACAGTTGAAACACACATTGGAATATATCTAACTCATTACGTTCCATTCATAGTGTGTTTCTACATTTTACCCTCATTATTATGCCTTAATCTTGGCCTAAGAATGCCTAGGATGGAATGAGGATGCAAAAATGCATTTGAAAACACTTGATCGAATTTTCAGAAAACAGGGTCCCCGCTTAAGCGTAGATTGTTCCGCTCGAATGGACATGAAAAATGCAGGGGGACACTTGAGCGCAACTTCCTCCGCTCGAGCGTTCTGCAAACTTTGAAAAAGTACTTGTTATATGATTTTCATGCTCGACGAACGCTTAATGATCGCTTGAGCGTGAGACTCATGCCTCTGCTCGAGCGTAACTCTCACCGCTTGAGCGATCTGCAAAAACATGAAGCTTCTGAGAGCATGCATTTCACGCTCAAGCGAACTTCAGGTCACTCGAGCGGAGATGCAGAAACAAAGGTGGCCGCTCGAGCGCAGAATCTCACGCTCGAGCAGAGAACAAAATTCTAGAATTTCCAGATTACTCTTCTTTACTCAAAACTCGAATTCCACACCTCAAAACTCTTCTTCTTGGGCCAAAATTCTAGAAAACATGTAGGAACTTGTAGAATATTATGATTTGAAGATCGTTTCATGAAATAAAGGCCCAAAAGTATATCAAACATGCAAGAATTCAACTTAAAATGTAAGAACATGATATGAACTTGTCATGCATATATTCACTTGAGTTCTTAGCTTTCAAAACATGATCAAATGAGATGAATTGATGGAAAACAAGATGAATTCTCAAAGCTAAGGTAGAATGATAACATGCATGGGAGAATTCTTTGAAAACTTCTCCAAGATGCCATGATATAAACATGCATGCATGAAATGATCTAAACTCCTTCATTCTAGCTCAATTCTAGCATTACACAACTTAATTCTTTAAACTCATGTGCTAAATGACTCAATCCCACACTAGAAGGGTGAATTTCTTACCTTAGATGATCAACTATGCTCTATAGGGGTAATTGTTTAAAGTTCCAAGCCAATCTCCAAGTTTTCTAGCAATTCCTTTGCTTGAATTCAACTCTCTTTCTCTCTCTCTACACGTTTTAAGCTCAAGGAAGAGGAAATGAGGGTGCAAAAGTGTAATAGAGGTATTGAGGTGGCCTTATATAGGCTTGGCTAATGGCCTAATTAATTTGTTGATTAATTAATCAATTGGGTACTAATTATTCTCATTGAATCGTTCCGAATCGAATTTCAATTAAATTTACCACAAAACCTATAAATCCTAAATAACACATAAATTAAGTCAATTTCTGAATCGGATGCCGATAAGGCCTTCAATTTGCAAATCAAAACAAAAACATGAACAGATTTTCCTATGTTAAACAGATATAAACACAAATAATGCAACATACATATAATTAATTCAGAATTTGATCTTAATAACTTGTTAGACATATGAAATCATGGGTTAACGTTAATCATGGATCGGGGTTGCTACATTTCCAAATTTTAATATTTTATCTTTTTAAAATTGATCAAATTTAAATTTTATAAGTTCTTAATTTAATAAAAAAATGAAAATTTCCAATATTTTATACACATTTAATGAAATAGTGTTACTATTTACCCTTACCTTTTTTCTTAAAATCCCGTCCCTTCCTTTTTTTTTTAATTCTAATTTTATCCAAACATAAAATTTCATTTGTATACTCATTCCTAATCTTCTAAACATAATTTTCCTAACCCTAATCCCATAACCTTCGTTAGTTACTACCATCTCCTATCACCATCTAACAACCCTTAGTCGCCGCAACCACCACTCCTTCTGACATCTCACCGTGATGACCACCACCACCTTCGTAGCCCCTCACCATCACAATTACCACTCCCTCCGTCACAACCATCACTACCGCTGCAACAGCCCTTTCATTTGTGTAAAAGAGAGAGAGAGAGGTGTCAATTACCACTTCTCTAGCCACTACCATTACAACTATTGTTGGTAGCCCTCATTATCATCTCTGACGAGCTCCTCTACCACTTCTACCATATCCAACACCAAAACCCACCAAAGATTTCTCTCCCTAACCCCATTCTCTAATGACGAACCCCCTCGTCATTTGTTGCCACCTCTCTCTCCTCTATCTCTTGTCGCGTTTCTCAAATCCACTTCAATCACGAGCTAGTGTCGTCTCTTTCTACCTCCATGAAAGCGTTCGATATATTTTCATATCTATAGAGTTTTCCAGATTTGAAAGTATAGCGACCCTGGTTTTGACCCGTCTCTTGTGGTGTTCTGGACTTGGGTTTGTATGGTTTGGATGGTGGTTCATGTCTTGCTTCCCTTGTCTTCCCCTTAATGTTGATTATTGGGTTGTAGTTGTGTGTTTTGAACAGGTTAGTTGCTTGTTTTACCAAGCCTTTGTTGCCTAGAATTTGGCTCTTCATATCGAGCAGGCATTCTTGCGCTCGAGCGAGTTTTTGAAATTTTGTTCTACGCTCGAGTGGGGACTATGTCTGCAAAAAATACTAGGAGAGCGTATTTCACGCTCGAGCGTAGGGTTTCACGCTCGAGTGGGAGTCTGTGTCTTACGCTCAAGCGGGACTTTCCACGCTCGAGCGGACTGCCTTTTATTAGCACGCGAAAGTGACATTTCAGATCACTTTTTGCAATCCACTCTCTTTCTAAAAGTCTCTAAATCTGCAGATCTTGAGCTCATCTCCCTATAAATCATCTTCTCTTTTTGATTTCTCTAAATCCATTGAGATTTTGGCCATAGTTCCTTCGTCAAAGTTGTGTAGCTTCTCGAGGGCTTCGTTGTGTGCAGTGGAGATCAAGATTCATCGTCGTTGATTTTGGGGGTTTCAACTCTTTTCTTCTTCTAAGCTTGAGGTAGGGATTTTCTACACTCTAATATGGTTTTTAGCTTAGTTATTTGCTATTGTGTATAGATGATGAGATTTGGTTGTGGTTTGGACAAATCTAGGATTTGGGTGTGAAATGAAAAGAGAGGTATTTGATGAATATGAGGTAAATGAGCATGAGGCTTGAATATAGGATCATGTTATGCCAAAATAGTTGATTTTGGTGTTTGGATTAATATTTGGTAAAAGGGGGATTTTGCCCCAATTTTGATTTTAAATAATTATTTGCATAAATAATTGAGATTAACATTAAAAATGTGAAATTGGAAGGTTATGGTTATAGATGGTGAAATTAGGTATGTATTATCTTATATCTTTGGAAGTTTTGAATGAACTATTTATCTTGAGATTGAATATCTATTTAGAGATAATTGTATTGGGCTATCGGATGAGGATAGCTATGATTGTTGTAGAAATTGCATGAGGATTAGGCAATTTAATGCTAATCAAATGTTGGTTGTCATTGCATTATGACTATGTTTATAAATACATTGTATATGTATGTTTATTTGAGAGGAGAAAGGAGATGGACTCCGTTGAAAGCAAGTTGGCCGGAGTGTCCTGGGTGAAAGACCTGAAATCATATATATATGGGTGCCGATTCCCGCGGACGAAATATCCGTAAAATGGCATATTTGAGAAAATATACATGGGTGCCAATTCCTTCGAACGAAATATCTGTAAAATGACAGATTTGAAGTGTTTATGTGTGTTTTGCATAGTTAGAAAAACCACTGAGTCGTAGTCTCATTTTGGTTATTGAAAGATAATGAATTTAACTCATGAATTGAGTAGCACATATGAACTGGAAAAGAATTGAAGGAAAATGAAATGAGGTTAGGTCATAGTGGCATATGAACATGCAGGTCTTGTGGATGTTTTTGTATTGGTATTGTTTATGCATGTAGTATTTATACCTTTGCTAAACCTCATATATTGTGTTAGATTATCTCTACTGGGCTATTGGCTCACCCTATATGGGAATATCATTTTCAGGTACAGGTGAAATGTTTCCTCCAAGGCAATAGCGTTGATGGACTTTCGAGAAGTAAGAGCTTCTTAATTATGCCTTATGTGTATATGTTTGTTATTTGTAAAGCCAAGGGCTTAAGATGTAATGAACGAGACTCAATTTGTGTAACCAAGCAATGACTTGGAAAGATGTAAGCCTACATGGCATTTAACTGGTTGTTAAACAGTGAACTCTGATATATGAAAGTATGTTGTTTCTCATATTTATTCCGCATATGAGTTATCTTTATTGTATTATTTTGGGGGTGTTACAATTTGGTATCAGAGCGTACCGAGTTTGAATACTTTGGGTACGTGGGAAGTGGTTAGTACCACCATGGGTTTGTCTCGCTTGATTGAGATGTTAGCATGTATGGTATGCTTATGTGATAACATGCTTATGTGATTATGTGAGTATATGATTTAATTCTTGAGATGTTGATTGAGTCTACGGTTTTCTAAAAGTCCTATTGGAAGAGCACTTGATCATTGCTATTTCTAATTGGAACTCTAGCAACGCCATGGGACGGTCATTATCTAGGAAGAAAATTCGTATGTGTTTATGTGATTACATACCTATGCGGAGTGATTTATTGTTGTCCAATGTATTAGGACGCAAGTGAGTTAGCTTCGGCACATTTGTAAAAGTGCTAATACCTATGGTTATCTTTATTAGGATGCCTAAACGAGGAAGTGACGATTTCCCTCATTCCACACGGGAAGGATTACAGAAACTATTCATGGAATTGCACCAAGGTACTACACATTTGGTACAATTTGAAGCATGGTTTACTAACCTATCGAGATTTTCCCCGGAGTTGGTGGAGACTGAGGAACTTCGTTGTTTGGAGTTTGAGAGTAAGTTGTGTGACGACATCCGAGAAAGGATTGTCGGGTCTTGGCATAGGAATTATAGTGTGCTTGTTGAAGCGGCAGCTCATATAGAGACAGCGGTATTAACCATAGGACGGAGTATAGAGGAGGGCATTTCGGCGACTCCTATAACTCGAGGTGTTGGTAGGCCTTTTAAGAGGCAGAGGGGTTTTAACCCACAACAGTCTCAGGGAGTACAGTCTAGATCTACGTTTCCAGTGCCGAGTTTGGGTTCAGGGAAGGGTATGCAGAGAGGTCTCACTTGTTATCAATGTGGACAGGCAGGGCACCTGAAGAGGTTTTGCCCATGGTTGCGTGGCACATCTGGTGCGTCTAGTTCGAGACAGACACAGAGTCACTAGCCAACACTTTTAGCACAAGCCTCGATGGCCAATCAAGGAGTCTCTTCGGCTCAGTTTGTGCATCAGGCTTATGCTCCGAGGGATGAGCAGGTTGAGTAAAGGCCTACTGGACATATGTATATAGTTGTAGGGCCAGATCTTGTACCTGATCCTTCTGTAAGGAGATGTACTTTTTTGTCTTGCAATTCAGTTGCTAATGTGTTGATTGATACGGGTGCATCCCATTCTTTCATTTCGTATGTGTTTGCATCAGTTTTGGGTTTAGAGCTGGCACAGTTAGCATCTTCTATTTGTGTAGAGTCATCTATTGGTGGTCAGACTGTCCTGACACAGGGATGTCGAGGTTGTGACAGTGAGGTTGCTGGTCGTCGATTACCTTTTGCATTTGTATTGATTAATATGCTTAGTTTTGATGTCATATTGGGTATGGACTGGTTATTGTCATACCGGACTGTTATAGATTGCTACTGTCAGAAGGTTACTGTATGTACTTTGAGCGGTGATTGCTTTTATTTTTTGGGGAACCGGATAGATAGAGTCTTATCACCGGTATATGATCTATGTGGGCGAAGTGAACTTAGTTGTCTCATTGCTAGCTTTTTGAGTAGTGAATGTGATGAAATTGGGGTTGAATTGCCGTAGGTAGTTTGTGAATACTCGGATGTTTTTCTCAAGGATCTTGTCAGTTTACCATCTCACCGAGAGATCGAGTTCTCTATTGATTTAGTGCCTGGCATAGCACCAGTTTCTATAGCTCCATATAGATTTACACCTACTGAATTGAGTAAGTTGAAGATTCAACTCTAAGAATTGTTAGATAAGGGTTTTATTCGCCCTAGTACTTTACCTTGGGGAGCGCTAGCTCTCTTTGTTAAAAAGAAAGATGGAGCATTACGGTTTTGTATTGATTACAGAAAGTTGAACTGGGTTACTGTTAAGAATAAGTACCCAATGCCTTGTATAGATGATTTGTTTGATCAGTTGAAAGGGTCTTGTTATTTCTCTAAGATAGACCTAAGATCGGGTTATCATCAGTTGAGGGTAAGGGAGAAAGATATCCCGAAGACGGCATTCCATACGTGGCATGGCCGTTATGAGTTTCTTGTAATGCCTTTTGGGCTAACTAATGCTCCAGCTGTGTTTATGGATTTAATGAATTGGATCTTCCGTGAATTCTTAGATCGTTTTGTGGTTGTCTTTGTGGACGACATTTTGATTTATTCACCTTCTGAGGAGGAACACAAAGAACATTTACGAGTAGTACTTGAGTTACTTAGAGCCTATAAGCTGTATGCTAAGTTTGGGAAATGTGACTTTTGGCTGGAAGAGGTTAAATTCCTAGGGCATGTAGTGTCCAGGGAAGGAGTGACTGTAGATTTATCCAAGATAGAGGCAGTGCAAGATTGGGAACAACCTAAGAATGCTTTCAAGATTCATAGTTTCTAGAGGTTGGCCGGGTATTACCGTCGGTTTGTGAAGGATTTCTCTAGACAAGCTTCACCTTTGACTAAGTTGACTAGAAAGGAAATCAAGTTTGTGTAGAGTAAGACTTATGAAAGGTTGTTCCAAGAGCTCAAGATTAGACTTACCACTGCACCAGTATTGATTATACCGGAGAGGGGTTTGGGTTATTCAGTTTATTGTGATGCTTCACAAGAAGGTCTAGGTTGTGTATTGATGTAAGAGGGTAAAGTGGTAGCCTATGGCTCACGGCAGTTGAAAACACATGAGAGAAATTATCTCACCCATGACCTAGAGTTAGCAGCAGTGATATTTGCCTTGAAGATTTGGAGGCACTATCTATATGGTGAGAAATTTGAAGTGTTCTCTGACCATAAGAGTCTAAAATATCTGTTTACATAGAAAGACTTGAATTTGAGACAGAGAAAGTGGATGAAATTCATAGAGGATTATGATTTTGAGTTACATTATCATCCCGGGAAGGCAAATGTTGTAGCTGATGCTTTGAGTAGAAAGCCAGTTAGTAGTATAGCTTCTATCGCCATCCGAGAATGGGAAATGTTAGGTACTCTTAATGAGTTTGACTTGTAACTAGGCGAATCTGTTGAATTCGCAGCTTTGTCTTCAGTAGTTGCACAACCTTCACTTGTGAACCGAGTGTTGGAAGCACAGAGGGGTGACCTTGAGGTGGAATCCTTTCGAGAGAAGATTTCCAATGGGAAAGTAGAAAGAGGTTTGACTGTGTATCCCGACCAAAGTGTGAGATACTATGACCGTTTGTTTGTACCGGAGTCTTGCCAAGAGGAAGTACTCCGAGAGTTTCATTATTCGCGCCTTGCGGTGCATCCGGAAGGCACAAAGATGTATCATGATCTTAGGTGCTAGTTTTGGTGGAGAGGTATGAAAAATGATGTGGCTGTATTTGTATCAAAGTGTCTTACTTGTCAACAAGTGAAGGCCGAGCATCAAAGGCTAGCGGGTTTGTTGCAACCCTTGCCTATAGCTGAGTGGAAGTGGGAGCATATTACGATGGACTTCGTTGTGGGCCTTCCGAGGACTCAACGGGGTAGTGATGCCATCTGGGTGGTCGTTGACCAGTTAACTAAGTCGGCGCACTTTATTCTTATGTGTGTAAGTGACTCGGTAGATTATCTTGCTGACTTGTACATTAGGGACATAATGAGGTTACACGGGGTCCCTGTGACAATTGTTTCGGATAGAGATCCGCGTTTCACTGCTCGGTTGTGGCAGAGTTTGCAGAGTGCCTTGGGTACTAAATTGACTTTTAGTACTGCGTATCATCCTTAGATTGACGGGCAATCCGAGTGTACTATTCAAATTATTGAGGATATGCTTCGTGGCCGTGTCCTTGACTTTTCGGGTTCGTGGGAGAGGCATTTGCCCTTGGTAGAGTTTGCCTATAACAATAGTTTCCGATTGAGTATTGGTATGACACCATTTGAGGCATTGTATGGTCGATCGTGTAGATCCCCTGTGTGTTGGGCCGAGGTGGGTGATGCACCTTTGTTAGGTCCAAAGTTGGTTCGGAAAACTACGGAGAAAGTTGCACTTATCCGTAAGAGGTTAGTTACAACTCAGAGTCACCAGAAAAGTTATGCCGACTGTAGAAAGAGACATTTGTCATTTAAGGTGGGTGATCATGTCCTTTTGAAAATATCACCTAGACAGGGTTTAATGAGATTTGGGAATAGTGGGAAGTTGTCCCATCGGTTTATTGGTCCTTTTGAGATCCTTGAACGGATTTGGGAGGTTGCTTATCGTTTGGCATCACCGCCACAATTTTTCGGGGTTCATGACATGTTTCATATTTGTATGCTTCAGAAATATAAGCCGGATCCATCGCACGTGTTGGATTGGACCGACTTAGAGGTAGATAAGGATGCCTCGTATGAGGAGAGACCAGTAAGAGTCTTGGATAAATGGGATCAAGTTTTGCGAGGCAAGACAATTCCCTTAGTAAAAGTATTGTGGAAACATCACGGAGTCAAGGAACCGACTTGGGAATGTGAATTAGAAGTCCGAGAGAAATATCCAGATTTGTTTGTTGATGCATGAGCATGTATTGAGAATTTATTGTACTAATGAAAAGTCTAAGTATTGTATATGTTTTAACTTATGAGAGCTGTAAGAACCTGAATTTTTAGACAACTAATTAGTTTATTAATAATAATATTAAGTCAATCAATAATGATTATTAAACTATTAAATTATAATATTAATAGCACCATAATTAATATCAATATTAAGTTCTTTTAAATAAAATTATTTATCTTGATGTGATTAAATTTCTGTATCAAAATACAGTTGTGAAAACTAAATGGATTAAATTAATAATAAATAAGCTAGTTAGAATTTAGTAGGAAGAAAACCATCCAGTTGAAAATAATAATATTAAATAAGTAAATAAACAAATAAATAAAAAGTTATATATACATATTAATATTGTATTGACACCAATTTCAATTCAATTCAAAAAAAAAAAAAAAAAGTGTGATCAAGTTGCAAGAAAAAGTGGCTGATTGCCACTTCTTTTTTACCTAGGCTGCCTTGCTTGCATGCTTGTTTTCCCCAAGTTCACACTCAACCTCCCTAGAGAAGTAAGCATGCACAGATGGCATTCCAAGCCTTTGATTAAGGCAGCCACGGCATGCAAAATCTGTAGGCTATCATCTAAGCTTAGATGATAGTTCTTAAGCAAAAAGGAGAAGTAAGGTAAAAATAAAATAATAACAATAATAATAATAACAAATTAGGCCCTCAAACTCCTATATTAGGAGCACTATTCAGCCTCATTACACACACTTGCAAGAGCAAAACAAAGAGAAAAGAGAGGAAGAGAAAGTAAGAGGGAAAGGAGAAAAGAGAAGGGAAGAAGGGCCCAACACTTGAGATTTTTTTTTACTTCATTAAGGTAAGAACACATCACCTCTATCCTCCCTTAGATACTTCTAACTGAATTTACATAAATTATATATTCAAGACTAAGCATGGTTAAGTCATATATAGCAAAATAGTACCATGCATGTTTAAAATTTTGATAGGGTGAGGGTTTCATTATGTTATAATTTCATATTCCTTCTTGCAAATGTAGATATATGGCTTAGCTACTGTTTTTTGTGTTCAATATTCTTCATTGTTGAAATAATCTTGCAAAAGAGTAAAATGATATGAGAATGGCTTCCTTTTACTTGAAATTTAGATCCTTCCTCACTGTTTCAAACTTTATCGGATGAAAAGAGGGCTCTAATAAATTGAAAATAATTGATGTTAAAAATCTATGTATACTGGAAGTATGTATAGGTGTTATACACTGTAAATTTTTTATAAAATCATTGGACACCATTTTCTTACCGAAACAAATATTTTCCCTAAGCGTCGCTTACAACATAGCAGAAGCAGTGGCTTCAAATAGGTCCCGTTTTCTCTACAAATGGTATTTTTCTACACGACCACTTGGAAAAGTTAGATTTTTAAGTTACCTTTCAAACGCTACTAGTTTCATAATTTTTTATTAAGTATTGAGAGAGAAACGCCAATTTTTCCAAAACATGACAGAATCTGTCCAGTTTCCTTATAAAAATTATTCGACCATCTTTGACTGGTTTTCAGTCTTCACACTCTTCTGGAAATATGTTCTAAACTCAAAAATTTAGCAAGCCATTCTGACCATGCCTCTTTTCGACACCATTTGAGGACCCTTTTTATTTTTCGAACACAGAACAACTGTGCTGACGTTTTCATGGCCTGAATATATCTTTTTACTTCATTATTGTTTGGAAGCAGCAGCAATGCTGACTTTACCAGGTCACCGTTTATTCCACAGAATAAATTTTCAAGTGGTTCAAATCGGAAAAGTTAGAGTTTTAAGTTACCTTTCAAACGCCGCCGGTTTCATAATTTTTTTTATTAAGTATTGAGAGAGAAACACAAGTTTTTCCAAAATGTGACAGAATCTGTCCAGTTTTTTTAGAAAAATTATTTGACCATCTTCCGTCGATTTTCAGTCTTCGAATCCTTTTGGAAACATGTTCTAAACTCAAGTATCTAACATGCCGTTTTAACCATACCTTATTTTGACACCGTTTGAGGCCGCTTTGATTTTTCCAACACAGATTACTTGTGCTGGAAGTACTATAACTCACTGTCCAAAAAAAACCAGTTTTCTTCCAAAATTTATTTCTCCATTTAAAAATCGTTTTTAGCTCTGGTATTCTTCTCGAAATATTTTCCTAACTCAATGAATTAGCACCAGTTAAAATATCGTAATGATTGAACATCGTTTGGTATGGGTTTCATTTTTTTTTTACATATAGTGCTGAAAGAAGTAGTGTGTGAATTCCTAAGAAATTTTGTGATAATTCCTAAGACATTCCATCATATTTATTTTCGTTGTCATACACGATTGTGTTGTGCTATATAAACATTATGTCACTGTAGTTTTCAAACTAAAACGTACATGCATCAAAATGTGAATTGGACAAAGTAAAGGGACACGGAATTGAACAGATACATTAAAATTTAAAAGTGATGGGGTGAGCCCAGTTTAGAATTTTGCGCAAGTGAGTTGCGAACCCTAACATGACACGGGAAGGTATTTCGGCTCTTATCAGTACAGGCGATATAAGGTTGGTGGTGCGGGTGTCACAATATAGACTGTTCCCTTGGGGCAGACCGTGATGTCACGACTTGGGTACGTAACCCTGGTGCGTGGACATCATTGGTAGTTACAGCAAGTAACATTTGAATATTTGACCAAAGGGGAGTCAGAATTGCCCGTGGCCATTGCTTAGCGGTTGAGTGGAAGTAGTGCTTCACGGGGAATTACTTAAACTTACCTGTTAAACTAAATCTATGTGACTTTAAAAAGAAAAATGTGCATTTTCCTTATGATGAATCACTCTTTCCGTTTGCCATTTTTCTTATTTATCTATTGTTATTATTTTAACTGTTGCCATTTCTGTTATGCTTATTAAATGCTGCTTATTATTCTGTTATTACACAATATTTATTATTTGTGAGTATTATTATAGGGGTAGGTATTTTCGGGTTGTAGTATCTTATTGAGCTCGTCGCTCATTGGCATTCCCATTGCCCTGGCGTTTTATGCCAGGTATCGAAGAAACCGAGGGAAGCGACATTGAGACCTTTTAGTCCTTTGAAGAATGCCCAAGATTCCATGAACCATTTCCCTAGTTTCATTTTTTTTTTTATAATTGTGTTTTTTTTTTTTTTTTAATTCTAAGACTAAGTTTTAAGTTATTTGGAGTTGTAATTTAAGAACTTTTAGTTTTCGCGTTTTTAATTAATGGATGATGGTAAATTCGGTAGCAACATTAATGAGGATTCTTAATTAAGAAAATTGATTTTATGTTTTAAACCTTATCAAGATGTCCTCAAATTTTGGGACGTCACAAGAGCATTATATATGTTTTAACTTATGAAAACATTGTATATGTTATGGTCGTTTGGGAAGAATATGGATTCAATATAAACATTGCTTATGTTTTGAGAATTTGGAATATTGATGATGTTGTATTATTTTTGGAAGCATTGTATATGCTAAGTATGATTTTTTTTTAAAAATTTGGACTTTGGTTAAACATTGTAAATGTTTTGGGAAAATTGAAAATTTCATTTTAATTTGGAACTTGTGAATCGATTCGGTGTGAATAGATGACCGGAGAATGGGTCATGGTGTTGAACTCGTGGGAGTAACATGGTTGTGAATAGTTCAATTATGTTGTAGAGCTTGATTTGTAATTTCGAGGACGAAATTCTTTAAGGGGGAGAGGTTATAGCGACCCTGGTTTTGACCCGTTTCTTGTGGTGTTCCGGACTCGGGTTTGTATGGTTTGGATGGTGGTTCATGTCTTGTTTTCTTTGTCTTCTCCTTAATGTTGGTTATTGGGTTGTAGTTGTGTGTTTTGAATAGGTTGGTTGCTTGTTTTTCCAATCCTTTGTTGCCCCAGAATTTGGCTCTTCAGCTCGAGCGGGCATTCTTGAGCTCGAACGGGCTTTTGAAATTTTGCTCTACGCTCGAACGGGCATTAGGGCGCTCGAGCGGGGACTATGTCTACAAAAAATACTAGGAGAGCGTATTTCACGCTCGAGCGCAGGGTTTCACGCTCGAGCGGGAGTCTATGTCTTATACTCGAGCGGGGCTTTTCACGCTCGAGTGGACCGCCTTTTATCAACATGCGAAAGTGACATTTCAAATCACTTTTTGCAATCCACTCTCTTTCTAAAAGTCTCTAAATCTACAGATCTTGAGCTCCTCTCTCTATAAATCATCTTCTCTATTTGATTTCTCCAAATCTATTGAGATTTTGGCCATAGTTCCTTCGTCAAAGTTGTGTAGCTTCTCGAGGGCTTCGTTGTGTGCGATGGAGATCGAGATTCCTCGTCGTTAATTTTGGGGATTTCAACTCTTTTCTTCTTCTAAGCTTGAGGTAGGGATTTTCTACACTCTAATATAGTTTTTAGCTTAGTTATTTGCTACTGTGTATAGATGATGAGATTTGGTTGTGGTTTGGACAAATCTGGAATTTGGGTGTGAAATGAAATGAGGGGTATTTGATGAATATGAGGTAAATGAGTATGATGCTTGAATATAGGATCATGTTATGCCAATAGTTGATTTTGGTGTTTGGGTTGATATTTGGTAAAAGGGGGATTTTGGCCCAATTTTGATTTTAAATAATTATTTGCATAAATAATTGGGATTAATATTGAAAATGTGAAATTAGAAGGTTATGGTTATAGATGGTGAAATTAGATATGTATTATCTTATACCTTTGGAAGATTTGAATGAACTATTTATCTTGAGATTGAATATCTGTTTAGAGATAATTGTATTGGGCTATCGATGGAGGATAGCTATGATTGTTGTAGAAATTGCTTGAGGATTAGGTGATTTAATGCTAATTAAATGTTGGTTGTCATTGCATTATGACTATGTTTATAAATACATTGTATATGTATGTTTATTTGGGATGAGAAATGAGATGAACTCCGCTGAAAGCAAGTTGGTCGAAGCGTCCTAGATGAAAAACCCGAAATCATATATATATATATATGGGTGCCGATTCTCACGGACGAAATATCCGTAAAATGGCAAATTTGAGAAAATATACATGGGTGCCGATTCATTCGAACGAAATATTCGTAAAATGGCAGATTTGAAGTGTTTATGTGTGTTTTGCATAGTTGGAAAAATCATTAAGTTGTAGTCTCATTTTGGTTATTGAAAGATAATGAATTTAACTCATGAATTGAGTAGCATATATGAACTGGAAATGAATTGAAGGAAAATGGAATGAGGTTAGGTCATAGTGGCATATGAACATGCAAGCCTTGTGGATGTTTTTGTATCAGTATTGTTTATGCATGTAGTATTTATACCTTTGCTAAACCTCATATATTGTGTTAGATTATCTCTACTAGGCTGTTGGCTCACCCTATATGGGAATATCATTTTCAGGTGTAGGTGAAATGTTTCCTCCAAGGCAATAGCGTGGATGGACTTTAGGGAAGTAAGAGCTTCTTAATTATGCCTTATGCCTTATGTGTATATGTTTGTTATTTGTAAAGCCAATGGCTTAAGATGTAATGAGCGAGACTCAATTTGTGTAACCAAGCAATGACTTAGAAAGATGTAAGCCTACATGTCATTTAACTAGTTGTTAAACAGTGAACTCTGTTATATGAAAGTATATTGTTTCTCATATTTATTCCGCATATGAATTATCTTTATTGTATTATTTTGAGGGTGTTACAGAAAGAATAAAAAGAAGAAAAAGAAGAATAAGGGTCACGTTGGTCTAGATGTGGAGGGAAGGAGATCTCTGGTGTTGGCTATATATTTTGTATAAGCCAATTACAATTCAACGCGTAGCAGAATAAGTGTAATACAGGAAGACTATTCAAATCTTCGATCCTAATTGTACACGTGGCAGTTAGTATTGGTTATTACGAGATCTGAGTAGCATTGGATCAGTAAAGAGATGCAAAGTGATGTGGCTTCAACGGTTACTCACATTCAAATTCAAAATTAGGAGGAAGCCTAACTGCAAGTGATGGTATAGTGGAGTTAATTATAAGGCAACATGGTCAGCGATCATGGAAGAGCAGTTCGACGGTTGGAAATGCAGTTCGATGGTCATCCTTGAGAAGTATAAATAGCAGAGAAGGCCCCAGAAAAAAGCCCCAGACTCAGATAAAAAAAACCAGTCTTATTCTACTTTATTTCTTTTCCAGTTTTACATTTCCTGTTCTTTACATTTCTGTACTTTAAAATTCCTGCACTGCACTTCGTTCATAGGAGTAGTTTCAAGTAGATTGTTGCTGTAAACCTCTACGAGGCTGAGTTTGGATTATTGTAATGCTTCAATTGTTTTTCATTTAATTGTTATTTGCTTAATTCTCCTAAATCAAGCTACCAGTAAAAGTCTTCTTCATTGAGGCTGAAATAACTAAAACACAATCGTCTGATAATTGGTTGGCAATTAATTTTCTGTAAGGACTGATTGATCCTTCTTGGCACACTCATAATTACAAAAGTAACATTCGAAAGCCAAAAAAGCCAACAGCTGGTGAGTAGGCTGCAGATTGGCTGTCGATCAGAGAAAGCGATTGTGGTGCTAGAAGTGGTGGTTGATAGTGGGCTAGGATTTGAGTTTGGGGTTAAAGAGAAAAGTAGAGAGAGTGATGTGATAGTTTATATTGATTTTTTGACTTTTAATTAAAATATGTAGTTGCTAAACGAGCCCTTAGTATTAACGTGGGGTTCGAAAATAAAAATGAAGGGGACTCATCTTGTTGGGTGGGAATCCAAAGAAGTAAATGAACTAAAGTAAAAAGGAATAGATAAATAACAGCACTCTTAAGCCATGTTTGATTCATAAGACCAATAGTGAAAGTATTAGTAGTTCTATTAAATTAGTGTGATATTCACTATCTAATTGGATTGGTAGAACAAATTATCCCCCTATCCATTGTTTTATTTACATTGGATAAGAAAACATATGAATGTAGGATTACAACTATATTTACATCTTTTCCAATCTTACCCTCCATCAATGTTTATTCACAATCTTTACTTTATCAAAATTTCTTTATAAACGTGGTTTTGAAAAAAATTATGAATAAATAAATAAATAAAAGCAAAATAAAAATACAAAATACAAAAGCCATGTTTGTTTTTTTTTTTTTTAGAATTTTTTTTAAATATAAACTAATTTGATAAAATAAATGTCAAAAAATATTTTTAATTTTTTAAAAATTATTTTTAGCCTTCTAAGATATAAAATTATATAAAAATAATAAGTGTTTTAATTTTTAGTCAAGGGTAAAAGAGTCTTTTTATTTTATTTCCCAACTCAGGATATTTAATCCCACACCTACTCCATTAATAATAATCCTACAAATTTGTTGGATTAATTATCCATTTGATTAATAATTCTGAAACAAAATTTCAAAACAAACACAGAATTATTGAATTCACGGATTAATAATTTCAATCCCATACTCTAATCTTGTCAATCAAATATACCCTTAATGAAATGATGAAGATGGTTTTTGGCCATTCTTTTATTAAATTTAAATGAAGAGAACGTGAATAATTGAAAATATTCTAATAGGTGAGTCACGGTGAATGTATAATATGTTTCATAATATCATTAGCAAGTCATTTCATTATTTACCATTTTGGTTTAATTTCACTTATAGGCTTTAAATTATCACCATTTTGGCTTTTTATTTTTTATTTTTTTAACTATTAATCTTATATATTTAAGTTATAAAATTTATAATTGTAGTCGATGTGATCAAATTGGGGAAGATTGCACAAACAATAACGGTTGAAACTTGATTTGTTGGGTAAAATGTCAATCTCTCGCTGTAGTGATAAATGGCATAAATAAAGACACATAGTTGAAGAGTATAACAAAAGATAGTAGCGGTTGTTTAGGGTATTCTAAATAAGTGTATTTTTTGTCTTTTTAAATTAAAAAATTGAGGAAGAAAATATAAATATTTGGGTTAATTTTTTGATTTTTTATGGAAAAATGTGTAATAAAAAATTGTAAAAATTAGTTTGTAGGAGAAAATTATGATTGAGAGTTGTGCAGTCGTAATTGTTGACTTTTGGTGAATAGTGTTAATTTTTTAACTTTTTGAATAACTTTTTAACTTTTTGACTTTTCCTAGACATGTCAAACTTGGCCTAAGTTGGTGGAAGCGAAAGAGGTTGGGCACCACAATTGAATTAAACAATGGCTATGGCATATATGGTTGTCAAATAGGGATGATGCACATGGTGATGAGAGAGAGATAAATAGAAAGCACGATAGTTGTAGATTTAGGATTGGTTTGGGGTGTCCTAAAAAAGTGTATTTTTTGTCTTTTTACGAAAAGATATGCAGAAAAGTAGAGAGGTGATGTGATGAAAAAAAAATAAAAAGATAAAAAGATGGATTATATATGTTATACCAAACAAGGCCTTAGTAGTTGTTTTGTGATGTGTTATATAAATGTATTTTTTGATTTTTTAATTAAAAAAGTATAGAAAAATATGTATATTTGAGATATTTTTTTGACTTTTTACGAAAATATGTGTAATAAAATATTATAGTAAAATCAAAATGACAATTTTACCCTTTTGACTTTTAACTTTTTGATTTTTTAAATAGTTGAATTCAAAGGGCAAAATTAACTTTCTCACAAGCTATCCTTAAATAATATAAATTTTTAAATTTTTTGACTTTTTTAATTTATCCCAAACAAAGACTTAGTGGCGGCTATTCCTAGAGGAACCAATAGTGGATAATGGATGACACAACACCTTATGAAAGAGATGGTTGGAAAAATAATCTAATGAAATAAGAGACAGTACATATATACAGATATAGAAAGAGAAAGTGTGGACGAAAAATCTAAAATTTGACCTAGTCTTTTAAAATATAAATTTGAAGGACTTTTATTTTAAAAATAGTCTAGAATATCCTTGAACTTAAGAACTTGCGAAGAACTAGCCTTTTAAAATATAAATTTGAAGGACTTTTATTTTAAAAATAGTATAGAATATCCTTGAACTTAAGAACTTGCGAAGAATTTCTCTTAATATATTATAAAATTTGTCGGTCCTATTACTTCAGGAAGTAATGATTTGCCCTCTTCTAATATGATCAAACTATGTAACCCTAATACTAATCTTACGGATTAGTTTAGGTGTTAAATTCTGTAATTAATTTTTATATTAATAGATTTACTTTTAGTTTATATATAATTTTTAATATAACTATAAGATATCACAATTCAATTTCAATGAATCCAACAATTCAATTAATTTTAGGCAAAAGCGGGGGAGCGCGAATCCCCCGAAATTGCCATTTTCGGAAAAAAAAAAAAAAAAAAGCAAGGCAAGTGAAAATAAAAAAAAAAAAACAGTTTACTTAAAATGGAAATTAGGGGGATTCGGGGGAGGGAAATTCGAGCTACGTAGCGGAACTGTTAATTTTAACAGTTCATATATTTTTCAATTTGTTAATTTATTGGAATTTGACCAGCAGGTGGTCCAGTGGACTATGCATCCACCCTCTACTTCCTCTGTTTGAAAAGAGGCTTTTTGGATTATTTTGACTAAAATAATCATAAAAAATAAAATAGATTTTTTAGTTAAATAAGACAAAATATCACATCTAACTCATAATCATTACGTTTTTTCTCTCACAAAAAGTCAAAAAAGTCAAAAGCCCTTTCCAAACCAGACTTTTTAACCTCATGCTAAAATAATCAAAAAAATCAAAAAACTAAAAAGGCAAATCACTTTCCAAGCGACAAATGGCTCCATTTGACAAGAACTTTTTTGGCTATTTTAGTCACAAAAGACAAAATAAGCTATTTTAATCACAACAAACAAAACATCACATTCAACCCATAATCATTACACTTTTCTCTCACAAAAAAAGTCAAAAAATCAAAAAGTCAAAAAAACCTTCCCAAACCAAACTTTTTAGCACTGGCTAAAATAGTCAAAAAACTAAAAACCAACCCACTTCCCAAACAGAGGCAAATTAGTTAAGTAATGGTTGATTTTCGGAGCGTTAGTTTGCTTCGGCTCATTGCATTGTACTTTAATCAACACTCTGCAACTTGTATAAGGTCTATTTGGGAAGATGGTTTTGGCTATTTTAGCCACAAAAAATAAAATAGGCTATTTCGGTCATAACAAACAAAACATTACATCTAATCAATAATCATTACACTATTCTCTCACAAAAAAAGCTTAAAAAGTTAAAAAATTATTCCCAAACCAAACTTTTTAATTCAGGCTAAAATAATTAAAAAATTCAAAAAATCAAAAAACCAACCACCTCCTAAATGACACCTAAGTAGTGTGGGTTGGATTAAGGCTGCTTTTGGGAAGAGAGGAAAACGTTGCGTTTGCATTTTTCAACAAAACGCTGCATTTGCTTTTTTGTTCATTTGGCAAGAGTCAAAAAGTTGGCTGCAAAATTACGTAATTATCCTTAGTATTTATATTTTGTGAGTTTAGGTTAAATGTAATTTTTTTAAGTTAGGTGAGGCTATTTTAGTCATTTTAGTGTGATAAAAACAACTTTTTACTAATTTTTCAAATTATTCTAAAAAATCTTGGTTAAAAATAAAAAAATTGATTTTTACTACCTTTCCAAAATATTCCTAAATTTGTTCGACAATTTATTATTCTGGGTTAGATTTGTGTGCCCAATGGTAATTCCTCCTTAGAAATTAAGTTAAATCTAATTGGCAATTAATTATCTCCAAATCAGGTCTATAAATGCTATGATGGCTTACGAAACCTCCTTTTTCATGTTTAGATTTGACAAATTTTGATAGAATTTTTGAAATTTAATTCTACTCCTCAATTTGAATGTGTTATTTAGTTATAATTTTAAAAAATTAATTTCATATTTATTTTTAAAAATACTTATTTTTTAATACAATATATTATATAACTCAATTTAAATTTTTTTTAAAATTTATAGTTAAATAAATTTTTTATATTTAAATTATAATTTCAAAATGTACAAACTCAAAATATCTTTATTCTCAAATTACAATTTTAAATCATGCGCAAATCATTTTGTGCTTTCAATTTGGTGTTGGTGTGGGTGTGGGTGTGGGTGTGGGTGTGGTATGTGTATTATTGTATATATACTCACATCACATCACATCACATACCTCTCCTCTCCATTCGCCGAATGCTCTCTTTCGTCTCTGCAACTCTCAGCCTCTCAAGCTTCGAGCTTCATCTCTCAACAGGTCTCTCTCTCTCTCTACATTTCTATACATATAAGAGTGTAAATGCATTTATATTTATCGATTCTGTATTATACAAGAACATCTAGGGTTTTGCGTTTATGCAAATCTTATTTTTCTTCGTTGTCTTACGAATTTCTTATTCCTTTGCAGTTGAGCTGGTTGGTTTACTAATTTTCGCTGGATTTCTACGATTTTGTGGGTTGGGATCGAAGATTGAGAGGCGAAAATTAGACGACCCAGCGGTTTCAACTGGGTGGGCTTCAGCAATTCATAATCAAGAGCTTCTCTTTTGGGTAATGAGTTATACATATATAGATGCTGTTTGGAATATTAAAAACCGTAATGTTATTTCCATATTAGTGTGGTGACTTTTTGATCTAAACCTATGTTACCTGAATCGTTCTGGTACGGGAATGGGAACGGGAATGTGGTAAGGGACATGTTCTAAAATGTGGTACTATAGATATAGACTTGTATATATTATATTTGCGAATTTAAGGAATTTTTAGAGTAATAAAATTTAGTTTTTCTTCTTCATGTAGTAGAACAGTACTATGATTACTATGAGTCATTTTTTATGTTTTGTCTTGTTAAAACTTAATTTACCTTAGATTTTAATTTATTATATTTGATTTTTTCCTCATAAGGAAACATTTAAGGAAATTTATTGACATAAATTTTTGGGATTGTTTCATATCGCTAAATTAATTGTTTTGGAATGTAAGTGTACCATGTTTTGGAATGTGCATATCAAAACGTAATTCGCTAGGGTATTAGCCTTTTCTAGTAACATAGATCTAAACTCTTTGTGAACAGGGTTTTCTACATTAATACATCTATGCAAATTTTTGTAAAAAAATTATATTTTATCATATACCAAATAAAGGATATTCACACAAGAAAGCAACTTTTTGTGAGTATGAAGATACCAATTGACCAGAAAAAAAAAAAAAAAAAAAAAAATTGAGAAAAAGATGCCAAGAAGGCATAAATCTATGAAAGTTACTTTAATTTTAAATGAACATACTTTTTACGATTGCCTTTTGGTTTACTTTAAATAAAAGACCTGTTGTCCATATCATAATTCTTAGAAATTTAAAAGCCAAAGATATTAGTAGGTCTTTAATTTTGAATTACAAAAATTAAAATGCTTTGCTGTCTATATGGACATAAGAAGGAAACAGGCTCCTTTTCCGTGTTCTATCCTTATGGGTGGCTTAGGATTTGAAAATTGTGTAGCTAAAGACACACAGTTAACAAATTATTTTATTCTTTTGTTGACCAGAGGTTTAGAGTTTTTTTTTTTTTTTCAATACCTTTAAATAAATGTGATTACTGTTAGTTGATTTTTTGGTTCTTCATCTTGTCTAATTTGGTCTTTTATAGTAAAAAAATTTATCTTATTGTAAGAAATATTGAGATTTTTATTATTAACCTTCTTAAAAAATTAAAAAAAAAAACACTAATTGATTAAAGATATTTGAGCAAATTGAATTATGTTCACTTTTTTTTTCCCATCCAAGTAACCTTACATCTGTAAAAGATCTTCTCCAAGAAAAGAGACATTATGAGGTTTGTTTTCTGAATATCGTTGGTGTCTAGGGGGGGTATCTATACTCTGAATTAGTACATTATCTTTCCAAATTAATGTGTAAAAAAATTATTTTTAATGTTTTCTTGAGTCTCCAAATTATTATTATTAATTTATTACTACTGTTTATCAGGCCAATTTTATCTGTTGAACCATCTCATATATTACGATATTGTTACAATTTTTAGTGGACATCGGCAACAATTAATGGAATCATTAGTCTCAAATTCTTGCCAAGAGCTTTAGATCATTAAAGTTATGTCTTTTTAACTTGCGTGAAACTATGCAAAAGCATTAATATCTGGGAATGTTTTATTTTGAAATCCAATTTAATGATCATTTTTTAGAATTGCTCATACTATCTCTTTACTTAGATATGAAAACGTGCTTACATTACTTTGTCGATGGATAAGGTGATATTAACCAATGCTTAGAGTTTGATTATGTGATCTTATTTTGAAGGTTATATACGTAAGGCCTGTTTGGTGGAGCTTTTCTTAAGCTAAAAGCTGATAATAAAAAAGTAGAAACTAAAAACATCCCTTCTCTAGCTTTCAAATAATTAGCTTTTTTTCAACTTATTTAAGCCATTTCTGCCTAATGCTGCACTAAACAGTCTGGCACAAACTCTCAAATTAAAATAAGCTATAATCACCTCCTAAAAGCTGTACCAAACAGCCCTGTAGAACTGTTTATATATGATCGTTTATAAGATTTATTGGGTAGTAGACTTTATCTAATTCATTGGATTCATTTTTCTACTATGTTTCTGGACCCCTATACCAAAATTCATGGTTTTGTCCCTCCACATAATTCATATAGTGCGATTAGTTTGGTGCTTTTATTTGCTAATAATATATATATGTTTGATTAGTTCCACTTTCTATTCCTAAAATTATGGAAAAATTGAAAGTAGGGTTGTAGTTATTTGGGATCGATGTTTGATACATAAACAACAAACTTAAAGTGTGTCTATAATGCATATATATATATATAATTTGACAGTTAAAGGGTCCATTTGTGTTCATGGTTACATGTATCTGACCAAAAGCCTGAAGCATTTTGTAGTTGCTAGTGCCAACTTTTCATGCTCTTTTCTTCCACCCTTCTCTCTCTACATGTGGTGTGTGTGTAATTTCCTAATCAATTGGGTTGGTTTTGGTTGCAAAACTTGCTCATGTAATTGATTCAGTTTAGATAATGTTTGGAGATAGCTTATTTGTCATGGTATAATGTGAAGAAGCTCGGAATGATTATTATTTTTTTCGTATGGTAGATTTCCTCCCGATGTTGTCTAGTTGCTTTTGACAACTATGTGCTCAATTTTGTTGAAATTGACAATCAGTTTTCAGGATGTCTAATTGAATTACTTTTCCAGTATTCAGGCTATTAGATGTGGCGCTAATATCCAGTTTGTTACTTTCCATAATTGTATTTTGGTAGATATTGGTTGCAATGATACATGCAAATGCAATCTTACAAGGATTTTCCATTGCCCTCCTATGGGATTTTTTTTTTTGATTTTCTGAAATAGTTAAAATTTCAATACCTTAGAAGATTGGCTCAAGCTCAGCTCATTCGATTCTTTTTGACCTCCTCAGGCTAGTTAGTTCACCACATGTCAGAATAATAAACAGTATAATAAAACTGGTTTTGGGTGTTTGAGAAGGATTCTTTCTATGATGCAAATTTAATTTGAATTAAAATTACTGTAAGAAGGAAGTTTGAAACATAAACAGCTTCCTTGGCAGGTGATTAGGCCTTTTTCATCATATTTTAAACATTTATTTTGGAAGGTTCTCACATCTGTCCGAGACTGCCAAATTTTCTTGCTATTTACTTTTCTTCTGTCGTACTTAAGTTTCTCAAGACAATTCTTGTACTCTATGCTGTGACTGGTAATGACAGTCTAGTGATTGCAAAGATTGTTGTGGAGCTAAACCTTTACTGTACTATATGCTTCCTCATTTGTTTTTTCTAGTTATGCTAGTCATATATTCTTTTTAAGTTGCTTTTTGTTCAACTTAAAGCAAGTTGCTGTTTGTGTTCTTCTGCAATTATGCATTTGTTCTAGTTATGTGTCTCACTTTGGTTTTGCCATCATTCTTTTGTCCCATTCATCTTGCTTGAATATCATTCTGATAGATATTGCTCAGATCATTTTATACTTGAAATTTGAATCATAGTCGGATCTATATGCCTGCCCCTTCTATAGATGCTTTCACAAGTGGGTCAGGTGTTGACATTGTTTGAATTCATGCTGAAGAAGGTTTAAAGGGCTGTCCTTTGAGATTCTTGGTGAAATATTTGATTTGGAAATTGGTGAAATTTTAGAAATGCTCAGATAGTTCTAGGTTGTTTATTTCTTTTTGTCAAATGCATTTTAGTATATATGTTTCTGATAAGTATATGTAATATATGCAGAATGAAATCGTATATGTCCTTGTATGTAAAATAGATCACAGAACGTTATAGAAATAACTATTTTTAAAACAACAAAAAAAGGAGATTTTAGAAACACAATTTAAATACAATGATTCCTAAGTCATCTTCAGTTTGATAAGGGCCTGTTTGGTAACATTTATGTTTGCAGTTTTCGGTTTGTGATTATATTATTTATGGATGTGCCACAAATGTATCCTAGTCGTACCCGTATCCTACTTTTTTAGGTTTGTTGCATCACCGTATCCGTATTGTATCATATTTGTATCTCGTATCCGTGCTTCCTACTACCCTTTGGCCACCCCTAACCTCAGGCCACCAACTTCAGTCACCACCCACACTCCAGCCACTAGCGCTGGCCGCCAGCCGCCCCCTTTGACAACTCACCAAACAAACACGTTTTTCTTGTTTTTGTTTTTACATGTTTTGAGAACAAAAGTCTACCAATCATGTCCTTTGTTTTTGTCTTTTGCAGAATAAAACACAAAAACATGTTCATAGAAAACATGAACTGGCGACATTAAGTGTTTGGTGTTGTTTTCATTTTTTGTTTTCTATTCTTGAAAACAGAAAAACAGAAACAGATATGGAAAACTTGTTTGAAACTAGTTTTTGAAAATTATTTTTATGAAAATTTTCTGAAACATCCCGTTTTAGGTATGGCTTGTAAAGTAAGGAGTGAGGGGTGAAAAGTGGATAGAGATTTTGGTTTTAGTAGAAGTATGAAAACAAAAGAGTCATGAAGGTACAATTATGTGTAGCAAGAAGTCGAACTTTTCAATGTGCTCATCACATAATAGGTAGCCCACGGCCCCAAATTCAATTGCATTCCAGTCTTGTAGACTACCAAAGAAATTTAGCAACTGAGTCGTCAAAGCAAAGACACTCTTTTCTCTGTCTCTCACTCCATCTCTATGTCTATGTATGTAATGTATGTGCATATCTATGATGCATCTTTAATGTATGTATTTTTCTATAGCTTTGCAGGGGATGGCGGTGGTATTAGAGAAAAAAGATGCCGGTGATTGGATTTATAGAGGAGAAGGAGCTGCCAATATTGTTCTTTCTTACAACGGATCCTCTCCTGCATTTGTATGTTCATTTATGCTTCGCTCCTGTTAATTGGTTTGTTCTGTTCTTGCAAGCATAATGGGTACAAAGAAGTGAGATTTAGTTTAAGTGTAAGACTTTGAAAGAAAACTTTCTTTGGTTGTGGAAAAATAATAGGAGAAGAACAAAAATGAGAATTTTGAATCGTGAAATTGTTGACTTTCCAGAAGTGGATCGGGCCAGGTTACTAGCACTCTAAATGTAAATTACTTCAGCCAAGCAATTTAATTTCTTTTCAAATCATAATAACAAATTTCCTTTATTGGCTTTCTTTACTTTCTTGGTAATCAAACATTGGTTGAAGTGAAATATGTTAGAATTAGTTTTTTTGAGTACCCTTGGTTACTTATTTGGATTTTGAACTTGTTGGTTGAAGTGAAACATGTTAACATCTTTGAACTTGTTAAATAGGTGTGAATTTCTTATTCATTGTTAATGACTATTTAGTAATGTGTGTGTGTGTGTGAGAGAGAGAGAGAGTTCTTGTCAGTTTACCTATACCATTATCATACTCAGGGGTGGAGGGAGGGAGCATCGCGCGGGGGGGAGGGGGGGGGATGGAGGGATAGAGAGAGAGGGTCTTGTCAGTTTACCTATACCATTATCATACGCAGGGGCATAGTTATCAAATCGGGATTCGTATCGTGAATCAAAATGGCCACGTACCGAATCACGAATCGAGTGGAATCATGAATCGTAAAAATTTGGTCATTTTTTTTTTAAGTTACTTAAAAATATATATCTATACATTTAGATGTTAAATATATCTTATGAATATGAAATAATTAGACTTAAATCAATGAAAATGTTATTTTGAATGATAATCACATAATTTAATAGGTAAGAAGTTAACAAAGGTTCCTATGTAAGATCATCATCTTACCTTTTTTCTTTTTTAGATATTCCTTATCAACCATTCTTAGTAAAAATAATAACTAAATAGACAAACTATCAATTTCCAAAGTAATAATAATTAACAATGATATTGATATT
The DNA here is from genome assembly GCA_025200525.1 of Camellia lanceoleosa. Classification (NCBI taxonomy): domain Eukaryota; kingdom Viridiplantae; phylum Streptophyta; class Magnoliopsida; order Ericales; family Theaceae; genus Camellia; species Camellia lanceoleosa. The sequence goes on from CM045760.1 coordinate 23,491,799, forward strand.
TGGACAATAAGCATACATACTTTTTTAAGTAACAATGAGCAAATAATAAGAAAGAATTATTTAGAATATTTTATTTTAAAGCCTAAAACATTTTAAAAGGTACAACTGACCTTACACATGTAATATTCAATTATATTCAATTTAATAAAATAGTAATAGATAATTCATAGTATAATTGAATATTAAACATCTTTAGAAGATATATTATGTTTTTTAGGGGAAGAAAATGAGAAGGTTAAAAATATATTGAGTTTGACTGAATTTGATTGGATCTTATTAAAAACTCCATGATCACTAAAATAACAATAAATCATGTATATATGTTGGTTTTCTTGGTATTAGACGATATTAGAAGTTATATTATGTCATTTTCAGTAAGAAGATGGAGAAAAAAAAGTTGAAAGTATGCCATACACAATAATTTCAAAAATTGCATGAATTATGAAAAGTGAATCGAATTGTGAATCGTGCGATTCACTAGAGATTCATTCACCCATAGATTCGTATCGATTTTGCAAAAATTGCGAATCGAATGATGAATCGAATCGCAAATCGTAAGATTCTAATAACAGAGCTCAGGGGTGGAGGGAGGGGGGCATCAAGGGGGGTCTTGGCCCCTCCAACATTATGTATGCTATTTCTAATTTTTTTTTGTATATCTCATGATGGCCCCCGAATTCAATCTAACATTTCCAAAAAAAATTGTAAAGTCAACAATGTGTTGCCTTTCAAAATTTAATGACTCATATGATGATCCCATAAACATTTACAATAATGTTATGATAACCATATTTTTTTATCGTGTTTTGTATACCATCTCATGTGTCGATGCTACATTGGTATCACATAGGTGGTTTAGGTGATAAACAAATTGCGATAAGAACAAATGATTATCCTACCATTATCGAAAAATTTAATTCGGCCTATGTCATGTGTTAAAAAAATCTTGCAATAAACAAATAATATAATTTACTTGATTGGTATGTAATCATATTGAACAAATTTTTTTACTAAATAAAAGCAATTAAATTGTGTTAAGAGAAAGAATATAGTCTACTTGTGAGTTCCTATAATTCATTTAAATGAATCACTTGTGAAACTTTATGGACATAAGGATATTGTACATTAATCCTCTCAACTATTAGCTAATGTCTCCTTACTATTTATCTATAAATTCATACATTTTGACCCCCTCAATTATAAAAACTGTACAAATAATGTTTAATTGAGACTAATCTCTTACAATTTTATTGGTCTAATTGGCCTCTATTAAGTAATATTTAACAATGATTTAATTAAATAAAACTCAAGCCAATCCATCAGCGGCCAGGTGAGATCAGCCCTATGCCTTCTTTTGGCAATTTGGCCCCTCATTACTAACTCTTTTCCCTCCAGCTCAGCACTTAATAGATTTGTCTAGAAAAAGACGCATAAAATTTTAGAATGAGATAAAATTCCTACAATTATCTCTAAAAAATTAGAGAAAATGGGTGATAAAAATGAGTCAATAAGTTGGGCAACATGCTTTCGTTTAAAGACATTGGAGTGTACTTACATTTGTTGCTTACAAGTTACAACATCTTTCTTCAATTTTGTATAGGTTGGGAAGGTACTACGCATACAAAAAGCTCCTCGGAACGGATCTCCTAGATGCGAATCTCCTAGATATGGATCTGATAATGAGGATAATCATTCAGCTGAATTAGCTCTAACTACAGATGAGTGCCTTTTATGGAAAGAAATTGAAGACCTTGGATCAGCCCCATCAAGGGAAATTGCCGAGCAACTATATGTGCAGCATATGATCACCCCTCTGTTAGGTTCTGAACATGTTGATGCTGGGGTATGTTTCTGTTGAGTGGTTGTAGGAATTTTGTTACACCTCCACTGTTTGCTGTATTTGTATAGCTAATTTTTCAGAGTTTTGAGGAGAAGACAATTTTGGCTTACAACTTGTTTTAGGAAAGTTTTACTTGTGCTTCATAGCTGCCATTCTGATTTCATTTTCATACACACACGCACATCTTTTGATATCTGCTCCAAATGCTGTATGAAAAAAAGGGAAGAAATCTTCAACAATTCTTGGAACTAACATCTTTTCATGGGTTTTCCTTGAAATGATGTGCTCTGCATCTGGTCATATGTTGCTTAACTGATACATAGCTGTCCTTTGTGGTCCATTCAAGGGAAAAATTGGAAAGGCCAAAGGGCTGGAATCTTGTGGTTTCTGCTTGGGCAGGCACTTGAGGGTTATATATTTTTCATTATCTATGAGAAAGTGTTAAGGAAACTGCAATTTTTGTTTTTGTTTTTGTTTTTGTTTTTGGCGGATATCATTGTTAGCAACAACATAATCATTTATGACATCAGTAACATGCTGTCTGTTGTTTCCTTCGTATCTGGCAGATTCGTGTCCATGTATCCAGTGAATTTTTGGAATTGGTTGAAAAGAATGTTCTTTGCCAGCGCCCTTCTTGGCGAGTTGATGCAGCCAAGGTCAACCCCCTTTGTGATTATGCTCTTCTTATATCTGATCATTCAATTTTTCCCCAGGGTAATTACTATCTCCTGAGAACTTTCAAATAAGATCTTCTCCTTGCACCATAGAAGGCAAATACTGTAAGACATAATTTTTGAAGTGATATCTCCAACTTTTAGTCAGTGTCATGCAAGGATGCAAGAAACATGGCTTCTTTCTTGTCTAAAATCTATTTAATATTGGGCTTAGGAGTTTATTCTGGTACTTGGTTATTGTAATTCATCACGTGGTAGAGAATTTTGAACGACCAATGTGATTACTTCTAAGGTATTGAATAATTTTTATCACATAATTGTTAGATGTTTTTATAAAAAATAAATACTCTTGCTTTTTAATTTTAATTATTAATCCATGTGCAAATTTCATAAATAATTTTGTGTGAGAGACTTGTGTTTCAATTGAAATTTATGTGTTTTGTTTCTTAATTGTTTTATATTTGTTGTACATTTTCCGGCATATTTGCATATTAGCAATAGGTTACCCCCCTTGAAGTGGATTTCTGGCTTGGTGGGCTATGGGAATAATAGAATATATTGTTTTTTATCTAGAATGGGCCTTGTGGAATTAAGTTTCAAAGTTTTTGCAAGTTTGACTTAGTTTTTTATTAATTATATTACAATGTGCTTTAGGAAGACATGACTGGTGTCTTCATGGGAGAATATGCAAGCACATGATTTCATGAAATGTTGGAAACTAGTTCTTTTTTCTTTTCTTTTTAAATTTTTTTTTTTTAATTTTTTAATTTTTTATATTTGTGTTGAAAAGTTCTTATATAATATATACAGAAATAGCTAGTTTGATTTTTAAATTAGTAAATTTTTCATTGCTTAATGTTGAAAACTAGTTTACTTTTCTTAATTACATTTTTATATGAGTGGTATTATGATTTCTTTTTCTGTCCAGGTAATCTTAAAGGGAAATTCAGCATCTCTGTTGAGATTAAGGTGTGTTTCCTCAATCAACATCTTGGTTTTTCTGCTCTTTGGTTTTTGCCATAACAATCTAACATACTACCTGTTTTCTTTTGCCTTCACTTTCTTCTTGTTTCTAAAATACAGCCCAAATGTGGATTTCTTCCAGATTCAAGATTCATATCTGAAGAAAATGCCATTAAAAAGAGAATAACTCGTTTTAAAATGCACCAGTCATTGAAATTGCATCAAAGAGAGGTAATTTTTTTTCTTACTATTTTCTCTTTGACGCTAAGCTATAATGGGAGGGATCTCTCAGTTCATGTGCATTACAAATCAGCATTTATATTTGGCTTTGGTTCAATCAGCTATTTATTTTTCACTTTAGTATTGGCTCAATATGTTCGGCTTTTTATTCAGATATCAGATACAAGTGAATATGATCCCTTGGATATGCTCTCTGGATCCAAGGAGAGAGTACATAAAGCGATCACGGCTCTCTTTTGCACTCCTCAGAACAATTTTCGTGTTTTCTTGAACGGTTCCCTCATATTTGGGGGCTTGGGTGGTGGGGCAGATATTACTAGTTGTATGATTGGTAATGCATTTGAAGATGTTCTCAAGTGTGTTATTCAGGCAGATGATGGCTTACGTACAACGAATTTCCTGCAACTTGTTACTGAAGCTGTTTCCGGATCAGGGTTACTAGATCGGCTTCTTGAAGTCCAAAAGCTTGATATCTTTGACATAGAAGGGGCAATTCATGCATATTATGATGTTGTTTCTCAGCCTTGTATGGCATGTAGAGATCTGGGTGAAGACAAACTGTCAGGCAGATATGCTTATCTACATTCAATGCCTTTGGATAAGAGCTTGAAAATTGTGAGGGACTATTTGATAGCTGCAACTGCAAAGGACTTGAGCATGATGATTAGTTTTAGACCCAGGGAAGACGGGGATGTGGAATCTTCATATAGTGGTGTATTTCTAGAATCAACTAACCAAAGTTTTGATTACAAGGTATGCAGCCTATCCAAATCTATCATTTAAAATTTCAGTATATGGCTGGTGTCAAACAATTCAAGTGGTGTTTGGGTGTCATATGAAAAGCATGGGTTCATCTTTAGATTGCAAATTTTCACAAAAATTTGGATGAAGCTGTTGTTATATTGAAGTATTGTTGTGGGATTTACATTTTCATATACAATGTGGTAATCTCCTGATGGTCTTCCCTGAAAAAAGGTTGCTAGTTTTTTAGTTATTAAATTTTCTAACATAGAAGTAGAGTTTTTTTGATGCATAGCATCTCTTTTTGCCATATATATAGCTCATGGAAGTTGCAATTTATTAGGCATCTTTTTTTGACTTGGATATGAAACCTTTGAAGAAGATGGAGCACTACTACGAACTTGATCAGCAGATAGTCAGCTGCTACACTCAGATGGTGAAAAGAAAGAACAAAGTGGAAAATGCTGCGACCATTGATGCTTATGCCAGAGACCCTACCGGTAATATATAGTAGTTTTAGGAGCTTTTTCTGTATCTTTTTCTTCAGTCCTGTGTATTTATGTGTGTTACAACTGTTAGTGGACTTTCCTGTTGAGCTGACTATATTTATGCCTTTCACAACAACAGTTCTAACTTCTAATGCCTAGGATTTAGAAATTAGAATTCTAAATATAGACAATTTTTAAGAGTTAGAAGCCTAGATTTTCAAAGGCTAGGATTACTCATTTTTTTTTGGATAAATAAGCTTTATTAAGAAAACATCAAGATGATGCAAAGAATACGAAACACCCCCAATTAGGGAATCACCGACCTAGTGTTTTGAAAAGCGTGCCTTAGCTCAAGGCGAGGCGAGGCGCAGCTTTGCGCTCATGCATGGCGAGGTGAGGCGACATAGAGGAGGCGCAATCGAGGCGATAAGGCGAGCGCTTTATGTTGAGGCTGGAGGCGAGCGCCTCATGCTCTTCTCGTTTCCTCCTCTCATTGATGCTCGTTGCTTTTGTTGGTCTCTGCTTGCTTGCTGCTGATTGCTCTCTGGTTACTACTTGCGACTTGCTGGTTAATGCTCGATTCTCTTCTTCTTCTTTCGATCTTCTTATTCTTCATTCGATCTTCTTCGTCTTTCCTCTGTCTCTCAATCACTCTTTTTCTTTCTTCTGTTTTGTCCTATCCTCCCTGACTTTTCTTTCTTTCTTTCTTTCTTTTTTTTTTTTTTCTTTTTTATTTTTATGCTGGCTGATTCTAAACCCCCCTCTCTCTCTCCTATTTTATTTTTTATTTTCTTCTTCTTCAATTTTTTTTTTGTGGCTTTTCTGTCTTATTTATTTTATACATATATGTATATATATTTTGATGATTAGTTCATAAAAACAATTTTTTTTATTAATTTTAATGATATGTGTTTATTAATTTTATGTGGATGATCTTTGTCCATAAAATTTTTGGTGGATGTGGATGTGGATGTGGATGTGATACTTTATACTTTTTGTTGGATATTATATTTTTAATATACTATATATATTTGTTATGTTAAAAAATTTGCCTATTTTATAATTTTGCTTTGCTTTTACTACGTGCGCCTCGCCTCGAGCCTTGTGCTTAGGTTATAGGAGACCTTATCACCTCGGTGCGCCTGGAGGTTTTTAAAACACTGCACCAACCCTTAACCAATAACATCATCCAAGAAATCTAAAAAAGCAAACATATCCGGATCTATCTTCCTCTCCAATCAACTATACAAAACAAGTAAAAGGTGAGACGACTTTCTAACCAAGATACACCATGTTGAACCTCTTGAATAGTTCGCTTATTCCGCTCCAACCAAACTAACCACATCAAGCAAAGCGGCGCCAAAGACCAAACATGTCTTTGACGATGCCCAACCCTAGCCCTACGCCAACTCCAAAGCATACCTCACCCTATGTGGCTGAACTCATACAATCCCAAAAAGGGAACAAATGAGCTCCCCACAAACGAGAAACCACAGGACAATGTAGAAATAGATGATTTACCGACTCCATAGTAGCATAACACATACAACACCGATTAACTAAAATATGACCACGTCGAACCAAATTATCAATTGTGAGATTCGGACCTGAGGCCACTGTCCACATAAAGAAAGCCACCTTAGATGGAACTCCCGGTACCTAAATACTCTTCCAAGGGAAATCCCTCCTCACCTCCCCCACCAAACTCCAATAGAACGACGAAACAGAGAACCATCCCTTAGTTCCCACACCATTCCACACCAATACGTCCTCCCCTACGCCAATAACCCCTAACCCATACAAAAAACCCCACAACTCCACCAATTGATTAACCTCTCAATTTTGAACCTGCCGCTGCAGCTGAATATCCCAAACCACAACCCCACCCCCCAAATAAGATGTCACCGTGGCCTCCTGATCAACCACAATGCTGAAAATCAAAGGAAAGCGATCCTCTAACAAAGCCTCACCACACCACTTATTCTTCTAGAAACGCACTCTCCTCCCATTACCCACTTGGAAACCCACCGTATCCCAAAACTCCACCCTCTACAACTAGAACCCTTTCCACATACTACACCCACGAGTACCAGCCACATCCCTTGAACCCCACTTCCCCTTACCCACTCTATATTTTAGATGCCACCACCCTCCACCATAATCAATCATGCTCCAATGCAAACCGCCACATCCACTTTCCTAACAAAGCTCTATTAAAAGTCCCCAGACTCCGAATCCCCAACCCCTATACCTATTTAGGACAACAATTCTGCCCCCAATCAACTAAATGACACCTAAAATGTTCCCCTCCACTGCTCCATAGAAAATCCCTTTGAAGCTTCTCCAACCGCTGTGCCACTAACACTAGAATAACATGCACAGACATAAAGTAAGTAGGAATACTACTCAACACACTCTTAATCAAAATCAAGCTCCCTCCTTTCGATAGATATTGACTCTTCCAATCTGCCAACTGATGCTGCACCCACTCCACAACCCCTTTCCACACCCCTTTCGCCTTAAATGTTGCCCCCAGCGGCAAACTCAAATAAGACACTGGCAAAATTGACACCTTGTAGCCTAAAACCACCACTAGCACTGATAGACGATCAACCTCCCCCATCGGAGTTAGCTTCAACTTCCTCAAATTAACCTGAAGACCCGAAACCTCCTCAAAACAAAGCAAAACAAATCTCAAAAACCCCACTTGCCTCACAAAAAATCAAAGCATCATCTGCGTATAGCAAATGAGAAACACAAATGGGTGCCCCAGACAAAGAATCCACAAAAAACCCCTCCAACATGCCTTGATGGGCTGCCCCATCCAGCAGTCTACTCAATGCCTCCATCACTAAAATGAACAATAATGGTGACAAAAGATCCCCTTGTCGTAGACCTTGGTGTGTCGAGAAAAATCCCACCAGATTACCATTAACCAGAATAGACATCCGCACAGTAGAAACACAGAACTTAATCCACTGACACCAAGTATCCCCAAAATCCATGCGGTCCAGGACATACAACAAAGGCTAGGATTACTCATGGATCCTGATACACAGCTGGTCTGGTTTTACATTCAAAAGATAATCGACTTTGGTAATAGTAGCAGGTTAAGATGGGTACTGAGCATCCATTTTTTCACTAATATATGCAGACTCTAAGCCTTCTCCCTCCTTCCTTTCCCTCCCTAATTTTGTTTAAATCCAAGCTTGAACAAATAAAGCATTGCACTTGGAAGTTCAACCGAGGGTTGTGGCCATGCGACGACAAACTGATCCTAGGAAATATAAAGATAAAAGTCTTCATTTATTTAAATGCATGTATAGTGTACTTGGTAGTTTTTTAGACAGAACAGGTGGAGTACTCCTTTTACTTCTTACTTGATATTTCTTTTGGTTGCGAGCTTGCAATCTGGCTGACATTACATTATAGGTAATATGTCTATATTGTAGTTTAACTTCTATTGTTCATTTGGGATTCGCGAGTTTAACTCCTCGTGTCCCTGTATCAATCCATTTTTTCCTTATATGGACCCTTTGCAGTACTATGTTGCTCATTTGATGTGGCTTATTTATTTCTTTATTTATTATCTTCTTTGAGATGGAAAAAAGTACTAAAGAGCCTTCCTTTTTTTGTTTTGGTTGCAGAAAACGGATGTGTGAGTGGATATACGTTGTTTAAAGTGCAGGCAGAGAGTTCATGAAATTAATTTTAGAAGGGGATAAATTCTATTATCCTCGCCCCCTCTGGAATACAGCAAGAGTGACTGTAGTTGGCAAAGCTGATCCATTGTGCATCATTAAAAAAAGGTTAGGAAATTCATAAATTCTGCACATTCTTCCCTTCCAAAGTGATGTTTGGTATGTGATTGGCAATGATGTAGACAATTGCTGTAACACATTCTAGATGAGGGACCATTCTTTCATGTGTATCGGTGAGATGCTCAGTTGCATGGTTTGTACAACATGCATTTGTGATCTGAAGCAACCATTTCTTCTAGAAGTTGCATTTGTTGCCATAAAACATTTGAAAACGCTACATGAAAAGAATTTGTTATTGGGCCTAAGAATTTGTTATTGGGCCTGTGCAAAGCATTGTAGCTAACCCCTAGATGTTTGGGACAGTGTGGGTTGTTGTAGACTATGTGCAACCTTTGGTTAGTTCAAATTTAGACATTCCATGTCATTTGCACAGGGCTGACGCGAATGCTGAGCCTGTTTGGTGCAGTTTTTCTCAAGCTGAAAGTTGATAATTAGAAAATAGAAACTAAAAACACCCCTCTCCTAGCTTCCGGATTTTTAGCTTATTTAAGTTAATTTTGCTTTATAAGAGCATCTCCAATGATTCACTTTTTTTTCACCAAATCTGAGTAAAAAAAGGACAATTTTCTCAATTTGATATGAGCTGCTTTAATGGTTGTCATCAAAAGGCAGGGGACATTCGGTGAGTCGACTGGTAAGGTTAAAAAATATTTTTTTTTACCTTTTTGAACTTGTTTGAACCTACCTATTTGAACTGTTTGAACCTTTTTCCAGTCGACCGGTGGGTTGACCGGTGGGCCCACTTGCAACGTTACAGCATAGTGAATTGGGGAAGGCTCACGCAAATTCTCAGTTTGGTGAAAAATTTATTCTGTTCTCAGTTTGATATCAGTTTGGTGAAACCATTGGAGCAGAAAAAATGACTTTTTTTTGTCAAATTCAAATTTGATACTGAATCTGATGCAACGTTGGAGATGGTCTAAGTTGTAATTAGAAGTTGCATCAAACAACTACTGTTCTATACTAGGACTAAACTAGATGGACTAAATTAGCACTTCAGATTAAAAAACAACTAATCTACTACCCATAAGGGCAAAAAAAAAGAAAAGCTTCTAGGAGTAGGGGAGATGGAGACCTACCTTCTTCCTAAATTCACTATACCAAATACTCTTTCTTGCTTTGTATAGGAGTTCTGTTCCTCTGCTTTTCATTGGGATCATGATGAAAGCCCTCTCCCCTTTTTGGATGAATAGCTTTCCCCTTTTTGGATGAATAGTGTTGATGAAAGCCCTCTACCATTTTCTCACGAGTCTCTTTTAGAAAATGGAATGCAAACGATTAGTTTGGTGAGCACGCTATACAAAGTTAGATCAGCTTGTTTAGTCTCTGGGCATTCGTTGTGCTAACTCTGATGCAGAACCTAGGATGTGTCTCTGCTTTCCATTGGGGTCATGATGAAAACCCTCGCCTTCTGGATGAATGGTGGTGTTATTCCGACTTAGGATTGTTAAGCAATTTCTCATGTTTCTCTTTCAAAAAATATGAGGCGAACATTTTCGTTTCTCTTTGAAGTTGGGTCCTGTTGTTTAGTCTATGGGCATTCTTTGTGCCAATACAGAACCTAGGATATTTTATCGTAGCTTCAGATTTTGGGTTCTAGGGCTAGCATGGAACTTACTGAAGATGTTGCAAAAGTGGTGGTGCTCGCCTCATTTCCTATTGCTTACTCCATTATTCCCTCACTGGCATGTGCTCCGGGTTCCTGCTTTGCTTCTCACCCATGAACAAATGAATGTGTTGCAATGAGAGCCGAATTCTTGACGTATTAATGAGATGTAAGAACTTTAACTGTGTTTGTTGGTTCCAAATTTTAGTAATAGAATAAAAAAAAACAATAGTGAACAAAGTCAATATTCATTAGATTAGAAATAGTACATAGAAGTACATGATTGTAAGGCATGTTTGAGTAATTAGCAATACCTCTCCTTTAAATTTGTTTGGTAAGAAATCCATCTTCCAATTATAATCCATACTTATGCTTTGATCATGTGATTAAATAATATTTAACTCAGAAAGGTTAATTAATTTATGCTTGATGCATGAGCAAACCATTGGTTAAGCACCCATGAACATATAATTTGTTCTCTTGCTTTGTTCCTAATTCACATGAAAAATGAGATTTACATGAATGTTTGATGTTTTAATCTCACTATATTTAACAAATTGTATTATATATATATATATTGATAAAAAAGATAATTAATACGATCTGGTAAGGATGGGGAAGTAAATTCCATTCCCTTTCCCTTTTATTATTGGGGCGAGAAAATCACGAGATGGGGTGAGATGGGGCAAATTGCCATTTCCATTACCACAACGCGCTAAATTTGGTTATGTTTGTAATAAATATGTTTATACGTTTATTTAAAAAAAAATATGTTTTATATCTATTGAATTTTTTTTTTATTGAGACTCCTAACCCACCATTTAATTTTGTGAATATGCAAATTTGTTTTAAAATGAAAGTCTGTCATTTTCAACATCACTACTCAATAAAACCATTAAACTAGTGTATGCTTAGCATTTTTGTTTTTTCATTTTTATAAGGACATTTTCTCATGGATTTTTTTTTAAAAAAATTTATATTATATATATATATATATGTTTTGCTTCTTTTATTTATTTATTTATTTTTATTTTTTATCATTTTAATAATGTGAATTTATTAGTTAGTTTGTTATGCACACGATATGGCTTGTGTGTACGCAACTAAAGATAAAATTAATCCATTTTAGGAACCCTCTTCTTCAAGAAACATTATCTCAAAAATTATTTTTGTTGCTTGTAGATAATGTAAAGGACATTTTTAACTTTGGATTAGTAGCTTTTTAGTTGTTTTTACTATTTTTTGATTTAACTTGTGACATTCCCTCAACAAAAAAAAAAAAAAAAACTAGAATTTGCAAAGATCTTTGATTTGATCTCTCTTAGAAAAAAGAAAAAAAAAAGAAGAAGAGATCTTTGATTTTTTAGTATCTAATTTTTAATCTTGTAACTTTTTTACAATAACCCTATTTTTAAGGACATCGGGTGATCAAATTCGAATTAAAAACAAATGTTAAAGCAGAGGACCAGTGATCATCTGTATTCAAATCTCTCTCTTTTTTGCAATACATTTTTAACCACTCAAATCATATCTCGAGGTTTTATATCAATTATTTGTGTTCTTTTCCAGAAAGCACTATTCTTAACTTAGGCTTGGCCTCAAGTTGGAGGTAGTCATAATGATAATATTAACATTTGTTTGTTTGGATGAAAAATATTTTAAATATTTTTTTTTGTATTTTTTGACATTTAGTACAACAAAAATAAAGTTTATTTAGATGGAAAATATATTTCACTTTTAAAAAGTAAAAAATATTTTTTAGACTAAAATTTTATTAATGTCACAACACTACTGTAGGCGCCACCACTCCCAATATCTCACCCCACTACCACCTTCACCCCACACCCCACTACCACCTTCACCCCACGATTGACACTACCACACCATTATTGTCACAACACCACCACTAACACATCTACTAGGAAAAAAATTTGAATTTTTTTTTTATGTAAAATATACTTTTTTTTCCAAAACAAATTGTGCATACAAGTAATTTGTAACATAGAGATAATACGATTTGAGTATAAAAAATTCGAGTAGTGCTAACTCATAAATTCATTTGCAATAATGTGGTAAATGGGTGAAACCTTATATTGGCCCTGTTTGGTAGGGTTTATTTCTACCTTATTTCAGCTTTTAGCTTAATTTAAGTTATTTTGATATGTTTGGTTCAACTTAACAATACAAGCTTATAACTTTTTGTAAGTCAAAAATCAACTTATTCTTTGAGTGGGGAGGAGAAACTTAATTTATAAGTCAAAAATCAGCTTATGTTCACAAGCTATAAGCTGTTAGGTTATAAATTATAATCACTTTCCCATAACTCTACCAAACAGGACCATTATTAGATATATATAACAAATTAAAAGTGAATACATATAATACTATCAGTCATGCTACGTAGCTCGAATCCCCCGAATAGAAAATGTTGTCGTTTTTGTTTTTATTTTTTTATTTTTTTTTCAGACGCAGAAATCAGGAGGAAGATGGAGGGAAAAGGAGAGGAGGAGGAGGAAAGAGGAGGAGGAGAAGGAGGACTAGAGGGGGCCCTAATAACAGGGGAGGAGGAGGCGAGGCGGTCGGAGTCGAGGCGGAGTCAGCTGCGAGCTAGCTGCAGCAGAGGCGACGACGGAGGCTGCGACACCACCAGCTGCTCCTCTTCTCCTCTTTTTCTCCTCTCTCTCTCTCCCTCTCCCCCTTCCCCTTCCTCTTCCCCTCTTCTTCTCAGTCGGTTTTAGATAAAAAATGGACGGAAAAAAAAAAAAAATGTAATCGTTTTGTTTTAAGGGGATTCGGGGGCGAAATCCTCGAGCTACCAATCTTTATTCTAATATTATATCATTATGCGTACAATTGTGGAACTTTTATATATGTAGTAAATATTTTTCAAAAAATTCGGTCGAAAGGAGAGAATCTTGGGTGAAGTAACATCAATAAACCAAAGTGCAATAGACACCACCTTTTTCATCACATGCCATGTGAACTTGTAATTGTTTCATTTATGATCAAAATAACAACATTCTCAAAGCTGCCAATTTGTTTTTGACTTTCAGTTACTTTTCTTAATATTTTTCAAGTCCTCTTAATCTTTAACAATGACATATGGCTCAAACTTGTAAACGTGTCTTTCAAAGAAATTAGTCTAGAAAATTTATTTGATAAATTATTTTTGAAAATTATTTGTGAATTTTTTTTAATGGAAATCTCGTTTACACGAGGAAATAGATTTATTAGTTGTTTTTGTATTTTTTAAAAGGGTTAGACTTTTCTTATGTTGGGATCTCAATATGACAATACTTGAGGTGCTCGTAAAACTCAACACATGTCTCATTTCGATAATTCAAACCGTTTATTTTATAGGACATGCAACGTATATTATTCATGAAAAAATTAGCGTGATCCGATAATCGTAACATTTTTATTTTATCGCATTTATTTTTAAAAAAATGAATGGCCTATTTCAAAAGTATATTTGTGGCTTATTTTTTCAAACACAAATGCAACATAATAAAAAGGTTATAATTATCGGATCAAACTAATTTTTTTCATAGATAATATATATTGTAGACTTTACAAAATAAACAGTTTGGATGATCGAAACGGGACCCATGATTGGTCCTATAGACCTCTCAAGTTCTGTCATATTGAGATCTCAATATGAGAGAAGCCTAATTCTTTTTAAAAACTACTTCTTGTATAGAAATGAAAGGAATTGGTGTTTTTAAAATTTATAGTGTTTTTGCTTCTGAAACACCAAAAAAGAAAAAAAAAAAAAAAAGTTTGAAAATAATACGAAACTGGTCGTAGATTTTGGGATATGTTATTCTATGAGGACTCCCAAGCATTTTCTTGCAGATTTTTTTTAAATTTTTTATTCACTTTATTATAGCTAAAATATTTGAAATACCGTTTTATATTGCCTTTTATAACGATATAATCGTGTTTTTGTTTCATTTTGTTTTATTTGTTATTTCTTTTAGGACAAAGACATATGAAGGAAAAAATATATTAAAATATGATGATTATAATTATCAAATTCCTTGCCTCAGTTGATAAATAATTTGTTTATATATCACAACTAAAAGCCAAAATTACTTTTTTCATTATTATTATTATTTTTTTATAGTTACACCTCATTATATTTCTGTACTATTTTTTCCACAACAATTAGTTAATGATTAATGCATTAGTATGAAAATTTGAGACTTTCATATGGATGGTTTGCCATGCCATTATGCTAAATGCAGCAACTTACATTCATGGATAACATATACTTGTGTAAAGTTGCACATTTTGACTAAAAAAAAGAATAAAATGAGAGAGAGAGAGAGAGAGAGAGAGGATTAGTGTAATCTGAATACTCGTGTAATGCTGTAATCTATATACTTGTGTAATATTGTAATATTAGGCTCTTTATATTAACACCCCCCCCCAAAAAAAAAAAAAAAAAAAAAAAATTGTTGTGGGTGACCTAATATGTAAATAGCGATAAGAAAACAAACAACTTTAAAGACTTACGTGACGTATTCAATTTTTTTGTTTTGATTTACATAAAGTAAGAATCATGCTATTATTTTTTTTGTTGATTTCTTTAGGAAAAATACAAAGAATATAATATATTTGATCCACAACACCCACCGATCTACAACACCCCATGCCCAGCTGAAGCCTTGTCGGTTATCCCTTCTCCTTCGGACGATATTAGACCTGAAGCCTCCAAGGCAAAATCCTTCAAAGAAGCCCTAGCAATTCCAAAGAGCACTGATTTCTACTTCAATGATACCGTAGACACCTTACTCTTAGATGAGAAAGATGATGATGTAGATGCTAACATCTAAGAGGAAGCTCATCCCACTGATCAAAATGGTATACCTAGAATTTCTTTCCCAAAGAAACTCCTGCAGCAGATTAGACAACCATGGACCAATACTCTTATTGCAAGACTCCTGGGTAAGAGCATAGGTTACAGAATGCTCTGTACAAGAGTCAAGACCCTATGGGCACTACAAGAGGATTTTGATGCTATAGACCTGGGAAACAACTATTTTTTGTTCAAATTCTCGTCTCATGAAGACTATCACCATGTGTATATGGGTGGCCCATGGGTCATCATGGACCACTATCTTACAATTCCGAAATGGGAGCCTGACTTTAAGACATCGGAAGCCTTTGAAACCACTACCGCTGTTTGGGTAAGGTTTCCAGAACTTCCGATTGAATATTTCCAAGAAAAGGTCCTCTACACTATCACCAAACAGATAGGGAAACCACTCAAGATTGATCTTACAACAACCATGGCTACAAGAGGCAAATACGCCAGAGTCTGCATCGAAATGGATCTAAACAAACCTTTATGCCCCAGATTTCTTTTAAGTAAGAAAAGTTATAATATTGAATATGAATCCATTCACTATGTTTGCTTTCTTTGTAGCAGGGTGGGCCATCAGAAGGAGCTATGTCGTTTCAAGGCAGCAAATCCAACTCCACAAGGGTCTCAAAACACAACACCGACGCCGATCGGCGATGGACTAGCCGTTTCTGGGAATCCTCAAACGACACACTCTCAGGTAAACGGCAACCTGCAAAATTCAGAGACACATGATGTAAACTTTGGGCCATGGATGTTAGTTACCAAAAGAAACAAGAGGCCCACTCCTAATAAGAAAGCCCAGCCCAATGGACCTAACCCAAACTCTAATAGATTTGGTGAATTGGGTTCCAACACTCACCAGGATGAGGGACCTAGCAGAGGTAAAAAAAACGAATAGGTTGGGCCTCGAAAAGGAGGCCTCTCTATCCTTCAGTGCTATAACCCCTGCTGGGCTGGAAAATTCCTTAGTTCATCATAAAAGCCCCAACACCCAATTATCAAACCACACTAATGGCCCAGTCAATGACATAAACCACCCTCCACCTACACTCATTACAGACAAAGACATTACATAAAGAATCCATCCCTAGTCTGGACTCTGCAACCCCTACTCTGAAGGTTTCAAATAGCAAATCCACAGAAATCCGTATGGAAGTGATCTCTGAAGATAACCTCAATCCCCATCCATCCACCCCCTCCCCTCAAACCAAACCATATCTCTGAGAGAAGGTAAAGCAAGAGCTTGAAAACCTCCAGATCCAGATATCATCTATGGGAGAAGAGATGATCCACCCGGCAGTATCAGTCCACAAGATGGAGAGAAATGCATTGGGGTTATTGTTAGAGTCAGGAACAGAAGCAATTCACTGCGTAGACACAATCTGGTGGATAGAGCAAATCCGACTGAGAATAGAACCAAGGTGGAGCACTACAACAAATCCTCCACTCCACTCCACTCGTTGCAGATGGCATCCATGAGATCAATCGATTAGGATCATCGTAGGATCCGTAGCCTCCTACCAAGACTTGTTACTGATCCCCTACCTTTATTCCCCTCTATGGATTCTCTAAAAATCCTGATTTGGAACTACCGTGGGGCAGGCAACAATACCTTTGGAAGAACCATGCGTGAACTTCTCCAAGCCCACAAACCTGGGATTTTGATTCTGATGGAAACAAAAGTCTAGTATAGTTCTATGGGAAATTTCTTCAGTAACATGGGGTTCTCAGCTGCTACTATTGTTGACCCAGTTGGCCGGTCAAGTGGAATCTGGTTGATCTGGGATACTGACTAGGTTAATGTTTGTGCTTCCTCTGTTTCCAACCAATACATGCAAAGCACTATTCATAAAGAGGATTATGAGGAATGGGTGCGTGCTGAATGCAGTTTATGCCAGCTAGGGGTGTGCGCAGTGCGGGTCGGTGTGGTTTGAGAGAAAAATAGAAATCGTATGGCGGGTGACGGATTGATAAAAGTGTCACTAGAATTTGCCATTTTCTTTATCAAAAACCGGCGGTTCGGTTGGCAAATAATGGCGGATTTACCTTGGCGATTCAGGCGGATTGGCGATTTATAAAAAATATAATTCAAATTACAAAACTTAAATCAAAGAGTTAAAAAAAGACAAGAGATACCGTAATGTTAAACATCTTGCGAAGCTTTCTTCTGATTCAGCAAGTGTAGCAACAACATGATAATATCAACGACTATGCCATCAGTTCATTACAAGCATCTGTGGAAGTTACAATGATCAAATACAATACATAAAATTAATATCATTCAGGGTTTACAATATATTGAAAATGTTTACTGTTGAAAAGTATTTAGATTGAAAAGTGAGCTGATGCAAGTTTGCAACATGGCTAGAAAAAAAAAAAAAGATTGAAAAGTGAATTGGAATCCAACTTTATTTTGAATTACTTACATCTTGAATTTCCCTCGAGCAGTAATGTAATACTATATTCTAAGGTATAGAACAACATGCAAATTTATGTAAAAATTAATTTTTAGAATCTTATAAAACATGATTTAATAGCGGTGCAGGTCGGTGCGGTTTGGAAGAAAAATAGAAACCGGCAGATTGATAAAAGTGTCACTAGAATTTGCCATTTTTCTTATCAAAAACTGGTGGTTCGATTGGCAAATAATAACGAATTTGCCTTGGCGGTGTGGCTCGGTGTGGTTTTGGCAATTTCGGCGGTTTCGGCAGTTTTGGCGGTATTATGCACACTCATAATGCCAGCCCCAACCCCTCCCTGAGGGAGGCACTTTGGGAAGACCTTGAAGACACAACAAGGAATCTGAACAAGCCTTGGCTTGTAGCTAGTGACTTCAACGAGTATGCCAACCAAAGCGAGAGGAGGAGCTTTTCACACACCCTTAACCAGAACAGAACCCAGAGGTTTGTGGAAAGAATCAACAACTGCAATCTCATTGACTTAGGTAGTGTTGGCCCCCATCTCACATGGACTAACAACCGTCAAGGCCTGGCTAACTCCATAGAAAGGCTTGATAAAGCAATGAGCAATGATCAATGGCGAGCCTTCTTCCCTGAAGGCACTGTGAGGACTCTCCTAAGAACCTATTCAGACCACTCTCCTTTGGTAATATATACTCAAGGTATGCATCCCTCTAATCCCAAAAATAGGCCTTTTAGATTTTAAGCAGCTTGGCTTTGCCACCCTGATTTCCCTAATGTTGTGCATACTTCTTGGGTAGATAAGGATTTTAATTTTCTTGAAGCCGTTAATGATTTCACTCAGAATGTTAAAACCTGGAACAAAGTGTAACAACCTAGATTTTTAATTATTTTGTAGAATTTATACTAATATTATTTAATCTTAGTTCGGAAAATATATAATTTATTATATATTATTATGCGTAATTTTGTAAAACAATATAATTAGTAAAAGTTTAGGGGTCAAAATATAAATAATAATAATAATAATAATAATGGCTGTGGTAGTAAAATAAATAATTAATTTTATGTTGGTATACGATAAAGTGTAATTTAATTAGGAATTAATTTATTTATATAACTATATTAAAATATTGGGTCAAATGGTAATTATCTTAAATATTTATTAAGGATAAGAATAAATCTATATAATTATGAATTAAATCTTAGGGAAAGTGACGCGTAGCCACGTGTTGGCCGCGGACAGGGCTCACCTCCCTATAAATAGGAAGGCGTTTCACCTGGGTGAAGAAAAGAAAGAAAAGAAAGAAAAGAAAGAAGAAAGGAAAGAAAGAAAAGAGAGAAAGAAGGAAAAAATGGTGGAAGCTAAAAGAGTCTTGAATAGTGGAAAGAAAGAGTAAGGTATTAAAGTTAAGGTGAGTTATATTATACCTTGAGTCACCATAAAGTATTTTACATATGTTTTAACTTACCATAGTTCATTTTATACAAGTTATGTGTTATAAATTATTATAAACTATATTATTATTTCAGTTACGTGGATTATTTTCTGAACCCTATTTGTTAAAAGGAAACCCATGAATATGTTTGTTTAAATTTTAAAGAATATTTGACTATGACCTTATATATAATTATGTTTTGTAAGTACCACCATGAGAGTCTCACGCCTTGGAGGACTTAAATAACCATTGGCCTCTATTTGACCATTTTGTAGTCCTCTGTTTGTCATGAATCCATTGACCTCTGTTCTGTGCGGAGCAAAGTGCTGTACGAAGCTAAGTGCTACACTACTGTGGGAGCCACTTCCAGAGTTCGTACGAGCCACCTCTTGAATCTGTACCTCTGTTCTGACTGTCACTTCTGTGACCTCTGTTCTGTACCGTGGTTATGGTCATTTACTTACATAATTTCTGTATTTCAATTTTTGCCTGTTTACCAAATTACTGTGGTTATGGTTATTTATTTACATAGTCTCAGTTTTGCTACTTAAAGGATTATTTGTTCCGACTAAGTTATCTTAAATGTTTTGGCCTAACTAACTATTCATGGTTATTTCATGTCCCTTATACTCTTGGTATAATATTTCTCACTCTGCCATATGCTTATACTGTTTACCAATTTTCAGGAGATAGTTTTCGAAAGTCTTAGATGCGAGGCTGCGGAATAGATCCACCTAGCACTTTTATGATATTTTTCTATGTAAATATCGGCCTTTTTGGTTAATATAATTTTGTAATAAAAATAAAAAATCTAATGATTATTTTGATACCCTCATTTAAATATTACTTCCGCTCGCATTTATTGATTTGTTTAAGAATTGGTCGGAGGTAACCTCAGTTACTATCCATCACGATGTTTAACTGTCACGACCCAAACTCGGCCCTATGGGTTTAGCATCAGAATCGCCAAGAATCATGATTACCAAAGGCCTGTTGAGCGAAGAAAGCAGTTAAGCAGTCTGAGGCTGGCGGAATACAAGATAAATAACTAGTGTCCATTGAGCTGTGAAATCTGTATGCCAAAAACATTTTTTTTATGCATTCATACACTTCAGACGGTACAGTCTATACAATCATTCACAACATTCAGTACAGGGATCGCATCCCTAGGGAACAAGACTGATATAACAAGAGCGATCTATCTGATGGTCCCAAAACAGTATATGAGACAGACAAGGGAAAACAAAAACCCCAAAGCCATAGCATGGCAAAATCGGAACCTCGCTGTGAGGCACACAGGCTGGCTGGACCAAACTGGGGACCGACCCACGCTTCTAGCTCCGGTCTGGTGGTTGAGCACCTACATATATATATAAACAGTGAGCTACAGCCCAGTGAATAACATGAAGCGTAAAGAGGTTATGAATGAATGTCCTTACAGTAATGAAATCAATTCATTATCTGATTTCAATCTTCGATTTCGATCAATCGATTTCAATCAATCGGTCATATGTGGTACATCCATTAGCCTATAAACGATGGGTCCAAAGGATCGGGCGAACAGACCCAACAATAATGATGATGGCCATCAATCAAGATGGTTCCACAAGGAAACCGACAGCTCTGTAATCAATAACGATGGGTGCTAAGGATGCCACTGATTCGAAATATAGGACATACATTCATTCAATAAACAATATCAGTTCAATAAACAGTTCAGTTCAGTATTCAAAATATAACCATTTCGAACATATCTTTACACAATCTGTTACTCACAGAGATTGGGCTAATAGCAGCTAGAGCGCGTCCCCGAGAGCCAATCCTAAACAGTTAACAAATAGAACACACTCTAAGTTTCACAGTAGGGGGAAGTACAATAATTAACTTCCTATTATGCCTCGGTGTGTTCTACGTCTATATCCTCATTAAGATGTCTTAAACTAGGCCTAAGAATGCCTAGGATGGGATGAGGATGCAAAAATACAGTTGGAAGGCATTTTTCAAAAGTTGCTGAAAACAGGGGTCTCGCTCGAGCGAGCCTTCCTTCGCTCGAGTGAGGTTGCAAAATCAAAGGCTTCGCTCGAGCGAACAATCCTTCGCTCGAGCGGTCTGATGAAACAGTAAAAGTACTGGTTGCTCGATTTTTACGCGCGACACCACGCTCGATGCTCGCTCGAACGGAGCCTTAAATAAAGGTGCTCGCTCGAGCGAGGAATCCTTCGCTCGAGCGAGAAAGCAAAATCTGGAATTTCCAGATTTGTCTCCCAAGTTCGAACCAAGTATTCAACCATCCAAAACTCAACCTCTTGGCCGCAAATTCTGGAAAAATACTTTAAACTCAATGTATAACAAGTTTCCAAAGCTAATTTGCACATGCAAGGGCCAAAGGTTGGTCAATTAAAGCCATTTTCAAACCCATTTTCAAGAACAATCTTTAAACATGCAATGCATGAGCTTTAAATCAAATTCAAGCTTCAATTCTTGCTCCAAAGAGCTCAATCTTTTCAAAACAAGATGAAAACATGGATTTAAACATGATTATGAACATGCATGTGGCATTTGACCATGAAATCATCCCAAAACTCTTCAATATAGACATGCATGCAACCATTAAGCTCTATTTCAACATTAATGAACTAATTCATGCTCCAACTCTACAATTTGACTTGAATCATGCAAGATACCACAATGAGAGGTTCAATTACCTTACTTAGGTCTTGTATTTAGGATAGGGAAGTTCAATTTACAATCATCTTCTAAGATCACTAAGTCTTCAAGCAATCCACAAGCAATATTGAGATGAAAACCACTCCTTTAGCTTCTCTCTCTCTAAATTCGGCTGTATTCTCAAAATAAGGCTGATGAAATGTTGTTTGAGTGTAAGGCTAAAGCTCAAATGTTTTAATAACCAAGGCCCACTCACAATGGCATAAATGGTAATTACCTCAAACTCTTTAATTAGCTCAATTTAATCTAATTTCATCATACCTAATCACATTTTAGATAAATATACCATTAGATCACAAAAATTCTACTGTTTGCAAAACACTAATCGATTCCCGGTTCGGCCGCCGATAAGGCCTTCAATTAGCAGTTTAAACATATAAATTCAAACAGTTAATCAATCAATCAAACAGATGCAATATACAATTCAATAGGTAAACTCATTCAATTTCAGTTCCGATTTCAATCAGTCCATTCGTCATTTCAATTAATTCGATTATCAGTCATTATCAGTTCAGTTTAGCATTAATCAGTATATAATTCAGTGGTTAATCGGTAATCAATACGAGGGTTGTTACATTAACCCTTGGGTGCGGGGAGCGGGTCGTGACACAAAATTTTGGTAATATTTTTAAAAGGAAAAGAACTGTTTTAGCTCGTATAGAAGGAATCCAAAAAGCCCAAGCTCAGGTCTTTTCTCACAATCTCCAAATTCTTGAGAAAAACCTCATCAAACAATTTAATATGACCCTCTTTCAAGAGGAGATTCTCTAGTACCAAAAATCTAGAAATAAATGGCTCACTATGGGAAACAACAATACCAGGTTCTTCCACATATCTACCCTAACCAAGAGAAGGAAGCTTAAAATCCATGTGTTAAAAGATGATTATGGTAATTGGATCTCCAATACTTCTGACCTCAAAGCTCACATTCTAGATCACTTCAATGCCCTTTTCCAATATGGAGAAACTTACACTGTGGATAATTGGATCAACATTGCTAGAACCAACTTCACTCTTGAAGATAATATTAGACTCCTTGCCCCTGTTACCAATACCGAAATCTAGGAGGCCATTAAAAGCATTAAAGCCTTGAAAGCCCCTGGGAAAGATGGCCTCCAAGCCATTTTCTACCACAAACACTGGAGCACTATCAGCACCTCTGTTTGCCACTTCATCAAAGATTGTTTCTACAACAAATTTGTTTCCAAAGAAATAAATGAAACCCTTATCATTCTTATTCCTAAGCTGGACAATCCTGAGTCTATAAAACAATTTAGACCCATAAGCCTCTGTAATGTCATCTATAAATCCATCACCAAGATTATAGTCAACAGACTCAGACCTTTCCTCTCTGATCTCATTAGTCCCAACAAAAGTAGTTTCATCCCAAGAAGAACTACCACTGATAACATTGTCATAACCCAAGCGATTCTCCATACTCTCAGATGCAAAAAAGGAAAGTCTAGTGGTATGGTCATCAAAATTGATCTTGAGAAAGCTTATGATCATATTTCCTAGGACTTTATTCACCATACTCTCAATGAATTCAAGCTTAATCCTGACTAGATCACCCTTATCATGAATTGTATTACGAATGTCAAATACGCTATAATTTGGAATGGGGAAACCTTACCTAATATTAGCATGGGGAGGGGCCTCAGGCAAGGAGACCCCTTTTCCCCCTATTTGTTTGTTCTTTGCATGGAAAATCTCTCCAACATGATTAGAATCAGAGTTGAAACTGAAAAATGGAAGGGTCTCAAAACCTCTAATAATAGCCCTCCCTTTTCCCACTTATTCTTTGCTGATGATTTGATCCTTTTTGCCAAAGCTAATAGAAGCAATTGTGTCTGTATTATGGAAGTTCTCTCTGAATTCTGTGGAATGTCTGGACAAAAAATTAATTTCCAAAAATCCAAAATGTTCTTCTCCCCAAACATTCCCAGAAGAGAAGCTCTTCCTCTTAGCTATTTGTGTGGCATTTCTATAACCAATGACCTTGGGAAATACCTGGGTACTCCTCTGCTGCATACCAGAATCGGCAAAATCCATTTGAAAGACATTGACAAAATGAACACACGACTTTCTGGTTGGAAGGCAAAAAATCTATCCTTAGCAGGTAGAACTACTCTTGTCAAGGTTGTTACCTCTTCCATATCTAATCATCTCATGCAAACCATGGAAATTCCTAGGCAGGTCTGTGATCAAATTGATAAACTTAACAGAAATTTTTTCTGGGATAGCACTGATAACAGAAAGAAGGTCCATCTTGTTAGTTGGCAACATGTGTGTAAATCTAAGAGGAATGGAGGCCTTGGCATAAAAAAAAGCCAGAAAATAGAACTCAGCTCTTATCTCTAAGTTGGGATAGAACTTGACTGCCAATCCTGATGAGCTATGGTGCAAAATTCTAAGAACCAAATATCTCAAAAACCATTCAATCTCCAACTGGCTCAATCAGAGAAGAGCATCCCACACATGGAAAAACATCATAAAAAATAGGGGAGTCTTGGACATGAATATAAAGTGGAATGTTGGTACAGGGGAGAACATATCCTTATGGTCTGATTGGTGGTGTGGGAATCAACCCCTGGTATCACACGTCAAGGAGAGCACATAGATAACACAACCAGAGGTAGCTCTATTCTTGATGCTGATGGAAACTGGGACTTAACTTCCATTCAAAATATTATCTCCCAACAAGAGACAAATGAAATTCTCAGCATATACAGACCACAGTTTGCGACTTTTAGTGACACCCCCCTTTGGAAAGGCTCCATTAGTGGCAATTTCTCAACAGTAGCAGCTTACCAAACTATATTGAATGAAGAAATGCAAGAGATGGATTGGCAATGGATATGGAAAGTTAAGGCTCCACACAAACTTAAAAGCTTTCTTTGGCTTGTCATACATAAGAGGCTTCTAACTAATCACATGAGGCTCATCAGGAATCTTTCAACCCCTGATACATGTCCCAGGTGCCAAGCCTACAGAGAAGATATGCACCACCTGCTTAGGGGTCGTCTTCAAGCTAAGGAAATGTGGATCAACCTTAAAAGCCTAGGATGGTGGCAACATAACAACACTACCCCTCTTCGGGAATGGATCAGAGTCAATATAAGAAGTAAGGACCAAGTTAATGATACTCAATGGCCTTTAGTGTTCTTGACAACAATCTGGAACATCTGGAAAGCAAGGAATAAGGAGGTGTTCAACAACCTAACCCAGCCTAGCCATGTCAGTGTTAACTCCATACTCAAACAAGCCATGGAAACACAGGATGCCTTCCAGGCCATCCTCAACCCAAATTATAGAGATCCAAAACTAATAATGTGGTCTTGTCCTAATGCAGGTAAGCTCAAGTTGAACACAGATGGAAGCTCCAAAGGAGACCTTGGATAGTCAGGCTTCGGCGGACTGCTCAGAGATGAAGTTAGATCCTGGGTGTGGGGGTACTATGGCTATCTAGGCAACTGCACCAGCTTGGAAGCTGAACTTTGGGGTATTTACAGAGGACTAACTATCATCATGTAGAAGGGGATGTCCAACATTGCAATAGAGATTGACTCTCAGAGAGCTATGGAGCTTATTCAAGATGGAGTAGAAGCAAATTCACCTTATAGAGCTCTCATTGAAGATACAAGCTTTCTCTTAAGGAGATGTCAATGCACCATCCATGCTATTCCCAGGGAGGCTAACCATAGTGCAGATGCTATGGCCAACCTAGGTGTCAACCAACAAGAGCATACAATCTTCCTGGAAGATCCACCAAGTTCCATCATTTCCTTGTTAATTACTAATATGAGAAATGCTAGCTCTAGCAGGGATTAGTTATCCCAGGGCTGTATCTGTATACTCTTTCTTTAACTTTCATCTGAATAAAAAATAATAATAATAATAAATAAAAGTAAAAGTAAGAAAATATGTTTGGTGAGTTGATAGAGGGTGTAGTGGTTGGAGGAGTGTTGCTGGAGAGAATAGAGGAGTGCATGAGGATTGCTATAGGAGAGGGGAATTCTTGAAGAATGGGAAACAGAGGAGGGAATAAATTTTTTTTCTTACAACAAGTGATTTTTTTTTTTTTAAAAAAAGAGATTTTGAAAATTATTGTCATTTGTTTGACAATGAAAATAGTTTACAAAACAATTTTTTGTTAACAATTTTTAAAACAAAAAGGTTACCAAATAGACCCTCAATGTTCATCGTCTTACAATTGATATTTGTTATTATGCATGTAGAAAGTATTGCTTATGTATGGTAAAATTGATGTGAAAAAGTCTACACCAATTTTTTATTTTTATTTTTATGTGGAACTATTAGGGAAAGTGATCCCAACCTTGTTTTTCTATGCATCTATTATGAACAAAGATAGTATGAATACAAAACCTCTTGTTGGGTTGTCATTTTCTTTTCGAATCCATTTCTTAATAGAAAATTATTAATTTTTGAGAAAATTATAATTCAATATATGTTTTCAAAAGTAATTTTTAATTAATGATAAATTTTACCAATTTTTATAAGTAAAACAATAAATTTTTTTCATGAATTTATAAATATTTTTTGAAAGTACTACTGATTTGCAATTTTTTCTTAATTTTACAAGTAAAATGATACACAAATATATTTATGGGAAAAAAAATTAATGGGATAATTTCAAATAAATGGAAAATAGAAAAAATTAATTACAAATCTATAGTGCTGCAAGTGAGACTGTTTGTAATTTATTTAAAATTCTTTCACATTTTATCTAAAATAAATAGTATAGTATTTTAAAAATTATGAGTTATACCTAAGGGTCCTTTTGTTTAAAAATTTGTACAAAAATTGTGTTAGTATAATATTATTCATTTTAAAAGTTAAATTATACTATTCACTACTAACTTTTTTCAAAATTTTAATTTAGTTTTTCACCTTCTTATTACAATAATTAAAATTTTAAAACTTCACCGTCTTTCAATGTGATTTTTATTGTCACCCACCATTTAACATTTGGACGTATAAATCACCCCCCAAGTTTTAAATCAATTTTATTTTGATTTCTCATCTTTTATTTTTTTAACCTTTTTCTTTTAATCTCTTAAAATATAATTAGTGGCCTTGACACAAGCACTTTTCGTCTAAATAAAAAAAAAAATGATGAATGATGGAATTTGATAAATCAATTATTATAATTTAAAGGTGAGAAATCAAAATGAAATTCAAGTAAAAACTGAAGATAAAAAGTGTAATTTGCACCATTTTAAAGTAGGATAAATTACAAAACAGTGTAAAAAACAAAAAAATAACTACAAAAAAATAATAGTGCAAGTTTTCTGTTAATACCCCCACCATTTGGTAAATAAAATCCCCTTTTCAATTATCTTGTAATTTCTGCTTTAAAATGTCTTTCTCATAGGTTGCTTTAATTTGTAAAATTTTTACCAAATCTAGACATATAAAATTTCTTCAATATAATACCAATCTTTATGGCTCCTATCAAGAGGATCTAGAATATAGTGACCTACAAGTCAGAACCCAAAAAGTCAAACAAATGAACATGAGATAATCCAATCACTTAAGTGTACGGTGTGATATGCAAAATCACATGATATGTCTTACATGCTACCTATCCATATGATATGTTGGTTTGGGAATTGATTTTTGGGTGAAGTATTAATAAATGTTAAAATTTGATCTTGTGAATTATTTAATTTTTTTATATGTATATATTTTTTATGAATTTAAAAGACTTATTAAAGTGAAAATTACATAAAAGGATAATCACTTACATATTTGTATTTAATTTTTTAGGGATAAAAGTATGTTTTTTCTAATGTAAAATTACACATTTGGGCAATCTGTACTATAGAGATTTTAAATTTTCTCTCATTTTGGAACAAATCCCATATTATGAATAAAAATATAATATTCGAATATAACATTCCAATAACGTAACACGCCAATATAATACAATAAAAAACTCATTGGTGCATTTTTTCCAAACATAACAACATAACACTCCAAAAAAATTTCTTAATGTACTTTTTCCAAACGTAAAACTCTAATATAACTTACAATTTTTTTCCCCTTAATGTATTTTTCTCAAACGTAATACTACAAACAATATTATCCCAAACGTAATACTCCAATGTAACACATACAAAAACACTGAAAAACTCCTTAATGTATTTTTTCAAAACGTAACACTCACAGTTTGAAATTATACATTTGCTTAAACCTTACTAAAGAATTTTTGTACTCGTTTTTGAATGGTTTGAAAAATTCCACATTCTTTTTTTAAAATGTTACATTGGAATGTTACGTTAAGAAAAAATATACTAAAAAGTTTTTTTATGTGTTACATTAGAGTATTACATTAAGAATTTTTTTTTTTGAGTGTTATATTGGAGTGTTACATTTGAAAAAAATACACTAAAGATTTTTTTTGAGTATTGCATTAGAGTATTATGTTTGAGTGTTACATTTTAAAATTATACATTTACTTAAAACTTACTAAGGAGTTTTTGTACTCCTTTTGAAATGTTTGAAAATTTTCACGTCCCTTTGAAATGTTTGAAGAATATAATATTTCAAGTTATTTTTGTACTCTTTTTGATATGTTTTCTAAATAAAAAAGATTCTCATATAAAAATTCAACCAAAATTTGATTCTCATAAATTGTGTAGCTTAGCATTCTAGCACAAAAAAAGAAAAAGAAAAAGAAGGAAACATAATAAAAATAATAGTATAACCATAAATCTAATTTCTAAATAATATATTAAATCTACCTTTCCAAAATCAATGAGACTAATTAGTGTATAAGAAAATCTTTAGGACTAAATGGATCATCATTTTTCAATATGGGATTTATAGATAAAATTTTCTTGATTTTTTTAATAATTTTTTATTTTTATTTATAAAAATTTAAAAAAAGTATGTTAATTTGTAAGGATAAATTATAAATACATTTTCTAAAATTTGTTTAAAATACAAATTATGATTTGAAAAATTAAAAAATTCCTATTGTCAAAATTTTTGAAAAAATAAAATTCATAACTGCTCTTCTATATAATAAAATTACTTAAATTATTAATTAAAATGTATTTATGACATCATTAAATATTATTAATTAATTTGATAATTTATTAATAAAAGACATCATTTGTTATAAAATTAGAAATTTCAATAGGTGAAATGTAATTTTCAGGATCACAGAAAATAATTCATGTTTTAAACAAATCTCAAAATGTGTATTTGTAATTTATCTTTAATTTTTTATTGCAGCGTCATGTCGTGTTACGTCGTATTCGTGTCGTGTCAGAATTACCTCAATACTAATATGGCCTATTTATTATTTTGTATTATCGTGTCGCATTGTGTCATTTTTGATTTGCATCTGGTTCGTATCGTATTAATGTGTCATGTCAAAAAATTTCACTATTAACTAAAAAGATCAAATATATGAAAAAAAAAATGAAAATTTATTTACAAGTTAAATTTAATAAAACTTATCTTTATTAAATGAAATTATTTATAAAAATATTTGATTTAACTAAATTTTATTTTCTTGATTTATAAAAATTATATTTTATTATTATATTTGTTTACTAGAATAACTCAAATAATAGACAAAAAAATACATTAAGTTCAATTAAAAGCAAAACAAAATATATATTAAACTTAAAATCGTATTTTACATACTTTTTAATATATTTGATGTGATTATGTAAAAAATTAAAAAAATGTGATGATACTCTTTAATGAAAATAATATTAAAATATGTAACTAAATCTTCATTATGTAGATTATCTGAGTCAATTTTCTGTTATACAAATTTGACATTAACTCGACTTGCTTAATATTCATGTTATTGAGTTGTTTCATATATATGTTTATGTCAAGAAATGGTCAACCCTAACCTGCTAACTCCGTGTACGATTTGACTCGTGTTATTATATCGTGTCGCAAATTCCTACTTATACAAACACCCCATTAGACCATCACCAAAACAGTGTTCCAATTGTTTTACCAAATTTGTATCAACTGAATGAGCCTTACTTTTTTTATTAAATCAAGGGAATATTTAATCTTTTATCAAATCTCATAGACGATCATTGGTGAATGATCGGGTAAATGACTGGCTAGTCAACCGAGTGGATGACTGATTTGGAAAAAAATTGATGAAAAATTACATTAGGCCAGATGACCGACCAGATTTGATGAAACGATTGGAACATATTGTATCAAATCAATTTTTTACTCAAATTTAATGAAAAAATTGTGTAAGCGTTACAAATACTCTTAGACCTCGTTTGGAAATATACTATTTTAGTAACTTTTTGACTGTTTAGCTAAAATATAAGGTAAAAAAACTAGTATGTTTGGACTAATTTTTTAATTTTTTACTAAAAGATGCGCAAAAAATAAAAAAAATAAAAAGAATCTTTAACTTTTTATATAAATTATAAATTTTTAATTTTTTTAAATAACTTTTTAATTTTTAAACTAAAACAAACATTTGTCAAACGAGGCGTTAATTCACTATAAATGCTGTAGATGAGACGTACCATATCATAGCCCACCTGAGTCCCCTAGTCTCTCTGTCTACATATTACGGCCCCCCCCCCCCCCCCCCCTCTCTCTCTCTCTCTCTCAAAGCTCTGTTTTCTTTCTCTCTCCGAAACCTTTCATGTTCCATTTTTATATATTTGGTTAACGCAATCGAATCGATACATACAGAGCTTCCTTATACAATTATTTTATCTCTCTTTCGCTATGTGAAGTCTACATGCAAATGTTGAAAAGACACAGTTGATTCGAATTCGATTCATATTCATTGTTGAAAAATCTTTGGAACAGAGAGTTGAAAGAAAAATGAAGAACGAAGAGAAAGCTCGGTCTCTGTTTGGAATCTCACTCTCTGACAGACCCATTTGGCATCAATTCCTCATTTGCTCTTCTGGGTTCTTCTTCGGTTACCTTGTCAATGGCGTCTGCGAGGTATAATCTCCTAAACCCCCTTGTTTGGTTCTCGAGAAAACCCAAGGAAAAAAAAAATAAAAAAGGTAAAAGCTTAAGATAAAAATGGTTAATCAACTAAAAGGGAATAGTTGAGTTTTCTTTTTCACTTTCAAATCCTTTTGTCCCTTGTTTTTCAGTTTTTTAGCTTTTCTATTCTTTTTTTTTTCCTTGGGTTTTCTAGGACCCAAACAGAGTAGTTGTCTTGTCAGCGGTTTTATTTGGTAAATCTCAATATATGATATTGTAACAGATGAGTTTATATATGATTTGATTCTTGCCTTAATTAAAGGAATAAAATATTGAGAAATCTTTCTACATTCTCTGCTATTTGATTGGTAACAAAATGGGTCGATCAATTCAGTTTTCTTTTTCACTTTCAAAATCCTTTTGTCCCTAGTTTTTCTGTGTTTTTGTTTTTGTTTTTCTTTTCTTTTCTTTTCCTTTGGTTTCCTAGTAAACAAACAGGGTAGTTGTCTTCTTGTCGGTTTTATGTGTATTTGCCAGTTTCAATATGATCTTGGAACAGATGAATTTATATGATGTTGATATTTGCCTAAATTAATTCTTTTTGCATGATTTTAAATGTTGCTCATCATATCACAATCACCATCATTATTTTCATGATCACATCATTAATATCCTTTTGTCTACACTAAAACGAGTTATGCTACGTAGCTCGAAAGCCCCGAATAGAAAACGGCACCGTTTTTTGTTTTATTTTTTTTGTTCAGACGCAGAAATCAGGAGGAAGGAGGGGAGAGGAGAGGAGAGGAGAGGAGGAGGGAGGAGGGGACTGGAGGAGGCCTAAAAAATGGAGGGGGAGGGGAGGGAGGGAGGAGGCGAGGCGCGATCGGGGCAAAGCTGCGAGCTCTGACGACGACCTCCTCTTCCTCTTCCCTCTCTTCTCTTTCTCTCCCTCTCCCTCTCCCTCTCCCTCTTCTCCCTCTCCCTCTGCGTCAACAATGGCGGAAAAAAAGAAGAAAAAAAAAAACCTAAAGCCCAAAATGACGTCGTTTTGGGCTTTAGGGGCATTCGGGGCCAATTTTTTCGAGCTAAAAAACATTTTCCACACTAAAACCCCACAAATATATATTTTTGAATTTTATTTGTGATAATCTTAATTGGGTTTTTGTGTTAATCTTAGATGGTCATCTTCGAGTACACCAATTAATTACTTCTGGCTCTTGAATTTCTTGATTTATTTCTTCAAATAATGTACCTAACTTGTCTAACTTGTTTTTTTTCTTAATATACTTATAATAAGATGGTCTACATTTATTGTGATTTACCAATGTACCACTTGATTTGAATACTTTTTGATATTGTGTTATTCTCATTCTTGGATTGTGTTATTCTCATTCTTGGAGTAAAGGTTCCCAAAGGCAAACATTCTGTATATCTTTTTTGTAAAATAAAAAGTGTCATGTTTGGCAATGACTTGAATATCCACTTTTTGGGCTATTTCAGTTTAAAAATTTTTGTGGTTGATTTAACTGACAAAAGGGTGAGGAGTAACTTTCCCACTCAACTTGTGCAGTAACCAAAAAAAAAAAAAAAACATTTACTAAAGGCATCAGTTTTTTTTTAAAATATATTTTTCTTAAAAAAGTAAAAAAAACTACTAAAAAAAACATTTGCCAAACCCCTGAACTTAATTACGTATTTTTTTTTCATTTCAGGAATATGTGTACAATAGGCTTCAATTTAGGTGAGTTCTCTCTCTCTCTCTGTGTACCGTTTCCTTGAACAATTTTTAATTTTTAGGTTTGCATATGAATTTAATGTGTCTCGCGGTGATGGTTTATGCAGCTATGGTTGGTACTTTACATTTGTTCAAGGGTGGGTTTATCTTTTGCTGATTTACTTACAAGGCTTCACCACCAAACAAATGGTGAACCCGTGGAAGACGTATGTAAAGCTCTCTGTGGTGCTTATGGGTTCAAATGGACTTACCAAAGGTTCATTGGCTTTTCTTAACTACCCGGCACAACTTATGTTTAAATCCACCAAGGTAAATTGCTGATCCAATGGCTTGTGTTTGATCAGAGTTACTCATCAAAAAACATATTACATTGCAATAATTCCAATATGCATTTGTTGTATTTGATGATTATTTGTCTCCTTCATTCTTCAAAAGAGACTAAGGGGATGTTTGGGGTGTCCTAAATAAGTGCACTTTTTGTCTTTTTAGACTAAAAATTTGAGGAAAAAAATATGAATGTTTGGATTAACTTTTTGACTTTTTATGAAAAAATGTGCATTAAAAATTGTATAAAGAAGTGTGTAGGAGAAGATTAGAAAGGTGGGTTGGCAGCTGTACAAGCTGTGCAATTGAATTGATGGAAAGAAATTATTGGCCAATGTTTGGGCATTGCACTGAACAGTTTTGTTCGGCCCATAGGGGCCATCACGGGTCCCATTTTGATAATCTGAACCGTTCAATGTGTAGAACTCGTCGAGTACTATATATTGATAAAAATTCACGTTAATCGGATATCGATAGCTATCTGATCAGATTTTTTTTTTCAATCGTTAATTATAACACCATCTATTTTTTTATACAAAACTGATTTGATTATATAGTTATCGATATCCGATCAACGTGATTTTTTACAAGCATATAGTACTCAACGAGTTCTACACATTGAACGATTCAGATTATCAAAACGAGATCCGTGATGGCCCCCATGGGCCGAACAACAGTGTGTTCAATTGCACCCAATCTGATCAGATTTGTTCGGCCGCACACAGCACGAAGCAGTGATTGCTTACATCACTAAGTTGTACTTGACTTGGAAAATTAATTTTTTAATATTTTTTTAGTGAATAATGATAACTTTTCAACTTTTTGAGTAACTTTTTGACTTTTTGGAGAGTTGCCAAACTTGGCCTAAATTGAATTGTATATGAGCTCTCCTATTTTTCAATATTTAGTAATAAGCTGAGCATTGACCATTGATTCAGTGGTTAAAACTTGGCCTAATAACCTTGAGGTTATGGGTTCAAGTCTTGAGTCCATCACTTCTTGCATTATGCCAAAAGTTAGGTGTGTACTCAATCTTTTCTCTCCCAAACATACATTAATGTGTACTAATTGGGTACTGTTTTTTTAAGTTGAGCATTGACATAGACACGGACATGGGTGTGGAAATAGGAATTTTTTTTTTAAATTAGGAATACGGACACGGAGGGGATATTACAATAAATATATATTTTTATTTGCTATAAATATGAATATAAATTTAGGGCACAAAGATGAGGCATTAATGTTTATGTCAATATATTTTTATTTTTTCTCCTAATTTGCTGGAGTTATTTTATTTTTTTGAGCTGAAAGAAGTTTGTAATGTAAAAAATGTGGAATTCCTGAATTTAGTGGATGATTTTAGAGTAGTTAGACATGGTTTTTGAGGATGTTTTGTTTGATGAGTTGTCACTACGATCTGTATGTGTGCTTAGCCGAACTTTTTTTATTTTGACTCTTGTGGTATTTCAGGTGCTTCCCGTGATGATAATGGGAGCCTTCATACCTGGTTTAAGACGGAAATACCCACCTCATGAATATATATCTGCCGTACTTTTAGTAGTCGGTTTGATCCTTTTCACTTTGGCGGATGCACAAACTTCGCCAAACTTTAGCATGATCGGTGTTTTAATGGTGTCTGGTGCTCTAGTAATGGATGCCTTTTTGGGCAATCTTCAAGAAGCAATCTTTACCACGAATCCTGAAACAACACAGGTGTTTTGCATGTGATCTGATTTCTCTACTGACGTTAAAATGTGAAGAAAAAAAAAACTACACCACACGTCATGAAGAAATCCTGACTTATACATTTAAATTGTTGTTTTGTACAGACGGAGATGCTCTTTTGCTCAACTGTAGTTGGAATGCCATTTTTGATTCCACCTATGCTCGTGACTGGAGAGTTATTCAAAGCATGGAGCTCATGTTCTCAGGTAAAGATCCAAAAAACTTTGCTCTTTCTTCGCCGGTTACATTTTTTAGTTACTTTTTTTTTTTTGTTTGTTGTCCACGCAGCATCCTTATGTATATGCCGTGTTGATCTTTGAAGCAATGGCTACATTTGTTGGCCAAGTCTCTGTCCTTTCCCTCATTGCCATTTTTGGCGCTGCCACAACCGCAATGGTAACTAGTTTGGTTTCATTACTGTCTATTTATGTGTGGATGCAATTAAATAACTTATCTGCCAAAACAAAGTTAAAAAAAAAAAAACCCCGATTTGGTTTCTTGAAATGGTAGATCTCATAAAATAGAAAGTTAAGAAATATCTAAGGAAAATGTTATAATACCCATAAATACTTGCTTGGTTAGCGAAAAAACAAGCGAGTTTCATGAATATTTATTAATGTGAATTCCACTTTCTATTTATTGAATGAAAATTTGATTACATAATACAAATTATTTTTAGGCTCACTCATCCAAGGTTACACTCACTTAATATGACTCTGGTATATATGATACAATATTTTCTAAGATTTCATTTCTCTTACAATTTTGGAAGACTACCTACTAAATTGCAACTTTTGTTTTTGTGCCCTCCACTAGACTGCAATTTCTTCAAAAAGTAATGAAGGAAAGGTCCGTACATGTTATTAAAGAACTTTTTTTTGATTCAAAAGTTATTAAAGAACTTGCTTATCAAAACAATAGTACTACTAATGGCCCCACCAAATTTATTTGTACCCTTGTTTGGAATCTCCACCTACAAATTTTGAAGTTTCTTGTTTTTCTTTGCACTCCACTTGATATCGAAGCTACCCTCCACTCGATCAAACCCTATCCCTGACTTCCATCCCAACCTCCACCCATTTATACCAGCTCCGGCCACCCTTCCCCACCCCTCCCTAGCCCCTCTTGCCACCCCCAACCCCTTCTCACCTCTAGCGCCATCCCTAGCCACCCTCTCCCGTTCCTCCCCCTGCCTTTCTCAATCCTTCATCGCCACCATCATAGCCTCTACCTTTGTGACCCCCAACCTCCACAGCCTCCCACCCTTGCGACCCCTTTCACCCTACAGGGCCAACCCAACCATTCTCAACCTTCAGTGACCTCACCTCTGACTAAGAGGGAGTGAAGGTGCTGGTGGTGGTCGGTGGTGGCTGGGGTGGAGGTGGGGGGGTTTGGGAAGTTAGAGATATGAATGAAATTAGAGTTTTGTTAGGGTAAAATTATAATAACAAAAATTTGAAGGGATGATGGGTTCTAGAGAAATTTGATGGGGGTAAATAACATCACTCCAAAACAAAGAAAAAATATATTCAATTTGGTTTCTTGAAATGTTAGATCTCATAAAGATTTGATGAACGCGTATGCTATGTCTGCTTGAGTTTTTGGTTCTTCATTTTCAATTGGTTTTTTCTGAACCTAGGGTTCTTGGATTTGGGCCGACATGACTTATATATGATTTGTATGTCTCATGATTAAATTTTCTCCTAGGTGACAACGGCGAGAAAGGCAGTAACATTATTGCTTTCGTACTTGATATTTACAAAGCCATTAACCGAACAGCACGGGACTGGACTGCTGCTAATATCCATGGGGATCTTATTGAAGCTTTTGCCTGATAACAAACCCCATAAAAGATCATCAACCTCATCTTCCATGGCCAAGATTGAGAAGCCTGATTATAGTGAAGAGAATAAAACTCAAGTTGAAAATGAAAATGAAGAAGAAGAAGAAGAAGAAGAAGAAGAGAAGAGGCCCTTGGTCTGAAAATAGGAGATTCATCACTATTTTTTTTTTTTTTTTTTTTGGAGGGTGATTTACTGGCCTTGAAAGGTGTTACAAAGTATAGAAATAAGAAGCTTGCAGTTTTTTTTATTCTTCCCTTTCTTTTTAGGCATAGGCTTTGTAGAGTTTGTACCATGGGCAGATGTGGAAGAAAATGATTGTACAAGCTGGTTTATATTGGGAGCCACTAAATGCACCTAAAAAAATATTGTTGGACACCTACATTCCTTTGGATACCTCATTCTCAAATTTAAATTTTGTTGATTTGCTTTGAATAACCCAACTAATTGCCACCTTAACCTCCACCAAACTAAAGGGGTGGAGTGCATTTTGAGAGGACAAGGCTCTTGTTTTGTTGTGATTATTTTACAAGTCAAGGGCTATATATATGTGTGTGTTTAAGCAATCATTTTGTGTAACTGGGTTTAAGTCTTAGACTTTGTAGACGGCCATTTATTTATTTTTGGTTGGTTATTTCACATGCTATAGATTCATGTACTAAGATAGTTGAATGTGTGTTCGCATGTGAAATTTAATGTGTAAATCTCTTATGATTATGTGCTCAAATGTTGGAGATTTAGGGTTGACGCGGATATTGGAAATTTACTTATATTTACTGTAAAAAGTGGTAGTTGGTGTACTTTTATTATGTAATTTTTTTTGGGGCGTCACATAAAATCATTATATGATAATCCAATTACGACATATTTTTATTTAATTTTTTAAATAAATTTCATATAATTTCTATTTTTACATATTTTATTTTCTAAATGAATATAAAAAAATTAATTTGTTAAAAATATTTTTAATTTTATGTTATTATTTTTTTTTAAATTAACTATTAATTTTAAAGGGAATTTTTTTTAAGGTCCCTGTTATTAAGATTTTATAGTATAAAGGACACTTAATATTTTCATAATGTCTAAGGTCCCTCAATATTGATCCAGAGAAAATTCGGTGCAGAGAAATTTCATTCCAGAGAAATTTTGAAATTTCTCTGAACACATCATAGAGAAATTTCAAAATTTCTTTGGACTCCCCAAACCTAGAGAAATTCTCAAATAAACATTTTCAGAGATTCTCTCACCCAGAGAATTTCTCTGGACTCCACAACCCAGAGAAAATTCCCAGACATATTTCCAGAGAAATTCTCTGGACTCCACAATCCAGAGAAAATCCAGGAGCTTGCTTAATCCACCGAATAATTTCTCGTTAAAGAAAATCTGAGTAATCAAACCTCAAACATGACTAGTCTCTTACCAAGAGGAGGAGAACCCAGCAAATGGCGTCACTGGCCATCTTCTCTATTCCAAAATACCATGCAAAACAAGATCCTCATACATGACTTCATTTTCTACACAAATGCAAAGCTTCGTCTAACAAATGAGCTAGGATCAAGATTCCAACCAAATTCGGCCAAGATATCGTTGTCTCTATCGCTGTCAAGAAGTAAATCTTTGTTAAAGTCAAGACCAAGATGTCCAAATTTCGACT
Organism: Camellia lanceoleosa; assembly: GCA_025200525.1. Classification (NCBI taxonomy): domain Eukaryota; kingdom Viridiplantae; phylum Streptophyta; class Magnoliopsida; order Ericales; family Theaceae; genus Camellia; species Camellia lanceoleosa. Next base: position 23,529,874 of record CM045760.1, read on the forward strand.
CGAATCATTGGATCGACTCTGTCCTTATCATCATCATCCATATCTTTGTAGCCACCACGATCTATATATACATATATAAAGATGTGTATAATGTAAATTGAGAGGTGAATTGGGCGAATCAAGAACGAAGAAATGGAATCGCGAGCGATCGAGAGTGTCGGAACAATTTTACAAACTGAACTTTACGATCCCAAGCAACGTGATGGTGCAACGATGGTGATGTTGGCGCAATGTTGATGCGAGCTTACGAGAACGGAAGTGTGTCACCGGTGGCGCCGAAACAAAGAATGGAGAAGTTTAGAGAAAGAGAGAGATGAGTTTTGATTTGGTAAGATCAAATTTCTCTGTGATATGTTTAGAGATCTTAGATATCAAAAAATAATTTTGTGGATCTCTTCCATTACGAAAAGTGGGAGAGGGACCCTAGACTAATTTTTCCTAATTTTAATATCAAAATGTGTAATTATTTTGTTTTTTGATAACTTAATATATATTATACAAAATTATTATATAATAATTACACTTTTGTGATACGATATAATTATAAAAAAATATACAAATAATTGTACTACAATTATTATATATATAAGTATTCATGTAACAATTTTATAGAACGATAGCACCAATATTATTAAAATAAATAATTAAAATCATATTTAAATTTTGATTTTAAATTGAAATTAAAATTATTCCTTTATAACACACATTGTACCATCAAATACTTTTTGAAAAAAAAAAAAATAGTATGTGCATTACATGGGTTAACTTTTAGTAAATTATTAAAAGTAGTGTTTTTCGCATGCATAGGTGGCACATTATAATGGCTTACTTTTTTTTTAAAAGAGTCACATCAGCATGTATTTTCTTAATTACATAATTCTATACAAATCCAAACATAATTTAAATTATACTAACTTTATCTATTTTATATGTACTCTATTTGACAAGTATTTGTTTTCCATATATTTATAGCGACCCCGGTCTTTTTTCCATTCGATTATTGTATCCGGACTTATGTTCCGTGGATTCCGTTGCCATATTATTGTCGTTGTTGTCCTTGATTCCTTATTCTTTGGTTATAAGATGTTTTGGGCAGGTTGATTACAAGTTGGTTGAGTCTAGAAAGCAATTCTTGATGTTCGATTTTAGTTTGGTCGCCGAGCGAGCTTCTTCGCCGAGCGAGGTCCTTCTTTGGTCTGCCGCCGAGCGAACCTTTCTTGGCTCGAGCGAGGTTGCGCCCAAAGCTAGACCCGAGGCGATTTGTTGGCTCGAGCGAGCTTTCCTTCGCCGAGCGAGATGGTTTGTCTTGGCTCGGCGAGGTATGTTTTTGTGTCTGTCGCCGAGCGACTGTGTCTTCGCCGAGCGAGCTGTCCAAGATTTAAACGCAAAGTGGATTTTTAGGCGCTTTCATTCTTTTGATCCCAAACCCTAAAGTCCGACTTTTTCTTCTTCTCTAAACACCTTTTCTCCTAGGTTTGATCTAGTTAGGGTGTGTTTCTACCCTAGTTCTTTTACAAATAAGATAGAGGAGAGTGAGGGCTTTCATTTAATCTGAGCAGTTATTGATTTGGAGCATTTTGGAGTTTCGAGCATCTTCTTCATCTTCTCTTTTGGGTTCTTCCTTCGAGGTAGGGATTTCCTACTCCATTTATACGCTTTAATCCTAAGTGTTGGTAATTTTGGTATATGGGGTAGTTTGGTAATTTTGGTATGTGGGGGTAGTTTGGTAATTTTGGAAGAAACCTTAGGGTTTTGGTTTAGATTAATTTGTGTAATTAATTTAAAGGAACAAAGTGGAATTTGGTTTAATTCATGGGATTGAGTAGTTTAAATATTTACCTTTGGGAATGTTGAATTTACATTCATTGATGTATTTATTTCTCGCTTAGAAATAACTGTTTTGGGCTATCGGTGGAGGATAGCCATTGATTGTTGTAGACCTTGCATGCGGCTTAGGTATAATCGAATTGGGTCAATTGTTTGACCGTTGAGTTATCTGAACATTTGTGTATTAATTATGTGTTGTATATGGCAATTGCGTGTTTCATTGCATATGCATGTTGTTTGGAGAAGATAGGGGATGAACTCCACGGTTTAGGGGAAGATAGGGGATGGACCTCTAAACCGGATTTATTGGGAGGAGATAGGGGATGGACTCCAGTAGCATCACTCTTATGTGTGCTTATTGATTAATAGGCATATGTCTATTTATTGTTGTTATGATACATCACTAAAATGTGTATCAGTAGGGAAGTATGGAAGTGAATTGATTATGATTGATACAATACCAATATGTGTATTTGTTATGATTAGGTCTAACTTGAGTTGTTATTCCTGTTGAATTGGAAGTAATGATAATAAAAGATGAAGTCCTGTTGAGTCATTTGGCCAGGTTCTGAGCCATATGTGGAAAGTAAAATGTGCCATAGACAATGTGTCATAGGCAGTGTAGACATTCGTGTCATGAATATTGTCATTTGATTATAGTGTGTTAACCATGTATCAGATGCTAATACTTTAGTTAATTCTTATGATTGGTTTAGTATTTCTCTATCAATGTGGGCTCACCCTATATGGGAACTTTATTTTTCAGGTTCAGGTGGTTCACTCCCTCCAAGGACATAGCTTGTGAGGATTGGACTTGAAGATTTGTTTATTTACTTTTATTTGTTTTATTTGAATAATGTAATCCTTCAAGCCTAGGGCTTTATCTGTTTCTGAGTTAGAACTCAGTGAATTGTGTCCAAGTGTTGGCTTGGCAAGATGTAAGCCTTTAGGGCATTTATTATGGTATTTCATTTCATGAGATTCGGATGATTGATGTAATAAAATGCTTCCTTTTAATAATGCATGTTTTGTTTTATATTTAATGAGTTGGATTTTGAGGGCATTACAACTTGGTATCAGAGCGTACCAGGTTCGAATACTTTGGGTACGTGGGAAGTGATTAGTATCACAATGGGTTCGTCTCGTTTGATAGAGACTTAGTGTAATAATTCCATGCTTATATGATAACATGTTTATGTGACTATGTGGGTATGGAATGTAGTTCCTTGGATGTTGATTGGATCCTTGAGTCTTTGAAAGTCTTGTTGGAAAGGCACCTGATCAATGTTGTTTCCAACCGGAACTTTAGGGACGCCTCGGGACTATCATTATCCAGGAATGAAATTGTGAGGTGCTTATGTGATTATGTGCTTACGTGGTGTGATTTATTGTTGTCCAATGTATTAGGACGCGAGTGTCATAGTTTTGGCATGTTGTTTAGAGTACTAACGTCTTTGTTTCCTTTATTAGGATGTCAGGACGAGGACGAGGTCGTGGTAGGGGTGGTAGGCGCACAGTGCAGAAGTACCTATACCGATGAAATTCCGATTCAGAGGGTGTTGGCTGTGCCAATGTGGCCGAGCCAAGAGATGTTAGCTTTATGGGCACTTTGGCCCAAGAGATAGCAGGGCATTTCAGCGCGATCCGAGGCTGCGAATCCATTTGAGTAGTGCCGCAGATGCAGTGGCCTTTTTCTCGAAGAGGGAGTTTTTCCGGTCCCAACCGGACGTGTTTAGGGGATCCTAGCGAGCCGCTTAAGGCGCATTTAATGGCTCGAACAGCATAACGAAAACGCTTGAGATGCTTGGCATCGAAGACGAGGGGTTGAAGGTGACCTTGGCATCTTTCCACCGAAGGGATGCGGGTCGATGGTGGAAGTTCACCAAGGGTCGATTGGAGGTACTTGGAAGGAGTTTGTTGATGCTTTTCGTGAAGTACTGTCTCCAAATTGCTCAGAGAAGTTGAGAGATCGCTTTTGCCATCTTGAGCGTAACGCTTTGTCGCTGGGTCGAGTTCGAGGCCTCATTTACTAGTTTGTCCAGTTTGCACTCGAGTTAGTGGCGATCGAGGAACGCCGCTGCATAGAGTTCGAGAAGAAGTTGAGGCGCTGCCTCAAATTGAGAGTTGTGCCAACTATGATTAGGGATTTTGGGCGTTTGGTTGATGCAGAAATTTACACCGAGATCGCGCGGAGGAGGAGGAAAGGCGTAAAGGCTCCAAGAGGAGTCGACGGCCGTGGTGATGGCAGGAGGCGAGAGAGGTTTCACCTCCAGCCTCAGTAGTTTTTCTAGATCCACTTTTCCAAAGGCCGAAAGTGCTAGTTCTGGGAAGGGTAGTCGTGAGACGTTACTGCTTCAAGTGTGGCCACCGGGTCACAAGTCTCCGCTTTGTCCTCGAGGAGGAGTTCAGAGAGCAAAGATCTTCTTGGCCCGATCTCGAGCGAGTCGAGTAGAGGTCAGCCATTATCATGTTTTCAGTGCGGTCAGCCAGGGCACATGAAGAGGTTTTGCCCACAGTTGGGTGGCACACCCGGTGCTACTAGTTCGAGGCAGACTCAGAGTCACCGCCGCTCACGGGCTCAGCCTCGAGGGCCAACCAGGGGCTTCTTCGTCCAACAAGGCAGCAGCCTAGTGCCCGAGGGGTGAGCAGTTGATCGAGGTCATCTGGCGCTGCGTGTATCTTTATCACGAGATCCGTGCCGGCTCCATCTGCTGTGAGAGGCACCTTCTTGCTTTGCAATTCAGGTGCTAGTGTTTTGCTCGATACGTGTGCATCTCATTCCTTTGTGTCTCACGTGATTTGCATCTATTTTGGAGTTGGAGTTAGCTCAGTTAGCATCTCCTATTTGTGTAGTGTCGCCTCTTGGGGGTGAGTTGATCTTGAAACAAGGTGTTAGGGGTTGTGATATAGAGGTCGATGATCATAGAATCCCTTTCTCTTTTGTAGTGATGCCCATGAAGGGCTTTGATGTTATTTTGGGTATGGACTGGTTATCGTCATACCGGGCTGTTATTGATTGCTACCGTCAGAGGGTCACTTGTTGTACCGTGAACGGGGAGTGTTTTCGTTTTCTGGGGGACCGAGTTGGTAGTGTTTTACCACCGGGGTATGATCCGCGAGGGCGGAGTGAGCTTAGTGGTCTACTTGCTAGCTTTGAGAGTAGTGAATGTGATGAGAACCAGGTTGTATTGCCGAGGGTGGTTTGTGAGTATTCGGACGTTTTTCCCGAGGATCTCGTTAGTTTGCCACCTCAACGAGAGATTGAGTTCTCCATTGATTTAGTGCCCGGCACGGCGCCGATTTCTATGGCACCTTACCGTTTTGCCCCAGCCGAGTTAGTCGAATTGAAGGTTCAACTCCAGGAGTTGTTGGATAAGGGCTATATCCGTCCTAGTGTTTCACCGTGGGGAGCACCGGCCCTCTTTGCTAAGAAGAAAGGTGGTGCTTTGAGATTGTGTATCGACACGGAAGTTGAATCGGACTCTTAAGAATAAGTATCCTATGCCCCGTATTGATGATTTGTTTGACCAGCTGAAGGGTTCCCGTTGTTTCTCTAAGATAGATTTGAGATCGGGTTATCACCAGTTGAGAGTCAGGGAGGAGGATATTCCTAAGACGGCATTCCAGACGCGTATGGCCACTATGAGTTCTCGGTGATGCCGCTTTGGGCTCACCAATGCACCGGCATGTTTATGGATTTGATGAACCGGATCTTCCGGGAATTCTTGGATCGTTTTGTGGTCGTCTTCGTGGACGACATTCTGATTTATTCACCTTCGAGGGAGGAGCACGAGGAACACTTGAGAGTGGTGCTTGAGTTACTTAGAGCCCATAAGCTGTATGCTAAGTTTGGGAAGTGTGAGTTTTGGCTAGAAGAGGTGAAGTTCTTAGGCCATGTAGTTTCTGGGGAAGGGGTGTCTGTTGATACATCCAAGACTGAGGCAGTGCAAGATTGGGCACAGCCTAAGAGTGTGTTTGAGATCCGCAGTTTTCTGGGATTAGCTGGGTATTACCGTCGATTTGTGAAGGACTTCTCCAGATTAGCTTCACCGTTGACTAGATTGACTCGGAAGGGAGTCAAATTTGTATGGAGTGAGACTTGTGAAAAGTCGTTTCAGGAGTTGAAGGTTAGACTGACCACCGCTCCAGTCTTGATTATTAGGAGAGGGTTGGGTTATGTCTATTGTGATGCCTCTCGAGAGGGAGGGTTGTGTGTTGATGCAAGAGGGGAAAGTGGTTGCCTATGGCTCACGTCAGTTAAAAATTCATGAGAAGAATTACCCTACGCATGATTTAGAATTAGCAGCTGTAATATTTGCCTTGAAGATTTGGAGGCATTATCTTTATGGTGAGAAGTTCGAGGTATTCTCGATTATAAGAGTTCAAAATATCTGCTACAGAAAGACTTGAATTTGAGGCAGAGGAGGTGGATGGAGTTCATTGAGGATTATGACTTCGAGTTGCACTATCATCCGGGAAGGCCAATGTTGTGCGACGCCCTTAGCAGAAATCTGGTGACTTAGCTAGTATAGCCATCCGGGAGTGGGAGATGTTGGGTGCAGTTGGGGAGTTTGATTTGCATCTGGACGAATCCGTAGAGGCTGCGGCCTTGTTCTCTGTTGTTGCACAGCCTACACTTGTGACTCGAGTGTTAGGGGCTCAGAGGGGTGATCTTGAGGTAGAATCTCTCCGAGAGAAGATTTCCAATGGGAAGGTTGAGAAGGGTTTGACGGTGTATCCCGACCTGAGTGTGAGATACCGAGACCGTCTGTTTGTGCCGGAGTCTTGCCGAGAGGAGGTACTCCGAGAGTTTCATCATTCGCGCCTTGCGGTGCATCCGGGAGGTACTAAGATGTATCAGGATTTGGGTCGCCAGTTTTGGTGGCGGGGTATGAAGAGAGATGGCGCCAGTATCTAGGTGCCTTACTTGTCAACAAGTGAAGGCCGAGCATCAGAGGCCAGCGGGTTTGTTGCAACCCTTGCCTATCGCCGAGTGGAAGTGGGAGCATGTCACTATGGACTTCGTCGTGGGTCTTCCGAGGACTCAGCGGGGTAGTGATGCCATTTGGGTGGTAGACCGGTTGACGAAGTCAGCGCACTTCATTCCTATGCGCGTTAGAGATTCAGTAGATCATCTTGCTGAGTTGTATGTTCGGGACATAGTGAGGTTGCACGGGGTCCCAGTGACGATCGTCTCAGACAGAGATCCTCGTTTTACTGCCAGGTTGTGGCAGAGTTTGCAGAGTGCTTTAGGCACTAAGTTGACTCTTAGTACGGCTTATCATCCTCAGACTGACGGGCAGTCCGAGCGTACTATTCAGATCCTTGAGGATATGCTTCGGGGTTGTGTTCTCGACTTTAGTGGGTCGTGGGAGAGGCACTTGCCATTAGTGGAGTTTGCCTACAACAATAGCTTTCAGTCTAGTATCGGTATGGCACCGTTTGAGGCCTTGTATGGCCGACCGTGTAGATCTCCAGTTTGTTGGGCCGAGGTGGGTGATGCACCTTTGTTGGGTCCGGAGTTGGTGAGAGAAACGACGGAGAAGGTCGAGCTTATCCGTAGGAGGCTGGTTACAGCACAGAGTCGTCAGAAATCTTATGCCGACCGTAGGAGGAGACCTTTGGTGTTTGAGGTGGGTGATCATGTCTTTCTGAAGATATCACCTAGACGGGGGTTGATGAGGTTTGGGAAGAGCGGGAAGTTGTCCCCTCGGTTCATTGGGCCTTTTGAGATCCTTGAGAGGATTGGCGAGGCTGCTTATCGTTTAGCTTTGCCACCGCAGTTATCCGGAGTTCATGACGTGTTTCATGTGAGTATGCTTCGGAAGTATGAGCTAGATCCGTCACATGTATTGGATTGGACTGATTTAGTTATCGATGAGGATGTCTCATATGAGGAGAGACCGGTTCAAGTCTTGGATAGGCGGGATCAAATTTTGCGTGGCAAAACCATCCCTTTGGTGAAAGTTTTGTGGAAGCATCACGGAGTGGAGGAGGCCACTTGGGAACGTGAGTTAGAAGTCCGTGAGAAATATCCGGAATTGTTTACTGATTTATAATCTTGTATTTAGATTATGTGATATCGTTGAACTTAAGAGTTTTATATATGTCTTAAGTTAGGAAAACATGGAGAATGTTTTGGTTTAATGTTAATCTTTTGAAACTTGCCTTTTTATGGAAGTGGAGTATAACAATTATATATTGAATGTGTTATTTATATCATGAGATTGAATATGATGTGGAAATTGTTAACATTGAAAAGATTAATGCATAATATTGATGCAGGTTGAAATATACGTTGGTTTATACATATTGTGAGGTGCCTCTTAATAAGAGATGAAGTGACCAATATTGGTCAAGTTGTTGATTATTGTGTTTATATCATTGGGAATTGAGAAAAAAAAAAAAAAAAATATTTTCTTTACAAACTCATGCTTAATTTCGGGGACGAAATTCTTTTAAGGGGGGGAGGTTATAGCGACCCCGGTCTTTTTCCCATTCGATTATTGTATCCGGACTTATGTTCCGTGGATTCCGTTGCCATATTATTGTCGTTGTTGTCCTTGATTCCTTATTCTTTGGTTATAAGATGTTTTGGGCAGGTTGATTACAAGTTGGTTGAGTCTAGAAACCAATTCTTGATGTTCAGCTTTTTAGGTCGCCGAGCGAGCTTCTCTTCGCCGAGCGAGGTCCTTCTTTTGGTCTGCCGCCGAGCGAACCTTTCTTGGCTCGAGCGAGGTTGCGCCCAAGGCTAGACCCGAGGGCGATTTTGTTGGCTCGAGCGAGCTTTCTTCGCCGAGCGAGATGGTTTGTCTTTGGCTCGAGCGAGCTTTTTCGCCGAGCAAGTTATGTTTTTGTGTCTCGTCGCCGAGCGACTGTCTTCGCCGAGCGAGCCTGCCCAAAGATTTAAACGCAGCAGCCGGGATTTTTAGGCGCTTTCATTCTTTTGATCCCAAACCCTAAAGTCCGACTTTTCTTCTTCTAAACACCTTTTCTCCTAGGTTTGATCTAGTTAGGGTGTGTTTCTACCCTAGTTCTTTTACAAATAAGATAGAGGAGAGTGAGGGCTTTCATTTAATCTGAGCAGTTATTGATTTGGAGCATTTTGGAGTTTCGAGCATCTTCTTCATCTTCTCCTTTGGGTTCTTCCTTCGAGGTAGGGATTTCCTACTCCATTTATACGCTTTAATCCTAAGTGTTGGTAATTTTGGTATATGGGGGTAGTTTGGTAATTTTGGTATGTGGGGGTAGTTTGGTAATTTTGGAAGAAACCTTAGGGTTTTGGTTTAGATTAATTTGTGTAATTAATTTAAAGGAACAAAGTGGAATTTGGTTTAATTCATGGGATTGAGTAGTTTAAATATTTACCTTTGGGAATGTTGAATTTACATTCATTGATGTATTTATTTCTCGCTTAGAAATAACTGTTTTGGGCTATCGGTGGAGGATAGCCATTGATTGTTGTAGACCTTGCATGCGGCTTAGGTATAATCGAATTGGGTCAATTGTTTGACCGCTGAGTTAATACGTAACATTTGTGTATTAATTATGTGTTGTATATGACAATTGCGTGTTTCATTGCATATGCATGTTGTTTGGAGAAGATAGGGGATGAACTCCACGGTTTAGGGAAAGATAGGGGATGGACCTCTAAACCGGATTTATTGGGAGGAGATAGGGGATGGACTCCAGTAGCATCACTCTTATGTGTGCTTATTGATTAATAGGCATATGTCTATTTATTGTTGTTATGATACATCACTAAAATGTGTATCAGTAGGGAAGTATGGAAGTGAATTGATTATGATTGATACAATACCAACATGTGTATTTGTTATGATGAGGTCTAACTTGAGTTGTTATTCCTGTTGAATTGGAAGTAATGATAATAAAAGATGAAGTCCTGTTGAGTCATTTGGCCAGGTTCTGAGCCATATGTGGAAAGTAAAATGTGCCATAGACAATGTGTCATAGGCAGTGTAGACATTCGTGTCATGAATATTGTCATTTGATTATAGTGTGTTAACCATGTATCAGATGCTAATACTTTAGTTAATTCTTATGATTGGTTTAGTATTTCTCTATTGGGCTGTGGCTCACCCTATATGGGAACTTTATTTTTCGTGTTCGTGGTTCACTCTCCAAGGACATAGCTTGTGAGGATTGGACTTGAAGATTTGTTTATTTACTTTTATTTGTTTTATTTGAATAATGTAATCCTTCAAGCCTAGGGCTTTATCTGTTTCTGAGTTAGAACTCAGTGAATTGTGTCCAAGTGTTGGCTTGGCAAGATGTAAGCCTTTAGGGCATTTATTATGGTATTTCATTTCATGAGATTCGGATGATTGATGTAATAAAATGCTTCCTTTTAATAATGCATGTTTTGTTTTATATTTAATGAGTTGGATTTTGAGGGCGTTACAATATTTTTCATCAAGATAATTCACAAACCCAATATCAATTTTATGTTTTACGTTTTTTTTCTTAATTTTTTAAAGGGCATTTGGATTTTTTTTTTAATACTAAATTGCCTTTTTTGTTTTCTTCTTATTTTTTTCGTTCATTATTTTATACCTAATATTAATTCTATATTAAACTATATTATGGATATATTGTTTAAATTTTATAGTGATTCAATATATAAAATTATATTTTATTTCTTACATTATTTTATATAACCACAACTCAACGGAGGAAAAATCTACATAATAATGATACTCCTTTAAAGTTTGGATTTACTGCATGTGTTACCTTTTCAATTGTTGAATAGTAAATTCTTTTATGTTTTGATATTATATTACAGATGATTAATCACTTCACACCCTGAGATGTATCCGTGATTTAGATGTTTTCATTATTAATTTTTTTGGATTTAGATGTTGTTATGTGATTCTTTCTTGGTTAGTCGTTGTTAAATTTACTTTATATAGTTGATATTTTAATTTAATTAAGAGTTTTTATTTTACAATCTTATAATTTAATATATATATATACACACATCATATAATATCATTATATGATAATTCAACTACAACATATTTATATTTATTTTTTAAATAAATTTTATATAATTTGTATTTCTACATATTTTTATTTTCCAAATGAATATAAAAAGAAAATTAAATAGTTAGAATTACTTTTAATTTTATGTTATTAAATTTTTTTTCTAATTTAACTATTATTTTTATATCAAAATGAATATTTAGTTTACTATTTTATAATTTAATATATATCATACAAAATTATTATATGATACTTTTATAATACGATAGAACTAAAATTATCAAAATACATAAATAATTTAACTAAAATTGATATATATATATAAGTGAGAAGGGAATTTATGTATAAATAGGGCTAAGCTAAGCCCATCTATCATATTGGGGGGAGCTGTAAGCCAAGGAAGACGGTTTTGTTAGCTCGGTCCTAGGCATAACCAGGCTCGATTAGAGGTGTGCCACTTGGGCTCTGACCAAGCTATTTAAATACTGGACCGGGGTGTTAACAAGACAGAAGGCCGAGCTTGGCATAGCTCAGCAGGGCGCCAGGTTACAGTAGAATTGCCGCAGTGTAGCCCAGGTAAGTGTAGGGGTGATATTTGCTTGGTTACATCGTAATACCAGCCGAGATAGATGAGTTGAAATCATCTCGTTTGGTTAGCAGTGAGTAAGGTGTCGTCAAGATAAACATTATCCTTGGAAGGTGATTCCTAGGAGGACTCTACTAAAAAGAATTAGAGTCCTACTAGGATTGCGCCAATCGGAATCTATAAAATTTCATGACGGGACCTATGCATAGGTATCACAATTCTTACTCTAAAAAACACATAACTTATTGTCTATTGTCTATTTGCTGACTTTGGCATCGGAACGGTTTCCGGCAAGTACCTGCTGGCTAGTTCACATTTGTGTTTCCAGGTAGTAAAACGACAATGGTTGGAGGAGTGCAAACTTAATCAACATGATTATACGAGAAGATTATTTTATGCTCGTACAATAAGTATTGCAGTAATAATTTTATAGAACAATAGACCCAATATTATCAAAATAAATAATTAAAATTATATTTTAATTTTAATTTTAAATAAAAATAAAAATAATTTTTTTATAATATATATTGTACCATCAAATATTTATTGAAAAAAATATAACACATGTATCACACGGATCAATTGCTAGTTGAAAACTATAACTGTCACGACCCGCTCCCCGTACCCAAGGGTTAAGCATCGTGATGGCCAGTAACTGAGGTTACCTACGGCCAATTCATGAACAAATTAATAAACGCAAGCGGAAGAAATATTTAAATAAGGGTACCAAAATAATCATCGGAGTTTCTATTTTTATTACAAAATTATATTGACCAAAAAGGTCAATATTTACATATAAATATCATAAAAATACTGTGCATGTGTCTATTCCGCAACCCCGCATCTAAGATTTTTCAAAAGTTATTCCCTGAATATTGGTAAACAACTATAAGCACATGGCAGAGTGAGAAATATTATACCAAGAGTATAAGGGACACGAAATAAACATGAATCGTTAGTTAGGCCAAAACATTTATATAAACAGATCATTTGAGTAGCAGAAATCATTTAAGTAGCAGAACTGAAATACAGAAGTTATGTAACCACAACCACAGTACAGAACAGAGGTCACTGAAGTGACAGTCAGAACAGAGGTACGGATTCAAGAGGTGGCTCGTACGGATTCTAGAGGTGGCTCCCACGATAGTGTAGCACTTAGTTCCGCACAGCACTTTGATCCGCACAAAACAGAGGTCAGTGGATCCATAACAAACAGAGGACCACAAAGTGGTCAAACAGAGGCCAATGGTTATTTAAGTCTCCAAGGCGTGGGACTCCCGTGGTGGTACTTACAAAACATAATTCTTTATAAGGTCATAGTCAAATATTCTTTAAAATATAAACAGACATATCCATGGGTTTCCTTTTAAGCAAATAGAGTTCAGAAATAAAACCACGTAACTGAAACCTTTATAAAACGTAACTTTTATTAAAAACATAACTTGTATAAAATAAATTTTGATAAGTTAAAACATACGTAAAATACATTTTGGTGACTCAAGGTATAATATAACTCACCTTATCTTTAATACCTTACTCTTCCTTTCCATTATTGAAGACCCTTTCACCTTCCACTACTCTTTCCTTCTATTCCTCTCTTTCTTTTCTTTTTCTCTTTCTCTTTTCTTTTCTTTTCTTTTCTTCATTACTAAGTTTACAGAGTCAACTTCGCCTTTTATATGCAAATTCACTTCGTGAGCCCCAAGCAATGCCACGTGTCACTCTCCTATTCGTCTTCATTAATTCAAGTTTTTCCCAACTTAATTTAATTATACTTTAGCCCCTAAATTTTTAATAATTATATTATTTTACAAAACAATAATATATAATAAATTATATATTTTCCCTAACTGTAATTAAATAATATTAGTATAAATTCTATAGCATAATTAGAAATCTGGGTTGTTACAATCTTCCCTCCTTTTAAAATTTTGTCCTCGAAATTTGTCATGTGTAAGCTATCCGCTGCGCACTCTGATAAATATATATATTAGATGATTAATCTGATAGAAAATAGTACCTCAAAAAAAAAAAAACCAAAAATAACTCACTGTCTAGTTGTCAAAAATTAGTTTGGGTCGAAATGAGAAATAATGGGTGACTTTAAAAAAAAAATTCACTCGTTTTATTTACGATGAAATAAATAAAATAAGAACACAATGACAGAATTATATACAAGAATTGAAAATTTTGAGATGAGCTTTTCATTGATGGGAAATTATTTCAAAATTAGTACCTTTAAAATTTAAACCCACTTTTTTTAAAAAAAAAACACATCAAAATAAATAAATTTTTTTTTCAATACTGAATTGAAAATTATATGGATTTAATTATATTATAATTTTGGTAGGTGCTTGAGCCCGACATCCTTCTTTTCTTGTCCTTCTTTTATTATATCTAATATCCTTCACGAATTAGGCACACTAAAAAAAAATAATTTATTATATGTATATAATCATATAAAATTATAATATAATTAAATCGACGAATAAAATATAATAATTCGGTACTAATTTCCCGCCATTTTACTTCTTAAATGTGCATGTGTCCTATGCTCCAATGATTTTTTTTTTTTTTTTAAAACCATTACTCTGATACCATTTGTCACGACCCGCTCCCCGTACCCAAGGGTTAAGTATCGTGATGGCCAGTAACTGAGGTTACCTACGGCCAATTCATGAACAAATTAATAAACGCAAACGGAAGAAATATTTAAATAAGGGTACCAAAATAATTATCGGAGCTTCTATTTTTATTACAAAATTATATTGACCAAAAAGGTCAATATTTACATATAAAAATCATAAAAATACTGTGTATGTGTCTATTCCGCAACCCCGCGTCTAAGATTTTCCAAAAGCTATTCCCTGAATATTGATAAACAACTATAAGCACATGGCAGAGTGAGAAATATTATACCAAGAGTATAAGGGACACGAAATAAACATGGATCGTTAATTATGCCAAAACATTTATATAAACAGATCATTTGAGTAGCAGAAATCATTTGAGTAGCAGAACTGAAATACAGAAGTTATGTAACCACAACCACAGTACAGAACAGAGGTCACTGAAGTGACAGTCAGAACAGAGGTACGGATTCAAGAGGTGGCTCCCACGATAGTGTAGCACTTAGTTCCGACGGATTCTAGAGGTGGCTCCCACAATAGTGTAGCACTTAGTTCCGATAGATTCTAGAGGTGGCTCCCACAATAGTGTAGCACTTAGTTCTGCACAGCACTTTGGTCCGCACAAAACAAAGGTCAGTGGATCCATGACAAACAGAGGACCACAAAGTGGTCAAACAGAGGCCAATGGTTATTTAAGTCCCCCAAGGCGTGGGACTCCCGTAGTGGTACTTACAAAACATAATTCTTTATAAGGTTATAGTCAAATATTTTTTAAAATATAAACAGATATATCAATGAGTTTCCTTTTAAGCAAGTAGGGTTCAGAAATAAAAGCACGTAACTGAAACCTTTATAAAATGTAACTTTTATTAAAAACATAACTTATATAAAATAGATTTTGGTAAGTTAAAACATACGTAAAATACATTTTGGTAACTCAAGATATAATATAACTCACCTTATCTTTAATACCTTACTCTTCCTTTCCATTATTAAAGACCTTTTCACCTTCTACTATTCTTTCCTCTTTCTCTTTTCTTTTCTTTTCTCTTTTTTTCTTTCTTCTCTTCTTTACTAAGTTTTTACTGAGTCAACTTCGCCTTTTATAGGCAAATTCACTTCGTGAGCCCCAAGCAATGCCACGTGTCACTCTTCTATCGATCTTCATTAATTCAAGTTTATCCCAACTTAATTTAATTATACTTTAGCCCCTAAATTTTTAATAATTATATTATTTTATAAAACAATAATATATAATAAATTATATATTTTCCCTAACTGTAATTAAATAATATTAGTATAAATTCTATAGCATAATTAGAAATCTTGGTTGTTACAATAACAATTTGAAGTTTGAAAAAAGAAAAGGAAAAAATTAGACAAATGGTAAAATTTACAAATTTTAATAATTAAAATATAGGCAAATTACCTACATCTCTCTTGAGATTTAGTTAAATTACAGATTCTCCCTTAAGGTTTTAGAAATTACATCCCGTTCCTGAGATTTATATCCGCATAATAATTTAACCTCTATCATTAACTAAACATTAACAATGGTTAGCTGACATCATCAAAATGTAAGTTTATGGACAATATTGTTCCCTGCTGAAATCCCTTTGATAAATCAACAAAATTTTACAAAAGAATTACATTAGATAGGGGAAAAAAAATTTGGAACCATGTTTGATTTGTTGTTTAGAAAAAAATTTCAAAATTTTAAAAAATAAATAAAAACTAATTAATAAAAATAATTATGAAAAAATATATTTAGTTTGTAAAAATTATTTCTAACCACTCAAAAGATAAAATTATATAAAAATAATAATTATTTTTTATATTTTATTTCTTAACCAAATTAATTTTTAATTTTTTTAAAAAAATTTAAAATAAATTTTTAAAAATCAAACCAAACATATTCTAAGAATTTTTTGACAAATTATTTTTTGTGTTTTTAACTTATTTAATTATTTTTTAATTTTATGATATTTTCACCATCTGACACTACAATATATAAGAGTTTTAAAGATCAATTTTTTTGATCTCTAAAAGTGAAAATTTTGTTACAAAAGATATTTAGAAATTAATTTCTATCGTTATGAGAATAGTCGCTAAAAAGTCGTCTTGAAAAGTAAAAAATAAGGCTTTTAGCAATAAAATTTCAAAAATGTCAATAATAAATAGACTTTTAGAGACAAAATAATTTGATCTTAAAATGGTTCATTTTTTGAGACAAAAAATTTGATACCAAAATGATAATAAATAATCATTAATGTTCAATTTTCATTACAAAAAATATAATAACGATATTTTTCATAACAAAAATATTTGGTCCTTTAAAAATAATTTTATCCCTAAATTTTGATCTCTAAAACTTTAATTTTTTTTTGTTGTTTTTCCATTTTAATTTTGTATTTCATAACTTATTTAAAAATAATAATTTAGCTAAATCTCAAGAGAATTTGTAATTTAGTTAAACCTCTAGGGGCGTAAGTAATTTATTTTTATTTGTCAAAATAATATTTTAGTCAATTTTGATATTCATTAACGGCATTAATTACGATGAGTTAAAATATAAATTTAAAAAAAAAATCTATAATTTCATTAAATGTCAAGAGATAGGTAGGTAATGTGTCCTTAAAATATTAAACCAAAGGACAAATAGAAAACCCAAAAATAGAATCCACCCCACCGACCTAAGACTGCTTACGTGGCGTAACATATATATATCTACAGCGTAACGCCCAAATCTGGAAACACTCTCTATTCTCCGAGTTTTTTTTTTCTCTTTCTCTCTCTCTCCTCTTCTCATTACATACAAACTCTTTCTCTCTCTCTCTCTTCGATCGATACACGATCTGAACACGTTTGGTTCGATTCAATCAATCAAACAAGCACAGTTCTCGGCGTTGTGATCTCGAAGGTCTTCAATCGATCTCAGGTTTGCTACTTCTGTATATATAGGTTAATTGATCTTTGGAAGATTTGTTAATTTTAGCGTTTTCTTCGATCGCCATTAATGGAGTTTCAGGAAGCTACCAACGTAGTTACGACGATGGTCGGATCCGTCTATTTTGCTTCTCCATGGTGGCGCTTTAGGGTTTCCAATTTTAGGGTTTTTCTATTCAGGGTTTGTGAATTTTGGATTTTTTTTAGGGTTACTTTGTTCACTTTGTCTTGCCAATTGATTGCTGGCCTCCTCTTTGGAATTGACGATCAGGGGTTTCGATTGATAAATTTGATTCTGGTTTTGGAGTGTTTAGAGAAATCGAAAGCCTCTTTGGAATTGAAGGATCAGAAAAACGGATATTTAGGGTTTTGATTGATTTATTTGATTCAGCGTTTTGGAGGGTTTTCTTCATTGAAGAAAGTGGTTAAACGGTTGTGATTAATTTTATCTCTGTACATGTTCTGTGTATATATATAGTATGGATATAAAAGCAGCAAGGAGAGTTTCAGAGAGGACGCAGAAATCTGTTTATGATAGACTCAGAGGAGGACCTGTGAACAGCGTTTGTTCCTTCTGGCTTGCTGGGAGATGCACCAAGAGCCCTTGTAGATTCTTGCACCCTGAACCACCACCTTCACAACCACCCAACCCTTCCCAATACCGCCATTCTAAAGCTTGGCAGAGGGGTCCAAACAATACGGTCAAGAATTCATCTATTTCACCGAGTGAAAGAGCTGGGCCTGAACACGAAAGTACTAAAAAGGCTCACAAAAAGGTGTGCTCATATTGGATTTCGGGTAATTGTGTGCATGGTGAGAAGTGCAAGCACTTGCATTCATGGTTTTCCGGCAATGGGTTTTCGTTGTTGGCAAAACTGGAAGGGCACAATAAGGTAATTGCTTGTTGATCATCCTTTTATCTTTATTTTTGTGCTTGTTGGAGATGATTTTTAGTTATAATGGCTAATATATTTGGGACTTTGGTCATAGGCTGTTACTGGGATTGCCCTTCCTTCTGGCTCCGACAAGCTTTACTCTGGTGGTAAGGACAAAACTCTGCGGGTTTGGGACTGCAATAATGGTCAGGTTGGTACCAATTTTGCTTATGATCTTGTCCATTATGAATAAAATCTGGTTTGCCCTGCAACTGATGGATTTATATGATGTACTGTTGTTATTTGTGGCAAATGCAGTGTGTTGGTGTGGTTAATCTCTTGGGTGAAATCGGGTCCATGATTAGTGAAGGTCCCTGGGTTTTTGTGGGCTTGCCAAATGCTGTTAAGGTAGTTCAATTTATATGGATTTCCAACATCATTATCTAGGAAGCACGGATACGGATACGGGATACGGATACGATACGATACGATACGGATACGGCGATACGACAAAATTTGAAAAACTAGGATACGGGTACGGCGGGGATACGTTCGTAAAAAATATTATTTTAACAATTTTTAGTAATGCAGTATGCATAAAAATAAAACCTAAAGTAAAAGATAACTTGATAAAGAAAGATTCTTATAAAACTAAGACTCTTCAAGGTCAATAGCTTCAACTTCTTCCCCTTCATCAGTGAATATTACAAGACCTTAGCTAAAGCCAAAAAACCATTCTTAAATAAAAATTTCAGCAAATATATATTTTTAAGTCATCAATGATAGCCTAGGAAGCACGGATACGGATATGGTGATACGAGGATGTGAATATGGCGATATGTCAAAATTTGAAAAAGTATGATACGGGTACAGCGGGGATACATTCGTAAAAAAAAATTTATAATTTTAATAATGTAATATGCATGAAAATAAAACTAAAAGTAAATTAATAAATAAAGAGAGGGATTCCTATTAACCTAAAAGTGCTCAAACATTCATAAAACATTCAAAACTAAAAGTAAAAGTAAATGCAAATTAAACATCATCCTTGCATGCCAACACTAAAAAAAGAATGAGAGCAGAGAGAAGAAACGTGAGAGAGTGAGAAAGCGAGAGAGAAGTGAGAGAGACAACAATGATACATCAATTTGACAAATTCTATTACTTTAATTCTCACTATATTCCTCTTATCAAAGAACTAAACAAAATATTATAAATCATATGTAACTTTGAGTATCCGACACTTCAAAATTAAGTATCCGATACGTCAAAATTAATAAAAAATTAATTAAGAAGTATCCGATACTTTTAAGAAGTATCTGATACGTATCCGCGAGTATCCGAGGAGTATCGGTATCCGATACGTATCCGATACGGATACGTCACCCTTTTTGAAGTATCCGTGCTTCATAGATCATTATAATATTTTCTTGCCTAATCTTGTGATCCAATTTGTTATTTGCATTGTCATTGATATTTTTAATTAAAATGGATGTTGCAGGCATGGAACACCCAGACTCTCACCGACTTTACTCTTAATGGACCAGTTGGGCAAGTTTATGCCATGGCCCTAGGCAATGATACGCTTTTTGCTGGGACACAGGTAAATACTTTTAGGACTTGCCAATTGTTTCCATTATTTAATCTTAGATTTGTCCACTGAATTTTATTGTCTAATCTTTTTATTTTATATTGGAATTTGAAAATTTATATGATCTACAATTTTACTGATTTTTTGCAACAGGATGGCACCATATTGGCATGGAAATCCAATTCTCAGTCAAATTGCCCTGAACTAGCTGCATCGCTGAAGGGTCATAGTCATGGTGTAGTCTCTCTTGTTATTGGTGCTGATAGGCTGTACTCTGGTTCCATGGACAATACAATAAAGGTAAGTTGGTGTTGATTATGATTTTTCCCTGTTAATTGTTTGGTATGGTTTTACTCAATTGGCCCATCATCTTAGATTATGGGATTTCCTTTTTCCAGGTGTGGGATCTCAACACCTTCAAGTGTACCCAGACACTAATTGGACATACTGGTGTGGTGATGTCTGTTCTTTGCTGGGAGAGCTGTTTATTGTCCTGTTCATTGGATGGAACAATAAAGGTTTGCTTCTTTATATATATATATATATTGTTATTTGTTCATAATATTTAAGTGCTGATCTACTATAGCCTAATCCTCTATTCTGATCATCCTTTTCTGAGCAGGTTTGGGTTGCTACTGATGGTGGGGACTTAGAAGTGACCTATACTCACAAAGAAGATGATGTAAGTTTTTTTTTTTTTAAATAACCATTCCTTTTTTATGCATATTTTTACTTGTTTAATTTTCTTTGCTACTTATCAAAATTTATTTTGTTTCAAACTGGATGATCTTGTTGGAAGGGTGCCTTTTTATGTGTTTAAATTCAAACATCTAAGACTTTATAATCAATCAATTGGAAGAATGCCGATTTATAGTTGCTGAAGGACTGTTTGACTTGAAATCCTGTAAATTATACACTAGCAAATTATCTGACTTGGTTAATATGGATAGCCTATTAATGGGTGAACTTTTGGGTTACTATGTCAACACAAGACATCACATAATCATATTTTTTGCTGGATTTGATGGCTAGTTAAAAGTTGTGCGTTTGTGGGGATTATTATCAATCGAAGTCTTGAAGTCAAAATAGTTAAATGTTTTTCACATGATCCTGTTAATATGTTTCTTGTTTTATTTGTTCGTGTGAGAGTCATGCTAAAGAGATATGACCAAACTATATACCCAAAAAAAAAGATATGACCAAACTGAAGTCACATTATCAAGTTCATTTCCATCTCCAAAGTTTTCATTAGAGAAGAAGTCCAGATAATGTAAATTATGTACTCAAGCCTCCATTTTAGAATCCACATGTGCAAGTGATTCTTGCTAAAGCATCTGTGCGTGTGTGTTCTTTTTTCCCTTTAATCTTTTCTTTACTTCTATTTTGGAGTTAGGGTTGGGAACTTTCAGATAAGTTCCACGAGGAAAATCTGTTAAATTGTTGGCATATTTTAAGTTATTGCTCTCTTCATATTAAAAAGCTGCATATAAACTATAATTGATCATACAATTCAACTGTTTCAGGGTGTTCTTGCACTTTGTGGCATTCACGATGCAGAAGCAAAACCCATTCTCCTCTGCTCATGCAACGACAACTCTGTCCGCTTATATGACTTGCCATCGTAAGTATATTTAAGAATACTCTAGTTTTACAATTTTTCTAGGAGTCTCTATCTACTTAGGTAGTGATCTGATACCTATTTTTTCTTTTGTTCGATTCAGATTTACTGAAAGGGGAAGGCTATTTGCAAAGCGAGAAGTCCGAGCAATTCAGATAGGTCCCGGGGGCCTTTTCTTCACGGGTGATGCAACGGGGCAATTGGCAGTGTGGAAATTGGCCGGAGAGTCGAGTAGCGCAGTGGCAGCTTCATGAAAGTATGTTTTGTACAAACAAACTGCCCTGTAAATATTACTTACTGAGGAGGAGAGAAGAGAGATATGTGTGAGCCATTTTTGAGATTGGAGAAAGCTTTGATGTCATTCAAATTGGTCTTTGGAAGGAGATGTAATTGACCGAGTTGAATTTTTTCTATTTATCAATGGAGAGCAATCTTCTTTAATTCTACTAATATCAATGGAGAGCAATCTTCTTTAATTCTGGAGTCACAGTATACATTCAATTCCTGGAGTATTTAATGATTTGTAAAATGAGTTGTAATTGTCAAATTTTTATACACTTAAAAATAAATAAATAAATAAATTGTTCTTTATCAGCATGTCAAAGGAATTATTAATAATTTTTTTTGATTTGGAAATTAGTTATAATTCAGTAAAGTCACACTCTCTGTACCTCTTTCATAATGAGATACGTGTATCATTCGTATTTATTCAAGGAAAAGAATGAATGTCATTTGGTGTGAATCGTTGCTCTTCACATTAATAATCTAGTATTTGACCCATCCAATAATTAATGAAATAATTTTCTCGTTCATTAACGTTTCTGTTTGGGATCATTTTCATATTTTCATTCAATAATGAAACAAACCATCCAAAATTTTTAAATGATTTTTTCGTCATAAAGATGCCTTTCAATCATCAAATTATTCAAAAATTTAAATATAAAAATACGAACTTATTTTGGGATCGTTTTCATTTTTTCATTCAATAATGAAATAAACCATCCAAAATTTTTAAATGACTTTTCCTCATCAAGATATCCCTCAATCATCAAATTATTTAAAAATTTAAATATAAAAATACAAGCTTATCGCATTTACACCCCATTAATGTGCATAAAACATCTTTCTATTCAAATACAGTATTATATTTGCATAGAACTTCCCATCAAACAAAGATCGTTCTTGAACAGATCAGTTTTAAAAAAATAAAATATAAAAATATAAAGAAGAAGGTGACTCACGTAGCCCTATCATGCCCTTTTCTCCGAACCCAACTTCCCTCCCAATATAACTGCAAAACTGAACCCCCCACACACAAAACCCACAACCCCTCTCTCTCTCTCTCTCTCTCTCTCTCTCTCTCTCTCTCTTATGGCTTCAAAACACACAAAGAGGCTTACAACAACATCACTAACCATAGTTGATGATTATACAGCTTCATGGTACTATACTATTGTTCTTGTTTCCCTCATCATCATCTTAACCTCTTCTCTTCTCATGGCCATGGATATTATTGAATTTGAGCCTGTTGCTCTTACTACTACTCTTAGAGGAGGCAACAATAAACAGCAGAAGCTGATGATTCTCAAGAACTCGCCACCGTGCGATGAAATCTATCTAGTCGGGGAAGGAGACACTCTTCAACCATCGGGGACAAGTGCGGCCACCCTTTTATTGTGGAGCTATTTACTTAAATTTTTGAAGGGCCGAACCTACTACACAGACTCTCATTTTTGTACCTTAAAAAAAAAGAAGGGCAATTGGTCATCAACTTGAAAATATAAGTCATTCTCAATCATTGATTTAAATATATAGGCTTTTCCTAGCCAAGTTCAACATTTCAAAATGGCTAAGTTGGTGCATCAAACTCATCAAAATAATACTTAAAGGTGATTGTTTTATTAGCCATTTCATTAAAATTAAATTTTGATATAAACCACAAATCCCAAAAGGATTTTAAACACCAAGAACCATAGTACAAAATGGCCTTAAAAATTCAAACAACTTGACATTTTGAATAATTTTGAAAAATTCAGATTCATGAACATTAAATTGTTCATCATTCTTAGCCATGTTTGGCTTGAGAATATGTTCTTTAGCCAAATAACTTTCATCATTCTTTAACAAATGGAGTTGTTTTTCTATTTTATCCATATCCATTAATGGATTATGAAAATCCTCCATGTGAGTTTCATCATTTTTTAGTCTAATGGATTGTTATATTTTAGCCATTAATGCTTTATGAAAATCTTTTATAGACATCTTATGTCCATGGTTTGACTCTCTAAGAATGCGTTTTTCAACCTCCGAGTCTTATATGGAACATTATTTTTAATCATGTGTGGCTCAATAACATGTTTTTTAGCCATGCTATTTTCATAAATTAGCTCTTTAAAAATGAATTTTTTGACCCTCCGAGTCATTGATGAAATCAACTCTTTGCTTTTGCTATTTTCAACCACAAAAAAATTCTAAAAAAATTCACCAATTCCGGCCATTAAAAGAGTTGGTGGACAAAGTTGACAACTCATCATTCCATTGACGAATTTCCATATCAAGTTGATGAATTTCTCCAATTAAATGGTGTCTTTTTTCTTCCACCAAATAATATTGTAAGGAATGAAAGTTTGTTTTATCAAGAAAATAAATCTCTTCTTGAAAATCCAAAATTTCTTGTTTACACCAATAAATTTCATTTAGGCTATTTGAAATGGACGAATCCAATTCATTTTTTATTTCTTACACTTGACGTTCCATTGGGCATTTCAAAAATCGTTGGCTTATTTTTCCTACAAAGGAAAATATCATAAATGCGAGCGTGCCATCAAGGATTGAAAAATCCTTACAGATTAAATTCAAGTCAACTATCAAGTGATTGCGTTGATGGTTTTTTTGCCTCAACAAAGAGGATTTCAAAATTGCAAAGTGTAGAAAAAAGAAAAATTAAAAGAAAAAAGAGGGAGACAAAAAAAGAGGAAGACGAAGAAAGATGACTGAGTGAACAATCAAAGTAATAATTACTTGCCTCTACTTCTATGCTTTGAAAAGGAAGTGCATAAAATGCTTTGAAAATGAAATGCTGAAAATAAATACTTCGAAAAGGAAGTGCGTGAAATAAAATACAGAAAATATAAATGATAAGAAAAATAGAAATCAATTGTTTTTTATTTGAGTTTTTTAATCCTTTACAATGTAGCCATTGATGGCTATTTATAGAGGAAAAAAATATTACAATAATTACTTAGTAACTACCCATTTCTCTCATCTTCATCATTGTGTTGTCATGTGTTCTTCTACTCATCCATTTTGTCCTTCACGTTCTCCATCATCTCCATAACTTCTTTTAACTTCCAAATGAATAAGAGGATGTCATGTGTCCTGAAAATAATAACAATAATAATACTATTTTATGTTGCCAACATGAGCACAACCCTCATATTCATGATCCTGATGATGTCATCCCTGGACTTGTCATCAAGATCACTCCTTCAAAAACCTCTAGGGAGTTTGCTCAAGTTTCTTTGATTTTTCTTTGTTTGGTTGGCTAGAATATGGGTCCTTTCTATTCTTTGGCTCTAATTTCATGCATGAAGACAATATATGATACTTCTCTATATGTATGTTTAGAAAAAGCTATTGTGCTTTCGAAAAATTAAGAATTATTATGCAAAATATAGTTAAGCGGGTTGTACTTGATCTCTTAATTACTTAATAAAAGTTCATTAATATTGTTTTACTTGTAAAATTTTTTATTAGGTTATTGCTTGAAAAGTGGTGTTTTCGACATATGCAGAATTGTAAAATATATTAGGTAGGTGAGTATTAGAAATCACAAAAGTGAATGAGTATTATCACATTAAAGTTTTGATTGATATTGATTGAGAACATTATGTGAACAATAACACATACTACTGAATAATTACCTGGTTGCTTGCTTGAGAAAAGATGCACCGAAGATACCTAAAATATGTTAACACAAATATTCTAAATAATAATAATAAAAAGAGCTATATATCATTTATTTTTTAACCCTTTTATATCTCTGGGTCTGTGGCAAGACATCATTGTATTCATTAATTTTTTAATAATTATTTTTTAACAAAGAAATCAATTTTGTGTATTCATGTAGACAGTGATATAAAATGATGACAAAAAATTAGTGAAATATAGCATTTCTCAATCCAAAAAATATAGGATAAATTGCACTTAGTAAATCTCTCAACACATGGAGCAATTCTCCACAGATTTTGCACAGGCTTCGCAAGCCTAATCTCTTGCAAACCTTAGGTGATTCACAATCACTCTCAAGGTTTCAAGAACAGTATACACAACACTCTTACAAGATTGAAATGGGGGTTTTCGCTTTCAAACAAAGCTACAACAATATTCTCTTAAAGATAGATACAAAATGTGAAGTTTAGAATTGTTGTAATTCCTCTCACAGAAAGATATGCTTAAAGCTATAAGGTTTTATCTATAATTTCCAAGACAAAAATGTAAACTCAGAGAGAAATGAGAGTATGTGAGTGATGAAAAATCTGAAATGTGTATGGCATGTTGTTTGTATCTCTTTGTATCAGTGTCTTGGTGTCTTATGCATTTCCCAGGCCTCTGTGTATATAACGGAGGTAATGCTCTGTTATTTCTGACAGACCCATCATCTTCTTCCCATTGAGTGATGAGTTAGTGATGGCTGAGGATGACATATAATTGATTGTTCAGATATTCCCTGACATCATATGTGTTTTGCCAGTTGAATGATGGGTGTACTGATGCAAAACAATTCTCTTCTCTTCTCAGCACTGCTACTGATATATTCACTTTGCACAGTGGGTCGTTCGCTCGGATGTTTGCCCGACGTCTGGTGAGGCCCGGTCATCAAGGATATTGTCCACAGTTGTTGAGCATACTATTGGTCTGACGGCTGGACCGAAAACACACCACCGGTCGTCCGCCCAGACGTCGGGCCCCCTATGGGCTTGGCTGTTTTGGTCCATTGCTCTGCTGCTGCTGTTGTTCTGGGCCTGGTTTATACTTATTTTAACATCATTTGGGCCTCTAAAAAACATAGATTACTGTGATGGAAAAACATCAATTACATATATATTTATAAAAAAAATGGTATAAGTGTTATATGAATTAAATCTTTGAAAGAAGTCAGTATAATTATATTAAAAGTGTAAGATTAATTGTATTTTTTCAAATTTCAAGAAGAGGTGAATGTAATTTATCCTAATTGTTACAGAATTAATAAAAATTAATAATATCTTGTCATATAATTTAGTGACTTCAAATGGTGAGAAGAACAAGTGATATATTAAGGTAAATTACACTTTGTCATTTTATGTTTGGCCACTTTCTCACTTTGGCTATTAAAGTTTATTTTTTCTCATTTTGGCTCTTCATATTTCAAGTTTTTCTCAATTTACTTGTGAAGCTAATTTTTGTTAAAAATTAGACAAAAAATGACATTTTATCAGTCACGTGATATACAAATATTTTATTATATATAACTCATATCTCTAATATAAACTTAAATTTCAATATAATAATATATTTTTTTATGTTATGTGATAGTTATTATAGCTTTTTCTGTTTAATTTTGAACAATAATTAACTTTAAGAGTAAATTAGAAAACAACTTGAAACATAAAAGATCAAAGTAGGAAAAAATAAATTTCAAAAGCTAAAATAAAGAAATAATCAAACATAAAAGGAGGCAAAATTTACCCTGATATACCCTGATATATTAATATTCCTCATTTCCAATTACTTCTAAAGTCAGAGTACAGTTGGAAGGTTGAGTGATATGGTTCCTTGATTTTATTTACTTATGACTCCCTTTTTGTTCTTTATATTATTTATTTGTCACATGGATGAAATATGAAATTATGACTTGATTTTTAAAGTTATTGTTTTTATGATTGATAAGAGGAGAATAAAAATAAAAAATAAAAAGTAAATTATATAAATAGTCCCTATAATTTATACGATGTGTCAATTTAGTCCTTATTATTTTAATTTGCTCAATTTTACCCCTTAATTTAACGGATTGTGTAATAAATAATGGTTGTTAAATTTAGTAACGGAAAGTCAAGCTATGTGTCAATTTGGTCCCTGTCACAATCAAGCAAATTAAGACGATAGGACCAAATTGACACATTGTGTAAACTACAGAATCGAGCAAATTAAAACGATAGGAACCAAATTGATACATTATATAAATTACAAGAACCAAATTAACACATTGTGTAAACTTTCTATCCACCAAACTTAATAACCGTTATTTATTAGACTAAAATAACACAATCTGTTAAATTAAGAGACAAAATCAAGTAAATTAAAACAATAACAATCAAATTGACACATCATGTAAACTATAAAGACCATTTGCATAATTTACCCAAAAAAAAAAAAAAAAATTGAAAAACTGCATAACACCATGTAAGACTCGAATCCAAGTAATCATGCTTGGCAAGAAAAGCAACTCATTTACTATACCTGTGTGTGTGTGTGTGTGTGTGTGTGTGTGTGTGTGTGTGTGTGAGAGAGAGAGAGAGAGAGAGAGAGAGAGAGATATGTCTAGAAATAATTGGTGCAAAATATGGTGGGGAAAGCTGCTAAATAACTCAACTGCCAAACAATACCAAATCAAATTACATCACTCAGTTTAGCTCATTAGGTCTCCAATAACCAACCCTTCCAAAACAGGACCTTTTTTTTTTTTTTTCATTTCTGTACATCATAAGCAACATTTACTTCACCGACATGGTTGAAATTGATTAGAAAGAATTGATACCATCCTTAGAAATAGAAGTACGAAATTTGAAAGAAAAAAAGGCAACAACAACAACAAATGAAGCAACCATTTGACAATGATCAACCGAACTCCATCTGCATATTCTCAATTTTAACTGAAACTGCATGAAACCCTAAACATTGTTCAGTTGGCATGGCATAGATGACATTTACACCTTGAACTGGCTTTGTTAAAATCTGCAAACACCACATGAGACCAAAAAGAAAAGTGTTTTAGAAGCAAACTTACGGTGAATGATGGGAACACTAACATAAAATTCTATGCGACTGTGTCAGGGGGAAGGAAGACGCATTTTGTCTAAAAAATTATTTGCATGAGCATCCCGTAACGCAAAAACGATTCCAAGTGTATCCATTTAAAGAAAGAAGTTATTAAAATTGCAATTGAATTGCACTATGTTTAAACATGGTTACACCATTATCTTTAGCATCATACGAATAATGGAGTTAAGAGTAAGTACATTATTCATATCCATATACAATAGTTATGAGAAGACAAGTTCCATCAAAATGAAATGCGGGCAAAAAATAGTGTAAAAAAATGTTACATATTTTCTAGTTTTCAATTTCTTACAGTTTTGACCATTTGTTTGACCACAAAGATTTGTTCTGAATTACATAAATTACGTTAGTTGAAATTAATCAATAGCTTAAGTTTATTAAAAAATTGACAAATAAAATATGAACAATGCTTGATATCCTTGTTTCACAATGGTATATACATCATGTTTGTGAAGAAGAGTGAGTTCAATAGGTCAACCCTTTCCAAACACCCCTCCACCCAAAAAACAAAAAACATAAATGAGGGAAAAAATGTAGATAGAGGTAAAAAAATAAAATAAAAAATAGAAGCCTAAAAGCATCAGAAAAAGTTTTAACTGTGAAATTGTAATGAAATTAAGGTATTAAAAATGGGTTTTAAGTAAAAACTTTTAACTTTTAAGGCATTGATTAATGTATTATAAATAGTAGGATCAAGGTCCAAAAACCATGATAAGAAGTCAAGGAATAGCCAAGGCACTTTTCACTCATTTTAATATTTCTTTTAACCTTTTCATCATTTTCAAAGCACTTTTTGTACAAATCCCAACATTAAACAATGCTCATGGGGCACTTATTGGCATTTGGCTTTTACAAATGGCAGAAGAGTGGAAAACATATATATATATATATATATATATAACAGAAAGATAACAAAATGCAACCTTCTTATGTTGGAAAAAGGACTTGACTTCAACACTCCAAGGAAGCTTAAGCACTCTCTTCACTTGACATATGGGACCCACTTAACATAGTGTCTCGTTGGTATATTTGTTGGTATATTAGTTAGTGTTTCTAATATTATTGTATTAGTTTTGGTCTTTCCCTCCCCATAGCATTTCCATTAATAGCGATCATATCACACCTTAATACCATTGCATTTACCAGTCTTCATAGCACTTTATCGAACCATATTAGTCTATTCTCTCTCGATTTCTATTCAATTAATTCTACTCCTACCATTTCACTAATATATTCATTTTATTTCGTGAACAACATCACTAATACTTTCCTATATTGATTTATGAAGTTTTTGAAGCAGAATCCATTTCAAAGGTACACCTACAAAAGAGGCCATTCTGTTCCCCCTTTAGACTGAGATAATAATAAAAGAAAGGCAAAATATTTGAGAAATAGACTAGGATATGATGATGCTTACATTGAGCAATGGAAGAGCGAAAACAGAGTAATAGAACTCAAATAGAGCCCAAAAAACCAAACTGTAATCCATAAGCACCTCGTTAGCAGAAAAGTTTCTGAAAAATGGAAAGTAATTGGGTTAGTGACAACAACCAAATGGAGACCAATCAACATATGTGAACAAAACATTAAAAATTACCAAGGCTTAAAATCTACAGTTCTACATTTTTATTTTTTATTTTTTCAAGCTAAGAAGAACATCTTTTTGCAATTCAATATTTCATACATGCTAGCAAGGTGTGAAGTTCATTACTTATGGTGCAAACGGAGGGCCAAACTCCTGTTTGCATCTAAAATAACATAAATAAATGGAAAGAATGCAGTCTCCTCCCCTCCCAGAGTCCCACTCAAAAAAAAGAAAAAAGTATTGTTGATTCATTGTGGCCGTGCACATAATCATGATTGCGTATGGGGTGAGAGTGGCAAAAAAAATAAAATAAAATAAAATTGCAGAGCAGAAGGGATTGGGTTCATTGTTTTCCTTGTAATTTCTGTGTTTGGAAAAGAAAATGTTGTTATAAGAACAACAATAACAACAAAAGCACCTACATACAACTGCAACAACAACAACAATAATAATAACAAAAATATTAAACAAAAAATAGCTTTGAGGTACCTGGTAGTTAAATTGCACATATTGTGGTGGGAATTTCATTGGAGTTTATTTATCCTCCTCCTCTGAGTCAAAGATGGATCTGCCATCTACCTCGACGCAAGGAATGCAAGCTACGAGGGGCCAATATTCGTCTGTTTCACACTGCTGTTTTAGTATCGGACATTCATAGATACACAAGTGCAAAAGCGAGGTAGGCAACCCTTGTTCTGGAAAAGATGCAAGCCTAGGACAATCACCAATAAAAAGACTTTCAAGAAAGTTAAGGTTTTCGAAGCCCTTGGAAGATAGGCTCTCCAGATTTGAGAAACTCCAAATGCACAGTTTTATCAGAGAGGAAGGCAACAACATCCCATCCATTGGGAAGCTAGACACCTCCAGATATTCTTCTTGCACGATAACTGCACCTCCAATCCTGAATTCTATAAGAGAGGAGAATTTGTGAAAATTCCACTCTGACGGGGGCTTACTGGTCTTGATGTTGCTGATGCTAAGTGAAGTGAGATTGGTGAGGAAATTCCCTTTATCTATAAAGTAGGAGACAATTCCTCCTCCTGCAGGGCAACTGTTTATTGCCAGTCGTTGAAGCGAAGTGAGGGGGAACCATCCTTCCGGCAAGTATTTGAGGCTCTGACAATGCCAAATATCAACATACTCGAGAAGTGGATACTCAATTTTCGTCACCTCCTCTACCAGTAGTTGCTCCAACTTCTCACACCACCAAATCTTAAGGTGTTTGAGCGTGGTGGGTACCCCACCTAAGTATGTGAGGGATGGACATCCAGTAACCTGTAATACTTCAAGACTATTATTATTACCATTCTGCATTATCCACCCAGATAGGGATTTCAGAGCCTTGCATTTATCAACCACAAGTTTTCTCAGAGTAGATGGAAACCCTGTCTCTGGAAAAGAGACAAGACTTGGACACCTTTTGATTCTCAGCTCTCGAAGAGAAGTCACAGTGTGCAGCCCCCGTGGCAGTTTTTCTAGCTTTTCACAATTATATATTTCTAGAAACTCAAGGCTCACTATGCAAGGTATCTCCTGATGCTGCTGCTTCTGTTGTTGCCACATGTTTTCATCATCCTTTTCTTCTTCAAACAAGGAGACAAGTTGAGGACAACTTTTAATCACCAAATGTTGCAAGGCAAGGAGACAGGTTTGTGGTCTAACATCATTCTTCCACAGTGTTCTGAGTTCTTTGCACCCATAAATCTTCAATTTTTCGAGTCCCATCAACCCCTCAGTAACAAATTTCGGCAAGAATGCAAGTTTCTCTATATTCTCAATACTCAAGGAAGTTACTGAACTAAGGTGCTTAGACATCGCATTTTCCAACATAACTTCATCAGCTACACTTGGATTGCAAAGAAAGTCGGGGATTGAAACATCTTTCATATCCAAGGAAGCAAGGGATGTGGGTTCAAGTGTGTTCCTCGCCTCAAGGAGCATTTGAAGGCTTGGAAGTGGAGCATCCCTCATAGATAGGAAGCTGAGTGACTGGAAGATGAGGCTGGAAACATCGACCGGCAATTGTGGACACTCATTAATCGTAAGACTACTCAAACAAGGAAGATCATTGGGTAGCATTCCCAAAAGTTTGGGACATTTTTGGATGGAAAGCTCACTGACATGGGGGAATGGTTTAACTTCCTCGTTAACTCCAAAAGTGGACCAATCTACCCATTCTGGCATATTCACAAAGCTTAGTCTCTCTAGTAACGGAAAAGGCTTGGAAACACCCTGCCCATAGAACTCAAGACCCACATGCTTGATCGTACTCATTCCTTCAATATAAAGCTCATTAAGTGAGGGCAGCTGTCCAAGTGGTGGTAAGGATATGCAATTTTGACAATTTTCTAACCTTAGGCACACCATTTTGGAGAACAAAGGATCTCCTATCCATGTTGGAAATCTTGTACCAAAGTAGTATCTGACGTGGAGGCTTTTCAAGTTCTTCCGAGGTTGCAGCATGTCAAGTACTTCTGTTTCAACTATTTCGTTCCTTAAATCATCTGAGCTCTTACTCCATTCCATTGATAACACATCCAAGTGGTGTTTTTCATTCAAGTTGGCACCCCGTGCATCGAGAGGATCCACCAGGTTCTGCAACCCCGATATGCTAAGCGTCCCACCAAGATGAATTAGGTTCCCCAACTCACTTATTTGAGACCCAATGTTAACAATAAAGTTGGATAGTGTCCTGAGACTTGTCAGCTTACCTATTCCCAGTGGCATTTCTTCTAAGGAATCTGCACCGGTAATATCAAGATGACGTAGGTTAATTAGGTTTCCCATGTTCTTCGGAAACTTTTTCAGATATCCACATCCTCTTAACATCAGCGTCTGCAAATTGAAGAGAGTCCCTAATGATTTAGGTAATCTTATAATTGGGGTGTAGGAAAGGTTAAGAAACCGCAGATGTTTCAAATCTCCAATCGAATCTGGAACTTGATTGATACGATATCTGCTCAAGCTTAGTGCCCTTAAGCATGGCAACTTTGGCAACAAATCAAAGGCAACATTTCTTGTCGAATAACCAGAAGTTTCTTTCAAAGAAAATGGTAAGAAGGTTCGTACACGCTTGGCTTTATGGAAGCTTTCAAACTTTTTCAGCCCAGCACAATAGCCCTGGACGTAAGATAAATATTGAGCTCTATATACGTTTATGTATAGCTTTTGATCGTTCAATTTATCTTCCAGTCTAAAATAATAATCTCTTGCAACTGACTGAGCCAAATCATTGAGGAGGTCATGCATCACAAATTTTGAGCTTTTACCGGTTCTTGATGGTTTGAAAAAACACCTTGACAACAATTCACGGAAGTACTCACGTCCTACATCTTCCATTTGCTTCACTTTTTGTTGTTGAATGAAACCCTCCGCCATCCACAACAAGACTAGCTCCTCCTCCTCAAATTCATAGCCCTTAGGTATTATCGAGCAATATGAAAAGCAGAGCTTCAAATGTGGAGGGAGATGATGGTAACTTAATCTTAAAGCTGGGAGGATGTCGCTTTCTGAATGTGGTAAATCCCATATTTTACAACGTAATACATCTAGCCATTCCTCATCTCGTTCTTTGCATCGTAAAAGGCCACCAAGTGAGCTAGCAGCCAGAGGCAAACCTCCACATTTCTCCACAATATTCTTCCCAATTGATACCAAATTTGGATTTGCCCCAATACTTCTGTTACCAAAGGCATGTTGTGCAAACAATGACCAACAATCTTCATTTGATAGGATCTCGATGTCATGAGGTTGAAAAGTTCCCATCACTGCTGCAATGTCTCTGTTACGTGTTGTCACGACGACTTTACTCCCTTGGGCTCCACTATTGAAAGGGCTCTTCAAAATATTCCAATCACTGTATTTTTTGTTCCAAACATCGTCTAAAACAATTAAGAACCTCTTTCCAGCCAAAACCTTCTGTAGTTGAACTTGAGCTTGGTCCAAGCCATAAAAACTACACGTTTGGGAAGTCACTGACTCGAGAATTGCTTTTGTTATTCTCATAATGTCGAAGTCATCTGACACACAAACCCAGGCTTTTTGATCGAAATGCTTATTCACGGTTTCATGTTTGTATACCATTTGAGCAAGGGTGGTCTTGCCAATCCCACCCATACCCACAATGGGAATTACGCCAACGTTGTTTTGACTATATTCATCCCTCCCTAGGAGCAACTCAATTATCTTTCTTTGATCCTTTTCTCTGCCATAAATACAAGGTACATGTAATAAAGATGTAGACGCCGGTCTTCGCCAAATCTTAACAGCTGTGGTTCCAACAATCTTTTCTGAACTGAGTTCTGAGCGTTGCTGAGAACGATTGTGTAATATGGTAGTGATCTCCTCTATTTCGACAAC
Source organism: Camellia lanceoleosa (assembly GCA_025200525.1). Classification (NCBI taxonomy): domain Eukaryota; kingdom Viridiplantae; phylum Streptophyta; class Magnoliopsida; order Ericales; family Theaceae; genus Camellia; species Camellia lanceoleosa. Next base: position 23,563,995 of record CM045760.1, read on the forward strand.
TCTTTGGAGATGATGGCAACTTTCTTCGTGTGATAAATCCCATATATTACTATGCAAGACATCTACCCACTCCTCGTGTTGCATTTTGCACCTCAAAAGACCACCGAGTGTTGTAGCAGCCAAAGGCAAACCTTTACATTTCTCCACAATTTTCTTACCAATTGATTCCAAATTTGGATTTGCATCAATACTTGTAATCTCAAAGGCATGTCGTGCAAACAACGACCAACAATCTTCGTCTGATAGGACCTCAATGTCATGAAGTTCAACAGTTGCCATCATTCTTGCAACGTCTCTGTTACGTGTTGTCACGACGACTTTACTCCCTTGGGCTCCACTATTGAAAGGGCTCTTCAAAATATTCCAATCACTGTATTTTTTGTTCCAAACATCGTCTAAAACAATTAAGAACCTCTTTCCAGCCAAAACCTTCTGTAGTTGAACTTGAGCTTGGTCCAAGCCATAAAAACTACACGTTTGGGAAGTCACTGACTCGAGAATTGCTTTTGTTATTCTCATAATGTCGAAGTCATCTGACACACAAACCCAGGCTTTTTGATCGAAATGCTTATTCACGGTTTCATGTTTGTATACCATTTGAGCAAGGGTGGTCTTGCCAATCCCACCCATACCCACAATGGGAATTACGCCAACGTTGTTTTGACTATATTCATCCCTCCCTAGGAGCAACTCAATTATCTTTCTTTGATCCTTTTCTCTGCCATAAATACAAGGTACATGTAATAAAGATGTAGACGCCGGTCTTCGCCAAATCTTAACAGCTGTGGTTCCAACAATCTTTTCTGAACTGAGTTCTGAGCGTTGCTGAGAACGATTGTGTAATATGGTAGTGATCTCCTCTATTTCGACAACTCTTTGGAGATGATGGCAACTTTCTTCGTGTGATAAATCCCATATATTACTATGCAAGACATCTACCCACTCCTCGTCTTGCACTTTGCACCTCAAAAGACCACCGAGTGTTGTAGCAGCCAAAGGCAAACCTTTACATTTCTCCACAATTTTCTTACCAATTGATTCCAAATTTGGATTTGCATCAATACTTGTAATCTCAAAGGCATGTCGTGCAAACAACGACCAACAATCTTCGTCTGATAGGACCTCAATGTCATGAAGTTCAACAGTTGCCATCATTCTTGCAACGTCTCTGTTACATGTTGTCACCAGGACTTTACTCCCCTGGGCTCCACTATTGAAAGGGCTCGTCAAAATATTCCAATCAATGTAATTTTTGTTCCAGACATCGTCTAAAACAAGTAAGAACCTCCTTCCAGCCAAAGCGTGCTTTAGTTGAACTTGACCTTGAGTCAAGTCATGAAAACTACACGTGTGGGAAGTCACTGACTGGAGAATTGCTTTTGTTATTCTCATAATGTCAAAGCCATCTGACACACAAACCCAGGCTTTTTGATCGAAATGCTTGTCCACGGTTTCATGGTTGTATACCATCCGAGCAAGGGTGGTCTTGCCAATCCCAACCATACCCACAATGGCAATTACACCAACGTTGATGTCACTAAATTCATCCTTCCTTACGAGCAGCTCAATTATCTTACTCTGATCATGTTCTCGGCCATAAACGCAAGGTACATCAAATAGAGATGTAGACTCTGGTTTTTGCCAAGTCTTAGTAGGCGTAGGCGTAGGTGTGGTTCCAACAACGTTTACCAAAGTAAGCTGCGAAGATCGATCAAAACTATTGCGTAATCTTGTAGTGATATCCGCAATCTTGGACTTCATTTTGGAATTAAACATGACAGAAGTTGGCTTGAAATTGGAACAAAACGTGGGGATGAAGTTCCATACCTTGCTCGAACTAGCTTGGCGGGTTGGATCTTCCATCAGCTTCTGGCGCAAAGCTTCGGTAGCAAACTCATCCAGGACATCATCCAAATCATATGCCAAATCATGGAGATCGTCGAGCCACAGGTTCACGGCTGGATCGGGCATTTGCTTCTCCTCCGCGTCGATCAGAACCGCTTGAATTTTGGACAGCATATTGCTCCAATTACTCAGCAGGGTATGAATGCCCTGATAGCGAGCAAATTTCAAAAACTCTCCGGAGGCCATCTTCTCTAACAGCACTGTGAGGAATGCAGCGAGAAACCCTTCTACGATAGCCATTGCAGAAGGGAAGGGAAGGGAAGGGAAGGGAAAACCCAAATCAGAAGCGAAGCGAAGCGAAGCGAAGCAAAGCGAAGAGAAGTGATCGTTGACTGAAGAGACTCACAGAAGGATATGAAACCTGCGCCTCATATAAATATAAAGATGCCACAGGGCGAAAGAAAGAAGAAATTGTTGAGAAAAAAAGGTGTGAGCCCTTCTGATTGAAATTAAAATTTAGGGGAATTAAATACCCGTGGAGTAGAATTATAAATTTATTTGCATCTCATTAAATTTCACTTGCATCACATTTCAAAATTATTTACACATTATTTATTTTTACGATTTTTTTTTCTCTATTCACTTATTATAATTTTTCCTAAAATTTACATTATAGGATAGAAAAATCAATAGTTGATTCTTTCTTCTTCATGATCCAATTTGCCTTCTAACACGTCTCAAGGGGATATTTGGAAAGTCAATTTTAAGTTTTTTCTAGTTAAAATTTATAAAAAGATAAAATAGACTAAAATAATTAATAAGATAAAATGTTACATCAAACACTTAATTATTATTTTTTTTTTCTCATAAACATTGTATTCAATTACAAAAAAAATTAATTATTTTTCCAAACATAAATATTTTAATCTATTAAAATAATCAAAAATTAAAGTAGTCAACTTCACCGTTTAACTAGTGTTTGAAAAATTAAATTTCAATATGCAGCTCGTGTTTATGATTTTTGTGATTTTTTTATTATTACTTTTTAGGAGGTTAGTTATCATTCAGTTTGATATTAATTATAATTTGAAAGTATGTTTTTTTTTTTTTGAACGAATGATTTGAAAGTATGTTGGTTATGAAAAGTACTGGACACGTCTAGCTTATCACTTTTAAAAATATTTTAATGATATTTTTAATAAATATTAAATTTTAATTTGTCAAACATTCTATCATATAGGATTTAATTTTAATGTCACATCATTATAAAAGATTTAAGGATGATAAATTAAAAAAATATAGTGTAGCATTATTGTTTAGTTATAACTTTTTTTTTTTAAGTTAGGACTCCCCTTAAGATTTAAGAATGTGTATTATAGCATCACCCTCAACAAATAAAAAAAAAATACAAATTAGAAGTGTCTTAAGAAATATTCTGGAATTTTTTAATAATTAATTTAGTAAAAAAATTAAATATACTTATCATTTTTATATAATTTTATATTTTTGAAAATATAAAATATTTTAAAAATATTTTTTTAATGCTTATTTTTGTCAAAATAATTATTAATTTTTCAAAAAAAAAATTTGTAGAAAATAGTTTTAAAAAAACCAAACCAAGCATGGTTTTGTTAGTTGATAGGTTTTTAAAAAAAATTTAACAAATGCAAGACGATGTTATATTTAGAGAAGTGTTACTTTAGAAATCAAAATCATGTGATAAAATTCACACCAATGTATTTCACATAACAGTCATGATACATCTCTCTAAAAAGAGAGCATTAAACCAGCTCTAATGAGCTGAAAATTTAAAAAAAAAAAAAAAAAAAGGGTCAAACACAGCCATTACATCATGGGAGGGTCAATTCCTTAGAGCTCCCAAGTATTTTTATTCTTATAAATAGATGATCCGATCATTGTATGTCAATCTTGCCAAATGTGTAAATCTTAGTGCAACATATGCAAATCGTGTAAATCTTCGTGCAACGTATAAATCTAATCATAATGTCTTGTAACAAATAATTTAACATGTCGTAATTTAATTTTTTATATTAATTCCTAACATTTACATGATGACATGCATAACATAATCACAATAATTAATAATCACACTATCAATTCCATTTTATTTTAATGAATTAAACACTTCTCTTAGAAGAAGGGTTAAAATATGATTCTAAATAAATACGAGCTACTCCCATGGAATTGTTATAATGGTTGCTATAATTATGTCAACTTTACTATAAAAAATAAAAATAAAAATCTATCACATTTCAAAATATGGCATTACTAAAATATGATATTGTCATAATTAGGAGTGTTTCCAAATTTTACTCTTTTTTTGGCCAATCAAATTTGAATAAATTTTGATTAAAAACTTGATTGGGTATTGATCACTCAAATCTTTATTTAATTTTCTTTTATTTATATATAAACTTAGACTCATACGATGTGCAGTTAATTTTTTTTAAGGGAAAATTAGTCTAGGGTCCTTCCCCCACTTTTCGTAATGGAAGAGATCCACAAAATTATTTTTTGATGTCTAACGTCCTTAAACATATATAAGAGAAATTTGACTCAAAAATTGTAATTCTTCCCTGTCTTTTTTCGCTCTCGCCGTTGGCGGTGCCAACATCGAGTTCGTTGTCGCCAACAATCCTTTGTCGAAGCAAGGGTTTCAGCTTTCTGGCTAACCTCAGCGATTACTTTGTCGGCCCAGGGCTCGAGCAATTGATTCAGCAATTGGCCGAGAACGATCCGAATCGATACGGAACATCGCCGGCTTCGAAGTCTGCTGTGAATGCGCTTCCGACCATTACTGTTGATGATGGATTGTTGAGTTCTAAATTGGCTCAGTGTGCTGTGTGTAAAGATGATTTTGAGCGTGGTATGGATGTTAAGCAAATGCCTTGTAAACATGTTTGCCATTCTGATTGCATTGTTCCGTGGCCGTTTGGGGCATTTGGGTCTCCGAAGTCGAGTGGTAGTGGAAATGGTAACAACAGTAGCAACAATGGTGGAGGATCAAACCCACGGCAGAGAAATTTGAAATTTCTCTAGCGAGTCCATGAAAGGCTAAGGAGGCCAGAGAAATTTGAAATTTCTTTGGACTAATTTTCACTGGACCAATTTTCTCTAGATCAACTTGAAGGACCTTAGACATTATGAAAATATTAGATGTCCTTTATACTATAAAATTTAATACGAGGGACCTTAAAAAAAAAACCCCCTTTTTTTAAATAATATTTTATAAAATTTAGTTAAATTATTTGTCTTATATAAATTATTTTTTAATAATATGTTATGATGTATGTGTTAAAAAACAATATAATTTTATTATGATATAAAAATATAACATAAAAAAACACAATGACTTTTGTTGAAATATTTTTGCATTTATCAATGCAGTAGTGCTAGAGGCCTCGAATTTTTCTCGAAAGAGCTTCTTCTTTTTTTTTTGACTCTGTGTTACTTTTTTTTGTTTATTTTGTTTTTTTTGGGGTGGTTATGTGTAGGGGTGTACCAAAAAAATTAGATATTTTGTACCAGCTCATCGTATAAAATTATATGAAATTAACAAATTGATCAGTCAATTTTGTCACTCAACCAGTCCAACCTAATTGATTGATCAGTTAGACTGCTGGTTAAAATTTATTAATTCCATATAATTTTGTACGATGAGTTGGTGCGGGATGTCTAGTTTTTTGACACACCCCTACATATGACTACCTTTAAAAAAAAAAAAAAAAACCAAACTAACTGTCACGCCCCAAACCCGCCCCGAGAGATTTGGTGACGAGACCGGCTAGTAATCCTAGATTACCACAGGCCTTACCGTACATAACATAAATAAATGGGGCTCGCGGAAGCAAAATAAAGAAACCAATAGTCCAAAGAGCTGTGCATAAATATGAACATATATTACATGCCAAAAATGATAATTACACACACTATGTTACATAACATGATCCATGACATCACATAAGTACAAGTTACAATAATAACAAAAAGACAAAACTCTTTCACGGCCTTCCAGGCCTAGCCCCAGCTCGGAGGCACGCAAAACTCTTGGTTAGGCTTCAAAACGGCGGCTCAGTCCGAGACTCCGCCTAGGCTTGGCTACCGGAATGCTCACCTATAATACATAAATACAAACAATGAGCTAAAGCTCAGCAAGTAACATTTAAGTAAAGGGGTTAGTGAACAAATTCCAACATTACATAATTGCAGTCATAAACAGTCAACAGTCATTAATGGCATAATCCACAGAACCTTTCATAACTTTCATAACAGTCAATCCTTCACAGTCTAACAGTCTACGAGATCTCGTGACTGGCCATGGGCCTTCATCTTCATGCCCTAACCCATGACTGATCAGATCATGAGCCTGCATGTTCATGTCACTCCCATGACCTAACTATCCATGGACGCCATATAAGATTTGCAAATAAGGACATTCGTTCACAATTTAAAATCACCTTTCAAACATATCATATCATAACGTATCATTTTAAAACATAAGTCATTATAACATATCTTTACAGAAACGTTACTTACAGCGGGTTTCCAATACCGGTTACACGGTCTTCGAGGCTTGTCCTGCAATTTACAGTATGAAACATTCCTTAACATTCATTATTATCATACATTAAATCATTCATGCCTCTCTTTTCTTTCCTTTACTTTAGTTCATGTCATTGCATTCATTCATTCTTTACTTCATTTCATATTCATTTCATGCTCATGAGATGCTAAATGATGCAATTAACATAATAGAATCAAGTATACAACTTTCCCAAAATTTCCTGAAAAAAGGCCTTACCGCTCGAGCGCCACATTGGCCGCTCGAGCGGACTGAAGAAAATGTCCAAAACTGCTGGGAGGGTGTTTTCTGCGCTCGAGCGGGATTACCTCCGCTCGAGCGGACACTGCGAAACTCTGAATTTCTAGTTCTTCTCCAAACTTCCATTTTCCTCTTTACAAAATCACTTTCCATTACATGAATTCCATAACTCAAAATACTTGAAACTCATCTTCAATCAACATCAAGACTTTAATTCAAAACCCATATAGATCATTAACAAGATCAAACCCATGAACTAAGATGAAAAACCATAATCATGCACATGAAGCTTCCTTCCTTAACATCCATGGAGGTTCTTTCTCAAATATGATGATTCATGCCATAATCTTGAGATCAACATGCTAGATGCCAAGGATTAACAATCAATTTCATAAAAATCTTACCTTAACCACTTAATTTGGAGGAGTTAAGCTTGAGTTTCCCTTCTTCTCCCTTGGTTCTCCCTTTCTTCCTCTTCCTTTCCCTTGCTCCTCTCTTCTCACGGTTTTCTCTCTTCTCTCTCCCAGATATTTCTCTCTTTGGTTTTTGAGTCAATGGTCAATAAATCTTTATCCCTATCTATATATAACATATAAGCCAAATTGTGCCAAAAACTTGAGCCAAACAAGGCTTTACGAATCAGACGTAATTCAATCCTCAATTTATGGTTCCAAATGATTCTAAAAATTCTCGGTGTCACATAGACATATTCAATTGCATTTTCTGATCCCATTACAGTCTTCAATTTCAATCCCAAAGTTGTAATTTCAACAGATATTTTTCTAATTCAAACAGATAATCTTCAATTAAATCATATAAATACATAATTAATTACTGATATTTGTGTCACACGGTTCCGGGTCATTACACTAACACAGCCCAACAAATAAAATAAAATAAAATTTAAAAAATCAATCAGTCAATTTTATCATCCAATTAGTCCAACTCAACTCACTTGTAGAATGTCTAATTTTTTAGCATATCCCTATACATAAACTACCCTTGAAAAAAAAAAAAAAACTAACACTGTCTTAAATTAAAAGAAAAGATAAAAAAGAAAAAAAAAAAAAAAAAGGGATTCAAGGCAAATTCGAGGCCTCAGGCATTTTCCTTATCCATGTGTACATATGTGTACAATTATTTTAAAAATATTTTGTGAAATATGCAGTGCAATCTTTGTGTAAATGTGTATGTTATATGAAATTTTTGTACTAAATTATAACATAGTAAAATAAATACTCTTTATTATTAGAAATAATTATTAAATTAGAGAAAAATATAATTTAAAATTAAAGAGTGATTCTAATTATTTATTTTGATAATCTTAGCCCCATCATTCTATAAAAGTGTTAGTTAAATAAATATATATAATAATTTTAGTTAAATTATTTATGTGTATTTTGATAATCTTAGTCCTATCATGCTATAAAAGTGTGATTTAAATAAATATAGATAATAATTGCACATGATATTAAATTATAACATAATTTTGATATTAGAAATAATAGTTAAATTTTTGAAGAATTAGTAACATAAAAGTAAAAATGATTTTAGAATTCATACAAAATTTATTTTAAAAGATTAAATATAAGTATGTTGTGGTATTATTAAGAAAGAAATAGCTAGATTAGTTATGTAGAGTATTTATTTTTCTTTAATATGATTTTTAAAATTATATATATAAGTATATACGTTAAAATTAAATATAAATATTTTTAATAAAAAATTCATTTTAAATAGGAAATTCAATATAAATTAATATTAAAATATAAACAATTTAGATGGAAAGATTAAAATTATCTTTAATATTTAATTTTAAAAAATTGAATAGAATCAAAGTTAGAAAAATATAAAAAAATTTAATTCATAAAGTATTTTGTACTATGTATAATTCTATTAAGTTTTGTTTATCGGTTGTTGAGATTAAATAGAAGTCTTTTAAATATTAAATTTTAAAAATAAAAAATATATCTTTAATACTTAATTAAAAAATTGAATAGAATAAAAGTGAGAAAAATAGAAAAAAAATTAATTCATAAAATATTTTTTACTACATATAATTCTAAGTTTTGCTTATGAGTAGTTAAGATTAAATAAAAATATTTTAAATATTAAATTTTAAAAATAATTAGCTATAAGGTTTATTGATGTGGCATATTTAAAAAAATAAAAGAAGATGGATGCGTCACAGGGATAAAAAATTTAAGACGCCCAATTCAAAAGTCTAAATTCGAATTTCTTTTTCCAAAAGTTAAGGTGTGAAATTATTATGTCGATAAGGACATTATATATATATATATATGGTATCCACGGTAAAAACACAAACAAATCAAACTCTCCTCTCTCTCTCTCTCTCTCTCTCTCTCTCTCTCTCTCTCTTTCCATCTCTTTCCACTGCACTTAGCAATAGCTAGGGTTTCATTCTCTTTCTCTCCCCTGTAGAAACCCTAGCGTTGAAACTACTATCCCCAACAACAATTACCATCAGTACTGGATTTGCCATCACCGATTCGCCGTTGCCGTTTGTCGCACACCTTCGTCGTGCAACACCTCTTTCCGCCGCAGAACCACCACCTCAATGTCGGTAATGGCAGATCTTGTTGTCACCAATTGGCGTCTCATGGACGAATGAGATCTCAACTACAAGAATGAAATCAATGGTGGTGGTTCATTGATGAAGAAGCGTTTGAAGATTTCGACGAAGAGTTCGATCTCTCTCTCTCTCTCTCTCTCTCTCTCTCAGATCAGTGATGGTTTATTTGTGGAGAGGCCTTCTTCAAGGCCGCTTCCGTTGCTCCGCTGCCGTCGGTGAAGATAGCGCCACCGCCACTGATGGCCAAGAAATCAGAAACGAGAGTTTCGACGACGAAGATCTGATCGTCGGAGCCTAATCCCACAGTGCCGACGTGGTAATTGTTAGCTCCAACCCACATGGAGGAGTCATTGAAGGTTGGCTCCAAGTCAAGAAGTATGAGGGAAGAGGGTAGGTGTCAAACCAGCTCAATAACTCATTTTCTTGACTTTGTTTCCTTCTCCCCGTGTATATATAGATGCTGAGAGGAAGAGAAGAGATAAGCAACTCAGAGTGTGTGTTTGTATAATCTAAGTAAGTGAGAGTGTTATAGAGAAAGAGTGAGGTGTGAGTGTTGTAAACTTCCTCCGAGATAATTCTATAGTGGATATCTCTCCCCGTAAACGTAGGCTATTGCCGAACCACGTAAATATCTTGTGCCTCCTTTTTGTGTGTGTCAATGATTTCTAGGTGTGTCAAATCCTAACAAGTGGTATCAGAGCTTAGGTTGAGCAAGGAAGTAAAACAGAGGCTCAGATACTTTGTTTTTTCTGAAATTGCTAGAAATCAAGTTGTTCGAAATTCAATTTTGAACATACCAAGAGGAAAACCTCAACGAGAGGAGTCCAGACTTAGAAAGAAGAGGCAAAATGGAGGTCGGGGTGGCCCACATGCACCAGTCAAAGTTTGGCGCGTAAAGTCAACTCTAAACCAGAGTCCCACTAGCGGGTAGAGGTTGAAGACGAGCCAATCCAGATACTTTAAATATTTATCTGGGAAATTAATATCTTAGTGGTTAAGTCTTGTGGTCTTGACCCCTACATCTAGAGTTCAAGTCACATAGACGACATTTGGAGAATTCTATTTCTTGTGGTTAGTCAGTTTGGCTCAGTGGTTAAGTCTTGTGGTCTTAACCCTTTCGTCTGGAGTTCAAGTCCCACAGACAACATTTGAAGGTTTATATCTTTTTTGGGTAAAGCTGATGTCAGTGCCAACTCACTGCCAGGTCCTCAGCCAGTCAGTGCCACGTCATTGTCAAGTCAGTGCCACATGTCTGCCACGTCATTACCAGGTCAGCCCACGTGTCATCGCCACGTGGCTGCCACATCAACACACTAGTTGAACAGTCAACCCACTGGGTTGACCCGACCCATAGGCGAGGGTTGTTCGGTGCTACGCGGCTAAGGTACATCCACATATTTGAACCGTCGAACTCATTTTTGGATAGATCTGAGCTATTTGAAGTCCGATATTGGCGATCCAATAGTGGTTTCCAACTATTTGGAGTATTCCGGACATATCTATATGGCCAAATTTTTGAATCAGAATTTTTGAAAAAAGAAAAAAGACAATGGAGGAATTCACATCAACTTTAGGATCTATGATCAAGTTGAATCCTTCCAATTATGTAAGCCGCAGATGGAAGATATCCTATATTATAAAGACCTGTTTGACCATATTGCTCTAAAAGGGGTTAAACCGAAAGCAGAGAATGATGAAGAATGGATAACGTTGAATCAAAGAACATTGTTCAAAGAACATAGGCATCACAATGTGTTCCATCATGTCGCCCAGGAGATAGATGCCTATGTTCTTTGAACAATGTTAGAATACATGTACCAGTAAAAAACTGCCCGAAACAAAGCCTTGGTTATGAGAAGGCTTGTAAATCTAAAGTTGCAGAATGGTGTGTCTGTCGCTAAATACACCAGCGAATTCAAAAGTCTAGTGAATCAGCTTGCAACTGTTAAGATGCACTTGGATGATGAAATGCAAGTTGTACTACTATTCAGTTTCTTACAATACAACTAGGAGACGTTAGTAATTTCTCTCAACAACTCTACACCAAAAGGGAAGCTGACCATGAGCATGGTCACAGACGCCATGTATAATGAAGAGACAAGGAGAAAAGACATGGAAGGTAACCAGACTCATGCTCTTGTCACAGAACGTGTAGCGACCCTGATTTTTTGTAAGTCATTATTATTATTACTTTATTTTATTTTGGCTTTATTAATTACGTGACTACATGAGAATTTAATGTGGTGTTTAATTAATTTAATTTGTTATTTAATTAATATAATGTAATATTTAATTAAATATAATTAATGTGAATATTTATAAATTTATATTTGTTAAAAAAAAAGGTGCTTTATATATTGATAAAATCTATCATATTTATATATTTATATATATGTTATATTTGTAAGATATAAATATAAAAATAAATTAGGTATGTATGATATACTAGACCTAGTAATCAAAAACGTGTGTGTGAAAGTTTTCTAAGAGAGAGCCGCAAGAACCAAGAGAGAGCCAGAGAGAGAGAGAGAGATTGATTGATCATCAAAGAAAAGAAAAGGAAGAGTGCAAACAGGGAGAGCGGCGAGAGAGAAAAGAAAGAAAAAAGAAAGAAAAAGAAAAAGGAAGAAAAAGATTAGGGTTTTATTTTGGTAGCTTCTTTAGTTCTTCAAATAATTCTTTGATCTTCAAAAAAATATTGTGAGTGCAAAACCCACTTTCCTTGATTTATGTTTAATTCGTTGTTTTTATTTATTATATTTATTTATTTGATGTTGAATTGATTTTATATCTGCATGTACATGATTGATTGATTTTAATTATTTTGATTAGTTGTATATGTAAGGTTTAGGATTTTTAGATGATTGATTGATTTTAATTATTTTGATTAGTTGTGTATGTAGGGTTTAGGGTTTTTAGATGATTGATTGATTTTAATTATTTTGTTTAGTTGTGTATGTAAGGTTTAGGATTTTTAATTGATTGATTGATTTTAATTATTTTGATTAGTTATATATGCCAGGTTTAAGATTTTTATATGGATTTATCTTATGATTGTATTATATGAAATTAAAATTAATTAGGAACCCATAGATAAATTCCTTATACTCCACCATGACTGCATGGATTGTTATTTTATTTGAGTGTTGGAGAGAAAGAGTGTATAAAGAAAAAAATGAGGATTATGAGATTTATTTGAATGCCTTAGGCTTGGCATTGTTATGTTGTTCTCATGAGTGAGATGTTTTGTATATGTTTATTATTGCCTCATTCTCATGAGTAAACGAGTGTTTTGATTTACGCGCGTACGTATATACTGACTATCCGGGGAGTGTGAGTCAAACTCAGGACGAATATCCCCGTGCAAGTTTGGCTTCGGGGCAGTGTTAGGTATACGGGAGGCACGTGGGATATATGTGTAGGCCAGAAGTGGGGGGCTAAAGTAATGGAGTTAAGGTACAAATAATTAAATATGAGTTTATTATTATAGTGTGAATTGTATTGATTTGTACATGTTGAAAAATAGTGAACGAGCTCGATAAATTATGAAATTTGAGCAGAGGCATGTATACATGATTCTAGACAATTTTTGTGTTTTAACTTTTTATTAAAAAGATCGATTAGAACTTATAATCGAATGATCTTAGATATTATAGTTTTGATTCATGTTAGCAATGCAGATTTTAGAGGTTGTTTTAACCCATGAAACGAGCTCATTTTTATTGGTTTCACGTAAATTGAAGTAAAATATTATTCTGCACACTTTTCGTGTTTTGAAATTTTCCGAAAAAAATCATCTTAGGGCAGTTTTTGTTCATTTTCAGTTTCAGATTTTTTGATTGAATTCCATCTAGGTTTTTCTATCAAGTTTTTCTCTCAACCTGTTCAGTTTCTGTTAAATTCGTTTGCTTTTTCTTTTAGGAAATTTGATTCTGTACAACTTTTGTTCTTTGAGTTTTGGTCAATTCGAATTATGTAGGCATGAATTGGTACATTTTTATACTTCTTCAGCAAGTTACTTATGATTAAATTATACTAACTTTATTTTTTTTGTAGGATGGTGAGTCTTACTAACTTTTTAATGTAGGGCTGACCCACCATATTTTTATTTCTATTTTGTTTATTTTATGATCAATTTATATTTTGTTGTGTACGGACAAGAAACTAAATGCCACCGTATCTCAGGAAACTACCCATTCGTCTCGGTGCGGTTGGAACTACTTGTCTTGTCCCATAACAAGAATTAAATGTGTTTTTGTTTGTGTCTGGTGGACACGTGGGTGTTAAATCTTGTACTCATACCAGTATACTTGTATACTGACCCGTTTTGTCTCTTGGCAACTCGGGTGCGTTCTGTTTGAGCGCAGTCGAAGTTCCTTTGCAGGATTAGTTGGGGCTACGGTGGTGACGTGGAATTACTATAGTTGTTGGACTTGTCGTTTGGACTTCTTTTGTTTTTTTGAGCTTAGGGTTGATATTAGTTTATGTATTTATTATTATTATTTTTATTTTATTTTTATGACTTTAGTATTGGAATAACTTGGCATGGTTTGTAACTATACTTTATTTAAGTTGTTTTGACTAGTTGTTGCTACCTTAATGTTGAGGTATTGGTTAGTTATGAGATTATGGTGGATGATTTGGTTGGCGTTTAGTTTTTTTGTTTCACCCCTAGGATTTGGATTATGGAATATTGATTGGGGTTTAGTCCTAATTTAATATTTAATTGTCCAAATTTTGGGGCATGACAGTTTGGTATCAGAGCTCTAGGTTACCCTAGACTTGTGAGAGTTTAGGTGATCCTCGGATTGTGGAAACATGAGTTAGCTAGTTTAGGTTGGTGGTTGAATTTATTTTAAGTATTTATGAACGAATTTTTGTATGTTTAACTTGAAGGTGATGGCTAGAAGATACCTTTAATCTTTTTCGAGAACCCATTAGAGTACTTTTTGATACTGGTGTCTCTCATGGTTTCATATCTAGGTAATTTGTAAAAAAAAGGACACCTTGTAACTACCTCCTTGTCTAGACCTATTCGTGTTGAGACCCCTTTAGGAGGGGCAGTTACTCTTTATGAGATGTGTAAAGATTTTGAGATTGATTTTAGGAGTAGAGTCTTGTATGCATACCTAATTGTTTTAGGGTTTGAGGGGTTTACAATTATTTTGGGTATGGATTGGCTGCGGAAACACTTTGTGACTCTAGATTGTGCTGGAAAGACTGTAAATATAGATATTCCCGGTATACCACAGCTTACCCACACTTCTAGCGAGGGAGAAGAGTCGGTGATGACGAGTTTTCTGTACTCGGTAGAAATCTCTAAGCAAGATATTAGTGAGGTAGTTGTGGTGCGTGAATTTGAGGATGTATTTCAGGAGATACTTGGACCTCCACCTCGACGAGTAGTAGAATTTTGCATTGACTTAGTGCCAGGAACTGCACCGATTTCTAAGGCAGCATACAGAATGACACCTAAGAAGCTTGTAGAGATGAAAAAGCAGCTAGAAGAGATGCTTCAGAAAGGGTTCATTCGTTCAAGTAACTCCCCGTGGGGAGCACCTGCGATCTTTGTCTCCAAGAAAGATGGCACTCTTCGTATGTGCATAGATTACAGAGAGCTAAACAATGTGGCTATCAAGAACAAGTATCCACTACCTAGAATTGATGACTTGTTTGATCAGTTAAAGGGGGCAGCCATGTTCTCTTAGTTTGATCTCAAAATGGGTTACCATCAGATGGGTGTGTCAGAGCAAAGTATACTGCTTACTGCTTTTCGGACCCGATATGGGTTGTATGAATTTCCTGTAATGCCTTTTGGTTTGACCAATGCTCCTGCCTATTTCATGGACTTGATGAACAGAATTTTTCAACTGTATCTAGATAAGTTTGCCATTATCTTCATAGATGATATCCTGGTGTATTCTAAGAATGAGGAGGAACATAGAGAACACTTGAAAGTCGTGTTGCAGACTTTGAGGGAGCAGCAGTTGTACGCTAAGTTCAGCAAGTGTCACTTTTGGGAGAAAGAAGTTCGATTTTTGGGTCATGTTGTATCCAATCAAGAGATAGCGGTAGATCTTGAGAAAGTTGTTATGGTCAAATAATGGAAGCAGCCCACGAACCCTATAGAGGTGAGAAGTTTTTTAGGACTAGCTGGTTATTACAGGAGATTTATAGAGAAATTTTCCACTATTGCAGTACCCATGACCAAGTTGACTCGCAATAATGTGAAGTTTGTATGGACAGATGATTGTGAGAAAGCTTTCCAAGAGTTAAAGCAGCGGTTGACTACAGCTCCGGTGTTAACTATACCGGTACAAGGGAAAAAGTTAGTAGTGTTTACTGATACGAATGGAACTGGGTTGGGATGTGTGTTGATGCAGCATCAAAAGGTTGTATCTTATGCTTCTCGACAATTGAAACCTCATGAGAGACGATACCCTACTCATGACTTAGAGTTGGTAGCAGTTGTTTTTGCGTTGAAAGTGTGGCGACACTACTTGTTTGGGGAGCACTTTGAGTTGTACACAGATCACAAGAGCCTTAAATATTTTTTTTTTCAAAAAGAGTTGAACATGAGACAACAGAGGTGGATTGAATTCGTCAATAGTTATGATTTCGAGATCCTTTATCACCCAGGGAAAGGAAATGTAGTCGTTGATGCACTTAGTTGACAATATGGGATTATAACTTCTTTGATGATTCAGGAATGGAAGTCCTTGGAGTTAATTTCAATGCATGATATTCAACCAATAGAGAGTGCTGAGAGGGCATACATTGGTAGTTTGACCATACAGCCAACGTTACTGGGTAAAGTTCGTCAGATGCAGAATTCAAATGGGTTTCTTGTCAGCAAGCTCGATGACCTTATAGTGAATTTGATCGATGATTGTCCTACCGATTGGTCTGTGGACTCAGATGGGGGATTGCGATTCAAGAGTAGATTGTGTATCCCTAACATTGTTGAATTGAGGAAAGAGATTATGGATGATGCCCATAGGTCCTGATATACCATTTACCTTGGTGGGACTAAGATGTATCATGACCTGAAGAGAACATTTTGGTGGGAAGGAATGAAGAAAGACGTAGGAGAGTATGTTTCTCGATGTTATGTGTGCCTACAGGTTAAGGCAAAACACCAACGACCGTTTGGACTTTTTCAACCCAAACAGATCAAACACGGGTATAGCTGAACAACTGTACTCTACTGCTGTCCACTGTTTCCCAAAACTCACTGTCCTGAAACACTGAATCGAATACCCGCAGATATAACTGATTCTCAAAATACTGATACTGGTGCCCACAGGCCGGATATCCAGACTTGCAAACTGGTATATGCATTCCCTGTAGAAATACATGCTAAAAGCACATAGCAAGTAAATGCGAGCCAAAACACCCCTATGTTGGGGTAGGGTTTCCCTGTCCTATTTTGTCAGGAGCTAGGGTTTCACTACACACGCAGCGGCTTCAAACAACCTATAACCGGGTAAGCAACCTGTCCTATCGTGGAATGGTCACTATGGATTTCGATATGCACTAGGTCGAATGGTCGAAAAGGGTGCCCCGCCAAAATCGGGGTTTGTGTTCCCATACTGGCAGAGCCCACAACCAGTCAGCCTTATAGTCATGCCTTGACAAGACACGCCTCCAGCAAACCGCTCAGGAATAGCAGATGGCCAACACGGTGTTCTAAGCGCACCAATGCACATGCAATGCAAAGAGACACATAAATGAAATCAAAACAGGATATCACGAGTTCGAGTCAAGCTCTCTAAGTCCCCAGCAGAGTCGCCAGAAACTGTAACACGTCCCGCGAAGGAGACCTCGCGCTACACGCTACAGTTCGGACTCGATTTGTGTCACGGTTCTAAATCTTGAACCAAAGAGTCCAAATCCGACAAATCGTTTTGAGAAAAACAGATTTTTGAAGAAGTGTCAAACATGGACTGCTTCGCCAGATACAGAGTTGCCACCTAAATATTTTTTAATAGGGGGATTTAGGAAACCCTAACTCGGTGCCAAAGGCCACGTGTCCGTCATCACCAAAGTTGCCTCGGCTCGGAAACTTGGGTACGATTGGGGAAGGTCAGCTATGAGCACCCCCTTTCGCCCGGTCCGAAAACCGGCCTCTACTAACTATGATATCCATTTTTGAAAACGTTATGTGTTCTTATTCCAGTTATTTAGCCAAGGATTACTATGTTATGCGCACAGCAAACAAGTATAGACTAGATTGCCTAATTTGGAAATAAGCATTGCATATCCGTTTGTCTTGAAAAAAAACACTTTGGACTTTGCTACTCGCAAGTAGGCTAAAATACGGATTTCAACGAGTTTTTCCAACTCGGACAATCCAACCTTCACCCACAGGCAATCAAACAGTTTAACTCATATAAGTACTTAGCCGCATGGTAAGCATACTGTCATGTTAATACTCACACGCATGCGGTATGCTAAAGCATGAAAATACTTACATCGTACTCCGTGCCAAAACAACAACTAGTTAGCAAACATGCATGGTCCTAGTTCATGTTAAATTGACTAATGCAACACATGCGGGATGCAATTAGAGTAGGCTCGGCTAATCCTAAAGTGGCATGTAAAATGCAATCAATTGATGCACGTATTCAAGTTAGATTTGAAGTACAATGCAGTTAGCGTGATGCGCCGAGCCCGGTGCATGCAAGACAAATGTATGGATGCACGCATGCATAGCATAAGGTATGCTAATTTAAACATGACCTAGTACTAACCATCAAAAGCAGGTAAGCAAAAGGGAGAAAGAAGTGGGGATTGGAAGACATGCACACACACGCACCCATATTTATTACAGATTCGCCCTCACTCGGAGAGACTCGAAAGAATATACAGATAATTAACCTACAAGCTAAAAAATATTACAGATCACCTAATTAATTAACAAATTAACTAAGCTAGAAGGAACAGTAAACCGCATCGGGAAGAGAGTCCAATGCAATGCATGCTCGGTCTTGCTCGGAAATGCACTGCTATGCGCAAGCTGCCTCTGTTTTCCCTGCTATACTCCTCTGAAGACTGCCAAAGTCTCAGGATATGCTTACTGTATGTTGAGGAGTGCCACCAGCTGGAGAGAATCATCACCGGCTGTGATTTGGTGTCCATCGGCAAAAAATGAATCCATCAGCCATAGATTGATTGCCGGTCGACACTCTGTGCAGTCGATCGGCAAAAAGTTCCTGCAGAACCTGTTTGACAGCAGCAGAGGACAGAGCTTTGCATGGCAATGCAATTCAAGCAATGTATGCATGAACCATGTCCCTTATCATGTTTATGACTCAAAAGGACATGGTCCTTGGTTCTCGGACCATCAATCGCACATTTCCATGCATGATGGCCCAAGAAACCAAGTGTGCACATTTTGATGTCAAATGCAATGCAAACTAACAAACCAAGGCCCAATTCCTATCACTAGATCAAGGAACAAGGCATGCATGCAAGATGCAATGCAACCTAGGCATATGAACTAGCATGCAACATGGATAATGCAATGTATACATGCAAGCATGCAAGCAAACGTGCAAGGTAAGTATGCAAACAAGCATAGGATGGACTTAAACATGACTTAGGCAGCCATAAATAGGCCTAAAACAGTGGCCAAAAGCTCAAGAAATGGGACCAAACACACATACACACATGCACATGTTGAGGCCTAAACACTTAAGCATGTAATAAGCAACTTCCAAGCACATTTACAAGAGATAATCATGGACTAATGGCATGCAAGGTAAGCATTGAAAATCATGTTACAAAAGGTGCTAAGTCAATTAAACAAGATAAACAAGGCATGCAAACAAAGCCAAAAACCCAAGACAAGCCAAGAGGCTTAAACCGAGACTAAGTCCACCGAACCTCACAAGGCTAAGCGGACTTAAAACAAGTCTAAGGCAGGCCTAGACAACACCCAAGGGACACCTAGATGACATCTAAGTGGCTCAAATTCGAAGGGTATGCACAATGGCCAAAGCATGGAGCATGCAAGACAAGCTTTCAAAGCTTCAAATAGGCATCCAAGGCAAACATACAAGTATGTTAAAGGGACTGAAATAACATGGCAAATGGTCCTAACCCACTAAATTAAGGCAAGGATGCATGCTATACATTCACACACTTAAGGCTAACAAGCCAAAAATGCAAAGAGGCTATACTAAGCATGCCAAAGTCGACCCAAACAACTAAGGACAGACCTCAATCATAGCAAAATAAGCGCAAAAGCTTCACAAAGCCAAGCCTAAAACATGCTAGAACAATGGTTTACAACCTAAGGCATGTTAAGGCAACAAAAAGGCATTACATGGCATGTATGTTAAACTAACATGGTGTACCAAAACCAATATACAACAATGCTATTTCATAGCAAAATAAGCATAAATAACAGCCAAGGCATGGTCCACATGAGGCTTAGCTAGGTGCTCATTAAAGAAGCAAAAATGGCCCTTTTCAAGGACAATAAGGAGAGGGGGTGGCCCTCTCCTTCTTGGGACTTCAAGGCACCATCCTTACCACTGAAATCCCTCAAGATTTCAGTGGTGAGGAGGCCCAAACACCAAAGTCCCGGAGCTCACTCAAAATAGCACAAAATGGAGCCCTTCAAGGCTTAAGAGGGGTCAAACACCTCCAAACCACAAAACACTCCTAACAAACTATTTAGAGGGCCCAAAAACAGAACTTTTTTATATTATACACTAAGCTCAAAAACAGTTCTAAGATAGGCAAAAATAGTATGCAAGAATGGGGTAAAAAGGAGCAAGTTTCTCACCCTTGTAGAACCTCTTCAACAATGGTGGACCAGCTGCTCCCTTGAGCTTAAAACCACCCAAGAACCTCAAAAACAGACCTCTAGTCCTTCAAAAACTAAGAAAAGGTGTAACACTATGTGTTTGTGTGCAATAGTGAGCCTAAACACACACAAATACAAAAGAATGAGAGATATAGATATAGGATAGATACAAAATCCTAAACCTAGAACCAGAGCTCCCTCTGAACTTTTCTAACCTTTTTTTCTAACCTAAAGCCAAGAGAGGAGGGCTCCTCTTATAGAGAAGTCAATCTTGTAAAGCTTATCAAGGAAGCTAAAAAGAAGGCCATCCCTCCATACACGTGTATGGAGGGGAACAAAATGCAAGACAGCTGTCTTAAAATATCTGCAAAAGCAGATGAACAGTAGTCGGCTGCTCAAAATTGTCATTTTGACAAAATGGGCTGTCGACTGGCAACAAAGAATGCCGACCGGCAATGTACATTGCCGATGGCAACAAAACACCAGCCGGTGGCCTCTAGCCATGCCCGGTGATATGTGGGGATGCCTCACAAGGCATTCTCTGCCCCTCCAAGGCAACAAACAAGTGTTTGGTGCAAAACCAAACACTAAACAGTCGAGTTCGGAGATCCTGGGGCAAGTGTAGACACCCCATTTTGACCAGCCCTAAGACTTAGACATTTTATTTTGACCATCCTCACTAGAAAAAGGCATCACTAATATTTTGGTAATTTGTAGCGTTTTATAATTTTATATGTGTGTATTAAATTAGGTGTGTGTATATCTTTTAAGTGTGTTTTATCATTGATAACTATTTTTAAAATAAAAGAAAAAAAAATATAAAACAATAAAATAAAAAATAAAAAAAAAAAGAAAGAAAGATAGTGGTGAATATGGTGTATGGCCACAATAATTATGTTTTGGTTTAGTGGAATGTTTTTAAAAGAGAAAGGTGGAGTGAGTGGGGAGGTGGGTTACACACTCATCACCTACACACTATACATGCACAAAGATATCATCCACACGGCGGGAGACCCATGTTTCACTCACTAAAAAAAGAAAAAAAAAGAAAAGACACACTCGACAGATGCACCTCTCTCTCTTTCGGCTATATCATACACGATACACACACTCATCACCGAGGAGAGAGACATGCAAAGGGGAGATACACACACCATGACAGCCAAGACATAGCACACACCTCGGCACCTCTCTCTTTGGATCACCACCGTGGCCATAACCACCAACTCACCAAACCCAGCAAAAGACCGAGCTCTGTCTCCCTCCCACACAGTCCCACACTCACTCCAGACACAGCACAACCCAGATACACACCATCCACCAACCCAGCTCGGCTCCCCCCCTCTCTCGGCAGAACAGACCCATGCGTGATACACGGCACACACACACACACGGATCACACACACACTGACCATGGACTGAGGCGCATACATGGAAGCTCGGCCATACACCCACATGACACACATGCATGACAGCGTAGAGAGAGAAGAGGGACACATGCAAACACACAGGGACAGACATGCAAAGGGGAGGGGGACTCTCCCTCTCGAAGGCTCTCTCTCTCTCTATTTTCTATTGTCTAATTGATGGTCCTCGGCTTGGCCATCACGGAGATACAGGACTGGACACACACAGACACGGGGGGGAAAGGGAGAAGAGACCCACCTCTTGGCTCTCCCATACCATGACAGCCATCTCTATCTCTCTCTCTCTCTAGAGACCATACCACGAACCCATCTTCTCCCTCTCTGTAAAGACACCCTCATACGGGTTAGAAGGGACAGACCCAACACCATGCACTCACACACCCAATAGCCACCCAAGCTCACATGCACACGGCTACACCCATGCACACCTACGCACAGACTCTCATCTCTCTCTCGGGGGATCTCTCTCTCTCTCATGGTCTCTTTTACGTGATGCCCAACAAGAAAAACCCAGAGGAGCTACGGGGAAAAGGAGAAAAAGGGGAGGAGAGAAGGAAGATACCCACAGAGATAGATGCACACATGAGACCCGCGGCTGGTAGGGAGAGAGGACACGACACACACTCGGGGATACACGGTTCAGAGAGAGGGGGGGACATACACATGCACTGCTACACACTGATACACTCCACACTTACGCACTGATACACTCAACACACACACAACACCAAACCCACACACCCATGCACACGGCACTCTCTCTCTCTAGAGACCCAGCACCACTACACAACCCAACTCTCTCTCTCATCTCTTTCTACACTCTCCGGAAATTTGCACATCATCCAATAGTAATTTTCCTATAAGCCATGCTAGTCAGATTTTAAATCCGTTCCTTGGTTTGCCGCTCGAATCCAGAAAATGTGAATTATGCGATGTTGCGGAACCCGGGACTTGCGAAAAGGAGTGACATGTGCTAGTGATGAAGTTGTTTATTTTAATTTTAATTTTATTTTGAGTGTTGTGAGGTTTTATTTTATTTTATTTTATTTTTCTCTTCTCTCTCCCTCATTCGGATCTGTAATAATTCAAGTATTGTAATAATTCCCCCACCCCGCTTCTTTCTATCCCATTCTTTTATCGCTTTCCCTAACTGTGTGTATGTATATATCTTGACATGTCATGCATATCTCTACTTTACATCCATGCTCCATGCATAAGATTCGACTACATTTACATGTGTGGATTTAATCAATTCTTCTGTGATTCTGTACGCTATCGTATGTTTTGAGATGATTCACATGCCATATTTTAGAAGCCGAATCTTTAGTGCATCTCATGAGTGAATTGCATTAGGATTTTGTATATAAGATCATATATATTTTACTAACTTTTGTTTTGTAGCTGTTCGAGGGACATTGGTCAATCTGTGAGTTTTTATGCTTTAGCATCCCATTTGTGTGTGATTTTCTTATTATGTTTAGCATCCTACCATGAGGCTAATTGATTAAATGATAAACTGTTTGAATGCCTGTGGATGAAGGCTTGTTGCTTAAATTAGAATGATTCAAAGATTGTACGTTGTAAGCCCACTTTGTAGTGGCAAATTCACAAACTTTAAGCCCACTTTGTCAAGTGGCAAATTCAAACCCTTTTCGAAAAACAAACATGAAATTGAATTGTTCTAATTTGAGCAAAACTAGTCTATACTTGTATGCTTCACATAGTAAATTTTAGGATTTACTAAAATAATCAGAACATAAACATATAAAGAAAATAAAAGTCATATCATGGTTTAGTAGAGGCCGATCTTTTGATCGGGTGAGTGGGGGTGCTCATTATTGACATTCCCCTCTCATACCTAAGGTTCCGAGCTAAGCATCCTTGGTTATAATGACGATGGCCTTGGCATGGGTTTCCTAATTTCCCAAAATATTAGGTGGCGACTCTGAGTTCTGATGATGCAGTCCATTTTTGACAAAATTGCAATAAAATGGATTTTCAATAAAAGTTGCCAAATCTGGACTCTCATCTACGTTTCACATTGCACTCGTGAAACTTGAGATCAAAGAGATCTTGGGAGTCCGAACTGTTTAACGCGCGCGGGTTCCTTCCCGGGCATGTTATAGCAAGGCACGTAGCCGAGACCTCCGGGAACTCCAAACGAACACAAACATGGATGATCACCGGGTGTTCAAACGGTGACGTCCAAGTGTTGAGGACGGTCAAAAATGGGGTGTCTACAGATTCTTACTTGGAAATGGGAGTACATCTCTATGGACTTCGTGGATGGATTGCCGCGGTCTAAGCGAGGCAACGAATCTATTTGGGTGATAGTGGATCGACTCACCAAGTCTGCTCATTTTATTCCAATCAGTGTTCACCGAACTACGGATAAACTAGCTAGGCTGTATTCGAGAGGTGGTGTGACTTCATGGAGCGCCAGTTTCTATAGTTTCAGATCGTGATCCGTTATTTGTGGCAGAGTTTTGGGAGAGTTTTCAACATACTTTGGGTGCTAGGTTAAACCTGAGCACAACTTATCATCCTTAGACAGATGGGCAAACTGAGCGAGTAAATCAAATCTTGGAGGATATGTTGAGAGTTTGTGTCCTCGATCTTGGTGGTGGTTGGGAAGAACACTTGTCATTGGTGGAGTTTGCTTATAATAATAGCTATCACTCCAATATCGGGATGTCATCTTTTGAGGCTTTGTATGGAAGGCCATGTCGATCACCTGCTTGTTGGATAGAGGTAGGAGATGCGCTGTTGTTAGGGCCAGAGTTGGTGAGAGAGACCACAGAGAAGGTAAACATTATTCGAGAACGTATTAAGACTGCACAGAGTCGTCAGAAGAGTTACGTCGATAGAAAACATAAAGGGGTTGAGTTGAATGTTGGAGATTTCGTGATTTTGAAGGTCTTGCTGATGAAGGGTATCATGCGGTTCGGAAAGAAGGAAAAGTTGGTACTTAGATTTGTGGAACCATATGAGATCACTGAGAGGACTGGTAATGTGGCTTACAAATTAGCTCTACCACCTGCTTTAGCTATGATTCACAATGTGTTCTATGTATCTTTATTGTGGAAGTGTGTACAAGACCCTTCCCAAGCAGTATCACCAGAAGTGTTGGAGATTAGTGACGATCTAACATATGTGGTGCGACTGGTTACTATTCTAGACCGGGATGTAAAGCAGTTGCAGCGCAAGAAAGTGAACTTGGTGAAAGTGCAGTGGAGCGAGGATAGGAACGACATTACCTGGGGGTTAGAAGAGAAAGTTCGGCGTATGCACCCGGAGCTTTTTGTTTAATACTCTCTCCTATCAAATCTCGGCACGAGATTTTTTTGAGATGTGTATATTGTAGCGACCCTGATTTTTTGTAAGTCATTATTATTACTACTTTATTTTATTTTTGGCTTTATTAATTACGTGACTACATGAGAATTTAATGTGGTATTTAATTAATTTAATGTGTTATTTAATTAATATAATGTAATATTTAATGAAATATAATTAATGTGAATATTTATAAATTTATATTTGTTAAAAAAAAGGTGCTTTATATATTGATAAAATCTATCATATATATATATATGTTATATTTGTAAGATATAAATATAATAATAAATTAGGTATATATGATATACTAGACCTAGTAATCAAAAACATGTGTGTGTGAAAGTTTTCTAAGAGAGAGCCGCGAGAACCAAGAGAGAGCGAGAGAGAGAGAGAGAGATTGATTGATCATCAAAGAGAAGAAAAGGAAGAGTGCAAGCAGAGAGAGCGGCGAGAGAGAAAAGAAAGAAAAAAGAAAGAAAAAGAAAAAGGAAGAAAAAGATTAGGGTTTTATTTTGGTGCATCATTTAGTTCTTCAAATAATTCTTTGATCTTCAAAAAAATATTGTGAGTGCAAAACCCACTTCCCTTGATTTAATTGATGTTGAATTGATTTTATTTATTTGTATGTAGATAATTGATTGATTTTAATTATTTTGATTAGTTGTATATGTAAGGTTTATGATTTTTAGATAATTGATTGATTTTAATTATTTTAATTAGTTGTGTATGTAAGGTTTAGGATTTTTAGATGATTGATTGATTTTAATTATTTTGTTTAGTTGTGTATGTAAGGTTTAGGATTTTTAGTTGATTGATTGATTTTAATTATTTTAATTAGTTGTGTATGCCAGGTTTAGGGTTTTTATATGGATTTATCTTATGGTTGTATTATATGAAATTAAAATTAATTAGGGACCCATAGATAAATTCCTTATACTCCACCATGACTGCATGGATTGTTATTTTATTTGAGTGTTGGAGAGAAAGAGTGTATAAAGAAAAAAGTGAGGATTATGAGATTTATTTGAATGCCTTAGGCTTGGCATTGTTATATTTTTCTCATGAGTGAGATGTTTTGTATATGTATATTGTTGCCTCATTCTCATGAGTAGACGAGTGTTTTGATTTACACGCGTACGTCTATACTAACTATCCGGGGAGTGTGAGTCAAACTCGGGACGATATCCCCGTGAAAGTTTGGCTTTGGAGCGGTGTTAGGTATACGGGAGGCACATGGGATATATGTGTAGGCTAGAAGTGGAGGGCCGAAGTGATGGAGTTAAGATACAAATAATTAAATATGAGTTTATTATTATAGTGTGAATTGTATTGATTTGTACAGGTTAAAAAATAGTGAATGACCTCAATAAATTATGAAATTTGAACAGAGGCATGTATACGTGATTCTAGACAACTTTTGTATTTTAACTTTTTATTAAAAAGATCGATTAGAACTTATAATCAGATGATCTTAGATATTATAGTTTTGATTCATTTTAGCAATGCAGATTTTAGAGACTGTTTTAACCCATTAAACGAGCTTATTTTTATTGGTTTCGCGTAAACTAAAGTAAAACATTATTCTGCACACTTTTCATGTTTTGAAATTTTTCGAAAAAAATCATCTTAAGGTTGTTTTTATTCGTTTTTAGCTTCATATTTTTCGATTGAATTCTGTCTAGGTTTTTCTATCAAGTTTTTCTCTCAACCTGTTCAGTTTCTGTTAAATTCATTTGCTTTGTCTTTTAGGAAATTTGATTCTGTACAATTTTTGTTCTTTGAGTTTTGGTCAATTCGAATTATGTAGGCATGAAACGGTGCATTTTTATACTTCTTCAGCAAGTTACTTATGATTAAATTATACTAACTTTATTTTTTTTGCAGGATGGTGGGTCTTACTAACTTTTTAATGCAGGGCTGACCCACCATATTTTTATTTCTATTTTGTTTATTTTATGATCAATTTATATTTTGTTATGTATGGATAAAAAACTAAATGCCACCGTATCTCAGGAAACTACCCATTCGTCTCGGTGCAGTTGGAACTACTTGTCTTGTCCCGTAACAAGAATTAAATGTGTTTTTGTTTGTGTCTGGTGGACACGTGGGTGTTAAATCTTGTACTCATACCAGTATACCTGTATACTGACCCGTTTTGTCTCTTAGCAACTTGGGTGCGTTCTGTTTGAGCGCAGTCGAGCTTCCTTTGCAGGATTAGTTGTGGCTACGATGGTGACGTGGAATTATTATAGTTGTTGGACTTGTCGTTTGGACTTCTTTTGTTTTTTTGAGCTTAGAGTTTATATTAGTTTATGTATTTATTATTATTATTATTATTTTATTTTTACGACTTTAGTATTGGAATAACTTGGCATGGTTTGTAATCGTACTTTATTTAAGTTGTTTTAACTAGTTGTTACTACCTTAATGTTGAGGTATTTGTTATTTATGAGATTATGGTAGATGATTTGGTTGGCGTTTAGTTTTTTTGTTTCACCCCTAGGATTTGGATTATGGAATATTGATTGGGGTTTAGTCCTAATTTAATATTTAATTATCCAAATTTTGGGGCGCGACAGAAAGTAGAAGCAGAGACAGAAAGAAAGATAACGGAAAGAGCAGAGGAGGAAGCAAGAGCAGAGGTAGATAGAACAACAGGAGTAAATCCAAAGACAACAAAGGTTGAGAAAACTCTAGCTTCACTTGTTTTCATTGTGGCCAGGAGGGTCACATAAAGAGGAACTGCCTAAGCCGGAAAGATAAAGGCTAAAGCAGTAAGTCAAAGGAAGATAAGAACATGACAG
The DNA here is from genome assembly GCA_025200525.1 of Camellia lanceoleosa. Lineage (NCBI taxonomy): Eukaryota > Viridiplantae > Streptophyta > Magnoliopsida > Ericales > Theaceae > Camellia > Camellia lanceoleosa. Next base: position 23,591,662 of record CM045760.1, read on the forward strand.
CCACAACAACTGATGAAATATTTCTTGCAATTAGTGAAGAGGAGGACTGCCTTCACGTGGATAACCACAGCTACACATAATGGGGGATAGATACAGCTGCATCCTATCATGTCACTTTCCACAGAGAACTCTTCAGTTAGTATGATGCTGGAGATTTTGGTACTGTTCGAATAGGAAATTCTAGTTATTCAAAGATTGTGGGTATTGGAGACATTAGTTGTCACAATCCAAACCCGCCCCTATAGGTTCAATGTCGTAACCGGCCAGTAATCCTTAATTACCAAAAGCTTTCTCATACAAAACAAATGAGAGAGACTAGCAGAAGCTAAGGTATAAGAAAGCAAAACGTCTAACAAGTTGTGAATATGTACATGAGACAAAATGTATAGTTATATATACACATATGTACAACAAGGCAGTATAAGATTGCCAAAATACAAACAAAAGAAGGAGTACAACCCATCATCAACAGATATATAACCAAAAATAAAACTGTTCACAAGGGTGATCTTTGGCCACCCCAAAACTTTACAGATAGGAACTTCGTAGTGAGGCACAAAAGGTAGCTTGACAAAACCAAGGCAAGATTGCCGCTACTAAGTCCCCTTTTGAACTAGATCACCTACATATATGTATATCAAAGCATGAGCTAGAGCCCAATGAATAACAACAGTGTAAAAAGGTTATGAATGATGTCCGTACTGTAAAACAAATCATATACTTAACAGGTTTTTTTATCGTATACAAAAAGCATAAATGTTATATGTGATACATCCCATAGCAACTAGTACAGGCAGTCTTGAAGACCGAATGGACGGTCATGAAGACCAGTAATCAAATATGATGGGCATCAATACAGTAAACAGGAGTTCCAAGAATTGGAATTGACAGAAATCTCTGTAACAATGTAAACAGGTGCTAAAGATACCACGAAATTCAGTATAGGAAAATAGGATCATCATTCATTAGTAGAAGAAAAAACATGTCAGAACAGAGGATAATACAAAGTAGAAAAGAAATACTTTAAGTTAAACATATCTTTACAACAGTGTTATTCACAATTGGCTTCACGATACACGTGACTGGGACACGGCGTTTGACTTACACGGACACATAGATAAGCATAACATGATTAATTCCCAATGCAACTAACTTGTTGTTTTTATTATTTATTGATGGGTTGACCTAATTGTCCCTTATTCTTTTTTAATGCCAGTGCAATGTATATGAACATCAAGTACATGTGAAAAACATGCTAACGGAGGCCCAGAAGATGGAAAAATAAAGTAGAAAACTGAAACCGAGTTAGCTAGACAACCGTATGTGCGGTATGCCCTAGCCGCACGTGCGGGACTCTCACTGCACGTGCGCTGCACGTGCACCGGATGGTACAATTATTTCATAAAGCCCAACTCCTCTCCCCTATTTTCCGCATGTGCGTCCCTGCCACACGTGCGGTTCTGGGTGATTCAAAATCGAAAATATGCTCTATTTTTGAGCTCTCACCTTTCCAAAAACCAAACCCAATTTTGAACAAATCAAAGCCCAAAATTTACCAAAACATGGTGAATGAGCAACATCTAAGTTCAAATCAAAATCATGGCTTTAAAACCAACCCATTGACATTGGAAAAACAAAGATTAAGACTTTGAGTGTAAGGGCAAAATCAAGAACTATAGAAATGTAACTTTTCCAACTCAAATCAATGAATTCTTTCCTCCAAATATCAAAAATCATGCAAAGAGCAAGGAATTGAACATGAATAATGCTATGTATGAACATGAATTCCTTTATTTGGAGTTTTTAACACGCACACTACACTACCCATTTCCTAAGTCAACTCAATTCCTATAATCACATGTGGGAATTAACTTAAGCTTATGGGTTTAGAGGAAAATTTCTCACATTCTAGGGTTGATTTGGTGAAGTTGCTCCTAAGCTTTCTCTTCTCCTTCTTGTTCTCCAAAGCTCTAGATCTCTCTTTCTCCCTCAAGTTATATCTTTCTCTTTCTACTTGAATTCAAACATATATAAAATATCTAATTTACTTTGGCTTAGATTAAACTAAATTATAATCACTTCAATTAAATTATTTCTTACTATAACCTAAGTTAACTTAACCCCACTTTATTTGATTAAGGTGAATTAGGCTCTAACCACCTAGTCTATTATTTAATTTGTAACCTTACAATTTAACTAATCAGACATGTTTTTTTTCATAAATTAACGTATCTATCAAGCAAAACATAATGCACATAATAAATGGTACGCACTTAACACACAGATAAACATAGAATGCACATATAAACACATAATTAGGATAAACCACAGAATGAACAGCTAATTAAGGGGGCGGGTGTTACAGTTTCTCCCCCTTAAGACGTTTGGTCCTCCAAACTCAATTACCTTTTTTCTGTGAAGAGTGTAGGATCTAATGGGAAAAGCTTAGGGTAGTGCTTCTACATATCTTCTTCTCTCTCCCAAGTTGCATACATGCCACTATAGTTTTGCCAGTCTACCTTTACCAACAGAATCTTTTTGTTTCTCAACTTCTTGATATGGCAGTTAACAACTCGAATGGGCCATTCTTCATACGTATAGTCATCACTCACAAGTGTCTGAGTAGGCTCAATGACATGTAGAGGATCTTGAAGATATTCTCTCAACATGGAAACATGAAAAACATTATGCATGTGCTCCATATCAGGAGGTAGAGCTACCCAATACGCCATTGGATTAAGTTTCTTAATGATCTCATATGGTCCGATGTATCGAGGTGCTAACTTATCCTTGGCTCCAAAATGAGTTTGTCTTTTCATCGGAGTAATTTTGATAAAAACATGGTTGCCCACTTCATATTCTCTCTCACGTCTACATATATCAACATAGCTTTTCTATCGACTTTATGTTGTTTTCAACCGTTGCTGGATTAACTTCACATTCTCAGTGGTTTCTTACACAAGTTCAGGTCCCAATAACGGTCTATCTCCAACCTCAGCCCAACAAATTGGTGACCAACATTTCTTGCTATATAGAGCCTTGTATGGTGCCATGCCAATGCTTGAATGGTAGTTATTATTGCATGCAAATTCAGCTAAAGGCAAATCAGTCTCCCAACTTCCCTGAAAATCTAGTATACACATACGTAACATATCCTTCAATGTCTGTATTGTCTTTTCTGATTGGCTATCTGTCTATGGATGATAAGCACTGCTCAGTCTCAATTTGGTTCCTAAAGCTTTTTGCAGACTTTGCCAAAACCTTGAAGTGAATTTCGAATCTCTATCGGATATAATTGATACAGGCGCTCCATGCAATTTCATAATTTCATTCATATACAATGTAGCTAACTTATCCATGCTATAAGTCGTTTTGACAGGTAAGAAATGAGCAGATTTTGTCAACCGGTCAACGATTACCCAAATGGAATCCATACCTCTACTAGAGCGAGGCAATCCAATGACGAAGTCCATTATGATATATTCCCATTTCCACTCCAGTATCGATAAGGGTTGAAGTAAGCCCGCAAGTCATTAATGCTCCACTTTAACTTGTTGACAATGTAAATATTTGGACACAAATTTTGTAATTTCTCTTTTCATTCCTAGCCACCAAAAATTCTTCTTTAAGTCTTGGTATATCTTTGTATATCCTGGATGGATGGAGAATCTTGAATTATGAGATTCTTGCAGAATTCGCTTTTTCAAGTCATTATCATTTGGTATACACAACCTTCTTTGAAATTTGAGCATGTCATTCTCAGCAATGAAACCCGGTCTTGGTTTGGAACTGTTCCTTCACAATTCGTTTCAAGAAGTCATCTTGTAATTGTTTCTCTTTGATCTCTTCAAAGATTGCCGGTTAAACAAAGATAGCAGCTAAAACCCCACCTTGATCACGCAAGACAATATCAAGTTCAAATCTTTCCATTTCATGTAGTAATGCCTTTTTTCTGGTGAGTAAGCAAGCTAAAGTTCCCATTGATTTTCGATTGAGGGCATCGGCCATGGTGTTAGCTTTTCCAGGATGGTACAAGATTTGCAGATCATAGTCTTTAATCAACTCCAACCATCTACGCTATCTCATATTTAATTCTTTCTGGGTAAAGAAGTATTTAAGACTCTTGTGATCCGTATACACCTCACATGTTGCCCCATACAAATAGTGGTGCCAAATCTTTAAGGAAAAAACTATTGTAGCAAGTTCTAAATCATGAGTTGGGTAACTCTTTTCAAGCAGTCTCAATTGACGGAAAGTGTATGAAATTACTTTTCCATTCTGCATCAACACACAGCCCAAACCTTTATACGAGGCATCACTAAAAATAGTAAAGCTCTCTGTACCTGACAGTAAAGTGAGAAGCGGTGCGGTCACAAGTCGCGTTTTCAATTCTTGAAAAGCTAACTCTCTCTGTTTTGTCCATTCAAATAGGACTCATTTTTGTGTCAACTGAGTGAGGGGCAGGGTAATTTTAGAAAAGTCTTTTACAAACCGATGATAGTATCGAGCCAGGCCCAAGAAACTGCGGACTTCTGTCACATTTGTCGGTCTTGGCCAATTTACAATTACCTCTATTTTTTGTGCATCAATAGAAATGCCATATTTTGTTATCACATGTCTCAGAAACATCACACTGTCCAGCCAAAACTCACATTTAGACAATTTAGCATACAATTTCTTTTCCCTCAGCGTTTGTAAAGCAAGTTTCAAGTGTTGTTCATGTTCCTTTTTACTTTTGGAGTAAATTAAAATGTCATCAACAAACACCATGATGAACTCATCAAGAAATGGCTTGAAAACACTATTCATTAAATCCATAAAAGCAGCCGGTGCATTAGTAACCCCAAATGGCATAATGAGAAACTCATAGTGGTCGTATCTTGTTCAAAAGGCAGTCTTTTCCACGTCTTCGACTTTTACTTTTAACTGGTGATATCTAGATCACAGATCAATTTTAGAAAATACCTGCGCTCCTTGTAGTTGATCAAACAAATCATCAATGCGTGGCAATGGGTACTTGTTCTTTACTGTCATCTTGTTCAACTCTCGATAATCCACACAAAGCCTCAAGGATCCGTTCTTCTTTTTCACAAATAACACTGGAGCACTCCACGGGGATGTACTAGGCCTGATAAATTTCTTGTCTAGCAATTCTTATAACTGGGTTTTCAACTCTTTCAATTTGGTAGTCGACATCCGGTATGGGGTCTTGGAAATTGGCTGGGTACTTGGTACTATCTCAATAGTAAACTCAATTTCTCTGTCAACTAAATCCCTAGAAAATCATCTAGAAAAACATATGGAAATCTTTAACTACGGGAATGCTGGCCACATTAGGTTTAGCAACCGTTGGCACAGTTAACACAGAGCATAAAAATCCTCTACAACCTTTATTAATAAACTTATTCACTTTCACGGAAGAAATTAAATATGGGGGAGATACCACACCAACTCCATGAAATGTAAATTCAAGTAATTCAGGTAATTGAAACACAACTTGTTTAGTCAAACAGTCAATAGTAGCACAATATTTTGCTAACCAGTCCATCCCCAAGATTATATCGAAATGTGTGATATCTGAAGGTAGCAAATCAACATGTAAACTCATGCCCCCAATGGTAATCTCACATGCAGGATACATAGATGCACAGGTCATAGAACCTCCAGTTTGAGAGGTTACAACTAATAAATATGTCATTGGTTCCAAGGATCTAGTTAATTTTAAAGCAAAAGCATAAGACACAAAAGAATGTGTGGACCCTAAGTCAATTAACACATATGCATTCTAGAAACAGATAAGAAGAATACTTGACATAACTATCTCTGCATGCTGCACATAACCTGGTACTAAAGCAAAGACCCATACTTGTTTCAAAGTTTCCTTCCCTACAATCGCTTTCGGATTCGCCCTTAGTGTTGTCACTGATGCAGTTGAACTTGCCTTAGGTTGACTTGTGCTTTGAGATACTAGAAGGCAATCTTTAATCATGTGACCCGTTTTTCCACACCGAAAACATGCACTAGAAATTCTACGGCAAATGAACTTATGTCTTTTTCCACGTTCTGGACAGATGGGTGTATCATTCCCTTAGCTTGAGCTAGTGGTTGATCCTGTATTCTGTCTCTTGTTCGGTAAAGTGTTTGAGTTGTTACTACCTTTCTTAAAATTGAATCCATGTCTCTTACCTTTCCATTCAGTCACCGGTGTCTTTGTTTGTTTTAGTGCAACAATGTTCGCCTCAGCCATAATGGCTCTATCCAAGACATCAACATATTTTACTAACTTGAGTATATTGATCCGGTCAAGGACCTCAACATCCAAGCCACCTTCAAATTTTCTAGCCTTCTTATAATCGATGTCTACCATGTGTGGTGCACACCGTGCAAGTTCGATGAATTTAGTTTTGTACTCCGCTACCGACATGGTACCCTGCTTTAATTGCTCAAATTCTGTTACTTTGCGATCTCTTATACATTGTGGAAAATATTTCTCATAGAATGCCTCTTTAAACTGTGCCCAAGTCATGTTAGTCTGCTGGTCACGGATAAGCATCTACCACATTCTCGCTTCCTCTTGCAAAGTGAAAGTTGCCAACAAAACATTTTGCTCTTCAGAACATGGAAATTTTTTGAACAACTTTTCAATCTCTAATATCCATGCTTCAGCTTTGAACGGTTCAAGACCCCCCGAAAAGGTAGGTGGTTTCAGTTTATTAAACTTCTGTGTCAAAGTAATTAAGTCACCGTTGTTGGGTGGCTCTACTAGGATTGGCGAAGGAGGAGGTGGAAATGGCTGTCTTTGTTGTTGTCTTAAAGCTTCTGTTAGTAATTCCACTATTCGCTTTAACCGATCCATTCTCGCAACAGAAGACTCAAATACATCTGTAAGTCTTGTCTCCTCCATTGGTCTATATGAGACAGAATGATAATAAACATAGGACACATAGATTTCACATTTGCATTGTTACCATATAGGCACGTAATGAACCCACACACATTCCCACATGCGAATCAAATGCCCTAGTTTCTTTTCCACAACATCCTATAGCTCATTTGGACGTATGTGTGTGTGGTATGAATCGTGCTCTGATAGCACTCTGTCACGACCCAAACCCGCTCCTATAGGTTCAGTGTCATAACCGGCCAGTAATCCCTAATTACCAAAGGCCTTCTCATACAAATCAAATGAGAGAGGCTAGTGGAAGCTAAGGTATAAGAAAGTAAAACATCCAACGAGCTGTGAATATTTACATGAGACAAAATGTATAGTTATATATACACATATGTACAACAAGACAGTATAAGATTGCCAAAATACAAACAAAAGGAGTACAACCCATCATCAATAGATATACAACCAAAAATAAAACTGTTCACAAAGGTGATCTCCGGCCACCCCAAACTTTACAGATGGGAACCTCACAATGAGGCACAAAAGATAGTTTGACAAAACCGAGGCAAGATTGCAGCCACTAAGTCCCCTTTTGAACTGGATCACCTACATATATGTATATCAAAGCATGAGCTAGAGCCCAGTGAATAACAACAGTGTAAAGAGGTTATGGATGATGTCCTTACTGTAAAACAAATCATATACTTAACAGATTTTTTTATCGCATACAAGAAGCATAAATGTTATACGTGGTACATCCTATAGCAACTGGTACAGGCGGTCTTGAAGACTGAACGAATGGTTATGAAGACCGGTAATGAAAATATGATAGCCATCAATACAGTAAACAGGAGTTTCAAGAATTGAAACTGACAGAGATCTCTGTAACTATGTAAACAGGTGCTAAGGATGCCATGAAATTCAGTGTAGAAAAATAAGATCATCATTCATTAGCAAAAGAAGAAACATGTTAGAATAGAGGATAATATAAAGCAGAAAATAGATACTTCAAGTTAAATATATCTTTACAATAGTGTTACTCACAATTGGCTCTGCAATATACGCGACTGGGACATAGCGTTTGACCTATACGGACACATAGATAAGCATGACATGATTAATTCCCAGTGCAACTAACTTGTTGTTTTCATTGTTTATTGATAGGTTGACCTAATTGTCCCTTATTCTTTTTGAATGCCCGTGTAATGCATGTGAACATCAAATACATGTGAAAAACATGCTAACAGAGGCCCGGAAGATGGAAAAATGAAGTAGAAAACTGAAACGAGGCTAGCCAAACAGCTACACGTGCGAGAATCTCACCTCACGTGCGCCGAATGGTGCAATTATTTTAGAAAGCTCAGCTCCTCCCCCCTGTTTTCCGCACGTACGGGCCTCCTCATCACACGTGTGCCACTATCTCCCGCACGTGCAGTTCTGGGTGATTCAGAACCGAAAATCTACTCTGTTTTTGAGCTCTCACCTTTCCAAAAACCAAACCCAGTTTTGAACAAATCAAAGCCCAAAATTTACCAAAACATGGTGAATGAGCAACTTCTAAGTTCAAATCAAAATCATGGCTTTAAAACAAACCCATTGACATTGGAAAAGCAAAGATTAAGACTTTGAGTGTAAGTGCAAAATCAAGAACTATAGAAATGTAACTTTTCCAACTCAAATCCATGAATTCCTTCCTCTAAATATCAAAAACCATGCAAAGAGCAAGGAATTGAACATGAATAATGCTATGTATGAACATGAATTCCTTTATTTAGAGTTCTTAACACACACACTGCACTACCCATTTCCTAAGTCAACTCAATTCCTATAATCACATGAGGGAATTAACTTAATCTCATGGGTTTAGAGGAAAATTTCTCACCTTCTAGGGTCGATTTGGTGAAGTTGCTCCTAAGCTCTCTCTTCTCCTTCTTGTTCTCCAAAGCTCTAGAACTCTTTTTCTCCTTCATGTTATATCTCTCTCTTCCCACTTGAATTCAAACATATATAAAATATCTAATTTACTTTGGCTTAGATTAAACTAAATTACAATCATTTCAATTAAATTATTTCTTATTATAACCTAAGTTAACTTAACCCGACTTTATCTAATTAAGACGAATTAGGCTCTAACCACCTAGTCTATTATTTAATTTGTAACCTTACAATTTACGAATCAGATAGGTCTTTTTCATAAATTAACGTATCTATCAAGCAAAACATAATGCACATAACACATGGTACATACTTAACACACAAATAAACATAGAATGCACATATAAACACATAATTAGGGTAAACCACAAAATAAACAGCTAATTAAGGAGGCGGGTGTTACATTAATATTTAGACTAATGTCGGATACAAGCTGGTTCTTAAAGATATGAGGCACGTTCTAGATTTACGCCTTAATCTTATCTCCGGAAATGCTCTGGACCAGCAGGACTATACAAGTACATTCGGTAATAGCCGTTAGAAGCTAACAAGAGGAGCTTTGACAATCGCTAGAGGAAAAGTGTCTTCCACACTATATAAGACTCAAACAAAGATCTGTCTAGAGAGTCTCAATGCAGTAAAAGACAAGGAGTCACCAGACTTATGGCATAGAAGACTGGTTTACATGAGTGAGAAGGAATTACATCTGTTGGCAAAACAATCCAGGATACCTTATCCAAAGGGAGTTCCCTAAAGCTGTGTGATCATTGCTTTTATAGCAAGCAGCATCGAGTATCATTCAGTTCAACGAGCAAAAGGAAAACAGAAGTGCTCAGTATGGTACACTCAGATGTTTGTGGCCCAATCGAAATAAAGTCACTTGGCAGCCGCAAGTATTTTCTGACTTTCATTGATGATGCATCAAGGAAGTTGTAGGTGTATTTCCTGAAAACAAATGATGAGGTATTCCAGCACTTTCAGGAGTTCCATGCAATGGTAGAAAAGGAGACCGAGAAGAAGTTGAAGTGTCTTCACACAGATAATGGTGACGAGTACATTTCCAATGCTTTTGAAGCATATTGTGCCAGCAGAGGTATCCAGCACGAGACAACAGTTTCTAGTACCCCACAACACAATGGTGTGGCAAAGAGGATAAACCACACTATTGTTGAAAAAGTCAGATGCATGCTTAGAATGGCAAAGTTGCCAAAGTCATTATGGGCTGAAGCCACCTGTACAGCCTGTTATCTCATCAACAGGTCACATTCAGTCTCGTTGAATTTGCAATACTTGAGGAAGTCTGGTCTAGAAGAAATGTATCATATTCTCAATTGAGAGTCTTCAGGCGTAAGGTGTTCGCACATATCTTCAAGGAAAATAGACAAAAGCTTAATGACATGTCCACTCCATGCATATTTGTGGGCTATTTAGATGCAGCATTTTGGTACAATTTGTGGGACCTAGTAAACAAGAAGATGTTCAGGAGCAGAGATGTTATGTTCCAAGAAAACCAAACAGTAGTAGATTTTGAGAAGTTTGCAAAGTCTAGAGTTATCATCACTCCAAACTTGTTTCCATCTCTAGAACCCTCACGATATGCTAGAGTTGATGAGGTACAACAAGAAGTGCCAGAGTTGCAGGATCCAAAAGGATGTAGAAGAAAATGTGAAAACTCGGATAAAAAGGGTATTGAGCAGAGAGAGCAACCCCATCCATCAGATGCAATTGGGCCTCAGCTGCGAAGATCACTAAGAGAATTTGTGTCATCAACCAAATATCCTGCTTCTCAATATATTCTAATTATTGGTGAGAGGGAGCTCGAGAGTTTTTATGAAGTAAAAAGTCATTTGGAGAAAGACTGCTAGATGCAAGGTATGAAGGAAGAGATGAGTTCTTTGCAGAAGAACCACAATTATGAGCTTGTTTCACTTCCAAAGGGCAAGAATGCATTGAAAAACAAATGGGTGTACAAATTGAAGAGAAATGGCAGCAAAAAACTATTTCAACATAAAGCTCGCTTGGTTGTCAAGGGTTTTAGGCAAAAGAAAAGAATTGATTTTGATGAGATCTTCTCCCCAATTGTGAAGATGACTTCCATTCGAATAGCCTTGGGATTAGCAACTCACTTGAATATGGAGCTAGAACAGATGGATGTCAAGACTACCTTTCTCTATGGTGACTTAGAGGAAAAGATCTATATGGAGCAACCAGAAGGATTTGAAGTTAAAGGAAAAGAAAATCTAGTCTACAAACTGAAGAAAAGTCTCTATGGCCTGAAGCAAACACTGAGACAATGGTACAAGAAGTTTGATTCATTCATGGTGGATCACGAGTACAAAAGAACAGTAGCAGACCAATGTGTATATTGCCGAAGGTTTTTGGATGAAAACTTCATTATCCTATTGTTGTATGTCGATGATATGTTGATCATCGGACATGATATTGCTATGATCAACAAGTTGAAAAAGGACTTGTTGGAGTATTTTGACATGAAGAATTTAGGCCCAGCATAGCAGATTTTGGGCATAAAGATTATTCGTGACAGGAAAGCTAAGAAGATATGGCTTTCACAGGAGAAATATATTGAACGGGTGATTGAAAGGTTCAACATGAAATATGCCAATCCAGTCAACACACCACTGGCCAACCATTTCAAGGTGATAAAGAGTTTAAATATTCTATTGAAAAAGAGTTTTCAACTTGTATATATTTTTTTAATTGAAAAAATATATATATATATATATATAATTTATCCAAATATTTTTTAGTTTTTAAATCTAACTCTAAAAATAATAAATAAAAAAGATGATATATGCTGGTAGGTTTTTGTTTTCAAAAACGTATATAGATGTAACAATACAGAGGCATACAATCTCTACTACGACTTTATTCATGGCTTTGGTAGTTTGAATTGTTTTTATATTTTAAGAACCACAGATTGTAATATTTTATATGGATGAGACATGCTGTGATTGTAATATGTGGATGAGGCATGCAGTGATTGTAATATTCTAAAGTTTCAAACTTTCTTCCTTTGAATGAGGCATGCAGTGATTGTAATACTTTTTCAAGTCATTGACTGTAATATTTTTTTATTTTTGAGGAAGTGCACAAATTGATGTTATGTTGAAAATTTATAAAATTTTAAACTACCAAACCGATTCGCATCCATCCGCCAATCCACTCAATCCACATTTGTCGAATTGGCGGATGGATGCGGATTGATTTTCTCCAATCCGCTAATCTGGCAGACAAATGATAGATTAGAGGTTCCGTAACCGCAACCGACCCGCGCCCACCCCTACGTATACATAGAACACTCCAATTCTTATTCTCTCTTTTTCAACCAAATCTTTTTAAGAAAATCTAAACATATCCTAAAAGCCTGTTTTAACTATTTTTATGAAAGAGGTAGGGTTAGGGTCATGATGGTTGCGGAAATAGGAATGCTAGGGTGAAGGTCTATAAGAGTAGGGAGATTGTAAGGATGGGGGTTGCAGGGAGGAAATGGGGCGGCTAGTTTGTTGTCGAAGGTGGAGAAGGGTTGAAAGTAGCAAGTGGAAGGTGAGAAGGGCGGTTGTTAGAGATAGCAGTAGTGAGAGTTAGAGTTAGAGTTAGAGGGTATAATCACTCTGTTTGGTTTGATCTGTTTTTTTGAAAATTAAATTTTTTATTTTATTGAATTTTTTAAATATTTTACGCAATTTTTTTTTTTTTTTTTTTTTAGATACAGCTAATATAAATGCACTTAAAAAGTATAATATTCGTGAAAAAAACTTTAAAAATTCACCAAAATTATAATCTTGTTTTTCCAATTTTACCCTTAGCCCAAAACCTACTACCCAATAACTCACCCGCTACCCATTTTCATTATCTCCCGCTGCAAGCGATCATCTCTGGTGATAGTTTCCAGCGAATATCTCCGGTAATAGTTTCCGGAGACATTTTTTTGGATTTTTTTTCCAACAAAAATAAACATCTATCATCATCACATCACTAAACAACACTCAGTCATTCATTCTCACACATTCACTCACTCACTCACTCACTCACTCACATTTACACATACACACTTTCTTACTATCATTTACTTATCTACTTATTCACTCACAAAAACACAACCACACATAAACATGTACATAGAAAAAAGTAACAGAGACTAATCTAATAAACTAATAAAAAATACATTTAGTGATAAATTTATCACTAATCGATTTGTAAAAAAATTACAAACGAAAAATTTTATTTACTCACTCTTACTCATGTTCACTTATAAGAACCCATCCTCATTCCTTACATACACAGAAGAAAAAGAGAGAGAGATAAATTTATCACTGAAAAAAATTTGAATCCGAATCGAATTTGCAACAAATCTAGTTAGAGAGATATGGACAAGATCTGAAAAATCACCACTGTTTAGAGTTGATTTCATCACTTTAAACAATTAGATTGGTGTAGATCAATGATGGTAAAAGTGGATTGATGATGGTAAAGTGTAGATCGATGACAATGGAGTGTAGATTTTGTAACGATGAAGCGTAAATCTGCGATGGTGGAAGTAGAAATGTGACAGTGCTGGTGGATCTAAGATGGTAGCTGTGGTGCATACATCAGCGGTTGTGATAGTTAATGAATGGTGGAGCCAGCCGAATAACAACGATGGTGGTGGACAATGACGGTAGTGGTGGTGGTATATCACGACCATAAAGTTAGTGGTAGACGGCGACGGTAGCGGTAGCCAATGGTTGTGTGAAGTTTTTGGAAAAATAGTAGAGAATAAGAAAAAATGGTAGAGAGAGAGAGAGAGACAGAGTGTGTGTCACGACCCAAACCCGCCCCTATGGGTTTAATCAATGTAGGCGATGAATCCGAGATTACCAAGGCCCTCTGAGCGATGTCTGATAAAACAAAGTCGGGGCATGGCGAAGCCAATACGATGAAATAAGCAATGTCCAACGGTACATGATCAGTATGCCAAAAGATTTTTCATACATTATGCATACCCAGTGCAGAACAGTACATTCATCATTTACGGACATACAGTGCAGGGACTTAATCCCTGTTAAACAGTACAGTAACAGTCTATGCAACATTACAAAAATAATCCAAGACAGACGGGGAAATAAAAACACCCCTAAGTCAAAGCTTGGTAGGCTCGGAACCTCGCAGTGAGGCACAGTGGTTGGCTTAACAAAATTGGAGTTACCCCGACGCTCCTAGCTGCGGTCTGGTGCCTGTACACCTATATATATATATATATAAGCGGTGAGCTAAAGCCCAGTGAATAACATAATGCGTAAAGGGGTTTGGAAAGAATGTCCTTTAAGTATTTTAAATAGTCGTCTGCCTCGATAGATCAGTTATACAGTCGGTGGCTTATACTTCATGTCATATCAGTCGTTTAGAAATCATAGTAATCATACGTGGCACAACCGATAGCAAAACAGTACGGTGGTAGTAGCGATTATCGATAATAGTAGTAATGTGATAAAGACATGACAAGAATAAAGAATGTGATAACAATAAAGAATAATAATAGCAGTCGCGATGGCGATGGCGATGTGATAAAGTAATACTTGATAACAAGATGCGATAGCGGTAACAATACTTGATGCTTGATAGTGATGATGGTAACAAAGATGCTGATAATATGTAACAAGAATAAAGCGATGTGATGACGGTTCTTATGGACTCAAGAGGTGTCTCGCCTGATTCTAGAGGTGGCTCACCTTTGTAGCACTTAGGTCCGTGCGACACTTTGCTTGATTTCACAGATTGGCTTAAAGCCCGGTATGGACTCAAGAGGTGTCTCGCCTGATTCTAGAGGTGTCTCGCCTGATTCTAGAGGTGGCTCGAGAGATATCTATGCGATGGCTGATCTGATGTGATGGTCTTAAAGGGCCGGAAACGATTAGTTGATGGCCATCAATCAAGAACGATAGTGGTTCCAACGAGGAACCAAGCGAGATTCTATGTAACGAGTAGTAATAGTAATGATGAGTTGCTAAAGATGCCTGTCTGATTCGAGAATATAGGACATACATTCATTGATTAACGATAGCAGTTCATACAGTTCCTTTCGAAATGATTCGATTCGATGCAGATTGAAGATAATCATTTTGGAACATATCTTTACACAATTGTTACTCACAGAGTTCTGGGCTACAGTAAGCTAGAGGGTCTTCTCGGTAAGTCAACCGTACACAGTATACAAGATGAACACACACTAAGCTTCACAGTTGGGAAAGATAATAACTTAATCTCTAAATTCGCCTTGGTGTGTTTTACATCTATGTCCTCATTAAGATGTCTTATACCAGGCCTAAGAATGCCTAGAATGGAATGATGATGCAAAGATGCATTCAGCGATTTGAAATTTTGAAGAAAAATAGTTCCCCCTCGGCGAGTTTTTCCTCAGTGGACATGCAACAAAGGCCCCCGCTCGGGCGTCAACTCCCCCGCTCGAGCGTGTGACACAAGCCTCTGCTCGAGCGTACAATACCCTTCGGCGAAGTATCAGATGAGAGATCTTTGGGAGCTCGATTTCCCCGCTCGAGCGGCACTTCCTCCGCTCAAGCGGACGACCAAAATCTGGAAATTCCAGATTTGAACTCCAAGATCAAAATCAACTTTCAATGTATCAAATTCGATCCTTTTGGGCTAATTTTCCAGAAAACACTTTAAAACTCAATGTACAACATGTTTCAAAGATCAATTTGAGAAATCAAAGCCCAAAGGTAGTTCCATTAAACACCATTTTCAAAACAATTTTCATAAACATGATGAACATGCAACACCCATGAATTCAAACGATTCAAAGCCTCAAATGTTAGCTCAGCTGAGCTCATTTCTTCAAGAACAAGATGAAATCATGGTCTTAAACATAAATATGAGCATGCATATGACATTTGCCATGAAAACAACTTCAAACTTATCAATACAAGCATGCATGCATGGAATGAGCTTCAACTCAACACTATTGAACCAATTCATGCCTTAGATTACTAAAGACCCATGAATCATGCAAGAATAAATTCAAATGCACAATAAAGAAGGCCAATGATCTACCTTGGGTCTTTAATCACAAGACTAGAAGCTCAATTAGACAATTATCCTTCAATTACTTCAATTCTCCAAGCAAAAGTGTGAAGAACTCAAGCTAATTCCTTTCCCTCTCTCAAGTTCGGCAATAACAAGGTAAAGAACTGAAGAAATGTTTGTGTTGGAGTGAATTGAAGGCTCAAAGGTGTTATAAAAAGGGTCCACTAACAATGGCATTAATGTAAATAAGCATATCCATTTAATTAGCTTATTTTAATCCAATGTAATCATACTAAATCAATTTTCAATTAAATATACCAAAACATCACATAAATTATGATGATTACAGAACATCAATAAATTTTCGAGTTTGGCTGCCAATAAGGCCTTCAATTTGCAGTTTAATGTATAAGACAAGAACAGATAATTTGGCAGTCAAACAGATAGATTATACATTTAAACGGTCACAGTCAATCAATCAGTCTCGAATCTCAGTCAGTCAGTTCAGTATTTTAATCAATTCCATTATCAATCATAATCGGTCTCGGTTTAGCAGTAATCAGTATTTAATTAGTAATCAGTGATGAGGGTTATTACACAGAGAGAGAGAGAGAGAGAGAGAGAGAGAGAGAGAGAAAATTGGTATAGAGAGAATAAGTTTCTCAAAGAGGAAGAATAAGACCACAACGAGAAAAAGAGAGAACAAAATATTATTTAGGGCAACACAAAACACTCAAGGGTAAAAAAGGGAATAAATATATGGGACAGGATTTATGTGTGCATAAGATTTGAAGTTAGGACCTTATGGGTAATAAGTTCTAAAAGTAGGGCTAGTCAGTAATTAAGCCCAAAAAAACAGCCATCTCCACCTAGGGAAATTATTTAGTGTTCCCAGAGTAACCACATCATCTATACCAAATGGTGTTCCCAGCTCATCAAAGCATGCCATCCAAGTTGGTAGTCAGTAAATTCACCATGTCAGTGCCACCAAAGCTGACCCAAAAGGAAGCAAATGGTTGTTAATACCCATCAAGGACACGTTAACATCTGTCATTCTCACATCCGTTTTTGTCTCTTCAAATTACCACCTAATTTCAAACTTTAAAATATTAGATTTCTTTCTTGGGTACATTAGAAAATAACAAATGGGCTAAGCCCTTGCCTTAGATAAATCTATCATACCAACTACAAAGATGCTCCTAATCTCAACTGGTGGGTCATTTACCATAGTATGTCTACTGGTTGCTCTGCTGCTAGTTTGGCCAATGCTTCTACAGATTGATTCCCTTCCTTGAAGATGTGTTGTATGGTGCATTCAAAGCCTCGAAAGAGAATCTTGGCATCTTCCAACAATCTTTTGTACGAGAATTTGTTGTATGTGTCTTCTTCCATCAACTGCACCACTTGCTTTGCATTAGTTTCAACGATCACCTTGTGCATCCATTTTTGAAGCATCACCGTTAGTCCCTTGTAGAGAGCCCACAACTCCGCTTCCAAGCTTGTTCCACTCTATATTTTGCCGTAGTAGCCACACACCCAGGTGCCTAAAATGCATAACTTTATCACAAATTAACGTAACAAAATGTCCACAATTTTGTGGTTAATGAAACAAAAGTTTGTGGCTATGTCAATTTGTGATGAGATCATGTATTTTTGTGATTAATATTACAAAATTTTGTGATAAGTTATACTAATTTGTGGTAGGGTGTATGCACAATGCTACACCTTTTGCTACTCCAACGCTTTCACCAAACAAGTTTCAAATCTAGGATATCTTAAATCTTTCATCAAATTAAGGATGCCTTGTGGCTTTCATCTATTCATTGTTCATAGTCGTTGGAGTTGCAGACACCGGACGATCGACCGGTTGTCCCTGCGGATGACTACCTCCTTGCAAAAATATGTGGAAAATTACACTGGTTGGTCAACCGGCTGGACATCTCCCTAGTTGTCCTCTCAATCTACTAGTGGTTGGATGAAATTCCAGATTGCTCCGCTAGAGCACGCGATATCAGATGAAGCTTTTACTCAAATTTTTACTCAAATTTGATAAATAAAAAAAAGGTTAAACGTTGGAGATGCTCTTATGAATTAGATTTCTTTCAAATTTTTTATTGACTTGTGTGGCTTCTCACAAATCTTATTTTGATAATTTGAATTATTCATTTTGTAAGACCGTCAATATATATCATCTATGAAAAAAGTAAGTCAATTTGATAATTATGATATTTTCAAATCAGTTTTGGTTAGATCTGCTATGGTTGAAGGAGTCGACTTTCAGAATATTATGGGTTAAGTTTCTCTCAAAGTTTTGATAGACTTGTGGGGTTTATCACATGTCCCGTTTTGATGATTTGAACTATTCATTTTGTAAGACCATCAATATATATTATTTATGAAAAAAATTAAGTCGATTTGATAATTATAATATTTTCATATCGCATTTGTTTTTAAAAAAATAATCAACTACGTATTTTTTTTTTAAAAATAAACTATCTATTTGTTTTTCAAACTTCAAAGAAGTCAATATAATTTATTCAAATAAAAAATAAACCAACAATTTTACTATAAAAACGCATACTAATTTCCAGTTAAATCTTAGTTATAGCATGCTTTTTGTACATTTTTTTTTAGATTAAGGACTGGTTTGGCATGCACAAAAAATTCAAAAAGCTAAAAAGTTACTAAAAATGTTAAAAAGTTATCACCATTCACCATAAAAAATATAAAAAAAATTAATTTTACACAAAATTATTACAAACAACTTTGACGTCCCCACAGACACAGAGCTGACTTTTTTGAAAAAATTGCACAGGCAGGGTGCACAAACAACACGGTGTTGTTCGGCCCGTGAGGGCCCATCACGGGTCCCTTTTTGATAATCTAAATCGTTCAATGTGTAGAACTCGTCGAGTACTATATACTTATAAAAAATCACGTTGATCGGATATTGCTAACTACATGATCAAATCAATTTTGTATAAAAAATGGATGGTGTTATAGTTAACGGTTGAAAAAAAATAATCCGATCAGATAGCTATCGATATCCGATCAACGTGATTTTTTACGAGCATATAGTACTTGACGAGTTCTATATATTGAACGGTTCCGATTAGGAAAACGAGATCCATGGTGGGCCCCCATGAGCCGAACAACCCCGTCCAATTCAATGCTCAAAAGGGAGGGAACCATCTCCTAGCCTATACTCTGCACATGCTGCCCCTTAGGACATCTCACCATACTGCATATTCTATCCCAATCTTCTCCTATACACTAATTTATATAATTTTTTAATATACATTTTTTCGTAAAAAGTCAAAAAGTTATCCCAAACAACCATATTTTTTTCTCAACTTTTTAGTCCAAAAAGTCAAAAAGTATACTTATTTAGGACATCTCAAACAACTCCTAATTGTGTACACCTTTTTGCACTTAAAAAAAAAAAAAATTGTATACACTTTGTATTCTTGGTTTATTCATTGAAAGAGAAATTTTACATATTTGTATAATTTTTCTATAGAAAATATGTATGGTCAAATTACATTGGCCTCTCTTGAATTTTAGAGAAAATATAGTAAGTTTCACAGTTTTGACATTATTACATTAACTTTCCATTTAGTAAGACTAAAATAATTAAAATTAATGTAGATTTTGTGAAAATATAAAAATAAACAATGCAAAATACATATATTTCAGTGTAAAAGATATGATATTGTTTTTTCATTCATATGACTAACTATTTTTTAATCAAAATCGAGCTAAAATTTATATGAATTAAAATCCTAAAAAAATCTAATATAATTATGCTAAATCTATTTATTTATTTATTCCTAAAAATGGTCATTGTAATCTACTCATTTTTTATTTATTAAAATCACTCAAGATTGGATGCGTGTGCTCCAAGTCTAATATGTTAAAAATTATAGGGGAAATAATAATTTGGAAAATAAAAGATTAATAATTAATAAAATTTAAAAAAATTTAATTAAATAATTAAAAAATTAATAATTAAAATGTTAAATTTTTTTATGAAACTAAAATTATTTTAAGGCATATTTTGGCAATTAAAAAAAAAGTCAATTTATTAACTTATTTGAGTCATATTACTTTTCTATTTTTTTTTATTTTTCTTTGCACATTTTAAAAAAAACTAATAAACTAACTTTTTTTTAATAAAAATTTCAAAACAACTCTCAGTTGACATTTGGCTATGTCTTTTTTAGTTGACTTTTTTGAGTTGAGATTTTTTTTAACTTGGGACTAAAAAGTTTGTTTGACTTGACTTTTTAAATTTTTTTGATTTTTTATTTAATAAGTAGTAGTGGTGCTTGAACCATGTATAAGTGTTATTTAATAAGATATATATATATATATATATAATATTTAATATTTTCATATCAAGTTTTATTTTTATTAATTGATTTTTTGTAATTTTAATGATATTAAGATGATATCGATATGTAATGTTGAGTAATGCCTTAATATTATTAGTTTTTATCATAAATTAAATGTAATCAGTTTGAGTAATTATTTTACTAATATTAACAATTTATTCTTGTAAATAGAAAATTTTGGAATCGTGAACCAAATTGCAATTGAACCGTTATTTCGATTTGGTTCTGATCCGGTTTTACAAGTGTAATGGTTTGGTCTAGTTCTCAAAATCACAGAACCATTAGAATCGGTTTGGTTCTTGGATTTTCTCAGAACTGAACCAATCTGAACCGTGTACACCCCTACCAAAAATGCTAAAACTAAACCCCAAACCTCTAAATCCTAAACCTTAAATCTTAAATCCCAAACTCCCAACCCCAACAAGAAGCCCCAACCCCCAGATAAGAAAAAAAAGGTGAAATAATTATGATTTGAATGAAATATTTTATTTTATTAACTTATTTAATTTATTTTATCTTATATATATATATATATATATATTGTCAAAAATCCAATGACAAACGAAGCCTTAAGATGTACCGATTGATGTGTAATTTTTTTTAAAAAATCTCTAAAATCAAAATGCAAAGGACAAAATAGGGAACCCAAATATAGTACCTACCTAAGCCTTCGTTTGGGAAGTATGGGTTGACTTTTTGGCTATTTTAGCTTAGGGTTAAAAAATCTGGTTTGGAAAGTGCTTTTGACTTTTTTGTGAGAGAAAAAATGTAATGATTATGGATTGAATGTGATGTTTTGTCTTATTACGCTAAAAAGCCTATTTTGTTTTTTGTGACTATTTTAGCCCAAAAAACGTTCAAACCCACTTCCCAAATATGCTTTACTTACGTAGCGCAACCTATATATCTAGAGTATAGCGCCCAAGTCTGGAACAGTCTCCTCCAAGTTTTCTCTCTCTCTCTCTCTCTCTCTCTCTCTCTCTATATATATATATATATATATCTATATAATAAAGTAGGACGGTTTTTGAATCATTAACATATTTTTGTCTTATTAGGACATTTCGATGACTCAGATCTGTTCAAATTATAAAACAATGACTAAGATATATTTTTCAAAAAATGTTCTACACGTATATTTTCTACTTTCTCGCTTCTCTCTCTTACTTTTTCTTTTTCTCACCTATCCTTCCATGATCACATGATTCCACTTTCCTCTCTCTTTTCTTTTTATTTTCTTATTTTCTTCCATTTTTATTTTTCTCTCTATTTTTTTTAATTTTTTTTATTTTCTCCTTTTTGTTCACTTATTTTTATTCATATTATATGGAAAAGTTTGCGATCCCAAAATTAGGAGTCAGATTTTACTGCGTGTAGTGGAAATTAAATTAATGAATTTAATAATCCACAAATTAAATGAATTTAAATAATTAATTATTATTTTTAAATATATTGAATACCTGATAAATCCATAAATTTAGACCTCATATGAATCTTCAACATGTTTTGTCCTACTAGGATATTTGGATAGTTCAGATCTATTCAAATTATAAAATAATGACTGAGATATATTTTTCAAACAATGTCCTACATATACATTTTCTACTTTCCCGCTTCTCTCCCTTACTTTTTCATTTTCTCACCCATCATTCCATGATCTCATAATCCCACCTTTCTCCCTTTTCTATTTTTATTTTTTTTATTTTCTCTTATTTTTATTTTTCTCTCGATTTGTTTATTTTTTTATTTTTTCCTTTTTGTTCAATATATTTTACACATATTTTCATACAATGTATGTATACTTGTAATACACTAGGACATTACCGGAATGCATACAATTTCGATATAATTATATAAGCAAAAGCAATATTGTATGTATACCCGTAGACATTGTATGCATGCCAGGCACATCTATCTATCTAACTATATATTATATAAGTAAAAGCGAGTTTTCGTGAGGAGTTTTGTGAGAACTCTAAAATTTTATAATAAATTTGTGATTTTATGAAATTAAAAAATAAATTTAAATAGTATTAGGATTATAATTATATTCTAATCCTAACATTATTTGCACCATGCCTTCAGGCACGGGCATACGCTAATAATTATATAAGCAAAAGCAATATTGTATATATGCCCATGGAAATTGTATGTATACCAGGCAAATCTATCTATGTAGCTATATACTATATAAGTATAAGCGAGTTTTCGTGAAGAGTTTTGTGAGACCTCCAAATTTGATAATAAATTTGTGATTTTATGAAATTAAAAAATAAATTTAAATAGTGTTGGGATTACAATTATATTGTAATCCTAACATTATTTATACCGTGCCTTCAGGCACGGGCATACGCTACTCTATATATATATATATATATTAACAGGTGACACATGCGATACATGTAGAATTTAAATAACTAATAATAAAAATAAATTAATATCATAATATGTATATTACTTAAATGGTAAGTATGTTTTTAATGAAAGTCAAGGTCATGAATTTGAAATTTACTTACGCTTTGTGTAATAATTTTTTTATTTTCGCATATACAAAGTTGCCATTACGCTTTGTATAATAATTTTTTTATTTTTGCACATATAAAGTTGTCACGTGACACGAGAAGAAGAAAGTTTCACTAAACTAACTTAAGCCTTCACTTAGAGCTCGTTTGGCATTGGCTTTTTTAGCCAACTTTTTTGTGTTGGGACTTTTTTAGCTTGGTTTTTTTAGTCTCGTTTAGTTTTTGTTTTGGAGTTTTTTTTACTTTTGTAAGATAAAAAGTGTAATGATTATGAGTAAAAAGTAGTATTTTATCTTATTGGCTTTTATAGTCAATTTTGTCTTTTTGTGATTATTTAGTTCCAAAATGTTAGCCAAACCATAGGTTAATAATAGTATAGCTATATCTATACTATCTATACTCATTCCTGTTTTGAAATGTTTCCAGTCCTTTGTCTTAATCTGTGTAAGTTTATTCGTGTCTTTCCACTTTGCTAGTAGCCACCCATCCTTCGTCCCAAGTCCTAGGTAAGTTCTTTGGTTAGGCAGTGTTGGATCTTAGAGGTTTTACGATTTGGGTATGTGTGAACACATAGTATGTGAAAATATGATAAAATTAGACAATGTATTGAGATCACTGTAAACTATTTCAAGATAAAATGAGTCGATTATTTAGAAGTAATTCTTCAGTCAGTTCTAGGTCAACAACTTTGCCCTCTATACCTAATCAAGGTTTAGTAATAAATGAAGAAGATGTAGAAATACAAAATGATAAAATTGATTTAAGTTGGAATATACCACGTTTACCAATTAAAAAAAATTAATAAAACTACTTTTATACAAAATACATTTAATGTTAATCTCCATGTTAAAACTTTAGAACAAGTCTATGCTTTAGAAAAACCTAGAGAAACATGCCAATTATTTGATGCTAATACTATTAAACGTCATTTGAAAACTGGTCATAATTTTATTCATTTAGGGTTAATTCGAGTTGGAATCAAACCATTAACACAACAAGGTCAAAATACTTCTGTTTTACTATGCTTACGAGATGCTCGTTTTCTTGATTATAATGATAGCTTAATGGGTATGATGGAAACTGGTCTTCACAAAGGACCCGTCCATTTTAATTGTTTTCTTGATTTCACTCTTAGTCTTAGAGACCCTCATATACTAGATGCTTTAACTCTAAATATTCAATTACATGGCTCATTTACAAATATGAAAGAAAAGGTTCATAATATTGCTTTAATTTATCGTGTTCATTACAAATGCATTAAAACTAATTTAAATGTTCAAGCCTTACATAAAAGTTCTAAAGACAAAACCTTACTAATCCAAAGTAGTAATAATGATACTAATATAAATATTCCTCAAATGATTGAATGGAAAAATATTACTCTCCCCAACCAATGGGTTACAGTTAATGAAAATTACAAACATAATCAAAGACAATCTACTTGTCAAGATATTCAAGACATACAACAATTTATTAATGGATCTGTTAGGATTAAATTTAATCGATCTCAATCTTCTCGTCATAATACTTCTAGTATACTTACCGATACTGAAACTGAAGACGAAATATTTAATACACCTTTGTTTAGGAAAAATAGTCAAATTCAGATTAGTCAAACTTCCCATAATAAAATGAAAGGCGTAGATAACTCCACCACTTCTCAAATTAGTATAGCTGTTTGTTCAACACACACACATTTACCTGAAGATGACACTGAATCTCAAGATTCCCCAACCCAAACTGATTTCGAGGTTATACCTCCAATTAATCCTCAATTAATGACTATTAGTAAACCTTTTACTCCCGATCTTGATAAATTACACATTGAATTTAAATCTAAAATTAATAAAATCAAATGTCATGCTTATCGACTTAAATATAATTCTAATCAACAATCCATAATCACTCGAAAATGGAATAAATTTATGGCTGAATATAATATTGAAATTCCTTTCTTTGAATATTTAGAAGATCATTACAAAGAATTTAAAACAATCACAAAACATAAATGGAACACTTCTCCTAATACTACTGTTCATTCTAGTCACCCTTCTTTATCCACTATACTCATTGAACATCAAGGATCTACTATACAGGCCTCTCCCTTTAAGTTAACTAGCACTGACCCTAAAATCAAAAAAGTTATTGAACAAAATAATTATACTAATCAATGTTTAAAAACTATTGGTAAACAATTAGATAAGATAGAAACCAACTTAGAAGATTATTCAGCTAACCATACCTCTTCTAGTAAACAAACTTTAGACCAACCACTATTAAATTTACCTAGTAATCGGTCTAAACGAGACAGTCTAATAACTAAAGATAATTCTACTGTCAAAGTTATAGAACAATTATTTTCTAAATTAACTACTGAACAGGCTTCTCCTTCTACTGAAAAAGGTCTTACTGTTTTAAATCAACAACCTACTCTAGAACCTATTTCTATTCAATCAGAAACTAATACAACTGATAATGAAATCTTAGCCCAACAATTTCAATCGACTAATCTTAATAAACTTCATTATCCTAAACCAACTCCAACCACTCTTACAAAAAAATTGGTATTCTTGACCCACACCACCTGATCTCCAATAGGAAGAAACTAATCTTAGTAATCAATTTTTTATATTCATCTAAAAAGTTATATGAATGGAATATCGATGGTCTTAGTGAAGATCAAATCCTTCAAAAATTAAATCATTTATCTATGGTTGCAAATAGTTATCTTGGTAATTACCCTGATTATACTCAACCTGAAATTGTCTTATTAATAACCTCTGATTTTACTGGTATGCTCAAATCTTGGTGGGAAAAATATCTTACTGACGAACAAAGAGAATCCATTTTACATGCAAGTCAAAAAGATTAAAATGATTTACCTATATTTGATGAAAATATTGGCTACTATATACCTGATGGTATTAATACTTTAATCTATACCATACTCCGACATTTCATAGGTATCCCTACCAATATTTATTCTCGCATACATGATCAACTTAGTAATTTTACTTGCCCTACATTAAGTGATTTTCGATAGTATAAAGATGTTTTTACCTCTAGAGTTATGTTGAGAGAAGATTGTACTAAATCCTTTTGGAAAGAAAAATTTATAAATAGATTACCCAGTCTTTTTGCTCATAAAATCAGAGACGTACTTAGTCAACCTACAGGTGTTATTGCATATGATAATTTAACTTATGGTGATATTATTAGTACTTTTTAAAAAGAAGGTTTAAAAATGTGTATTGATCTTAAACTTAGTCAAAAAGCTGCTAAAGATAAACATAAAGCTAAATATAAATTACATAACTTTTGCGAATACTATGGTTTACCCCCAGTAGCACCTTCTCGCCGTAAAAAACATAAATACAATAAACATAAGTCTTCTTCAAAATATTCTACTAAATATAGAAAGAATTATTCACCTTCCAAATCCACTAATAAATTTTATATTAAACCTAAAAAGAAATATTATAAGAAATCACATCCAAAATCAAAATCTACTAAAGATATTACTTGTTATAATTGTGGTAAAAAAAGGTCATTATTCTAATAAATGTAAAGAAAAACAAAAATTAAAAGAAAAGGTTAATCAACTCCACATTAGTGATGAATCCAAGAATCAATTATTTAAAATTTTCTAATTAAACCAATCTGCTAGTAATTCTGATAATGATTCTAGTAATCCTTAACATACATCTTCTGATTATCATTCGCCTAATGATAATTCTAATAATGATATTGAATTAGGATGTAATGATATTTGTTGTAAACCAGTTAAACAAATTACTGTTCTTACTAAACAGAATCAAGAAGAAACCGCCCTTATTGAATTAATTAGTAGATTAGAAGATCCATAATTAAAACAGAAATATACTGCTAAATTAAAATCTTTATTAACTGATAAACCAATTATTAGTCTATCTAAAACCTTAGAAAGATTTAGAAATAAATCAAAATAAGTTACTCTCCAAGATTTACAATAAGAAATTAATCAAATCAAACATTTAATCAAAGATTTACAAAATAAAGATAAATTATTAGAAGATGAGATTACTGTTTTAAAAATTAATAAAAGTTTAGATAATTTCCAAGCTAATGATGCCATTTCCCTAGAAGAATCTGATAATGAATCTGAACATACTAATCCTAATAATTTTTTATTTAATAATCAATTCACTCATTCCTCTGAAAACAAAAGATTAAATCTTCTCAATAAAATACATATTCAAAAATGGTTCTTCAAAATTAAACTAGTAATTAATGATTTTGAATTAGAAGTTATTGCTCTTATTGATACTGGTGCTGATCTTAATTGTATTAAAAAGGGATTAATCCCTACTAAATATTACGAAAAAACTGGTGAAAAATTAACTTCTGCTAATAGTAATCAAATGCATATTAACTATAAATTACCAAAACTTCATATTTGCCAGAATAATGTTTGTTTTAAAACATCTTTTGTTTTAGTTCGAAATATGACTGATAAAGTTATTTTAGGAACACCATTTATATTTTTGCTATATCCCTTGACTACTTCCAATCAAGGAACAACCACCCAAGCCCTTGGCCAAACAGTTACTTTTAAATTTTTATCTCCCCCTGAAACTCTTGAATTACATCAATTAAAAGATTATTCTATTTTTACTATTAATAAATTAACTCGTCAGTTAAGATTTCTTAAAGAAGAAATTAATTATAAAAGAATTAACCAACAATTAGTTGCCCCAATTCTTATATCTCAAATTGAAGAATTTAAATTAAAATTAGAAACAATTGTTTGTTCAACTCTTCCCACTGCCTTTTGGCATAGGAAAAAACATGTAGTTACACTTCCATATATTAAAAAATTTAATGAACGACAAATTCCTACTAAATCTAGACCTATTCAAATGAATCATGAATTAGTTGAAATGTGTAAAAAAGAAATCAATGAATTATTACAAAATAAGATTATTAGTCATAGTAAATCACCTTGGTCTTGCCCTGCCTTTTATGTTAACAAAAACGCTGAATTAGAACGAGGTGTCCCTCGCCTAGTTATTAACTATAAACCATTAAATAAAGTTTTAGAATGGATTAAATATCCAATTCCTAATAAAAAAGACTTAATCAAAAAATTTAGTCAAGCTGTCATTTTTAGTAAATTTGATTTAAAAAGTGAATTTTGGCAAATCCAAATTCATCCTAAAGACCGATATAAAACTGCTTTTACTACACCCTTTGGTCACTATGAATGGAATGTCATGCCTTTTGGATTAAAAAATGCACCTAGCGAATTTCAAAATATAATGAATGATATTTTCAATCCATTTAGTCATTTTTCCATAGTTTATATAGATGACATTCTCATTTTTTCAAAATCAATTAGTGAACATTGGAAACATCTTACCGCTTTCTTTTATACTATTAAAAGTCATAATCTAGTCATATCTGCTCCTAAGATTAAATTGTTCCAAACTAAAGTCAGATTTTTAGGATATGATATTCACCAGAATACAATTCTACCAATTAGTCGCTCTATTGAATTTGCTTCTAAATTTCCTGATGAAATTCTAAAGAAAACCCAGTTACAACGTTTTCTAGGATCACTTAATTATATTGCTGAATTTTATAAGGACCTTAGGAAAACTTGTCAACCCTTATTTGATCGATTAAAGGACAATCTTCCCCTTTGGTCTCCTACTTATACTACTATTGTTAAACAAGTTAAACAATATGTCAAGTCTCTTCCTTGTCTTGGTATTCCTACTGAAAATTTCTTTAAAATTATTCAAACTGATGCTTCTGATATTGGTTATGGTGGTATCCTTCTCTAGAAAGTCACTCCTCAGTCATCTGAACAAATTGTTCAATTTCATTCTGGTGTCTGGAATAAAGCACAAAAGAATTATAGTACTATTAAATAAGAAATTTTATCTACTGTTTTATGTATTAGTAAATTTCAAGATGACATTTTAAATCAAAAGTTTTTACTTCATGTTGATTGTAAATCTTCTAAGTATATTTTAGAAAAAGATATTCAAAATCTTGCTAGCAAGCAAATTTTTGCCCGATGGCAATCTATGTTAAGTATTTTTGATTTTGACATTGAATATATTCCTGATTGTCAAAATTCTATTCTTGATTTTCTTACCAAAGAATTTTTACAGGGTGGATAAGAATGCCTATTCCCTCTATTTCATACTATAAACAGAAAATTAAACACTACAAATCCCTAATTAAGCATACTGCTTTTGGCCTTGCTTTGCCTAAATCAACCCATTCACCCACTAAACATGCTCAATATATTCAGTTCCATCGGATTAAAGCTCAACGCCAGCAACTTTCTCATTATATTAATTGTTTACATTCACATACTGATCAATTAGATATCCTCTGTGGATGCTAATTTCATTTATCTATTTCACAGATGTCTTGTCCCAGGCCTCCTTCTAATGCCTTGGTTCCATCCAGTCAACCTTTTGTTCCTCCTCCTTTGGAGTTAGTTACCAAATATCACCCTGTTAAATTTGTTAACTGTTACCAAATTCTTGGTAATATTCCTAAGCCCAGTTATATATCTGCTTTGGCTACTGATCCCTTTGCTTCATCTAGTCAAGCAGTTACTCCTTACCCTCCTAACCCTATTAAATCTGCTCGGTCTGATTATGTTAAATCTACTACTACTAATCTCTTTTTCAAAGAACCCAGTCACCCAAAGAGTCATACTGTTCATGATCTGGTAAAATCTTATTTCCTTCCTGGATGGCATTTTGTTCCTCTACATCCAGAAAAGACAATTACCTTCTATAAAGATATCATGTTCAATCATCAGTCTATTGTGATTAAACCCATTTATGATCATACTTACACAAGTAAAATTGTGTATCATTCACTCCATATTCATAACTTTGTTTCTCTGGATGATTGGGGTTCTCCTTACCAACTAAGAGATTTGCCTGATCATTCAATTCAATACAGTTACTATGATTACATTGATGCTTGGTTCAAAGTTCTCTTGTATTAAAATGAGTCAAACAGTCACTCATAGTTTCTCCAGTTTGATCAAAAATTCAAATCTGAATTACATACTTGGTTTCTACGATGGTGGTCTCAGTATGGCGCCATCCCAGAAATCTTCCCATCTGTAATTATGGAACAAGTGAACTATTTCTCCATTGTTTTCTCATTTACTCCATAGCAAAAGAAATTCCCTCCATTGCTTATTTTTATATCCAAATACAAAATCCCTTGGATATTCAAATGGCAAATGGCAATATGGTATTTCTGATGATGTTATTTACCGGCAACACATAGTTAAATGGTGGGATAATTTCAAGATTCCACGCATTGTTAAAATTGTTCAAACTGAATTTCCAATCAACATTCATGCCCCTACACATGCCATAATTAAAGCTCAGCAGAACCCAACTGCTTTATTAACACAAGGAAGCCAACTTCCTCCAGTCAATCTTGGAAGCCCAACATCCAGTTCTTCCAAGCCCAACTCATCCAAATCAAAGATAAAATCCAAGTCAGCAAAACCCAGTACTGACCAGCCCAAGTCAAAGGATAAGTCCAAATCAAAGGTTAAGTCCAAGTCCAAGTCATCCAAAGATGAGCTCCTCCAAATGGCTCGTCTCCTTATGGCCCAAGCCAAGTTAGACTCAGATAACAGCAGTTTAGAAGATGGTTCAGACAGTTCAAACTCTTCTGAAGGTTCAACTACTCAAAATCCATATGGACCCAAGTTTCAAGATGCTCAAAACCCATATGCTTAATTCAGTCATTGGATTCTATATAGCTATAATTATCATCTTCAATCAATACTCGTCTTTTGAGAAAAGCTGCTAATATATATATATATATATATATCTATATTGATTCCCTCAGTCACATGCCTCCAAGCAATGAATAGTGAAAAAAATCAATTTTACTGTTCACTATTCATCAAAAAGTCAACATTACTATTCATCATTCATCATGATTCATCCAACCGACAAATTCAGCACAGTAAAAAGCAGCCATCAACTTTAGTCACTTACCGAAAGCAGCAGACAGCTCCCATGTGCTCCAATGCTCCTTTCAAGTCAGAATCATTCACTCACAAGGCTAACAGTAGTCTATTTTGATTATAAAAGAGCCTCTTCAGTCAAGAATAAGGCAGAGTTAGAAAAATTAAGAGTGCTCATTCCTCAAAAAATAATTATCTCTGTAATGTTCTTTCAAGTCCGTTTTCAAGTTATGTATTTTGAAGAGTTGTTTATTTCACTCCATTAAACAATTGTAAGTTTTATTATTAATGTTTATTTAAACTGTTTTGTTTTATTATTTATTATTATTATTATTTATTTAAGTGTTGTATTTAGTGTTGTTTCTTTCTTCATGTTCCTGTTTCCGTTTCTTTTGGTATCATTATTTCTGTGTTGAAATAATGAGAAATGATGATAGTATAGATATATCTATATATATTTATACTATTATCCCACGTGACAACTTTATATATGTTAAAATAAAAAAATTATTATACACAGCGTAAATAAGTTTTGAACCCAAAACCTTGAGTTTTATTAGGAACATACTTATCACTTAAACAACATACATATTATAATAATAAATTCTTTATTATTTATTTTATTTTTATTATTAGTTATTTGAATTACATACGCGTCGCGTGTGTCACTCGCTAATCTATACTATATATAAAGTGGAGTCCGGATCTTCTGTCATCCTTTCCTGCCGGTTTTCCTGCAGTGCTCCAAAACAACGTCGTTTTGGGCAAACTTTCCCTCCCCTCAAAAAAAAGCAGAACATAACACACCACCGGCATCATCTCTCTCTCTCTTTAAGAAAAACCCACATTAGTTAGAACACATTTATGGACTCTACAGCCACATGAAGGCCTTCTTTCCATTAAAGAAAATAAACAACAGAATACACCACCGTGGAAGAAGATGATGGTCTTGCCTCTGTTGCAGACATGGAAGCTGGGTTCTCTAGAAACAACAACAAGAAGCCTATATGCAAACAATATAAGGAAATGTGTAGGTTCCATTGCTACAACTTCCAACAATGGTAATAAGATAAACAACAATGGTGGGAAAAAAAAACCTAACCATGATATGGGATTTGGGTCCTTGAGTGCTAAATTAGAACATGACATTGAGTTCTCAGTGAAACAAATTAAACAAAAAATACAGGAAAGAAAAAAGGATTCCAATTAGAACATGAAAATTCAATGGCAAACACAAGTAGCCCAAAAAATAGATTTGAAATTTGAATTAAGAGTTGATAATTGGATGTTATCAAGCAAGCTTACTAAGACCCAATTGACAGACCCAAGGAGAGAGAGATAGACAAAACCTAGTTGAATAGAGACAAATTGTTGGATGAAATTTTGAACAATTGAACAGAGACAAATTGTTGGATGAAATTTTGAACTTTTTTTTATTGAGATTGAGAAAAACAAATTAGAACTTGTTTTTCTAATTTTTTTTTTTTTTTTGAAATTGAGGAGTGAAGACCCAGTTAATAAAGGGAGAGTAGCGATAGAGAGAATTAGGGACTATAACAGAATAGATTTGGTCGTCGTCGTTCTCGTTACTTTTTCTATCGACCACCATCCTTCTTATTTTTCTTCTTCTTTCGATCTAAGAGGTTAGTTGCTGCAGCAAAGGCAGCGATGGCAGCGGTCGCTAGGAAAGAGGAGAGCACAAACCCTAGATCTATGTTTTTTAGATTGTGTTAGGGTTTGCAACGGCAAAGAGGAATCAAGAGAGAAGAGTTTGATGGTTGGACGACAATGGTCACATAGGTGAGGCTGCTGGAGCGACTCCAGTGGGTTTGATAGGTTTTAAAGAGAGAAAGAAATAAGAAGATGAAGAAGGGTAAGAGGAAGACAACTCTTTTTTTTCTTTCTTTCTTTCTTTTTTTTTTTTTTTTTTTTTTTTGGTGTGTGGTTGCTCCAAAACGACGTCGTTTTGAAGCAAGGCAAAGAATCACTTCAGGGAACCATTGTAGAGAATTCAGACTCTATAAAGTGAACACCCCTTATGGTGTCCTGAAGCTTTCATTTCTTATGCTGCCACGTGTCCCTTTTATTTTTTGTTTAAAATAAAAAAAAAAAAATTAGATAGATAAGAGAAGGAGATTTGAACTTTAGACTTATATGTCAAATGAATAAGACTTTTACCACTTGACTAGCACATAATATATATTAAATATTTTATTTTATTTTTATTTATTTGAATTGCACATACATCGTATGTGGCATCTGTTAGTTATATATAAAGTAAACAGCCATTATGGTGTCCTAAATCCTTGGTTTCTTATGCTGCCACGTGTCAATTTGTTTATTTAAAATTAAAAAAAAAAAAATAGATAGATGAAAAGAGGAGACTTGAACTTTAGATTTATGTCAAATGCAAACGACTATGACTACTTAATTAGCAGAAAATACACAATAAATATTTTATTTTATTTTTATTTTATTTATTTGAATGGCATGTGTCAGTAGTATAAATATATCGCTGGATATATATATCGCTCTCTGCATATCTCTATTTTTTATTAGGGAAATGATTAAAACCCCTCTAATCACCACCCCCACCTCCTACTACACACACCCCACGGCTGGTGATTGGAAGAAAAGAAAAAAAAAAAAAAAAAAAACTGGCCAATCACTGCTAGAGGGTCGTGAGGGTGCCCCTGTGGGGTCCAAGTCATTTTCCTTTTAGACAAATTACTAACACCCCATTGAGATTTGACTAAAATACAGATTCTCTCTGAGGTTTGAGAAATTACAAATTCTCCCCGAAGATTATATTTGCATAACAAATTAGAAGATAATTTGTTATAAAAATATAAATCTCATGAGGCAATTTGTTATGAAAATATAAATATCATAGGGTAGGATGTAATTACCGAAACCTCAAAGACAAATCTGTAATTTAGTTAAACCTATGTAATTTGCCCTTTCCTTTTTATTGATACCAAAAATGCCTTAGACCACTAATTAGTGGTAGCTCTAATGATGTGGCAATGGGTCCTACCCACTGTCACAGTGTATGTTGTGTCTTAAGTTTTTTTTTTTTTAACTCATTAGTGATGGTGTTAGAGCCTCCACAATGGACACACTAAGTTGTGTGTTAGGCCTTGTTTGGCATGATCTAAAAAAATTAAAAAGTCAAAAAGTCACAATCCTATTTAAGTTACATGATCTTATTTAAATCACATCATCTCTCTGACACATCACTTCAAACCCAATCCATATCTAACCCATATTTTATAAAAAAAATTAAAAATTACATTTTTTTAAATCATTCCAAGTCACAGTATTGTTGTTATTGATAGACGATCTGAATGCGTTTGGTGCGATTCAATCAATCAATCAGACAATCACAGTTCTCGGCGTTGTCATCTCGAAGATCTTCAATCGATCTCAGGTTTGCTACTTCTGTATATATAGGTTAATTGATCTTTGGAAGATTTGTTAATTTTAGCGTCTTCTTCGATTGCCATTAATGGAGTTTCAAGAAGCTGCCACCAACGTAGTTACGACGATGGTCGGATCCCACTCTTTTGCTTCTCCATGGTGGCTCTTTAGGGTTTCCAAATTGAGGGTTTTCTATTCAGGGTTTCTGAATTTTGGATTTATTTTAGGGTTACTTTGTTCACTTTGTCTTGCCGATTGATCACTGGCCTCCTCTTTGGAATTAAGGATCAGGGGTTTCGATTGATAAATTTGATTCGGGTTTTGGAGTGTTTAGAGAAATCGAAAGCCTCTTTGAAATTGAGGGATCAGAGAAACGGATATTTAGGGTTTTGATTGATTTATTTGATTCAGGGTTTTGGAGGGTTCATTGAAGAAAGTGGTTAAACGGTTGTGATTAATTTTATCTCTGTACACGTTCTGTGTATATAGATAGAATGGATATAAAGGCAGCAAGGAGAGTTTCAGAGAGGACGCAGAAATCTGTTTATGATAGACTCAGAGGAGGACCTGTGAACAGCGTTTGTTCCTTCTGGCTCGCTGGGAGATGCACCAAGAGCCCTTGTAGATTCTTGCACCCTGAATCACCACCTTCACAACCACCCAACCCTTCCCAATAGCGCCATTCTAAAACTTGGCAGAGGGGTCCGAACAATACCGTCAAGAATTCATCTATTTCACCGAGTGAAAGAGCTGGGCCTGAACAAGGAAGTACTAAAAAGGCTCAAAAAAAGGTGTGCTCATATTGGATTTCGGGTAATTGTGTGCATGGTGAGAAGTGCAAGCACTTGCATTCATGGTTTTCCGGCAATGGGTTTTCGTTGTTGGCAAAACTGGAAGGGCACAATAAGGTAATTGTTTGTTGATCATCCTTTTATCTTTATTTTTGTGCTTGTTGGAGATGATTTTTAGTTATAATGGCTAGTATATTGGGGACTGTGGTCATAGGCTGTTACTGGGATTGCCCTACCTTCTGGCTCCGACAAGCTTTACTCTGGTGGTAAGGACAAAACTCTGCGGGTTTGGGACTGCAATAGTGGTCAGGTTGGTACCAATTTTGCTTATGATCTTTTCCATTATGAATAAAATCTGGTTTGCCCTGCAACTGATGGATTTATATGATGTACTGTTGTTATTTGTGGCAAATGCAGTGTGTTGGTGTGGTTAATCTCTTGGCTGAAATCGGGTCTGTGATTAGTGAAGGTCCCTGGGTTTTTGTGGGCTTGCCAAATACTGTTAAGGTAGTTCAATTTATATGGATTTCCAACATCATTATAATATTTTCTTGCCTAATCTTGTGATCCAATTTGTTATTTGCATTGTTATTGATATTTTTAATTAAAATGGATGTTGCAGGCATGGAACACCCAGACTCTCACCGACTTTACTCTTAATGGACCAGTTGGGCAAGTTTATGCCATGGCCCTAGGCAATGATATGCTTTTTGCTGGGACACAGGTAAATACTTTTAGGACTTGCCAATTGTTTCCATTATTTAATCTTAGATTTGTCCACTGAATTTTGTTATCTAATCTTTTTATTTTATATTGGAATTTGAAAATTTATATGATCTACAATTTTACTGATTTTTTGCAACAGGATGGCACCATATTGGCATGGAAATCCAATGCTCAGTCAAATTGCCCTGAACTAGCTGCATCACTGAAGGGTCATAGTCATGGTGTAGTCTCTCTTGTTATTGGTGCTGATAGGCTTTACTCTGGTTCCATGGACAATACAGTAAGGGTAAGTTGGTGTTGATTATGATTTTTCCCTGTTAATTGTTTGGTATGGTTTTACTCAATTGGCCCATCATCTTAGATTATGTTATTTCCTTTTTCAGGGTGTTCTTGCACTTTGTGGCATTCACGATGCAGAAGCAAAGCCCATTCTCCTCTGCTCATGCAACAACAACTCTGTCCGCTTATATGACTTGCCATTGTAAGTATATCAAAGAATACCCTTCTAGTTTTACAGTTTTTCTAGGAGTCTCTATCTGCTTGGGTAGTGATCTGATACCTATTTTTTCTTTTGTTGGATTCAGATTTACTGAAAGGGGAAGGCTATTTGCAAAGCGAGAAGTCCGAGCAATTCAGATAGGTCCCGGGGGCCTTTTCTTCACGGGTGATGCAACAGGGCAATTGGCAGTGTGGAAATTGGCCGGAGAAACAAACTGCCCTGTAAATATGACTTACTGAGGAGGAGAGAAGAGAGATATGTGTGAGCCATTTTTGAGATTGGAGAAAGCTTTGATGTCTTTGGAAGGAGATGTAATTGACCCTGAGTTGAATTTTTTCTATTTATCAATGGAGAGCAATCTTCTTTAATTCTACTAATATCAATGGAGAGCAATCTTCTTTAATTCCGGAGTCACAGTATACATTCAATTCCTGGAATATTTAATGATTTGTAAAATGAGTTGTAATTGTCAAATTTTTATACACTTAAAAATAAATAAATAAATAAATTGTTCTTTATCAGCATGTCAAACGAATTATTTATAAATTTTTTTTGATTTGGAAATTAGTTATAATTCAGCAAAGTCACACTCTCTGTACCTCTTTCATAATGAGATACGTGTATCATTCGTATTTATTCAAGGAAAAGAATGAATGTCATTTGGTGTGAATCGTTGCTCTTCACATTAATAATCTAGTATTTGACCCATCCAATAATTAATGAAATAATTTTCTCGTTCATTAACGTTTCTGTTTGGGATCATTTTCATATTTTCATTCAATAATGAAACAAACCATCCAAAATTTTTTAATGATTTTTTCATCATAAAGATGTCTTTCAATCATCAAATTATTTAAAAATTTGAATATAAAAATACGAACTTATTTTGATATCGTTTTCATTTTTTCATTCAATAATGAAATAAACCATCCAGAACTTTTAAATGACTTTTCATCATCAAGATATCCCTCAATCATCAAATTATTTAAAAATTTAAATATAAAAATACAAGCTTATCGCATTTACAACCCCCATTAATGTGCATAAAACATCTTTCTATTCAAATACAGTATTATATTTGCATAGAACTTCCCATCAAACAAAGATCGTTCTTGAACAGATCAGTTTAAAAAAAATAAAATATAAAAATATAAAGAAGAAGGTGACTCACGTAGCCCTATCATGCCCTTTTCTCCGAACCCAACTTCCCTCCCAATATAACTGCAAAAACTGAACCCCCCACACACAAAACCCATAACCCCTCTCTCTCTCTCTCTCTCTCTTATGGCTTCAAAACACACAAAGAGGCTTACAATAACATCACTAACCATAGCTGATCATTATACAGCTTCATGGTACTGTGCTGTTGTTCTTGTTTCCCTCATCATCATCTTAACCTCTTCTCTTCTCATGGCCATGGATATTATTGAGTTTGAGCTTGTTGCTCTTACTACTACTCTTAGAGAAAGCAACAATAAACAGCAGAAGCTGATGATTCTCAAGAACTCGCCACCGTGCGATGAAATCTATCTAGTCGGGGAAGGAGAGACTCTTCAAACCATCGGGGACAAGTGCGGCGACCCTTTTATTGTGGAGCACAACCCTCATATTCATGATCCTGATGATGTCATCCCTGGACTTGTCATCAAGATCACTCCTTCAAAAACCTAGGGAGTTTGCTCAAGTTTCTTTGATTTTTCTTTGTTTGGTTGGCAAGAATATGGGTTTCTTTTCTTTTCTTTGGCTCTATTTTCATGCATGAAGACAATATATGATACTTCTCTATATGTATGTTTAGAAAAAACTATTGTGCTTTCAAAAAATTAAGAATTATTATACAAAATATAGTTAAGCGGGTTATACTTGATCTCTTAATTATTTAATAAAGGTTCATTAATATTATTTTACTTGTAAAATTTTCTATTAGGTTACTGGTTGAAAAGTGGTGTTTCCGACATATGAAAAATTATAAAATGTATTAGGTAGGTGAGTATTAGAAATCGCAAAAGTAAATGAGTTTTATCACATTAAAGTTTTTCATTGATATTGATTGAGAACACTATGTGAACAATAATACATACTACTGTATTCCTTAATTTTTTAATAATTTTTTTCTAACAAAGAAATCAATTATGTGTATTCATGTAAACATGATATAAAATGATAACAAAAAATTAGTGAAATATAGCAAGTCTCAATCCAAAAAATATAGGGTGAATTACACTGACATCCCTGAGGTTTCTACTTATATAATAGAAAAATAGAGAAAATTATATTGAAAAAAAAAAGTGAAGTAAAGCAAAGCAAAGAAAAGAGAGAGTATATGAGTTTAATGTCTTTATATTGTTTAAATAATTACAATGACAAGGGAATTAGTGTAATTTTTCAAACGTCATGAGTAATATATATTAAACCAAACCTCAGAAGGTGTAAGTATAATTTTCCCAAAAATATAATATAATTAACCTTAATAAACTGAACCAAACACGCGTTAGGACTAGCCCAGAACTGACATGGCTAGCTTGCTGACTTCCAAGCCCAACCAAGCTTAGTTCACAAGACCAGGCCCATCTGGTTGGATTGGGTTTAACCCAAATCAACTCATGTTTTTGGATTTTGAAAACAATCTTTCACAATAATAGTATTAACCATTTATTTGATTCAAATTATGTAAGTTGCATTAATTTTCGATACTTAATTTTTAATTTTATCAAATATCACCACATCACATCTATGAAACATAAGGGTTAAAAGCACATAATTAAAAAATAGGTAAATTACTAATAGGTCCTAATAGTCTGACTTAATTTTCATTAAGTTCTACTGAAAATAAATCATAGTAAAATTATCGTTAAAAATAATTTTTTGTAACAATTTTTTTGCATATGTTGCTAAAAATTGACAATTTATAAATTGTCACTAAAACTTATAATTAGTAACGTTTTTCTGTGACGAATTTTTTAAATTGTCACTGAAAATTAAAAATTGGTAATTTTTTTTTGTAACGATTTTTTTAAACTATTTTTAAAACTTATAATTAATGAAATTTTTTATGACAATTTTTAAATTGTTAAAAATTAACAATTAATGACATTTTTTTAATAGTGTTTGATAAAAAAAAATTATCAAACACTATTAAAAAAAATGGCGAATTACAATAATAGTCCTTATAGTTTGAGAATTGTGTCACTTTGATCCCTGATTTTTCAATTGTGACACATTTGATCTTGAATTTTGAATCTTATTCCAAATAAGGACAATTGAAGATATTATTGCTTAATTTCAAGGGCAAATTCGTCAATTTGATAAAATATAAACTAATTTGATAAAAATAAATGTCAAAAAAATATTTTTGAATTTTTAAAAATTATTTCTACCTATCAAAGATAAAAATTATGTAAAATTAATAAAACTTTTACACATTTATTTATTTTTTTACCAAATTAATTTTTGTTATGTGTTTGGATGATGATCATGTAATAGGTAGTTGTTAAGCTTTTAATGTGTAATTGATATATTTAATATATGAAATTTTTTTAGTTTTTGATTTTTTGATTTAATGAATTGGTTTAATAATGATATCAAAGTTGTCGTCATATTTGACTTTTGGAAAAACAAAAACTAATTTAATGAAAATAAAGACAATTACATATTACATAGTCATCATCAAAACACATAATAAAAATTAATTTGATAAAAAAATAAAATATTTATCAAGTTTACGTAATTTTATCTTTGGTGGGTAGAAATAATTTTTAAAAATTAAAAAATATTTTTTTGATATTTATTTTTGTTAAATTAGTTTATATTTTATCTAATTGACGACTTTGCCCTTGAGATACATTCAATTATCCTTATTTGGAACAAGATTCAAAATATAAGATCAAATGTGTCACAATTGAAAAGTCAAAAACCAAAATGACACAAGTCTTAAACTATAGGGACCTTTAGTGTAATTCGCCCATTAAAAAATGTCATAGATCCTCCGGTCACAATTTTATTCATATTGGATTAGTACATGATGCAGTCAAACCACTATCTATTAAATGAATAAATTCATCAAAATTATTATGTCTTAAGGATGCTAGATTCACAAAATACCACACCAGTATTGTAACAACCCCAATC
This sequence comes from Camellia lanceoleosa, assembly GCA_025200525.1. Taxonomy (NCBI): domain Eukaryota; kingdom Viridiplantae; phylum Streptophyta; class Magnoliopsida; order Ericales; family Theaceae; genus Camellia; species Camellia lanceoleosa. The sequence continues at coordinate 23,632,012 of CM045760.1, forward strand.
TGTAATTAATTACTAATCCGTAATTAAGGATGTTAATTAAGTAATTAAAATAAAATGTGTGCTTATTGTGTATTTTGTATGTTATTTGGCTTTCTATCTGTTACTCGTAGTAATATTTGTCATAATTTCTACTTTGATATGAAATTTGATGGCCTAAACGGTCCTAGAAACCGAAATTGAGCACATAGAGAGACTAATTGGAATTTAGGGGCCATTTGAGAAGTTTTGTTAAAAATTGATTTAGTTTAGTAAAATCGCATATGATTAAATTGAGCCTTAATTGGAACTATTTTGAATTAATTGAATTTTGTGCTAACCTTGGTTAGGTATGGCTACTTGTGTTTGATTAAAAAGATGCATGATTGGTATATAATCTAATCCTATTCATGATCCAAGATGTGATTAATTGTAGTATGGGTTGGTATTTTGTGATATTGAGTGTAGGGGATTATAACTCTTGTGGGTGTATTGGAATAATGCATGTGTGTGTGCACGTGTTGTGTATTGAAGATGTGAAGGTTTGTGTTGTGCATAATCAGCTAAGTGAGGGAATGTTTGTATCATTCCTTTTATTCATTTGGTTCTTTGTGTTGGAGAGTTCAAGCTAGAGAGAGAGAGAGAGAGAGAGAGAGAGAGCTCAAAAGTTTGAAGAAGAAAAAGAGAACTAGGAAGATTCATCTCTTATAATTTGGGAACAAGCTTTAGGTAAGGATTCTATGTCGAATTTCTGTAGCTACTCCTCCATGCATCATGATTTCATCAAGTTTTGAGCTACCTTCATGAGAGTGCAAGAAAATGGGTCTTTGAGCTTGTAGATAACTTGCATGTGCATTCTTGGAGATCAACCTTTGGTTCCATCATTTTGAGTTTGAATTTTGAAGCCATTGCAAGCATGTGAGTTCATATCTTGCATAATGTTTTGGAAATTCATTAGTTCATAGCAACCATTTGCATGTTTTGAAGAAATCATGAAATTTTTTTGAAAATCCTTCATGTAAGAGCTTTTGAGTTCAATTTTGGTAAATTCATGAGATTTCAAAGCAAATAGTTTTTAAAGGATCATGTATATATGTTTTCTAAAGTAATTTTGTATAAGCTATGCGTGACCCACGGCTTTGAATTTATGTTTGGAGCTCAAACTTTATGTTTTAAAAACCTAGAATTTCACAGCTGGCTTGAGCGACCAAGTGGTGGCTCGAGCCAACATTGCGAGCTCCTAGTATTTTAAACTCTACAAAAGTTGGCTTGAGCGACCAAATAGTGGCTCAAGCAAGCTCAGTTTTTGCCTTCAGCTGGCTCTAGCGACGAAAAGCTGGCTCTAGCCAACAGCTTATTTTCAGCATGTTTTCAAAAGATGTTTTAAGTACATATCTTCGCTCTCATCTCTTTCTGGGCATTCTTAGGCTTGAGTTAAGACCTATTAAGGATTGATAAGCTAAGAAACAACATAAGTAAATGATTGGAAAAGATTCATTCGGTTTGAACGTTGAGTTTCAACATGTGTACTGTTATGTGTAATATATAGGTTCGAACGTTGTGGAAGAACATCGAACTAGTCAAGGTAAGTAATGTCTTGTAAAGATATTTTCATATAAATCATTTTGAAATGGCTATGCTATACAATATCTTATGAAGTCTATGTTTTGTTTATGAAATGTCCAACGTGATAAGTATTCTCTGTAATGTTAAGTTATGTTATGGAATTTCGAAGTGATTATGATATGACAAGTTTTCTGAAGACTTCTATTTGATGATAATGAGTGAGATCCCTTCTGATTATTGAATGTGACATCCATGAACACATGCTTTGGTTTATGGAAATCTCCGTTATGCTTATGTTGATCCATTATGGTCATTATGTACACGTTGACCTGTTGTGATTGTTATGTTTAAGTCAATCCATTATGGTCGTCATGTACACGTCGACTCGTTGTGGTTGTTATATTGAAGTCGATCCATTATGATTTTTATGCCTAAGTCAATTAATTGTGATCGTTATGCCTAAGTCCTTCATATATTGTAGTTGTTTTGCTAATGTTATGTTCAATACCATTGGGTTATACCACGAAATATAATTAACTCCGAAAGGTTTGATGAACCTTATGTATACTAAATACACACTGTTGATGAATGCTTCGTTTGTGATGAGAATGTTTTTCCTATATATAGAACTCATTTATTTAACCTCTTTACAATGAGATTATTCACTGGGCTCCAGCTCACTATATCATTTATATATGTAGGTGATCAAGCACATGAACAGGCCTAAGTTGTTGCTTGGATCCGTTTTGTGTCGACCAACCACCATGCCTTCCGAGGAGGTTCCCGAAACACATCCAATGGTCTAGTTTTGTGAACAAAGTTTAAGTCTTTTATTTTTCTTCTGTTTAAGTCTGAACAAGTCTTTTTGTTTATATGTATATTGAGCTAAAACCCATTTTGGTTATCCATAGATAAGTTGGGATTTATGTATGAAAATTTTTAAAGTTTCTATCTCATGTACGTCACCACAGCTCATTGGACGATTATATTTTTGATATTTGCTTCCATTAGCCCTTATATTTTGCTAATCTATGAGAGGCCGTAGGTAATCTTAGGATTACTGACCGATTACGACGCTAAACCTATAAGGACGGGTTTGGGTCGTGACAAATATGCTAGGTATGATGGAATCTAGTTTTCATTAAGGTCCAGTTCATTTTAATTGCTTTCCTAATTTCACTTTGAGTCTTAGTGTTCCACACCTTTTAAAAGCTCTAACTTTAAATATTCAAACTTCTGGTGAATTTACTGATATGTTAGATGGTGCCCAATCTATTGCTTTAATATATCATATCTATTATAAATGCATAAAAACCAATCTAAATGTACATGCTTTAGTCAAAAGCCCCAAGGATAAAACCTTGTTATTCAAGGTAGTACTACTAATGTTAATATTGAAGTACCAAAAACCATACTCTGGAAAGATATAACTCTTCCAGTAACTTACAATTGTTTATTGTTTACTGGAAACTGGAAATCATTACTTCAAAATGTAGGTTCTTCCAAATATAGATTACAAAATAGAAAATTACAAAAAGAGAGTTTGAGAGAGTTTTTGAAATCTCCCAGATTTTGAATGCCTTTTTATGACTGAGAGGGTCTCTTTTTATAGAGAAGCATGTGACTGGAAGTCCTCTCTCTTCACCTTGGAAAAACTCACGAGCCAGAAAAGCCAAAGGTAACCTCTGAAGTCACATGGGCTCTGTTTGCTGCTGTGAAGGTTCACAAGTTCTGTTTTTCACTTTTGGTGGTGAGTGACTAAAAAGACCATTTTTTACATTTTTTTTTCTTTTTTGGGAAAAGCTAGAGAAGTGTGACTTTCATAGTGACTTGTACTTATTTCAGTCTATTTTAAATATATTTTTGTTTTGATTAAAAATTTATTTAGGATATCGTCCACGAAGACAACTACAAAATGGTCCAAGTATTCCCTAAAAATTTGGTTCATCAAGTCCATAAAGGAAGCCGGTGCATTAGTCAACCCAAATGGCATTACAAGGAGCTCATAGTGGCCATAACACGTACAACAGGCCGTTTTCTAGATGTTCTCCTCCCGGACTCTCAACTGATGGTACCTTAACCTCAAGTCTATCTTCGAAAAGTAACAAGACCCTCTAAGTTGATCAAACAAGTCATCTATTCTGGGTAAAGGGTATTTGTTCTTGACAATAACTCGATTCAATTTACGGTAGTTAATACACAACCGCAATGACCCATCCTTCTTCTTTGTAAAGAGAGCTGGCGCTCCCTAAGGCGACGTACTAGGGCGAATAAAGCCCTTGTCTAGAAGCTCTTGGAGTTGAATCTTCAACTCATGCAACTTCGCAGGTGCAAACCTATACGGCGCCATAGAAATTTGTGCTGTTCCAAGCACCAAGTCAATGGTGAACTGAATCTCTCAGTGAGGTGGCAAACTAGTAAGGTCCTCGGGAAACACATCCAAGTATTCACAAACTACCCTTGGCAACTCAACTCGAGTCCTATCACTCTCACTATCCAAGAGAGTAGCAAGAAGACCACTAAGCTCGTTCCTAATACGAGGATCAAATACTGGCGATAAGACCCAATCAATCCTGTCCCCCAAAAAGTAAAAAAAATCACCACTCGAGGTGCACACTGTGACCCTCTGACGAAAACAATCAATCACAGCCCGATACGAAGACAACCAATCCATGCCTAGAATGATATCAAAACTCGACATGTATAACAACACAAAAGTAAACAGGAGTCTACGCCTGGCAACCTCTATCTCACAACCACAACACCCCCGATCTAAGTCAACTGTACCCCAAATTGGTGACTTTACTCTTAGCGAAGAAGCTAACTATGCTACCTCTAACTCCAATGTAAATGCGAATGTAGCAGATATGAATGAATAAGACACACTCGTATCTATCAACACACTGGCCAAAGAATTACACACAATGAAAATACCTCTCACAACCGAGGATCCTTTCAACTGCTCTGGCGCGGTAACAACGTACACGCGACCCTGTGGCCTCTGATCAACTTGCTCATCCCTCGGAGCATAAGCCTGCTATACTGACTGAGCCGAAGCAACTCCCTAATGAACTCGTGAAGTCTGAGCTGAGTGTGCCTGTTGGTGGCTCTGAGTCTGCTTCGACCCTGATGTGCCAGATGCACCTCCCAACTGCGGGCAAGCTCTTTTCATATGCCCTGTATGACCACACTAATAGCAAGTAGGCCCCTACCTTCTACTCTGAGACTGACTCTGGGATCAGTTAGGTGGTGGTGGTGGTGGTGGTGGCAGCGGCGGCAACATCTACTGTCATCCTCCCTTCTGTGGACAAGCAAAGGCCTTGTGACCCGGTTGGCCACAGTTAAAGCAAGAGAACCTACTCGGTGTACTCTTTCCCGGGCCCGCACTAAGCAAGGGAAAAGTGGATCTAGACTGTTGCGACTGGGACTGGGATGAAAAGTTGTTTCTGCTCTTCTTATTGGGCCTATAGTCTCCCTATGACCCTTGGCCCCTAGACCTCGAATTCTGAAGTCTCTTCTCATCGGCCTCCACGGTAATCTCCACATGTGCAGCCACCTCCACAAGACGGTCATAATTTTGGATCATGTTCCCGACAACCTTGAACAAGATCTTGGTTCTAAGCTTCTTCTCGAACTCGATGCAACGGCGTTCTTCCATTTCTACCAACTCCGGTGCAAACCGAGACAAACTAGAGAAGGCCGTTTCGAACTCGGCCACGAACATGTTAAGTTGTTTAAGGTCTTAGAACTCCTGCCTCAACCTCTCCCTAGCAGTGGGAGGTAAGTACTTGTCTTGGAAGACCACTACAAACGCCTCCCATGTCGATTCTATTCGGCCTTTAGCATATTTCTACCATTGGCCCGCGTCCCCCTTAAGGTAGTAACTTGCAAGAGTCACCCTAAGCTCACTATCCTCAATGTGAAGCATCTCAAAAGTCTTCACGGTTTGTTCGAGCCATTCATCTACTTTCTTTGGCTTGGGGCCACAATGGAATTCATCCGGTTTGGCCCGCAAAAACTCCCTCGTGAGGAAGCTTGCCCTTGTTTCTATGGCGTTGTCCCTAGCTTGGGTCTCTGCCCTAAGTATGTTCATGGACTCCCTCAATGCCCCCGCCATTTCTCGAGCTAGGGCCCCCATTGCGGCTTGACCTGCTTGCCCCGGTATTTCCGCCTACCCCACTTGCTCGACCATGTCAGCTTGGCCTAACCCCTCCTTTTGCACCGGAACCTCTAGCACCGGTACCTCATGCACACCCCGACGACCCCTACCACGCCTTCCACCTCTACCACCACGAGTTCGAACCCTTTCTGACATCCTAAGTAAGGGAACAAAATAAACAGCTTAGCACATAATTCCAAATGTGCTCGCAACTTGCCTCACACGTTAAACTGTAATAACCATATATGTTCTAACACACAAATAATTCAATTCACTCCATATAAGCACTTAGTCACATAAACACATACAAATTATCCTTTAGTGATGAGATTCGTCCCATGAAAAACCAAGAATTCTTAGTAGAATGAGTATTGATCAAGTATCCTTCTAATAAGACCTCAAGGAATCTAATAGGCGCAAATAACATCCCAAAAGTCCTATCCCATACCCATATAGTCACATAAGCATGCTATCACATAATCACAAATAAACAAAACATTTCTTAATCATGCGAAATGAACCCACTGTGGTATAACAGCCACTTTCCGCAAGCCCCAATTATTCAAACCCGGTAGCTCTGATACCAAGTTGTAACGCCCCGAAATATTTCAACATAAACCAACCACATCAACTAACATTTGCTAAATAATAACAATAACCTATCCATCTTTACATGATTAATGAACGAGCTTATACAAAAGTTTCACATACGGATATACATTCAATGATAAGAAAAACACATGAATCTATAGCATGTGAAATATCTAGTCTCTAACAATTAAAATTCCCTTAAGGGCTTACATCTTCCAAGGCATGAGCCTGGTTACACCAAATGGTCCATCGGACCCATACATGTTAGCTCTTGGCTTTACAAAAATTTACAACAAAATAAAAGAGCAATCTACTCTTCACAAAACATATCCACACCCTCAGTTCGGCGAGATCACTACATCTTTACCTGCACCAAAATCCCATAGGGGTGAGCATAAAGCCTAGTAGAGAATTTTTGACAAAGTATATACATTTATGTAAAATATCCAATATTAAATGCAATGTGCAAATGCCATGCAATGTCATTTCAAAGATAATCTCATGCCATGCTTTTCTTGAAAATCACCATGTTCTCAATAACATTTTTGCAATCTCATCAATTCCAAACTTTCAATTTTTATCATAAGGGGGCGGTAAATACGATTCTGGTAATCCCTAGGTTGGTGTCGGTAAGTAGACTCAATGAGCGCTACCAATACCCCACTTTACCGGTTGCTAACTGGAAGGGAAGTGGTACCTCCTCCGCGCGTGTTTTCGGTCTTTCACCCCAGACACACAGGACTTATCAATTTCATCTACACCTCCTAACCGGACTTACCAACGTATTTACTCCATAAACATTTCCATTAGTTCTCATTTCAATATATATATATAACTCTTTTCACAATGTGAATGTTTCCAATCCCAATTCCAAGATACAATTTATCAATTGAATGAGTATGCAATGCAACAATTTTTCCATACCCTATAGTAGTTCTCCAATTCCAAGTTATTTCAACAACATTACCAAACTATCACATTTCTCATTTTCCCCTTCTCAATATTATTTCATAAAATGGTCCAAAGTTGCTATCATGGATCTTTATATAACAATGAAGTTACAATTCATATACTTTCACATTCTAAATATTCCAAAGCTATAGCAATTGCTAGAATACTAATTTCCTTTCACAACAATACTCTTATATCATGGAACCCAACAATGTGCAATTTATAATCACATATGTGTATGTATTTAACCAATGAAAAGTTAAGTGAGGCTTCCAACCTCTACACATTTTGAGTTATCATGTAACAACAACATCAAGAAATTCTCACTCACCCTTTCATTTATTTCAAGAAAATCCCTTGATTTCCCCTATTAATCCCAAAACCCCAATTTCTAGGTTTTTCACAAAACCCTAACCTTTCCTCATCCCATTTAAAAAACCTTTCTAAACACATCAATCTCAACATCATGGTTCCATGTTTCAAAATTTAGAACTCTCAAAAAGGCAAGGATAGATTTCCCTACAAAACCACCCATTTCTTGAACCAAAAACCCATTTTCGAAATACCAAGGGTGAGCTGACAAATCAATCAAAAACTTACATAAACATATATATAACTAAAAGAAAACCCCTACCTCAAAGTTTGATGAAGAATGGAGATGAAACCCTAGCTTTGATGGTGTAGAACTCTGATCTCTACCGTACACAATGTAGTTCTAGAGTTGTTCTTCCACTTTGATGAAGGATCTTGGATCAAAATGTGTTTGGGTGTAAAGAGATCAAAGATCTTGTGAGGTTTTTTTTTTTTTTTGGTGAGAAATGTAGAGAGAAGTGGGAGAGATGTATTTTTTAGAGAGAAGGAGATATAGGAAAAATGATACACACAGCCAAAAAGATAAGAAAATAATAGAGTTTCACAGACTCTGGTCGACTGCACGTGCGGCACTTACCCCCGCACGTGTGGAGCGGGCCTCTTGCACGTGCGGCCATGACCATCGCACGTGTGGCAACCTCTGCACCTCCTCCTCCGTACCTGCAATTTAAGCAGTGTGCAACCCTCTGAAGTTCAACTCACCCCGCACGTGCGGCCTTACTCCCTGTACATGCGGCCCTGGCCCAACAGCCCAGAACTTCTTGTTTCACTCCCGAGCACTCCAGACCCAACCGCACACCCTCTGAAACAAGAAAAAAGGCCAACCCGAAATAAACAAAGATGAGAATTAAAGAAAAGGCGTCCGGACACAACAATCCCAAAGAAGACGAAAACGAAGAGTCGTAAAGCAAACCGATCATCACAATTAACTAACCCAATTCTCATTTCAAAAATTAAAAAATTTGAAAGTAATTTAGAACAAACAGTCTATTTTACTCTTCCTAGTGCTTTCTGGCATAAGAAAAAACATGTAGCCACACTCCCTTATATTAAAAATTTTAATGAACGGCAAATCCCTACTAAATCCAAACCGATCCAAATGAATACTGAATTAATGGAATTGTGTAAAAAAGAAATCAATGATTTGCTTAAAAATAAAGTCATTAGTAAAAGTAAATTACCATGGTCATGTCCAACATTTTATGTTAACAAAAATGATGAACCTGAACGTGGTGTTCCACGTTTAATCATGAATTATAAACCACTAAATAAATTTTTAGAATGGATAAGATATCCAACTCCTAATAAGAAATATTTAATTAAAAAATTTAGTCAAGCAGTCATATTTAGTAAATTCGATCTTAAGAGTGAATTTTGACAAATTCAAATTCATCCTAATGATCGCTACAAAACTGCTTTCACTACACCTTTTGGCCATTATGAATCACTACAACAGTTTACACTTTTGGCGACTAAACTTTTTTTAGTCACCAAAAGTTGTAGAATAGGTTACTAAAAATTACATTGGTCGCCGTTGAATATGGTTTTTAGCTACTAATTTTTTTTAGTAGCAATATCTTAATTATTGGCGACTAAAAAAAATTAGTCGCTAAATATGCCACAATAGGTGACTAATAACTGTTTTAGTCGGCATTAGATCATGTTCTAGGCTACTAAAATTTTTGTTAGTCGTGGTATACCAGTTTTTGGCTACTAAAATATATTTAGTCGCCAAAAAGTTAGCATAATGTTTGCTATTAAACTTTGGTGACCAAAGTTTTGGTCAGCAAATATTTGTGAGTGTTTGGGAAGTTGTTATTTTAGTAGGTTTTTTTAGTTTTTGATTATTTTAAGAGGTTAAAATTTTCGTGTTTGGGAAGATAGTTGGGTTTTTTTGTAGTTGAATGTGATGTTTGTGAGAGAAAAAGTGAAATGATTATGGGTTTAATGTGACATTTCGTCTGGATTTGTTTTTTTTTTTTTTTTTGAGTTTTTTAACCAATTTTGTCTTTTAGTGTTTTTTTAGCCAAAAAAAAAAACACTTCCCAAACACCACGAGTGACTAAAAAATTTTCAGTCGCTGTAAGGTAATTTTTGCCTACTAAAATAATTTAGTCACTAAATAAAAAGTATAAATTTTACTTTTATCTTTGGTGACGAAAAATTTGGTCGGTGAATATTTCTTTTCAGTGACCAAAATATGTTTAGTCACCAAAATGGCTACTTTTGGTAACTAAAATATTAGTCGCTGTTAGTTAAATGTTTGGCTACTATATAAATTAGTTGTTATAAATTAACTTTTGGCGACAAATAACAATTTTAGTCGCCAAAGGTATATAAAATTTTAGAGGGAAACATCAAAAGATTGTCTTGATTGTTTTCAGATTTTTGAAAGCAGGGCTCTTCTCTCACACACACACACACACACACACACACACACACAGAGAACCAGTCACCACCAAACCTCACCTCGCTGCAATCGCTCACCACCATTGCTCACCGTAAGTCGCCGCTGCCACCACCGCAAATCACACCGCCACCACCGCAATACAAACAGGTAGGTTCTCTCTCTCTCTCTCTCTCTCTCTCTCTCTCTCTCTTCCCTCTCCCCTCTCCCTTCCTCTATTTCCCCATTTCTCACTCTTGCTCTAGGGTTTATATGATTATTTAGTTTACTTTCCTGTTTAGCTTGTTTTTGGTTTAATTTATTCAAATTGCAATAAATTTGGAGTTGCATTAGTAGATTGCCTAGCTAATTTTGCAATTGTCTTTGTTTTTGTTGGGAGAAAAATTTGGGTTTAGTGAGGCATTTAAGTTTATCAAGGAAAAATTTAGGGTCCCTGCAGTTATGTGTCCTGCTTTGAGGGGTTTAAGAGCTAGCTCTCTCTTTGATCGCCAGCGTTGTGGCCATATCATCGTTATCATCACCATCTCTCATTTCTCTCTCGCTGGTTAGAAGTAAGAACCCTCTTTCTCTGTATGTCAATCTCTATATATCTATATACCTACCTGTTACAGAAACAACATTTCCACAAATGGGGTTAAGGCTAGGTACATCTTACCCTTTTCTCTATTGGGATTATTATTATTATTTAGGAACAAAATTCAATTTTTGAGAAGTAATTGTGATTTAAAACACAAGTGTCTTTGTTTTAAAATGTCACTAACAGAATTGCTTTACTTGATGCTATGTGTAGACCGCCCGGACTCTCTTCACGGGCCCCCTTCCGGAGAGGGCACGAATTGGGTTCTAGCTACTACAGTTCAGACTCTTGTCACGGTTCTGAATCTAATCTCACAAAGTCCAATGTAAGACTGATAAATCACCAAAGAGTCCAAATCTGGCAATTGGTTTTGAAAAATCAATTTTGAATTAAAAAAGTCAAACATGGACTGCTTTGCCAGATTTCATAATCACCACTTAAATATTTTATTTTGGGAAATTTAGGAAATCCTGACTCGTGCCTAAGGCCACGTGTCCGTCATCACCAAAGTTGCCTTGGCTCGGGAACTTGGGTACGAGAGGGGAACGTCATAAAATGAGCACCCTCGCTCGCCCGATCAAAGGATCGGCCTCTACTTAGCATGATATGTTATTTTGAAAACACATGTGTTCTTATTTTGGTTTATTAGCTAACCTTACTATGTGATGCGCAAAGCATACAAGTATAGACTAAATCACTCGATTTGGAACAAAACATCTCATGTTTGTTTTTCGAAAATGGTTTGGAAGTACTACTCGCAAGTAGGCTAAAACGCGGATTTGCCACCCTCAAGTGGGCTTAAAACAACATGATTTGCTACTCCGCAAAGTGGGCTTAAAACTCACATTTGATGAATTGTTCCAATTCAAGCAATAAAGCCTTCACCCACAGGCATTCATGTAGTTAAACACTTATGCAAATAGCCTCATGGTGAGCATGCTAAACATGGCAACACTCACACTCATGCAAGTATGCTAAAGCGTAAACACTTACAGTGTACTCCGAGCCAAAACATAAAACTAATTAGAAATCATGCATGATCCTAGTTATGTCGAAGATGCCTAATGCAACGCATGCAATAATACAACTAATAGGCTCGGCTATCTAAGATGGCATATGAATGCAACACTTGATAACATGCTTTGGAACACGTATTCAAGAAAGTGTATTGAAATATAATGCAGTTTGAATGATGCGCCAAGCCCGGTGCATGCAAGACAAATAAATGATGCACGAATGTAAATCATAAGGTATGCTAATTGAAATATGCCAATTGAAATATGCCCTAAACTAACCATCAAAAGCTCATAAGTAAAAGAGAGAAAGAAATGGGATTGGAAGACATGCACACACACATGTACACTTATTACAACAATACACCCTCTCGCAGGAGGGTCCGAATAAATAAGAGCTAAGCTAAGCTACTTATTACAAATCAACTAATTAACTATACTAAGCTAATTAATTACAAACCGAATTAAAACTAGCTATACTAAGTTAATTAGAATATTACAAAGATGAATTAAATTAGCTAAGCACATTAACTAATTAATTACAAAAATCGACAAATTAACTAACTAAGTAAAGCAGTTAAAATGGCCTCGAGGGCGAGAGAGAGATGCATGCTTGGTTTGCTTCCACTCGAAAATGCATTGCCTTGCCATGAGTTGCCTCTGTTTGCACTCGCAGTGATCTCGGAACATCATGCACATTTCCAGATTGTATCTGACCCAACACAAGAACACTTTGGACAATTTTGCTACAAGTGGCCGGCCGGCCATCTCAACTGGTCGGTAGGCTACCTCAACTGGCCGGCCGACCAGTGTAAGTGGTCAGCCGACTAGTGTAAGTGGCCCGCCGGCCACTTCTTTTTCCAGAATCCTATTTTTGCTGCAACAGAGAACAACAAAGGCACATCAATGCATTTGCAAGGAAATGTGTGTGCAACTACTCTCCTTATCATTTCTCAAGCTCAAATGAGCGTAGTACTCGGCTCTCAAACCACCGACCACGCATCTCAATGCATGATGGCCGAAGAGTCAAGCTTGCACAATGTTAGTAAATGCACAAACAACACATAAGAACCTCCATCTCTATCATGCATAGTCAAGAGGGTTGGCGACCAAGAAATGTGACACGTTTCATCACTTGGAGTATGAAACGTCTCACATTTCTTTTGTTTGGATTAACGTCCGATCCAAACACAATGCAATGCAAATGACATGTGTTATCTTTCAATGCTAAAGCGGCATGCACAAGACTCCATCATGTAAGCAATGCATGCAAGACATGTTAAAGAGGGCCAAAAGCACTAAAGCAAGTGAAGAACATTACACATAAGGCATGCACTATCAATCTCAAATGGTCAAACCAGCTATGGACAGACCTAAGATACTCCAAAACAGTGTCCAAAACACACTAAAACTTAGGCACAAAAAGCAAGAAATGCATGATCATTCATTCGCTCGCAAGCAAGGCATAAGGCTTAACTTTCAAAGACATTGAAAGAGCAATATCTATGAGAGTATGGCAGAGATATGAGCACTGAAATTACGTGCCAAATGATGACGTATCATGCAAACATCACAAGTATAGCATGCAAGAGGCCCTAAAACTCAAAGCTAGTTAAGACATCACACAAGAGGCATGCAATACATAGCCTAAACAACCAAACCAGCCCTGGACAGAGCTCAATCATGCCAAATCAGAGGCCAAGACATGCTGAAATTGAAGCTCAAAGGACTAGACAAACATGCATACATGTTAGGCCACAAACAAGGCATAAAGCTCAACTCTTAAACACACTTAAAGAGTGATATATGTGAGAGTGTGACAAGGCTACATGCACTGAAATCATGTGTGGAATGATGCTAAGGCATGCAAATACATCAAGTAAAGCATGCCAAGGGCCTTAAAACTCAAAGCTAGTAAGGGCCAACAACACTATAGCTATACAAAGTAAGGCATGCATGACCAAAGCTATTCAAAACAGAGCTAGAGCATGTTAAATAAAGGCCAAAAACATACTGGAGTCAAGCTAACACATGCTAGCATGATGAGCCAAAACATCAAGTACACTAGGCTAGTGGGCAAGATTACACTACAAGTGTAAGAAGCATGCAAGAAGTGGCCAAGCCAGCTACGAACAAAGCCAAAACATGTTAAAAAAGTCACAAAAACATACTTAGATCAAGTCAAGAGATGGTAAAAACACATGCTCAAGTATGAGGCCAACAAGACATGCAACCAAGAAGCAAAGAGGGGAGGCCACTCCCTCCTACTTTGGACCTCAAAACATGGTTTTCTACCACTGAAATTTCTCTGAGTTTCAGTGGTAGAAAGGCCAAACAAAGAGTGCCTCCAAAGAGATGGTACAAGGCTTAAGCAAATAAGGCACACAAGGGGGTGAAACACCCACAACTCCTGCAGGGCCTCAAACAGCCACTTTTAATACTTAAAAGTAGAGATTTTTGTAGTTGAAAGCTAGGTCAAAAACAACATGCAAGTATGGCCAAACCAATATACAAAAAACAAAGCTTAAAGAGGTAGGTTTTCACCCTTGAAGAACAATAGCAAGACAGCAACTTCTTTGAGCTAAAACCAGCTTTTTGAGTCCAAACAAGACCCTCAAGTACCTCAGCAACAAGGCAGTGGTGTTTTACTAGGTGTTGTAGTGCAAATATATGAAGAAAAACACACTTTTAAACTCAATATAGAGAGAGAGTGTGAGAATTCTAGACAGAGAGAGAGATTTCAGCTCTGAGATTTTTTTGAACCCCTCTAAAGGGGGAGGAACCTCCCCTTATATAGAGAAAGCAAGCATAAGCTTGCTTGGCAAGCTAAAAGCTTGTTTCAATCCCTCCATACACGTGTATGGAGGATGAGTTCAGTGAGCAACAGCTGGCTCAAAAATATCTGAAAATATTTAAGGAAAGAGAAAATTGGCCGCCGACCAGTTAAGGTGGCTGGCCGGCCACCTCTCCTAGCCAGTCGACCATTCCAAGTGGTCTATAACAGAGAAAAGTGGTTGGCAAGTGCCACAAGTGGCCGGCAGCCCTTCCCCTTCCTCAGGCAAGAGGCAACAAGGTTTGGTCCAAAAACCAAGGCCAAAACACAAAGTGTTAAGAGGCTCAAAGACAAGGCACTCAGTCGAGAACTTCGGGTGCTCGAAACAAGCACAAACATGCGCAATCATCGCGTGCACAAACGATGACGTCAGAGTCTTAAGGTCGGTCAAAAATGGGGTGTCTACACTATATATATATATATATATATATAGTAATTAGATTCTTTTACATTTACCTTTCAATCTCAGGTATTTCTTGTATTTCTGATGCTGTAGAAATTCAAGTTTTCTTTTACATTTACCTTTCATTATTCTCTCTCTCTCTCTCTCTCTCTCTCTCTCTCTCTCTGTTTATTTCAGTCGTTCTAGAGTGATACAAATAAATTTTGAGATGAAAGGAAATGGAAAATGTTAAGTTTCCAGTTGTAAGGTGTGAGTGACATCATACAAAAATTATGTAACCACTAGCTCTGAAAACTGATTTAAACATTCCTGTATAATAAAAGGTAGGACACAAGTATATATTCTGTAGATAATCACAATTCAAGAAACTTTGAATATCAATCAAGTAACTTTTCAAAATGGATTTTTATATAAAGGCAAATTATTTTTTTAATGTATTGTAGTTATTATAAAATTTGCAATGAGAAAAACCTTCTTTTACAGTGGAGGCTTACTATTATAGAGCCTCTATTTCAAATGGAGGCTTTCGGAGCCTCCATTCCAAGTCCAGGCTTATAATTGAATTTTCTACTTTATCACCTATTTCTTATAAGGTGTGTGACTTGGGAAGAAATGGGTCTAAATTGTGAAATAGGTTGGGGTCAAGACAACTCTAGTAAAATTTTCAAAATCAACAATATTTTAATAATGTTTTTGGTAAAGTTAACGTATATCTTTATTCTTCTCTAAGTATTATTTCACCTTGCCTTTTTTTGTCCTAAATATTTAATTGCCCTCTATAAGAAGCAGATTCTCTACACCTTTGGCTTCTCACATTAATGACGTTCCTTTATAAATTTACTCATTTTGGCACTTTTGTATCTAAAAAAATGAAAGTCAATGTTTTGTACGGGTCCTTCCCCCTTACCATATCAGCATACTGGTTCTAATTACAGTTTACTGAACTCAATGTTTGCTAGAAATGAAAGTCAAAAGCAGTTTGGATCATATGACAATAAACAAACTCATGTCAGGGCTTAAAAGGCTGCATGTATGCCTTGTAGGGCCACTGTTGGTGTTGCTATTGTTAAAGTAGAGAATAGTCTTGAGACGAATGTATGTTTTCCTGCTTTAGGAGATGCATCTCAATGTAACTCTTCGATTGCCATTCTTTAGGATTAATTTTCTATTGGCTAACTTTTGACTGGATATAAATTTTGCTATCTGGGATTGAAGGGTGTATTTGTCATATAATCTTTCATTGTTTACTTGTCAAAAAATAACAGAATTTTGTCACTTATGTCATCATCATCCATCATTGTCAGATCATCATATTAGTTACTGAATTTCAATTTAAATTGCTGCTTAATGGGTTATGTTTTCTCTCTATTGGTTATCAGTATGACCTGGATCTCTTCAATATTGTTGTTGTTCCAGATTTTAACATTTAAGTCTCAACATATTCAATGCTTCTCAAATATGTCGTTGTCCTTAATATTTGATGTGCTTTGTGATTTTCCCTTTTTAAATTATTAATTATTTCATGTATTGGTTTCGGGAGAGCCATGGAAAACAAGAGCTTGAATGTATGCTTCGTGATTTTTTTTTTTTTTTTTTTTTTTTGACTCTTTATTTCCATCTACCATGCATTTCATTTGATTAAAGTTTGTTTGACTTGGTTGTTGACAGATATTCAATTCCAAGCTTGTTTTGGCATCTCCAGAAATTGCTACAAATGCAGATTATGCTACAATTTTAGGAGTTATTGGCCATGAGGTGTATCATTTATCTCATAAGAAGCAACTTGGATATATATATATATATTTAATTTGTATTAATTTGGGTCTTATTTCTTGTGTATATTGTAGTATTTCACAACTGGACTAGCAACAGGTTAGCTTACATTGCTACTCTATCTTAATTATTAAAATATTGTTGCTCTTTTGTATAACTTTTTTTTTCTTCCAATCTTTCTCTTTTGGTTGACACTTTTTTCTTTTTCTTTTTTTTGCAGAGTGACATGTCGAGACTGGTTTCAACTTAGTCTTAAAGAAGGTCTTACTGTATTCTGTGATCAGGTTTGGGCACATTATTAATTACCAAATGACCATTGAAACGATGAAAGTATTTGTTGGTTGATTGAGCTTGCAAGTCTCTAATGCATTCCTTTGGCAGGAACGTTCAGCTAACTTGGGGAGTTGTACAGTAAAGCGGATTGCTGATGTTTCAAGGCTTCGAAATTATCAGTTTCCACAGGTATTTCCACTCCCCTTCTACAACTTCTAGTGATGCTTTTAGTCTTTGTTATGTAACATTAGTAGCTGATATGCTATACATAGCACATAAAAATATTTTTAATTGTTTATGGATGTAATATTCATTTACATTGCAAGTATAAATATAGAAAAAATGAAAAAACTTGTCCCTTATATGTGATGTACAAATTTTAAATACTATATCTAGTACCTTATTGTACGTATTCTCTTATTAGGAAATTTGTTACCCACATTCAATGTTATAAACTCAGATTTTGATTAAACTTGTCCTTATGAAGTGAATTTGATATGTGGAAGCTTGTGGACTCAAAAGTTCTATTCATAGGAAAGAATATAATCAATCAATCTTGCATGTTTTAATACGTAGTTGTTCTTCGACAATGGTTTTGTGTGATACATTTAATTCTCTTTTTTTTTCTTTTTTTTTTTGGAGGGGGGGGGGAGGGGGGAGAATAAGTCATAAATTAAAGACAAAGAATTTACAAGATTACAAAGGGCATGCCCCAGGCTCTAACCCATCAAAATCTATATACACGGCTACCAACCAACAGCAAGAACGCCTGGCCGAATAAATTAAATTACACAGCTAGAATCTGCTCAAAAAAAGTGTGTAGCTAAGTTACATACACAGCCATAACATATAGTTAGAACCTGCCCAAAAAACTGTGTAGCTAAGCTACATAATTAAGCTATGCAAGTCGCTATACCAAAACTAGGATATTCAAACAGGTTATGGAATAAAATGTGTTCATATGCCCTATATGATGCATGTAATTAGACATTCACCTACAAACATACTTACCAATTCGAGTTAATCGTAAAACTATACAGAAAATATGAATAAAATGCTTTATGGCATATTGTGCACACCATTCAATTCTAGAAAATATATGAAATTTGTTAAGAAATAGGAATATTTTGTAATGTACTTGGATATCAGGTTAAATTAAAGGAATCGGATACCTAGAGATAATCCTATAGAGGTTTCTTTATTAAAATTTATTCAAACAAGGGCGTTAAAGAGGCGAAAATACAAAACAATCCTTGAACCACCGTACAGATGTCACAACCAGCTTCCTCACGACAAATAGGATATGTGATAATAGACGGGATTTAATTAGCACATGTAGGTTGGGAGTTAGAGCCGAAAACGCCTTTAACTTAACCGAAAAATGGCGTTAAGGAGGCAAAAATGCCAAACAGCCCCCAAACCACCATACAGATATCATAACTAGCTTCCCCATGACAAATAGGACCTGTGACAATAGACGGAATGTAATTAGCACGTGTAGGTTGGGAGTTATAACCGAAAACGCCTTTAACTTAATCGAAAAAGGGCGTTAAGGAGGTGAACATGCCAAACAGCCCCCGAACCACTGTACGGATATCACAACCAGCTTCCCCATGACAAATAGGACCTGTGACAACAAACGGAATGTAATTAGCACGTGTAGGCTGGGAATTAAAGCCGAAAACGCCTTTAACTTAACCGAAAAAGGGCATTAGGGAGGCTAAAATGCAAAATAGCCCCCAAACCACCGTATGGGTATCACAACTAGCTTCTTCACGACAGATAGGACCTATGAAATAGACGAAATGTAATTAGCACGTGTAGGTTGGGAGTTAGAGCCGAAAACACCTTTAACTTAACCAAAAAAGGGCGTTAAGGAGACAAAAATGCAAAACAGCCCCCAAACCACCGTACAAATATCACAACTAGCTTCCCCATGACAAATAGGACCTGTGACAACAGATGGAATGTAATTAGCACGTGTAGGTTGTGAGTTAGGGCCGAAAACACCTTTAATTTAACCGAAAAATGGCGTTTAGGAGGCGAAAATGCAAAACAGCCCCCGAACCACCATACGGATATCACAACCAGCTTCCCCATGACAAACAAGACCTGTGACAATAGACAGAATGTAATTAGCACGTGTAGGTTGGGTGTTAGAGGCGAAAACGCCTTTAACTTAACCGAAAAAGGGCATTACGGAGGCGAAAATACAAAACAACCCCCAAACCACCGTACGGATATCACAACCAGATTCCCTATGACAAATAGGACATATGACAACAGACAAAATGTCATTAGCACATGTAGGCTGAGTTATAGCCGAAAACGCCTTTAACTTAACTAAAAAAGGGCATTAAGGAGGCGAAAATGCAAAACAGCCTCTGAATCACCGTACGGATGTCACAACCAGCTTCCCCATGACAAATAGAACCTATGATAATAGACAAAATGTAATTAGCACGTGTAGGTTGAGAGTTAGAGCAAAAAACGCCTGTAACTTAACCGAAAAAGGGCGTTAAGGAGGCGAAAATGCAAAACAGCTCCTGAACCACCGTACAGATATCACAACTAGCTTCCCCATGAAAAATAGGACCTGTGACAATAGACGGAATGTAATTAGCACGTGTAGGTTGGGAGTTAGAGCCGAAAATGCCTTTAACTTATCCGAAAAAGGGTATTAAGGAGGCGAAAATGTAAAACAACCCCCGAACCACCATATGGATATCACAACCAGCTTTTCCATGACAAATAGGACCTGTGACAATAAACGGAATGTAATTAGCATGTGTAGGTTGGGAGTTAGAGCGAAAAACATCTTTAACTTAACCGAAAAAGGGCGTTAAGGAGGCGAAAATGCAAACCAACCTCCGAACCACCGTACGGATGTCACAACCAACTTCTCCATGGAAATTAGGACCTGTGACAACAGACATGATGTAATTAGCATGTGTAGGTTGGGAGTTAGAGTCAAAAATGCCTTAAACTTAACCGAAAAATGGCCCAAAGGGGGCGAAAATGTAAATCGGCCCCCGAACCACCATACGGATGTCACAACCAACTTCTTCATGAAAAATAGGACCATTAACAACAGACGGACTTTCAATAACACGTGTAGGTTGTGAGTTAGAGCCGAAAATGACTTAAACTTAACCGAAAAAGAGCGCTAAATGGGGGAAATGCAAAACAGTCCCCGAATCACCGTACGGATGTCACAACCAGCTTCCTCACGATAAATAGGACCTGTGACAATAGACGGAATGTACTTAGCACGTGTAGGTTGGGAGTTAGAGCCGAAAACGTTTTAAATTTAACTGAAAAGAGGCATTAAAGGGGCGAAAATGTGAATCGGCCCCCGAACCACCATACGAATATGACAAACACTTTTGTCAGATAACTTTTGCATCAGATAACTTTTGCAATCTAACTGATAATTATTGGCATGGCATATAGATCACCTTTTGTCGTGGTACAGATTACGATGGTAATTTGTACCACGCCAAATGGACATTTCACATGGTACTAAATATATTTTTTTGTTTATGGACGGTTGGATTTTTGTATGCTTCTCTATTTTGTGTAGAAGTATAATTTTAGTTTGGACAATAGTTGGTTTGTATTAGTTATTCATTTTTGGATGGATGGAAGTAATTTGGATTGTGGAATGATTGATAAAATATGTAATATTTTGTTTATATAAATGCTACAAGTTGCACGGAATATAGAAAGGTTGTGGAGAAATTACAATTTTGTGATAAAATATAAGGCCATTTTTTTTGGCAACTCAACAATTCGTACTCAAAAAGGAAGTACATATTTCAGTGACTAAAATGTTATCAACCCTGCCAAACAGTGAACATCAAGTGATGTTTTGGCAATGGAAGAAAACAGAAGCTACTCTAGCCTTGTTGGAGGAAAAGTAATGAGGCAGAAAATTATTAAACCAATATCAAATTACAAATGTTAGGATAAAGTTCTATTACAGTTACAAGGGGTGTGACATTATGCTCAGATGCTATATATGGAACTAATTGGTGTATTTTTTTTATTTTTTATTTTTTTGTAGATGGCTTTTGGCATGGAGTTGTGGATATTCCATTTTTGTGGACGGATGACAATGTACACTTTCGTAAACTCCTGCATTTTTGTTGTCCTCTGCTTTTTGTGTAGCTTGTTATTAATTGTACAGAATACTTTTGGCGGGGTACATAATATTTTTGCCTTCGAACAGATAATTGATGTCGTGATCAATTACCTTTTGTCGTGATACATATTACCATGGTATTTTGTACCATGCCAAATGGTTATTTGGCATAATAGTAAATATATTTTTGTATACAGAGGATGAAATTTCCCTATGATTATTTATGTTATGTATGGAATTATTATTTTAAACTGGAATTAATGTATTTGATTTGTATGGAATTATTGACATTTGAAGGTATTAATTTTTAGATGATTGGAAGTGAAATGGATGTAGATTGTTGAATGAGTGATAATATATATATAAACTAGTTTGTATATATCGTACAGGTTGCATGGAATATATACAGGTTGTGGGTGTGGACAAATTTTATTTTATTTTTTTTTAAAAAAAATGATGTTTTGATGACTGAAAAATTGGTTGCCAAAAATAAAGTCAATATTTTTGCCAACTAAATAGTTAGTAGTTAAAAAAAAGAATTAAATGAAAATAAATCTTTTGGCGACTAAATATTTAGTAGCCATAACAAATAAGACTTTAGAAGACTAATAATTTAGTAGCCAAAAAAAAAAAAAAAAAAGGAAAAACACTTTTGGCGACCAAACTATTAGTAGCTAAAACATAAAATATTGGACCTTAGGTGACGAAAGTGTTAGTAGCAAAGCAATTTAAGCTTTGGCGACAAAAATATTAGTCGCTGAAAAGTGCTTTAGGCGACTAAAATATTAGTAGTCAAACAGAAAATGTTAGACCTTAGGCGACTAAAGTTTTAGTAGTTAAACAGTTTAGGTTTTGGCGACCAAAAATATTAGTCGTTGAAAATGTCATGTTAAATTTAGTTGAAACACTTTTGGCGACTAAATTATTAGTCGCCAATTGTGTGCTTTTAGCTACTAAATTTTTTTTAATCGCCATTCACTTTCCCCGACTATCTTTCAATGACAAAGGTGGCAACCAAAAATATTAGTCGGTAAAAGGTTTTGGCGACCAAAATTGGACCTTTAGCGACTAAAAGGTTAGTCGCCAAATCTGTCTTTTGTTGTAGTGAATGGAATGTAATGTCTTTTTATTTAAAAAATGTACCTAGTGAATTTCAAAATATAATGAATGAAATATTCAATTCCCTTAGTCATTTTTCTATAGTCTACATAAATGATATTCTCATTTTTTCTAAATCAATTGAAAAACATTGAAAACATCTCCAATCATTCATCCAAGCCATCCAACATAATGGCCTAGTTATCTCTGTCCCCAAAATTAATGACATTTTTTAATAGTCTTTAACAAAAAAATGTCATTAATTATAATGAAATTTATTAGACAATAAATCTATCTATTAAGACCTACACATAAGTCTTTCTTCCAAAATTTAGACAAAATATAACCCAAATAATTAATGCCGATTACAAGCTGTAGCCTAAAGAGAGAAGAATGTGGAAAAATAGTCAACAATCTACTCAATCACAAAGATAAGGTAAAGGATAAGGTCCATAGTTTCATTTTAAAATTTTTATCTATACGTTGGCATTCCTATATTAAAATCTTGGGTCGGTTCTAATATATAAAGCTATAAATGAGTTGAGTGGAATTGTTGGTCAGGTTTAGCATAAAATTTAATCAATTTTTAAATGTAATCAAAGTTAGCTTATTTACGTAACAAATTAATTTTAGATGACTTCCGTCTATTGAGTATAATAGTAAATTATTTAGACATAGTTTAAAAGCTCAACTAGTTTTAAAATATGTTTAAAACTATTATATTTTTCTATAACAAGTTAATTTTGAACGAGTCATGGCTAAATAATTTGATTTCTTATATACACCTTATATATATATAATTCTTGTTTTCAAAGAATTATTTAATAGTTCTAGATCACCAGTTCATCTTTGATCCTAGCCACGTGGTGGTGCAGAATCATAAAATGGTGATGCAGGACCATAGAATAATTTCTCTTTGATCACATATAATAAATTTGGTGGGCAAAATCTAAGAACCCTTATTTTGTGTACCATTCATAGTTTCCTCAGTATCTCAAGTAGACTAGTTATATAAAATGAAAAAGAACCTTGTTGCAGACGGCAGACCCCCACCACCCCCAATACACGTGGGGCAGGAAGAGGATGAAAAAAAAATTTTAAAAAAAACAAAAAATTTGGGCCAATCAGCACCCAATGGGGGTGCTGGGGTCTCCCCCAATATATGAAATTTGAACACTTGTCTCGTGGGTTAGATAATTCAATTGGGTAGGTGAGTATAATACAGGTTTCCCTATGATGATTTAAATTGTTAAATAGAGCTGGTCTCTAGTCTGTATTATGGATTGGACAATTCAATTGAATACACTACACGCCCTACTCTCATAATTTGATTAATTTATTTTGTAAATTCTCTTGTATAAATCACCCTTGAAAAAATTAAATTAATCTGATAATTATAACATAGTTTCATATGTATCCCTAGGCTAATTATAATTAAGACAAACTTTTAAAGATAAAAATTTAAAAGTAAAACAAGATAAACGTGCAACACTAGAGTCATAATTATAATGAACTTTTTCTCTCATAAAATGATGAGGATCTCACTTCGTTTGTTGAACTAAAATGGGAACTAGAAGACAATTGCTCACACATCTTGCAACTTATTGGATGATTGAGGCATGTTGCAAGTTTGATTTGATGATTTGAATTTTTTTTCTTTCTCCACTCACTTGAGATGATAAGAGAGGGGTTTGAAAGTTGCATATTCTCAATATATTCTCAACACCACTTTACATGGCCAATTTTATCAATTGCTCAATGACTGCACTTTTAGAATTTTCCATACCTTTGGAGCAAGCCTTTGCGATTCAGATTATAAAACATCACACAATTTATAATAGTAAAAATAAATAAATAAATTCATGATTTTGTTGTTTACTTATCCAAACGATAGGATATTAGTGCATTAATAAGTTAGATTATAATGAAAGAACTGTTATCGTTCCATCATCTCGAACACTAAATCTCTGACCCTGTCTTTATTTAAAGAGACAATTACATGATTTATTGGGCCAACTATCTTATCCAAATCAAAATATCTGAATACATAAAATTGACAGACATAATTTAATAAAATAAATTACTTATATTTTAGTCTTTAGAATCCAAGATATTTGTCTAGTAGTGACAACTTACCTAAAAACATACATAATGTTTCAATGTTTGAAATCAAATAAATAAATATTTTTGGGCGCTAACAAAAATGCGCCCTAATTAAGTTTGTTAATCTCTAAATCTATGTGTATTAATATATTGAATAACAACTATGTAAATCTTATAAAATGTCTCAACCATTTCTCTTTCAGTGGGAGCATTTTTGAATAATCATTATCAAATCATAAATAATTTTTGTAAACCTTAGTGGGCATTATCCCAACTTGTCCCAATATAACTCTGCCATTATCCTTACAAAACTCAAATTGAATACTTTTTGGAAAAATTTAATTATAAACCCCTCTTACCTTTCTTTTATTATTAAAAGGACCAAGAAAAAAATTATACTTTCAAAACCCCCTCATAATTATAAAGTCTTGTATAAAGGATAAAATTTATTATTTAAATATTTTATCAGACTATTATACCCTCAACTAAATCTTCCAACCTTCTCCGCTCACTCTCTCTCCACCTTCTCTGTCTCTCTCCTCATAATCAACCTTAGTACACAACGAAGTTCGAAGCAAAATCATCAACTAAAATGCAAGCTAGGGCAAACTAAAAGGAGAGAGACGATCAAATGAGCACGCAATTGAGGTTTAGCTAGTGATGTGTGTGTGTATATATATATATATAGATATATAATGTGTATAAATTGATCAAATCGAAATTATGGCACTCAAAATTGGAGAGGAGATCTAGAAAAATGAAGCAACCTTTTTTTGATCTGATGATAAGTATACACATGTCCTCAGATCCTTCAGCAGAGTAGATTTGGTCAGTGGAGCAAATCTAGTCGGTGGAGATAGAGATCGAAGACGACGAAGCAAATCTGGTATGCGGAGCAGATCTATAGTTTGTGATTGAACCAAAAGTGTCTGAGCGGCGGCGGAGGCAGAAGAGAAGATCGAAGACGGCAGCAACGAATGGTCTTCCAGATCTCCGCTGCAGCAGCGGATCCATACCAGCGACGATGGAAGATGCGACAAAAAGAGAAAGAGAGATTGTTATTTCCAATTGGCTTTTTTTTTTTTTTTAATTTGTTAATAGATCTAAAAGTAAAATTTGACTCTGGTTCGTTCATTTAATATGTATTTTATTTTTTTGTAACTTTAAAATTTTACTCTGGTTAAAAACATGTTGATTTGCTTAATGATATAAAATTTTACTTTGAATCATAGTAAACTTTACTTTGATTCAGAGTAAAATTTTACTTTAAATCAGAGTAAAGTTTACTATGATTCAAAGTAAAATTTTACTTTGAAATACACTGTGAGGATAGCTTAATAGGAGAGCTGATAGATATGAGGGTAGTATAGTAAAAGAAATAAGTTTTAAAATATTAGGGGGTTTTGAAAGTACTTATATAATTCTTGTCTTTTTGAAAGACAAATTAGACAATGAGGGATCTATCACCAAATCCCTCTAATTTTTTATTCAAATATATATATATATATATATATTCTCTCTTTTACAAAAGGGGGAAAAAAAAAATGCACTAGGCACTAGCAACTAAGCATGTTTTGAGCCTTGTTTAATGCAATTATAGAAACTATTTGTGTATCTATAATTTTTATATTTTGAGAATTTGTACTAGAGTATTTATTGTAGTTTTTTACTTACAGTTATGAAACAAAATATAATCTAAATAAATTAAAACAATTAAATATTAAAAAAATTAAAGAATGAATGTTTTTAATTTTTATTTTTAAATTATCAATTTTTTACTTCTAATATATAAGACTTTGGTCTTCGACTTTATAGATGTGATGTTGTTTTAGTATTTGTTCTTTCTTTTTTTCTTTTTGATTTGATTTGAAAGTGTTACACTAAATATCTTCTTGTTGGGAATATATTTACCTAAAGACTGATAAGACTTGTTCCATCTTTGAAATGGATAAGATTGAATAAAAAACCTTCATGTAGGGTTCGTGGGGGCAAAGAGTAAGGTTGGGAAAGAATTAAGTCAAATTGAGTAGAAGATTGTTTTGATTTGATAATTTAATAAGTTTAAAATTATCTTTAAATTTAATTTGTTTATATAAGAAGTCAATCTTCAATGAATTTTTAATGAACTAAATACGTGTCGAACTCAAATTGCTCGATTTTTTATAATGTATATACATTTATCAAGTCAAATAGTAATTTATTCAAATTTGATTTAAAAATTTAACGAGTTTAAAATTATATTTAAATTAGTTTGTTTATATAACGAGTTGATTTTAAATGAATTTTTAATGAGTCGAGTTTAAATAATTTGGTCACAGTTTTAACAATATCTGTTGTTTTAGGAGTACAAAATCTAATCACTAAATTAGACATAATTGTTTCATAGTTATTATGTTTGATTCTCGACATATAAATTTTTTCAAAAAGTACATTATTAAACATTTGTCTAGTAATTAACACTTGCTTTAAGGGTTTAATTTATTTTGTGTGTTTTTAAAGATATCACAACTAAGTGGGATTTGATTTGTACCAATTTCAAAAGCTGGCCAAATCAAATCAAAACCAACCCAACGTTATTTAAAGTTCTACCTGAAAAGCAATAATTAAACCAAACTTATTGCATTGAAATAGTAAAAAATACAAATATAAAAGGATAATCAATTTAGAGATTGTTTGGGGTATCTTAAATAAATACACTTTAACTTTTGGGATTAAAAAATTGAGAAAAAAAAATATGATTGTTTGAATTAATTTTTTGACATTTTACGAAAAAATTTATATTAAAAATTGTATAAATTAATGTGTAGGAAAAAATAAGGACAATAGGCAGTAGGCCGTACTGTCTGAGGAGTGAATTGATGATAAGAAACGGTTGCTTACTTTTCGAGCATTGTATTGGACGGTACTGTTCGGCTCGTGGGAGCCATCACGGGTCCTGTTTTAATAATCTGAATCGTTAATATGTAGAACTCGTTGAATATTGTATGCCTGAAAAAAATCACGTTGATCGGATATCGATAACTATCTGATCGGATTAGTTTTTTTTCAACCGTTAACTATAACAACATCCATTTTTTTATTTTATATAAAACTAATTTAATCATGTAGTTAGCGATATCCGATCAATGTGACATTTTACAGACATATAGTACTCTACGAGTTCTATATATTAACGGTTCAGATTATCAAAATGGGACCCGTGATAAGCCCTCACGGGCCGAACAATACTGTGTTGTTTGTACACCCCGACTGTGCAATTTTTTCCAAATCATTTCAAAACTCAGCAATCGTCTGTGGGACGGTTCAGATTGAGTTGTAATGATTTGTGTGTAAAATTAAAAAAAAAAAATTAATAAATAATGATAATTTTTTAACTTTTTTTGTAACTTTTTAATTTTTAAAATTTTTTTAGATATCCCAAACCAGTGCTTAGTTTAAATTAATATCCTAACCGTTCATTTAGAATGGCGAGATTAATAGAATTTGATGGATTTGGCATTTGAAAATGAAATTTGATCTGTTTCAAATGAAGGGGATTTGATTGGGTATGACTGGAGACAAAAAATAAAATAAAATAAAATGCCTCTTGAATTCTCATGAAAAATTGTTCCACTTCATGGAGTTAAAATTAATAATAATCAGTGTGTTTGGTTTGAGTTTTTTGAATGAAATTTTTTAAAAATTAAGTTTTTTAGTTTTTGTATTTTTTTGTTTTTAGTGAATATTTTTAAAATTTTAAATATTTTTTATTTATTTAGTTGCACCTTACTGAGATGTATCTAAAAAGTAAAAAACTTATGAAAGAATATTCTAAAAAAATAGTAAATACATAAAATACAAAAAATATACTGAATTCTTATATTTTTTTAAATTTTTGGTATTTAGTGAATTTTTAAAAGATTTTTTTTACAATTTTTTTACTTTTTAAATGTATTTATGTTAGGAGTGTCTAAAAAATAAAAATAAAAATACTTAAAATATTAAAAAAATTCAATAAAAACAAAAAACCATGAAAAATAAGAAAATAAAATTTTCTAAAAAGTCTTTTTAAAAAAATGAAGTCAAGCATCCTGAATCTTTTTTTAATTTCCTTACTCACGCTACCCTTCCTATTAATGATATTATTATCTAAATTTCTTTTCTTTCTAATTTTGTCAAATAAAAAAAAAAGAAAAATCGTTTTCTTTTAGCTCCAACATCTCCAAACACAAAAACAATAATGATAATAAGGGAATCGCTTCCTTCCAATCCAATCACGGACCGGAGAGTACTGCTAGATTCGTGAGGGCCTATCACAGATCTCGTTTTGATAATCTGAACTATTCAATGTGTAGAACTCGTCGAGTATATGTCTGTAAAAAATCAAGTTGATCAGATATCGATAGTTATGTGATCAAATCAATTTTGTATGAAAAAAATAGACGGTGAAAAATAAACGGCTTACCAATATCTAAGTTGATCACATAGCTATATCCGATCAATGTAATTTTTACAAAAATATATTACTCGATGAGTTATACACATTGAACTATTTAGATTATTGAAATGGGATCCGTGGTAAATTCTCAAGGGTCTAGTAGCACCCTCCAGTCCGAAGCCATTCCCTAATAATAATAATAATAATAGTAACAGGAGTGATAAATAAAAGTGAATTCCTTGAGAATCCATTCATTTTCTTTCTCCCTTTGAAATCTAACTTGTAAAAAGTTTTGATTCCAAATACAGAGTTTGTTTGGGATATGGGTTAACTTCTTAACTTTTCAACTATTTTAGCCCGGGCCAAAAAGTTTCGTTTGGAATAGGTTTTTGATTTTTTTGACTTTTGTAAGAGAAAAAATGAAATGATTATGGATTGAATGTGACATTTTATCTTATTTTGCTAAAATAACCTATTTTGTCCTATATTACTATTTTAGCCCAGATGGACATCCCAAATGGGGCTTACAGTGTAACTTAGAACTCCAGAACAGGGAGCTTTTTGTGAATTAATGTCTCGTTTGGCAACATTACTTTTTAGCTTAAAAACCAAAAAGTCACTAAAAAAATTAAAAAGCCAACAACCTATATAAAAAAAAAAAAACTCCATTTTGTAGCTCAAAATGGCATGGGTCGAAAGGCCCGGATTTCTTTGTACA
Source organism: Camellia lanceoleosa (assembly GCA_025200525.1). Lineage (NCBI taxonomy): Eukaryota > Viridiplantae > Streptophyta > Magnoliopsida > Ericales > Theaceae > Camellia > Camellia lanceoleosa. The sequence continues at coordinate 23,661,386 of CM045760.1, forward strand.
CCCACCATTTTCTTTGTACACAGGCCATCCCTTACAATACAAAACCAACATCATTTCTTTGTAATTTTTTTTTTTTCCCTATTTCCTCTTTGAAGATGAAGAACAGAGAGAGAGAAGAGGCTGGTTGTTCATCTTCATCAACATCATCATCATCAACAAAAACATCTTCATAAACTTCATCATCATCATCAACAACAACATTTTCATAAATATCATCATCACAACATCTTCATCAACAACATTATTATTACTCGTATTCCTATTATCAAACAGAACTAACAAGATTGAATCAAACAATCCAAGAAGATCCAATGACACATAATAAACAAACATAAAATTGAAAATACAAAAATCTAAATTAAAAGCTGAAAACCCACATTAAAAGCTGAAGATCCAATTTATCTTTCTTCATCAACATCATCATCACAACATCTTCATCAACATCGTCATCATAATCAACAACATCATCATCATCAACATCCATCGATTTTGTGAAATCCATATCCATCGATATCGATTTTGATGAAATCAATCGATTTCAAATCCTGAAGAAGTTCCTCTGGTCTCTCTTTCTTTCTTCTCTTCCTTTCTCTTTCTCTTCCTTTGTTTTCAGAGATCTAACAGAAAAAAGAAAGAAAAAAAAACACTTCCCAAAACGACGTCGCTTTGGGCAGTCGGGCCATTCAAGCCAACAATTTCTCGAGCTACGAATCATATTTTACCAAAAAGTTAAAAATTCATTTTTCTATCTACTTTTTGCCCACATTTTCGTAAAAAATTTAAAAATCATCCCAAATATACTATTTTTTTTTTACATTATATTTTAGTTAAAAAGCCAAAAAAATACTAAAAGAACCTATTTCCAAAGGAAAATGCTATACAAACTAAAAAAAAAAAATTACTAACTTTTCTTACAAACTAATGTGCCATGGAGTGATACAACTTTGGAATGTGAAATGAGGCCCAACTTACTAATATTCTAGGTGAAACATCAGTTTACAAGGAAAATTTGTTTAGAAAGTTTGTTTGTATAACACTGCTCATTCCCAAAAGAGACCTTAGTCATAGTAAGAGTGATGTTGCACCTAAGTATGGCCCACTCTAGTCCTCATCAAGTGTTTTCATTTTGTAAGGTTTATCAATAGAGTAATGTTAGGAATACCAAATTTTTACCAAATAAATTATTAAATATCTCACATGAATATGGGGTCTACAATTTTGTAAACCCCACTCCAATGTGAGACATTTGGTTATTTGTTTAGTATAAAATTTGAGACCTATAGTATTTTCCTTATCAATCACCCATTCAAAAAATCAAATTAATTGCATAATAATAACAATATGATTAGATCATTTTTAAATAAAAACATATATATAGGCGACAAGTGTGATTTTGTTGAGAACAAATTATTCATTTTTAAAACAAATATAATCCAATCGTGTGATTATCGATATTTGATCAATTACAAAGGAACAACTCAGATTATTTCAGCGAAAGGCACAACAAACACCTTGAAAGTAGTTTATTAGTTTATTTATTTATTTTTTATTTTTTTATTTTTATTTTTTTTGTGTGTGACTCATGATAATAAAATCAAAGTAATGGAGAAGTAGATGAACATAATATAGGTTGTGGAAGCTTTAAATATTTATTTCGAAAGTACCCCCCCAAAAAAAAAAAACTTTAAATACACCAAGTGTTTTTTGTGAGCGAAAAGACTGAAAAACACATATGCCCATATACCTTTTTTTCATAATAAAAAAAAAGGTGTGGCCAACCCGAGTCATTTATGTCCATTGTCTCTAGCAAATTAGGACAAGGGCTTGTCAAAAGACCATTCGTGCTCATTTGGTGGAAAGGATGTGATTTCGAAAGGTTAACATTGGAGTAATGTTATATAAATAATATATTTTATATAAATTTAGTTTAAAATTGATATTGCAGATGAATTATTTATATGATTTAATTTTGGATAAATTATAACTACACTCCTGAGATGTGTTTAAAATCTGATTATCCTGTAGTTTGAAAAATTACAAATACCTCATTGTTAGAATTTTTTATTTAACAGAATTAATTAAAAATAAAATTCATAATTGCTCTCCTATATAATAATAAAATTACTTAAATTATTAATTAAAATATGTTTCTAACATCATTAAAAATTGTGAATTAAATGGATGATTTATTAATAAAATGGGTGATTTGTTATGAAATTAAAAATATCAGAGGGTGAAATGTAATTTTCAAAATCACAAGGGATGATTCGTATTTTAATTAAATCTCAAGGGGTGTATTTGTAATTTATCCTTTAATTTTAATGGATTTCATTTTGAATATCAAAATTTTGTTATTGCACGTCATATTAATTTGTAAAAAATTTTAAAAATTTTGTGAAGCATTTTCCACACAAAAGTGATGAGTCCCATTGTAAAGCATTTTATGTAGTATAGTTAATTCATTTGTTATTTTTTAGTAATTTATTTATTTTTGGTAATTGCCTTCTCTATTCAATTACCCTAGAGTTGTTTTGTGTTTTTTGTTTTATTTTATAGAAAACTAGAGTGTTCTATCCTAGAGCCCTTCTTGTACTCTAGTTTCTTTTAATAATAAGAAGAAGAAAAAATGCTTTAAAATGCCTTTTTTAAAGTATAGTTGTCTCTACTTTCAGTAATGCTCTACTTTTTCTTTTTTTTTTCATTTTTGTTATGAGAAGAAAGAGACATGTGTCATCTTCATATAGATTGACATTGATCTAGGTTAGGAAGCTCTAATACCTGTACTACATGTATAGATGTGAAGGTGGAAGATGATATAGATGTGATGGATTTTATATTTTGAAAATATTTATAATAATTTAAAAATTGTCATTGTGAAAAATCTATTCAGATTTTCAACATTTCATCTATTCATCTTCTTTCTTTCTTACATATATTTGTATATGTATCGCATTTGTATCGACTCCTAATATATATGTACACATATGTATGTGGCCCTTGCCACACCTATTGGGACACTCTCTCTCTCTCTCTCTCTCTCTCTCTCTCTCTCTCTCTCTCTCAACTATTTTCTTATATCAAACAGATGCTTCTTGATACAAGTATATGGTGAAGGCAAAACTTGGTCTGAGCTGAAGATTCAAAAGACATTATAATCTCTTTGATCTTCCAAACAAAAGCCCAAATTGTAAGTCAACTTCCTCTGCATGTGCATGTAGTTCTGCACATCTTTTTTTCTAGCATGACTAATATAAATGCATATTACTATGTGTTTTCAGTGATATACATCTATGAAACAATAGGTAAAACCTAGCATTCTCAAGCTTCCCATGCACCAATCAGAAAGGAGATGAAGTATGCTTTGAGTTAGTCCTAGATTAATCGGTCTAATAGGCTCAATATCGAGTTTTTTTTTAAATAATTAAAAAAAAACGAAAATTACTACTCAAAATAAAAAATTAGACTCAATTTTCAAGCTTAATGATTGATAATCAATTAGAATATTAAAAGTAACATTCTCTCTCATATATTTTTTAATTATCAATTAATCATATCACTTACATATTATTGGATTTAAAAAATAAATGTACAAAATGAACCTATATATTATTTTCTTAAAAGAAATATCGACGGAGCATTTAACTCAATATGAAGCTCCAAAAAAATAAATATACAAAATGAACTTATATATCATTTTCTTAAAAGATACATAAGAAATATTGACGCAGAGCAATTAACTCAATATGAAGCTTCACACAGCCTTTTCATCTTCATCCAAAAAGATTATAAAAAAAAAAAATTCTACCATGGCCTATTTTGTATGAAACAATCCAAACCAAATATTCAATGGCCCCACTTAATAGAGCCTGCATGTTAAGTATAGTTTTCAATATATATTTTTTTTAATTTCTGTTTGTTTTCATTAATAGATATTATAGGACGTGCTTCTCATCAATCCAACTATTATGGATCCAATTAAGGAGTTGTGGCTAGATTCATTTTGATGATTTGAATTTTTTTAATTTTTGAAATGCTTTTCAAGTAAATTAATCATATTAAGGATTATATTTGTTTTAAAATAAATGGACAATATATTATCAAAAATGCATTTTCATTTATTTAAAATATATATGTGATTGAATCAGGTAGTTAGTGATATTTGAACAATATAAATTTTTATATAAATAATAAAAATGGATCAAATCACTAAAGTGAGCCCAAAGAAGGCCCACAAAGCCCTTAACTAGACCCAACAATCCATTTGTTGAATTAAGCTTCCTCTTAGTATTATTATTAGTGTATGGGCAACGTTTAGGTGTATAACAACAAATCATACGTATTGGTGTAAATTCTTATAAATATATGTAAGTTAACTCATTAAATCGCATAAATTTTCACAAATATACCTAAGTTTTTATGGGTTCACTTACATATGTTTATAAAAATGTACACAATTTTATGAAATAACTTGGGTATATTTGTAAAAATTTATGTAAATATATATGATATACACCTTATACATCCAAAAACTTCCCATATGTATTATTGGATAAGTTTAGGATTGTATTATCATTTTAGGATTGAGTTTTAAGAAATTTCTCAATTTTTTTCAGTATTAAAACTGAGAATGCTATCAAAAATTTTAGTTTTAAATTAATAATATTTTCAATTTTACAAATGAAAAAAAAATTGAGAAATTTAAGAGTTTTAAAAATTATTTTGCCTCTAAAAAGGTAAAATCATATGAATTAATTTGATAAGTAATTTTTTTTTTTTGGGTGGTTGTTTTCACTTAATTGGTTTTTATTTTTTTCAAAAATTTATAGAAAATAAAATTTGAAAATTAAACCAACCAATAAATTTTAATTTAAAAAATGCATATAATAAAAGTTATAATATTTTTAAACAGCAATGATTTAGACCCCCTCAAACTTCAACCCCACCACCTCACACACACGTGACGGTGGTGATGGGAGGAGGAGAAAAAAAAGAAAAAGAAAGAAAAGGATAAACTACCAATAGGTCCTATTTTTAAGACTTATTATCCATTAAGTCCTATTGATAAATTTATTAAGTGATAAAGATAAATTTATCTGTCTTTTATTTTTATAAATAAATTTATAGTGATAAATTTATCAGTGTCTTTATTTTTATGAATAAATTTATAGTGATTAATTTATCAGTCTCTTATTTTTATAGTGTTAAATTTATTAGTTAGGACCTGTAGGTAAATAAATCTAGTTAATAGGACTAATTGGTAAGTACCCTAAAAAAAAAAGAAAAAATGACCAATCAAAAAAAAAAAAGAATCAAAAGAAAATAGGAAAAAGGTGATCCCAATCTTTATTCATTTTTAAATTTGACACTAACAGACAAAAGCAATGGCATGTTTCCAAGTCATCCGCAATAACTGTAAAGTTATGGGGTACTTACCAATTAGTCCTGTTAACTAGACTTATTTACCTACAGATCCTAACTAATAAATTTAACACTATAAAAATAAGAGAGTGATAAATTTATCACTAAAAATTTATTCATAAAACAAAGAGACTAATAAATTTATCACTATAAAAATATTCATAAAAAAAAAAGACTGATAAATTTATCGTTATTACTTAATAAATTATATCAAATAGGACTTAATGGGTAATAAGTCTCTAAAGTAAAACCTATTGGTAGTTTATCCTAAAGGTATTCGTGCTGTGCATGTTAGGCATAAAGCACGAAACATTCAATTTTGCATTTGAGGCAATTTTGGAAAAAATTGTGCTGGTAAGATTTACAGAAATGCCTAAGACCCCAAGTGGGGGTCACTTTGGGAGGGGGGGGTCATGCGTGTCAGGGAGTGATTGGGTTAAAAAAAAAATTATTTTTTTTTTCTTTTAAAATTTTGACAAATCACAAAGTACCACGTCACCGAGAGTCGACCCCTGAGGGTTTGTAGTACGGCTGTATTGATTGGAGTAAAAATTTGATCATAAGACTTAAGACTCTTAAGTTAAGAGGACATAAGTTGCCGAAATAAGATCTCACAGTAAATCACCCAAATATTATTATCAACATTTGTAACATTTTTTTTTTTTTTTTACAAAAAAATCAAAATCAAAATTCTTAGGCCTCGTTTGTTTTCAGAAATAGAATAAAAGAGATTGTTAGTGAGGGAATTAAGTAAAATTATGTTTGTTTTGATGATAGTTGTTAATGTAGAGATTGTCAAATTATTTTTATATAAAATAAATTTAAAATAATAAAAAATACAAAAAAATTAAACATTAATGTTTAAAAAAAAATACCCAACATGTAAAAAATTTTTAAAAAATAAAACAAATAAAATAATAATTTTTACTTAACAAAAAATACAAAAAATTAAACATTAATGTTCAAAAAAAAAATGTCCGACATGTAAAAAAATAAAATAAAAAATAAATAAAAATAAAAAATTTCTAGTCCGTCAGACTATTTTTCTAGGGGTACTTACCAATTAGTTCTATTCACTAGAATTATTTACCTATAGGTCCTAACTAATAAATTTAACACTATAAAAATAAGAGAGTGATAAATTTATCACTAAAAAATTATTCATAAAAAAAGAGACTGATAAATTTATCACTATAAAATTATTCATAAAAAAAAAGACTGATAAAATTTGTCTTTATCACTTAATAAATTATATCAAATAGGACTTAATGGGTAATAAGTCTCAAAGTAGGACCTATTGGGTAATAAGTCTCCCAAGTAGGACTTATTAGTAGTTTACCCATTTTTCTAATACCAAGTCCTAGAGACCCGTCCGAATCCCCTTGGGGAGGCCCATCCTAATCCGAAACTCATTATCAATTCCCTCTCCATCTCTCGAAACAAACACAATATTAGTGAGTCTCACCTCACTACCAATCTCAATCCCCCTTCTAACTCTCTAAACAAACGGGATCTTAAAGTTGTACTTAAAATTGACTTGACCACCAAAAAAAAAAGTAATTGACTTAGTAATTTTATGAATTAAAAACAAAACAATGATGGGAAAATACAAGGTAAATTGTTGAAAAATCTAAAATAAGAAAGGCATAAGTCATTAAAGTTTAGTGAATATTTTTTTTTGTTGGTAAGTGATCTATTTTTTGTGAAATAATTTAGTGATAAGTTATTTTATTGATTTTGAAAGACATTTTGTATTCAATTTTACCCTTTAATTTTTCTATTAACTTTTCGTTATCTATCTGTTTAGATTTATATCTATCTGTTCAAATTTTTTTACCATCTATTCAAATTTATATATATTTGTTTAGTTTTTTCCTTATCTGTTCAAAATCTATGGATTTTTCTCTCGTTATGTTTAAAATCTGTGAAATTCTCTCTCTATTTGTTTAAAATTTGTATATGGGTTCTCTCTCTATTTGTTCAAATATTTTCTTATCTATTGAATTTTTTAACCTATTTTTTTCTTATCTGTTAAAATCTTTTCTTATCTGTTCAATTTGCAATATGTTGAAATATTTTTTTATCCGTTTAATTTGCAATCTCTCTCACCACTATCTGTTCAAATTTTTCTCTCTTTCTCTTTCTCTTTCCGCAAACACACCTAATTTTTCCTTATCTGTCAAAATGAAGAACACACATTTTTTTCTTTTCTGTCAAAATGAAGAACACACCTAATTTTCTCTTATCTGTCAAAATGAAGAATACAAACAAAGCAAAAAATGTACACTCCCTCAATCTGTCTCGTTGCCATTCCCGCATACCTGTCCAAAACAAGCATAGTTTTAGCTAAAGCAAAACAACAAACACTTATCCTGTGTTTGGTTGGGAAATTTGGGAAATGATTTGAAAAAGAAAAGGAAAAAAGTGTGTAAAACTAGGTAAAATATAGGCATATTTTATTCACATTTCACCTACCTTTTCCATTTTCCTTTCCAAATACCTCTCCAAATCCCCTAACCAAACACAGCATTAGAGAGCAATCCAGTAAAGCAGCAACAAAAACACAAAACCTACCATAAACATTGGCGTGAATAGAAGAAAGAGGGGTCTTAGCTAGAGGTCCTACGATTGATCAAAAACGCAAGAGGTCCTACGAATTGGACCCCAGTGTTGTTGATGACGCTTGAGCAACTCTCTTAGCAAACACGATCACCATTTTTTATGTTGATGAAGAAACACAAAAAATCACCATTTTTTCAGCAAACAAGATCAATCTATTTGTTTATACATAAAATACATAAATAAAAAAAATGTAACAAGACTCAGAGATCTCTCATCGGATCAGACGAAGCGTAAGGCTTGGAAGATGAAGATCGAAAACCCTAACGATCGAAATCATCTTGGCTATGAAGATGAAGATCTACTTTTCGTGCTGGAGTTCTCGAAGGGTGGCGAGTTGTTTGCGAAGATTGCAAAAGGACAGTTCAGCGAAGATCTTCGCCGTCGTATTCTGCCACTCCCGCGATGTCTTCCACAATGATCTGAAGTCGGAGAATCTCCCCCTCGACGAGAACTGGGAATTGAAAGTCACAGATTTCATATATATATATAGAGAGAGAAGGTGAGATCGGATCTTGGGAAAAGCTCGACGATTAGTTCGCAATCTCAAATCTGATGATAGAGGCGCTGCTTACGACGACAATGATGGAAGCGTTTGCGGCGGCGATGGAAGCGGGCGGTCGATCTATGGCGGCTATGATTGGTCCAATTGACGAGAGACTGATGATGAAAACGGATGAGGAGAGAGAGTGTGTGTGTTTAGACCATCTCCAACGGTTCATCAAAGTTGACACCAAATTTAAAATCTAGTGAAAAAGTTACTGTTTGGTGCTCCAACGGTTGCACCAAATCGATATCAAATTGAGATTTCAGCAAACGATTCATCAAACTGAGGACATAATACATATTTCATCAAAACACTGTGTGTGACCGTTGGAGCAAAAAAGGTTCAGAATTTTACACATGGTGGTCGACCACCTGGATGACCACCTGGTCGACCCCTTGGTCGACCACCCGGTGGACCAACCGGTCGACCAGTGCATGGAAAATTGGCCTGCGAAGGTAGGTTCAAACAGTTCAAGAAGGTTAAAAAAAAAAAAATTGGCTTTATCGGTCGACCAACCGGTCAACCCACTAGTCGACCAACCGGTTGACCCATGGAGGTAGGTTCAAACAGTTCAAAAAGGTAAAAAAAAAAAATTCCCATAACCGGTCGACCATCCGGTTATCCTGAAGGAGATTTGATGAAGGTGAACCGTTGGAGCATTCAGTATCAAATTAAGGAAATGGCCATTTTTTTACTCAGATTTGGTGAAATATTTGATGAACTGTTGGAGATGCTCTTAGGAAATGAGAATTGGGAGAGAATTGATAAGCATTATATAGTATGGGGCTTTTGGTCATTTTACAAGACTTTGTCCTCTTGTTTTTTTTTTTTTTGAACACTCTTGATTCAAGACCCTAATTTAATAGGAAAATAGCCTAGACCCTGGTGACCCCTACCACCCCATTATTTTTTATTGGTGGAAATTTATTTATTTTTTAAAATCTGCTATCACAACCCCTCATGCGGATGTGGGGGTGTTGAAATGGGTTCATTCCGGTGGAGGTCCCAAAGAAGATCAATTCAATAACATTAATGTCAACTCATTACAAGAAAAAAAGAAAAAAAAAACAAAACAAAAGGTAAATTATCACATCAATGATAGGGTTCATATGGTGCCACATCATTAGTGATCAATTAGTGATCTTCAATTAGTGGTGCGAGGCATTTTTTTTTTTAGAAATTTTATTTTCGCACACACACACATAATTATCTCGGTGCATACTCTTAATAAAATATTATTTTAATAGCAATTATATCATTAACTAAAATTATCATAATGAATATCCACTAGCACCCATAATATTATATGAAAATATTCTCTATACACATCTTTTTTAAAAAAAAAATCTTAATATATACATTTTGAGTAAAAAAACTAAATCTTAATTTTTCCATTGTTGTCACTTTGTTTGCTACACACTCTATAATCCTCTATTGCTTGCAAATCAATACTTTCATAACAACTCTCATATTGTTTTAATCTCTAAATTTATATTTTATTAGTGATAAAAATGTTAGTTTTTTCGTGCAGATCTTTTTTTTTTTTTTTTCCTTTTACAGTTTTCAGTCGAACAACCAATATTGAATTATTCGGACATCAACTGCTGAAAGTTTGTTTTATTTTTTTTCAGAACAAATTTGTTGAACTAATCGTTTTTATTCGAAAGTTAAGTTTCAAATTAAATATATAATTTCGAAAAACCAGTGCCGAAATCTCCAAATCAAAAAACATTAAAAATATATATATATATATATGTGTGTGTGTGTGTAGAAAGAAAGGTTAAGTGGGGTGTGTATAATGATTATGAGTGAATGGTCTAATTATAACTTTTAGTGTGTGAATTTAAAAAATTAATTAATAATCAAATTTATAAGTGTATGTACGATAATTAAGTGTGTGGAAAGTGTGTTTGGTTTGTGTTTTAAGATAAATTTTCAAAAAAAAAATTGGAGAGATAGTTTAGAAATTTTTTTAGTTTGTTTGGTTGTATATTTTGAAAATAATTATGAAGTTTGGGATGATTTGATATTTTGTTATAGTTAAGTAAATACGTGTGAAAGAAAAAAATGATTGAGAATGAGAGAGAGAGAGAATAAGTGAATAATTGATGTGTGAGAAAGAGAAAGTGATTTTGATTTTGATTTTTTTTTTTTCAAAAAATTTGAACCAAACAAAATTTCGAAAATTTTTCTCAAAAATTGTGTCTTGAGATACAAACCAAACCAATGGCGGAGCTAGGAAATTGAGTTAGAGGGGGCAATATTAATTATATTTTTTTATTTTAAAAATCATGATTAACATTAAAATAATAATAATTTTATGAGCTTAATTTAAGTATAAAAAATTACATATTCATTATTAATAGGAACAAATTAAAATTCTATAATAGTGTAAAATATCTTGGTGTGGAATTGTGATGTAAGTTTGTAATTTTAGCTCAAAAAATTATGGATCAAAATTCTTAATTTTAGAAAATAAAAACACATCGTTTATAGTACAAATTATAATAAAATCTATTTAATTTTTATTTGATATAAAAATATTAAAGAGATGATATTACTTATAAATTATATGTTTTGAATGAAAATTATTAAACAATCTTAGAATACCATATAGCATTGCCTACGTGATATTCAAAGTATGAGAAATCACAAATCACATTAAGCAGTCTGTCAACTGCTTGAAAATAATGATTTTATTATATCTAATTTATAAGATTTTTTTGCTATACTACTGGTTTAAACTATTATATAAATAATATCACACAGTGTTCTTAAAATAACAAATAATTACTTATTATGAATAATACAATAAATCCTTAACAAAAAAACATGTTAAGAAAAAAAATACACTTTATATATGACAAAAGGTTAAAAAAAATAAAAAATAAAATCTCAAAACTGAGGGGGGGCACATGACCCCCCTCATCCTTATTTGCCTCCGCTAATGAACCAAACAATATCCTTTTTATCTTTGTGTACATCATATCTCAATTTACACACTAAATGAATTTGAAAAAAAATGTTTTACTTAGTACATAACCCTTTATACGTAAATACCCTCTTCTTCATCCTTCCACTACTAACTCTAATCTCTAACCCTAACTAGTCATTGTCGCCACCTACATCATAGTCAAGCCGTAGCCGGTCCCACAATACTACGACACACTATTTCCAAACTTTCTATTGCCTATACAACTAGAGAGTTCACACTTGTATTGCACTCTAATTGATATAATTTATTACGAAGACCGAACCACTACATTCGGTTGAAAAGAAAAGCGCAAACTTGACATACCTAGCTCCATCTTTCTAGATAAGCTTTTTAAATGGCTTCTAACCATTGATTGTCCTTGTTCCTTTTATATATTAAAGTGGCTCATGTCTTTATATCCATATGGGGACATGCTATCATCGAATGTATGATCTGCTACCACAGAGATGAAGTTGTTACTTGTAACCCAATCTTGAATTCATACCCCTACTAAGGCGATCAAGAAAGGAGGCCGACGGTCGTACATCAAATGGTTAGGGTTAGAAATTTTTGGGTGGCTTGGAAATTAGGGTTTTGGATGTGGAATATAAAAGGATATTTTGGTATTTTTTATTTTAGGATAAAAATATAATTATTATTTTTTTTTCATTAAGTGTGTGGAGTGAGAAAATTTTACGTGTGGAAATAGAATTTCCCGTATCTTTGGGCAAACAAAATTTAAAGGGTAAATTACACTTACACTCATTGAGATTTGGATTTAATACATATCACTCATTGACGTTTAGAAAATTATATTAACCCGCCTGTCATTGTAATTATTTAAATGAAATAAAGACATTAAACTCATGCACTCTTTATTTTCTTACTTTGCTTTACTTCTTCTTTTTTTTTTCCCCCTTCCTTTGCTTTATTTTTTATTTTTTCAATGTAATTTCTTATATTTTTTTACTAAGAGTTGTTATCTTTTATATAAGTAGGGATTTGTGAAATGAAAATATAAACTATAAGGGTAGAATGTAATTTTTAGAACATCAAGAGATGTGATGTAATCAAACCAAATCTCAGGAAATATCAGTGTAATTTATCCAAATTTAAATTTAGATTTATAGACCAAGTGATAAAAAAAACAATCGTTTAACAAATTTTAAATTGGGCTTATCTTGTCTTCGGCAAGTTGAATGGAGTTGTTTGGGTTTATGGGACTCACCATGAATTTTATCTCAATAATAATCTGAACTATTCAATTTTTTATATCATAATGTGTAGTTAATCTATGAAAAAAATCAAATCATTCAAATAACAAATGGATCGTCTAGTTTTTAAGTAATATTTATCATTTATTATTTTTTAAAAATAAATTTTATGAACAAACATGACTATAGTTAACAAATAAATCTAATTTTTTTTATAAATAATTTACATGTTGTGATATAAAAAAAATTGAATAACTCATATCACCAAAACAAAAATCATGTAAATCTCATTAGCCCAAACAACACGATTTAACAAGCTTGGCCCTTCGAAATTACACAAGCCTAATGCGTAAATCAATTATACTCTCACGAATTATTATTATTATTATTATTATTATTATTATTACTATTCTTGTTAACATTCTCCCTCCTTTTTCCATAACTTGCGTGGGGGTGATTCAGTTTGTAACGGTCGAATTTGTCATCTAAACTCTCTTCAACAGCACAACAAATTACGCGCGAGATTCGTCACGCCCATATCTCTCCCTCTCTCTCTCTCCCTCTCTCTAGCAAGTTGACTTTTCAGTTTTTTGAATTAAAATTTACAAATAAAATAAAATAAATTAAAATAATTAATAAGATAAAATATCAATCAAACACATAATCATTTTATTTTTTTTTATCACAAACATCCCATCTAACTATAAAAAAATTCAACTATATTTTTAAACACAAAAATTTTAATTTACAAAAATAACCAAAAACTAAAATCACTGAATGGGTGTTTGGGAAGTGGATTTTTATGTAGATTTTTTTAGTTGTAGGATATTATTGGATAAAAAAATTTTAGTGTTTGGGAAGATAATTGAATTTTCTTGTAGTTGAATGTGATGTTTGTGAGAGAAAAAATAAAATAATTATAAGATTGACTGTGATATTTTATTTGGATTTATTTTTTTAAATTTTGCAAAACTTTTGTTTTTGGTGAAAAAAAAAAAATAAAAAAAAAATAATAATAATCTGGGAACCAAGTTCCCAAACACCACCTTACTAAAATAATTAACTTCCCAAACCAGACTCATGTGTATATATATATAAACATTTGGTTTTGAAGAGACTGAAAAATAATATAATCCAGAATTTGAATTCCATTCACTATGCCTCAATTCTTACTTTTCTGAGTACAATTAGCTCTCCAAGGTTAGTCTTTTCTTTTGATGCCCTGCTTCGCATTCGATTCTCATCCTTTCCTCTCTACGTATTTCTCTTCAAATCCAAGTTTTTCAGGCTTTTCACTTTGTGAGTTTTCGTCTGCATGTCACTTATTACTCGCATGTTTGGTTTCCGAGAAAATGTGGGAAAACAAAGGAGAGCCAATTCGCGGAACTTGGGTTTGTTTTTGTTGTAGAATCCCGGAAAATGAATTTTCCGTCAATCAACTGACCCTAACAAAAGTAGTTGGCTTATTTGATTTTGGATACCAAGAATAGAAAACTTAAAATTAAAATAAATTTTCATGTGTTTTTCTTTTCCTCAGTATTCTAGGAACAGAACTTAGTGGAAATGAAATTTGCCAAGGGAAGGCATTAACCTTTGCTTAGGGTTCATTTGAGAATTGGCCTTTATAGAATTTTTTTTGGCTTTTAGAGAGAATGAATTGACCTTTTGTATTGACTTGTTGGCTAAAATGTTTACTTCCCACATATAGCTCGATGGTGATGAGGGTTCGAATTTCTTCACGTTTGCCTGGTTCATTGACTTAGGGGTTAGATAGCCATCATATTTTATGTTCAAATTTCACTTTTACCACCATTGGTATAGGTTATGGGCACATAACCATTTGGTAGTTTGAAATAACCACTTAACACCTGTGGTTTGTGAAATAAATTGCACCGTCACATTCTTCATCTAAATTAACAAGAAAAAGAACCTCAAGGGTTGGCCTAGTGGGCAAAACTTGGGGCCTGGGGATGTGGTCTAGGTTCAATACCCACTAACAACAATAAGCTCCTTGGGCTTTTGCCCTGACTTTAAATGGGGCCCTCGTGAGTGGGCAGTCGGATTGATCCCCGGGATTAATTGAGGTGCACTAAAGCCAGTCTAGACAGTCGGTTATCAAAAAAAGAAGAGAGAAAGAAGATGAGGGTGTTTTAGTCAATTTATGAGTACTATCAATGGAAGTATAGCGATTATTTCCAAATGGAAGGGTTTACATGCACATGGCATATACCACTAACGTAAAGTGAAATTTGCCCTATTTCTATATCCTTTGCAAATTATAGTGTTTCATTGCTTTTATAAGGTTAACTAGTAGTATCTTTGTCAAAATGCTTATTGCATAGTTAGACTATCTAATATGTTTACTTGTTCTTCATTCATTATGGTTCATATTTTTTTCACAGACGATCGGTCATTTTCTAAAAGATGGTCGCCTTTGGTAAAAAGTTGAAGGAAGCATAAATTCAAGAATGGCAGAGGTATGCTTGAGTAAATTTGTGCAGTACTTTGCCATTTAGTCTGTTTAGGTTGATTAGCTTAGCATGAGATTCAAGGCTGTGGTATACTGCTGTCATTTGATGCATGCTAAACAAGTCATGTTTTAAACTTTGCTTCATTGTATACGTTACAATACTTTTGGTAAACGACGATTACCTCTCTCTACATATCAATTTGTATCAATAGTATATATTATTTCCATCTCCTTGAATGTGCCATGTTAATTTTAATTGTTGATGATTTTCTTCCTTCTCATCATATTGTATTGCTGTAAGTTCTTGCTACCTAATATTTATAGGATCTCGATATTTGTTGTGAGTGATTAAGATGTTGGTTTTGCTATCTTTTTAGTGTTAATAAAAAATTCCATATTATCTGACTCTTTCTCTAAAGGTGGAAATATAAATCTCGCTAACTTAAATAATGGCTATATTTTCTTTCTTTGCTAAATTTTACTCAATAAAGAGCACTCATTTTTTCTTTTTTCTTTGTTTTTTTTTTTTTTTTTTTTTGTGCCAGCCATCAATCTTATCTTTTAGATAACAAATCATAGTGAAGTAATTGGTTTATTGATAGACTTGGTGAATATGTCTCTTACTATAAATGAATTTTCTACTATATGTCGATTTCCATTTCTTATGCGATATGGTCTCATCTTGTTAACAATCATCCCAATTATGGTAGCAAATATTATTCTTCGATTGTTATCTGCAACTTTTTCAATATGCTTATGATTTGATTTCTTCTAGATACTACATTAACTATAAGCTCTTGAAGAAGAAAGTAAAGCAATATGCTCGACAAATTGAGGTTGGAGATCAAGATCACTATTATATTCTAAAGGACTTCTCGAGAATGCTGGATAAACAGGTATTATGGCTATGCACATATATTGTTGATACATGCATATTTAATGCGAATCTTATTCATGCACAAATGGAGAAGATTCATTAAATTATGTATGTGTATTCAAATTTATCTTTCACTAAGTTATTGTAAACATTCTCTTATAGGTATACTTAAAAGGTTTAAACTTCAAATTTGATATCAAAAAGTGCAAACATGGTGAAGTTATAAGAAAGTGTAGGACCGTTGATTTACATGGTTTATACATAGAATCATTGTAATTTGTGAAACGTCAGTTAGATGCACTCTATTAATATCAAGATAAGATAGATACCAATTATTTATGTTTGACTGATACTTAAATTGCTGGATCAGAGCTATTTTATAAAATCAAAATGGATCTTGTCTCCAAAAGATTTATGACTTGAGGATGACATCATGAAAATTTTATATTTTGTAATCGCATTCTTCATTATTTCATAATTAGCATTATCATATTCAACTTTCTAAAATTCGATGATTCTATGAAAACTAGTTTGTTTCAGTCTTTAATTTATTTTAATTTTTTTGTAACTAACATTGCAAAGTATCTTCTTTTTTCTAATTTCTTTTTCTTTTTTTTTTCTTTTTTGTATTGGCAGGGTTAAGTTTCTGTCACCTTCTACTTGACTTAAAGATTATATCTAGAAAGGCATGCAGTTTATTAGTGCAAAATCCCACATTCTTCTTGTCCATACCCTCATCATCAAGATTTTCACCTAGAAATTTTCTTCTTATCAATTGTGCTGTCAATTGATTTTTTTTATATATTTTTTTTATACATGTTCAGGCTGTAGACAGCCAAGATTTTCCCTCCCTTTCACTTTTTAGGGCTACTCCTATTTTTGTTGAGAGTTATTCATCTCAGGTTTTCTTCTTTGTCTTCCTTTTCCCTCTTTTTTTTTAATTGTCTTTTGGTGTTTAGTCTCAATGTTCTGCACAATAAAGAATTCAAACATTTGGTCTCATTGCTTTACTTCCTTTTTTTTTCTTTCTTTTGCCTTCATGCTTGATTAAGTGTAATGCATTTCCTCTTCAGAATGAAATGCATTTGCCAACGTCAGAAGCCAAAAATTCATCTCTGCAGTACCCAACAAGCTTTTACTCAATAGGAAAGGGATGATTGATCTTTGATGCCAAAAACAGCATTGTATCTCTTAAGATCATCCATCTTAAGTATCTTTCCACCTCAGCTCCTCACAATTCAAGTTTTATTTCATGCATTAATGAATGGGTTCATAATTGGCCCTGTGTAATGCTGAATGGTGATATTGCAGTCTTTATTTAGCGATTATAAAAATGAGTGTTTTTTTTTTCTTTCTTTTTTCTGTGATACAATTTCAGATTGAACAGATTGTCTTGTTCTTGTTGGAACAACAAGGGCAACTTGGAAGAAGGTTATCCAATCTCGGGGAACAACATGCAGATGTCTCAAACATATCTGAATTACAAGAAGCATATAGAGAGGTTGGACGGGATCTTTTGAGGCTTCTCTTTTTCGTAGAAATGAATGCCATTGGTCTCCGTAAGATATTGAAGAAATTCGACAAACGCTTTGGATATAGGTTCACTAATTACTATGTCAAAACTCGTGCAAATCATCCTTATTCTCAACTGAGACAAGTGCTCAGGCACGTGGTAATGCATGCAATTCAGACTCCTCTTATAATTTTTTAAGGGTAGTTTTTGCTCAACTTGATTAAGTCATTGGACCTTTTCTCTTTTTAGATTCCATATTATGTTTTCATTGTTGTTATATTTTTATTTAAATGAAAGCACTATCAACTACTAACTGAATGACTTAACACGTAGGGTATTGAGGCTGTTGTAGGAACCATATCTCGCAATCTGGCAGATCTTCAAGATCATCAAGGGAGCTGTGTATCAATCTATGATCAGCCTACTCATCCTCTACCAGTTTGTACTAACATCCATTTAAATTCATCCCCATTTCTTTTATTTACTTCCTATTTTTTTTTCCCATCCCATTTTGTTTATATTCCATTAAGTCATCTTGGAATTTGTTTGAATCATGAACATTTAATAGTCACTTGTCACATGTGAACAATGTGATGGGAGCAAAAAAAACCAGCGATCTTTTTTTATTCATCCCTTGAGTCTTCTTTGGATTTTGTATAGATTTTGGATAGACATTGATAGCTTTTTATGTTTTTGTATATGCCATCTTTACATGGGATTTGGTGCTTAAACACTGAAGATAATTGGCCTATTGGCTCACAAAAAAATAAAGCTTTTGCACAAAAAAAATACAGTTTGTGACAGAAATTTAATCTACCAAATAGCTGCCATTTTATGTATATTTTGTGCTTTATAGATTCTATGAGTATACTATTAAGCTTAAACTTTATTGTTGTTTGAAGTCCTATATAAACCCTCACTTTTTCATTAATAAACTTACTTTTTTTCTTTTATGTGAAAACTCATGCAAAACCAACTTATTAGAACTTTCAACTCAAGAACATAGTTGTCTTATCATTGTTCTAAATTTATCTTATATTTTACTGGATATGATTTAATGGTATTATTTGCAGGACCCTGTCATTGATTCCATAAAAGCAGCAGTTGACCGGCTTACAAACTCGACAAATTTCCTCGAATATCTGGGAAAGCATGCACTTATTGTGCAAGAGGAGTTACCAACTCCATCCGAGGATCATGTTTTTGATGAGAGATATCATTTTATGTCGCTTCTTTTGAACTTAGTCAACACATTTTTGTATATGGTCAACACATACATTATTGTCCCAACAGCAGATGACTACTCCATAAGCCTTGGAGCTGCTGCAACCGTTTGTGGTGTTGTGATTGGGGCAATGGCAGTTGCACAGGTGTTTTCTTCAATATACTTCAGTGCGTGGTCAAATAAATCGTACTTCAGACCTCTTGTATTTAGCAGTATTGTTCTTCTTGTGGGGAACACCTTATATGCCTTGGCTTATGATCTTGGCTCCATATATGTTCTTCTAATTGGCCGCCTATGTTGTGGGTAGGTGATCATATTCTCATTCTCCTTCCTTCATTTGTTAAAATATTTGAAAATTTGTGTATTATTTTACTTAACAAGTCTGCTTAAATCCTATTGTAGACCATTTTGCATTCTTCCTTTTTTTTTTTTTCCTTGAAATTTTTGTATGCTCAAACTCATTGCACAATATCTTACAATGCTTTCGCTACAATAACTAGTCAACTGATTAGTAAATAATTTAATTTATATTTAGTTACAAACATTGCCTTAGCATAATTTGAGATTTGAAGAAAAATTCGGTACATTTTCATATTTTGTTGTATTCAATAAATTTTTGAAAGATTTTTGCACATATATTGTACTTCTTAAGTGAATCTAAAAACTTAAAAAAAATTGATTAAAATGTTAAAAAAATTCACTGAAAACAAAATCATATAGATTGAAAACTCAAAAAACTATTTTTGAAAACTCAAAACCAAACAGAGTGAATATATTCTCTAGGTAAGATTGCATCAAGCTAATATGTTTAGCTCATACCTCATTGGATTAAGTCCTGACTCATTGGAATTTTTGCATTTTATAATGATATATTTTATATGGAAATATTATTCGTGTTCATTTGTTTACATAACAAATCAACAATGCTATGTTTATCAATCTTGCAGGTTGGGATCTGCCAGAGCTGTTAACAGGCGTTATATCAGTGATTGTGTACCTCTTAAAATGCGAATGCAGGCTTCTGCAGGTTTTGTTAGTGCCAGTGCCCTTGGAATGGCATGTGGTCCTGCTCTCGCTTGCTTACTCCAAACTGAATTTAAGCTCTTCAATATTACATTTAACGAAAACACTTTGCCCGGATGGGTTATGGCTCTGGCATGGCTCGTCTACTTACTGTGGTTGTGGATTTCATTCAGAGAGCCATCTTCTTATGAGGCTGAAGATGGTGTTGCATCACAGGACGCGAAAACTGGTATGTTAATTGGATTGGTCATTTTGGACCCTACACACTGCATTGCGGGGCGGTGTTTGGCAACTTGGTTTTTAGGTTTTTTTATTTTTATTTTTTTCACTACAAGACAAATGTTTTACAAAATAAAAAAAAAAAACTAATCCAAACAAAATATAACATCAAACCCCATAATCATTTCACTTTTTCTCTCACAAACATCACATCCAATTACAAAAAAACCCATCTTTCCAAACACAAAAAAAAATTTCTCCAATAATATCCTACAACTAAAAAAACCTACAAAAACCCACTTCCCAAACACCCACAACATTTTTGATGATTCAGCTTGTGCTATGCTGTTTTCAAACTTTGAGAGCATCTTTATCATGTGCATTACTCAGTTGAACTGAGGTGCCTAAGTGCCCCAAATCATAATAAAACTGAATCTCCTAAAATGCTAATCTTTTATTGACATTTTTTGCGTCTAACACGTCTTCATTCTTTCTTTTCCTTGATCCCTATCACGTTGAGTATTAGTTTGTGTTAAAAGCATCTTTATTATTCCAACAACTCTTTTTTTTTAGTAAGTGTATTCATTATTCTAACCACTGAAGACTAGTTTATAGGACATATGAACTCTTACATTTTATTATTCTTCTTACCTACTCGATTATCATTGGTCAATGAAAAACCAAATGGTTGGGACAGGATTTTGTTAAGTGGAGTTTCCTTTACATGATAATTGAAATATCGCATTATACAAGAAACAAAATGGAAAATCCCGAATATCACACTTTTGTCAACTTCTATCCAAAATCGGCATCACTTCTATCCAAAATTGACATCTCTTTCTTGAAAAATTCCCTCATCATTTAGTCTTGACTTGTTGAAATGCTTCAATTCCCGTTGTCGCTTCCACGAATATTTGTAGTCATTTTAATTTTGATATTTAGGACCCAAAGGGCAAAACTGTTTTCTAAATTTGAACCGTTCTAGCTGTCTTGGCAAAACAGGTAAATTTTTACATGATGCAAATTATGCAGTAGTGTTGAGAGATTTCTATTTTGGGGGTTTTTTGGATATAATTTTGGCATTATATGGCCTGACCAACGCATGATTTCGTGATAAAGTCTCTGGATTTTGAACACAATTGGCTGTAAGGATATGGATACTTTCAAATCTCCATTACCTCTCTTCACAATTACTCATAGCCAAATTTGCTGTTTGGTATTTATACCTGACTTTTAACCTGTTTACTATATTAGAACTACTAGAAAACGGTGAACTAGAGGACACCCAACCATTGATTTTAAGCTTGGAAGAGAAGCAATATGATGAAGAAGAAGAAGAAGAAGAAGAAGAAGAAGAAGAATGTGATATTAGTGAAGAAGCTCCGGAGGAGGCTAAAAAACCAGTCACTTCAATTGTATCAGCATACAAGTTGCTTACACCATCTGTAAAGGTATATATCTAGCTTAAAGTTTCATTCATGCTCGTGGGTTGTACAAATATTATGGTTGTGTTTGGATCTAGGATTTGGGTAAGGATTTGTGGAGGAAAAGGAAAAATGTGAGGGAAATTGAAAGGAAACTGTGAGGGAATTTTGCCCTTGGAATTGATATCAATGTTTCAAAGGCTAAATTCCAGTTGAATTGATATCAATGTTTTGTCCACAGATATTTCTGATATGGTGTATAATGCTAGTGAACTTTAAAATGATCTCACTTGTGATGATGTTGATCAGGTTCAACTATTTGTGTATTTTATGCTCAAGTATGCCATGGAGATTGTACTTGCGGAATCAAGTGTCATCACTACGTATTACTTTGTTTGGTCAACCACCAACGTGGCTAGTTTTCTTGCCTGTCTTGGGGTGACAGTCCTTCCTATAAACATTTTCGTTGGAAGCTACATTAGCAACGTGTTTGAGGAAAGGTAGACCTTCAACCTCAGAGAAACTTTCCTCGCCATTTTCTGTATTCTCATCAAATAGAAAATTTTCTACAAATGAAGAAAAGAAAGATATTAATGCCGCATCTTTTTTCCATTTCGGACCTCTTTTATCCCCATCTGATGCATATATTGAATGATATTATTGCAGACAAATATTATTGGCATCAGAAATTCTGATCTGTTTAGGGATAATTCTAAGCTTCCACATAATAGCACCTTACTCTGTGCCTCAATACATCTGCTCGGCTCTTATCACATTTGTATCTGCTGAAGTTCTCGAAGGTAATTCATGGTTGTTTTATGTCATTTTAGCAAAAATATAAGCTTGATAGAACCAAGGTTCGAAATTTTGTTTCTTTAGATGTTTGCTTCAAAACTGAAATTTTTCTGCAACATTTCGGAGATTTAAGGGAAACACAAGCGAAATGACAAAAAGAATTTGGAAGGGAATGTTTGGAAACAAAAACTAAAGCCTTTCTATTTCTCCTCTGTCTCTCTTCTTCTCCTTCCTAGTTTATCTGATTCTCTAATAAATTTTAGATTTTTTTTATTTGACAAAAAGAGGCAAATAGAAATAATCAATTGTTTGATATCCCTTATTAATGTTCAAACAACTTTCTATTTTCTCTCGATATATTTCAGTGTGCTTCAGTATATTTTGGAGGAAATATTCCACTAATGTTTCGTTTCAGTTTCCTAAGAAAGGGATCACAGCTCAAAAAAGTAGAAACAAAAATATTTTTACGACAATCACATTTTTGTTCAAGGCTTATAACTACTTCCCATTCATGTTTTTGTGATCTAACTGATTCAGGTGTGAATCTATCACTCCTATCTCGGGTCATGCCATCACGGCTTTCTCGTGGGACGTACAATGGTGGGCTGCTTTCAACAGAAGCCGGGACCCTGGCTCGAGTAATTGCAGATGGGACGATAACATTGGCTGGGTATTGGGGTATGAGTAGGCTCTTAAATGTCACCCTATTGCCTTCTCTCATAATCTGTATCTCTTCCATTGTAGCCACCTGTCTTAGCTACAATTCTCTCTATTGATTAGCATATCAACGGTGTACATGGAGCAAACGAGCTTCTTCATAAATCTGTTATATAAGCTAAAGTTAAATGCAGTGAAATGCATGTATTGTGTTCTTGTACATTTCTTTGTGGAGTTTGACAATGTGAATTTTATATGCCATTCGGCGCTGATGTGTTTCGCGAGACACTCGTTTTGGTATAGAGATTAGGCTTGTTTAGTGTAGTCTCTCTCAATTTGAAAGTTGATAATTTGAAAATAAAAACTAAGAACATCTTTTTTCTAGATTTCAGATACTCAGTTTATTTATACCATTTCTATTTCATAGTTGTAAGCAGGAACTCCACCAAATAGGTTGGTACAAAACTCTCAAAATAAAAAATAAAAAAGTTATAAGCAACTGTAAAAAAAAAATGCAATCATTTCATCTGAGTTGTTGAAAATGGTCGTTGGGAAATCAATGAAATTTCACTTCGTTGAAGAGTCATCAGAAAATTCTCGTTAGGAAATGGACATTGACAATCAGTAGTAGCTCCTAAAAAGTTGTCGCTAGCCACTAAAGGTGACAGTGACGACTGGAGGTGGTAAAGTAACGAAAGAAAAATGTTTGAGGGCCCGAAATCAGTGGCTCGGATCCGGCTCGAAACCCAAAACGACGTCGTTTTGGGTTTCAATTTTTTTTTTTTTTTTTCTTCCTCTTCTTTCTTTTCTTCTTCTTCTTCTTCTTCGTTTTGAACACAGGAGAAGCAGAGGCGAGAGAGAAACAGAGGCGAGAGCTTGTCATCGCAGCTTGTCGCTCGTCGACCAATCGTCGCATCGCAGCCCTGCCTCCGCCTCTGCCTTCGCCCACCTCTGCCTCCAGCTCGATTTTGATGGCCCCTCCAGTTCTGCTTCTGCTTCTCCTTCTTCTTCTTCTTCTTCTTCTTCTTCCTCCTTCTTCCTTCTCAAATTCGAGCCAAATTTGGCTCGAAACCCTTTCGGGCTCTGTAACGGGGCTGGTAATGAAATTACATTGAGGATAATTTTGTTCATAAAAAGTTAGTATCCTTAAACTAACAAACATAATTTGGTCGGGTTTAAATTAATACAAAATATTAACTAGAGAGTTGAATAAAAACTCCTAAAATAATTTACTTATATTTTCTACATGATACACATCATAGCAAAAATATATAAATTTTATTATATTGTTTTAAAATTCTTATATAGAATTGTGGAAAAGATTAATATGGTAATAAAATTTTTAAAAAATTTTAAGTCACAGTTTGAAAATCCATAAATAAAAATAAAAAATTCTCATTTTATTTTAATTATTTTTTTATAACGTTATTTATTTTATTGTTAGAACAAATAAATAAATCTACACTACACAAAATTTATATGATGGTTTGTTTGGTTGAGTTTTCATAATTTATTTTTTAAATTTTTTTTAAAAAATGCTTTTTAAAATATTTTTAAAAATTAATTTGGCAAAAAAGTTTTAAAAAAATTATTATTTTTATATGATTTTATATTTTTGGAATGAATAAAATTTTACAAATATTTATTTTTGTGTTTATTTATGTAAAACTAGTTTTTAATATTTGAAAAAGTTTTTTTGGATGAACTAATTTTTGAAATTTTTAAAAACTAATTTTGAAAAATTTTAGACATCAGATTTTTTTTAAATAGTAAAATTTTAAATAACAATATATTTATAAATAATTTACTATATTTTTAATGCTAAAAGCATTTTCAACATTTTATGTATATAATGTTGGTTAGTTAAAATATCTTGTATAACTCAAATTCACTAGTTAAATGTATTTAACCTCCAAAGACTATGCAAAATGTATCAGACATTTACGATTGTTTATCTTTTTTTTCAATGTTGATGTAACATTTCAAAAAGAAAAAAGAAAAAAAAGAAGTAGTATTTAGACGAATAATTAAATAAATAGCAGAGTTGAAACATAATGAAAAAATGAATAAGTAAAATACAATATATACTTTATAGTGTATTTTAAACTTGCAAAATGTCTATAAAAAACACAGAAAAAGTAAGTGAGTTCCATACCAGAAAATAGTGTTCAATATTAATTTTTGTCCATGTAAAACAACTGAATGTTTAATAATGTAGGAGATGCTTTAAAATCTAATACTAAAAAGTTAATAAATTAATTTTTTTTATTAAATAAGTTCAATAACTTGCATTAATTATTATAACAATTATAAAATTCTTTTATTACAATTTTTTTGTTTGAATTTATTTTTAATATGGGTCTTGCTACATCCCCCTAAAAACATCTCCCTAATCGCCCTAATTTCCATATCAAGTAGAAAAAAAAAAAAAAAAAAAGGAAACAGTTGCCCAAATTAGAAATTAGGAGGATTAGGGGGAGTGTTTTTAGGACTTCAAATCATTTTCCTTTTAATATAACTACACAGATAATATTAAAAGAATAAGATTATCTCATTTTCTACTGCCTACTATCATAAATATGCAGTAAAAAATAAACATATTTTCAGAAATTATTTTTAAATAGGTTTCTTATTGTCTTTACTGAATTTTTTTAATATTTTAATATTTTTTTATTTTTAAACCCGTCAAGATTATATGCATCTACAAAATAAAAAAGTTTAACTAAAATATTAAAAAAAAAATTTACTAAAAACAAGAAAAATCTAAATAAAAATGTGCACAATTTTTTGTTCAAATTTTATTTTTGCTTTTAGTGATTTTTGAAATATTTTTAATTAATTTATTTTACTTTTTAAATACATCTTGCTTAAATGTATTTAAAAAATATTAATTAAAATATAAAATACAATCACTAATTAAAATATAAACATAAATTGAAACTCGTCTAAAAACATGTTACTCATTGGTGTGACCTATTTAGGGTCGTTCACAATGACGTGGCATATATTATTTTAAAAAGTGATTGTTAAGTATTCTTAGAATATGAATACGCGATCTTCTATAAGATTTTGATTGATAGAGAGTGGTAAAGACCCACGATTTATATTTGAGATGAAGGAACAACATGAGATTAAATAATTGATGATTAACTTGAAATAGGATCACGTAGTGTTTTGAAATTATTAAATAATTTCACTATTTTAAATGCAACATGATACGCACGTGCGTACATGGAGACCCACAGGCCACGCGGTCGGAATTGAGAGATCGACGCATCAAAGGTGTTGAGTCGTGGCATTCAAATATGCTAATCAGAATATTCGTGTCGCCAATTGAATTAACCATGAGACCATTCACACAAACGTGAACTTCGTCCTATTTTCTTTTTAGGAGGGTTATGTTATTATGCTCCTTTTTTATTCTTTCGAATTTTGTTTTGAATAGTACTATTAATAAGAGGGTGTTTGGAATATTTTTAAATTTTTATAAAAAAATGTGTAAAAAAATAGAGAAGTGATATGTCCTAAAAAAGATATAGAAAAAAAAAGTATATTTTTGTATGAGATGTGAAATAGTGCCTAGCACTCTTTTTTTTTTTGTTTTTCTAGGAATTTATTATAAAATATTTTTCAAGTACTTGAATCCCAATTAGTATATAAAATATTCTTGTATTCTAATTAGTCTTATTATATTCCAATACGTCCTATTATTTTGGATATTTGATTCGTGAAATCCTAATTCTTATGTTTAAGATAATTTATGGACAATTTTACTCTTACAAATATTTTTTGAACCCTTAGCTACTTGGTGTGCATTATTTTGGACTATTTCAAATGTTCCATGACTTGAACATTTACATTAAATAAATCAAAAGCGATTCGTAGCTCGAAAGTTGCACGGCTCGAATGGCTCGAAAATGCAAAACGACGTCGTTTTGCATTTTTTTTTTCTTCTTCTCCTTTCCGTCTTCGTCTTCCTTTTCCGGCTTTGTCTCTGTTATCTCTCTCTGCTTATCTTCTTCTACTTCTTTTGTTGTTTTCTGAAGTTAAATCTTCATTTGGGTTTTAATATTTAATAAATTTATTTCTTATTCCTCAAGATGTTTCGATTCAAAATTGGTTGAGATACTTGTGGAGGTGGAGACTCCTGACCATCATTATTATCATGTATAGATCTCATATACTTCTGCACATCCTTCTGCCTCTGGCCAAAACCTCCTTCATCTTCTTCTTCCTCTACTTTCTTTCCCTAAAAACTACCAAACCCATCACAATATTGAAGCAAACCCACTTTCTCTCTCTAAAAACTATGAAACCCATCACAAAACTAAAATCAAAATCAAAATCAAAATCAAAGCCACTCATCCACCGATCAAACACAAAAATCAAACCCACCAAAAAAAAATCAAACCCACCTACCGAGAGAGGGAGAGAGAGAGAGAGAGATCTTCCCAACAATGGCTTCCATTTTAGCCTCTTAAGACCCCAGGTATAATTTTAGCTTCGGATGAAAGAATGGTTGATTTTTTGGGAAGTATGTTGATTTTTAGCAGGTTGAAAGAAGAGAGAAGAGAATCAACCTGCTTTTTAGTTTTGGATTTTTAGCAGGTTGAAAGAAAAGAGAAGAGACTAAAATGAGAGTAGATGAGAGAATGATTTTTAGCTTCGGATAGAGGTAATTGTTAGAGAAGGGAGAAGAGAGAAGAGAATATATGTTTTTCGGGCCACTCTCGAGCCAAATAATTTCGAGCTACGACTCTTTTTCCTAAATAAATTTGGCAACGTGAATGTTTACATTGACAGTGTGGATGTTCACATCATGGAACATTCACACTGTCAATGTGAATATTAACATATGCTTCACCTTATTATTATTAAGGGTATTTTGGTAATTATGTCATCTATATAATTTATTGGAATACAATTAAATGGGGTATAAGTATGTGAAAAAAAAATTATGAATAAATATCCATTTTTTGTGAATTTCTATTTTTCATAATTTTTTAATGAGTAAATTACATTTCCCTCTTTTAAAGATGCTTAAAGTTTTAATTCAATCAAACCAAATATATAATATAAAAATGAGACTTTGACTCCTCACTTAATTAAAGACCAGTGAGATGCCTGTTGTGTATACCTGATCCACATCATATTTCAACAATGTAGTAGGAGTCGCTTCAGAGTGCAGATTTCCTTCTACAATATGTCCTTCATGGACTTCAACTCCTGCATTAGCTTCATTGCGAGACGTTCAATACCATGCATCTGCCGTTCTAAGAATGCAATGGCACTCTCAAAACAATTTTGGATTGATGTTGCCCTAGTGCTAACATGAGGTGGGGAACGAGAAAGATGGGGACCCTTCCGAATGCCATTAGGTGGAGAACCTTTTGAAGCTACTGTTGTCAAAACCTCTTCTTTCTTAACCCTTTTCCATCTATAAATCATTGTAATTGCTCTGAGGTTGTGTTTGGATCATGGATGTTAATATCATAATCTATCAGATGCATTAGCCTCTTCTGTCCATTACCTGTAAAGTAAAGTAAACACCACCTTTCGGTGCTTATATTATTAGTTTAGTATTATGCTTTCGGTGCATGTGCTCCATTCTCTCTATAAAGAGAAGAGCTTGTTCTCTTTGTAATACACATCATTAATACAGAGTTAATTCATTTTGCTCTTTCTCTCTCTATCAATTTATCTAACATGGTATCAGAGCTAGGTTAACAACCTAGTAATTCAGCTTCACCGGCGGGCGGCAGCCTCGCCTTGGCCGCCCGCCGGACCTCTACACATCCTTGACTCCGCTGCTCACCACACCACACCTCACCACACCACCACGGCAGCAACACATCATCCACACCTCACCACACCACCACGGCAGCAACACATCATCTCTCTCTCTCTCGGCAAACCCATACACCCACCTCTCTCACAGCACATATGAGAGAGGAGACAACACACCCAGCACCACACCATCGCTGCCATTGACACACCACACCACCACCACCTAACACATCACAGCCGTGCACAAACCATACACCCAACACACCCTCGGCAGACCCATGCAAGACACCCACATGCACAGACCAAACCCAATTCACTCTCCTCTCTTCTTCACCTCCGCTCCACTCTTCTTCACCACCTCGCCGGAGCAAACCCAAAATCCCTTGGGACATTTCGTCGAACACCATGTCTGCAACTCATGTCTGCAACTCAACTCTTTCACATACAACACAGAGAACTATCTCTCCCTCGGCTATCTTAATAGCTGGAGGTGTTTCAACAGTGACTCACCACCCACAGAATCGGATTTCAACAGGAAGACCGGGACGAGTTTCCGCCAAATAATCTCTTGCTTGCACTGGCCGGAGCTGGTATTCTGTGGATGGGATGGACGGGTTTCAACGGAGGGGATCCTTTCGCTGCTAATGTGGATGCCTCCCTCGCAGTTCTGAATACCCATATATGTGCAGCAACGAGCCTCCTTGTATGGACTTGCTGGGATGTTCTGTTCTTTGTTCTGTGTAGAAATCTTGTTCTCAAACACATCATAAAGCCCTTCTGGGTGATAGCTTGGCCTCATCTGTATTTTGTGGTCTTTGAGGAATGGGTGATCAAAAGCTGGTTGCTGAGAGATGTGAACACAGTCAATGATATCCCCATCTGGGCTCTGAATGGTTTTAAGGGCGGGTTTGTTCAAGCGATTCAAATGCTTCTGGACTTGAAGCTTCTGCTTTGAGGTGGGCAACCTAGCGGCGCCAGATAGCGAGATCAGACCCCAGAAGAAGAATACAACCACTGTCACAACTACTCTTCTGCTCCTCCGCCCACTGCTAAAATGCACATCTCCCATTGCCATTGTAGACCACTTCCACCACACTCAAGCTGTGTAGGTGTTAGAGCTCATTTGATTTCACCAACATCATAATACACGAGTGACAGACAGACAGACAGACTGACTAGTTCTCTCTCACTTTACACCCACTCTCCCCATACATTCTAAGATCAAGCAGACCCAACTCACATGGCTTTCTCTCTCCTTTCTGTCTCCACCCAACCTTCTTTTATTTTATTTTCATTTTGTGATACACCACCACCGCCCATCCCAACTTTTTTGTCCCTCTCTTTTCCTTTCCTTTTGTTTTAGGGCAAATTACAAACACCCCCCTCGAGGTTTGGTGAAAATACAGATTCCCCCCTGAGGTTTGAGAAATTACATCCCGCCCCCTGAGGTTTACCATTTCATAACAAATTGCCCCCTAGGATTTTTATTTTCATACAGATTCCCCCCTAATTTTTCCTAATTTATTATGAAAATTTGACCATCATGGGGGAATTTGTAATTTCTCAAACCTCAGGGGAGAATCTGTATTTTTACTAAACCTCGAGGGGGTGTTTGTAATTTACCCTTTGTTTTACTATTATATTATCCACCCACTATCCTCACACTGCAAAGGGCATCCCACTCTCAGAGTATACTGCCCTCCCATACACCCCTCAGTCCAGCACGCACTCAACTTTCTTTATATATATATATATATATATATCTATATATTATAATCTCTTACCTCACCAAAAAAAAATAAATAAATAAAATAAAATAAAATAAAATACAAATAAAATAAAATAATAAAATAAAATAAAAATAAAAATAAAAATAAAAACAAAAACAAAAACACTTGATTTTTCTGCATGTCATTTCTATCATCCGGGTTTGCACAACCCACTCATTTTATTTATACCAGGGATCAACCCCGATTTTACACCCCAAAAAAAAAAAAAAAAAAACAAACAGAGAGGGATCTTCTTCTTTCTTCTCCGCTGATAGTCATGTCCCACTTTCACTTACTCGGCTCTTCCGTCGCGGAGCTCTTCCGCTTTTTGTCGTTCTTTTTGTCATCAACCTTCGACGGCCCTTCTCCAGTACTTCCGCCAAGAACTACCACCGTGTTTCCGCTGAGAGAGTCGGCTCCCCGCTGGCCATCAAAGGAGAGGTACGTAGGTGCCCCAAATCTAGCCATAGAGGTGGTTTGCCTTTTCAGCTCCTTGTTTTCAGCCTTCAAGGCACAAATCTCTGCCCGTGCATCTCAGACATACCTTTGGAGTAGGAGAGTTAGGCGTTGACACAGTAGAACCTCATACGCCTTGTTTTGCGAGACGGTGAGACAGGTTAGTGACCGCCATCGTCTCCACGCAGACCTCAACGTGCGATGGTTGGCCTCGATATCATTTTGAGTAGCCATCACTTGCTCAACCGATAGTGTGGGAAGACTAGGTTGAGTCGGTAGCAGGTACTTGGCGGAAGGAGCTCGATGGACCATTCAGATCCGGAAGCAGAGAGAGGATGGGAAGAAGAGGCCATTTTTCGGACAACGAGTGTTCTGAGTGTTTCAGAGATCACAGCTCTCAGAGAACGAAGAGGCTTTCAGCTGGTTTGTTATGCCTCAGCCTCAGCCTCCGTCTTGGTTTAAATAGCCAAGGCCGACATGCGCATCGCGCGCCTCCGCGTGTCCGGCGCGCCTTTTGATGGCTCGCCTTTTGATGGTCAGTAGCCTTATGGCACACCTTTTAAGGCACGACTTTTGAGGAAGCGATATATCTATCTATGTATATCTTTTCTACTACATCGGTCCGATATGACCCCATAAACTGTCCCGACATTGATTCCGGTCAGCTTCTACAACCACGCGATACGACCACACGATTATGCCTTATAACGGTCCCATGACCGTAGAACATCCGCCATTGACTCACAGTGTCTTCTACACTGGTCCGACACGATCTCACAGTGT
Source organism: Camellia lanceoleosa (assembly GCA_025200525.1). Lineage (NCBI taxonomy): Eukaryota > Viridiplantae > Streptophyta > Magnoliopsida > Ericales > Theaceae > Camellia > Camellia lanceoleosa. The sequence continues at coordinate 23,693,156 of CM045760.1, forward strand.
CTTCTACATCGATGCCGCCACAATCATACCATGTCTTCTCTGACACATGACCATACAGTGTCTCCTATCCTATTTTATTTTTAGTTTATTTTCCTGTTTTGTTACTCTCACCAAACTCAAGTTGGTTAGTACCTATCCTTCTTGAGTTTGCGGGGGGCTGTTAATATCATAATCTATCAGATGCATTATCCTCTTCTGTCCATTACTTGTAAAGTAAAGTAAACACTACCTTTCGGTGCTTATATTATTAGTTTAGTATTATGCTTTCGGTGCATGTGCTCCATTCTCTCTATAAAGAGAAGAGCTTGTTCTCTTTGTAATACACATCATTAATACAGAGTTAATTCATTTTGCTCTTTCTCTCTCTATCAATTTATCTAACAATGGATTTGTGTAAGAATTTATTAGGGAAAGGAAAATGATAGAAAACCAAAGAAATAAATGCAGCTTCTTCACTTCATTATCTTTTTACTTTTCCTTTCCCTTCATTAATAACATTACAAATCCATGATCCAAACACAATATTAGTGTTATCTCTCCAATAGGTAGTCATTTTCCTAAATTGTAGTATTGCCTGAATATTTAGGTATTGTTTTGTTTATTGGAACGAAGTGATCATTCCAGCATAATATCCTCCGTTTGGGAAGATAGGTTTTTTTTTTTTTTTTTTGACTATTTTAGCAATAAAAGACAAAATAAGTTATTTTAGTCGTAACAAACAAACTATCACATCTAATCCATAATCATTACAATTTTTTCTTAAAAGGCCAAAAATCCAAAAAACTCTTCATAAACTAAGTTTTTTAGTCCAAGCTAAAATAGCAAAAAAAAACAACCCAGTTCCCAAACTAACCCTTAATAAATAATAAAAAATACATTGTACATGGAATTATATTTACTATTATAAGGGAATGATCATTCTGTAGAGCTTTAGGAATGACCATTCCAAGAACTGCTATCATGGCTTTCATAGCTTACTACTTAGCTACTAGGCTCGGAAGCAAACTCACTTGGAAGCTTTTTCCTATACTATAGTTGCAAGTCTATTGTTGTGTTTCGGAATTAGGGGAAACATAGCTGCAACAAGTATAAGCTTCCTGGCAAAGCTTCATTCCAATGAACCAAATAGAGCATTAGCAAAATGGGCATGCGACTGTGGTAGAATTGGACAGAGTATATGGAATCAGCACCCAGCATTGGTTTCTCAAAAATGCATAAATCTACTTGGAAAGGCTTGGGCACCAAAACAGATGCTTCTCTTGTTTAGAATTATAGAGCTAGACATGATAACTTCCTGGTTGCTTCACAGTGAACACATTCAAGTGGAAGAGTAGTAAAAAGAATTAAAGTCCATCCAAGGCCTATTGTTGCCATCCCAAATCTGATGTAAGTAGTAATGTATTTGGTGGCATTGGAATCAGGATGGTTGCTTTCTGCCATCTCCTGCTAAGTTTTTCCCACTTTATCATGTAGAATTCACCTAAATTGTTTGTTTTTTTTTATTATTTTGTATAGAGGGCCCAATTTGAAAGTTTGCCTAGGGCCCCAAAAAACTCGAGGCCAGCCCTACCGGTGAAGATGTCAACAAACGCTGATGGATTTTTTTGTGTATCCACCTCTAAAAAATGTCATATTGAAAAATACTTTATGATTCAATGTTGGGTCAGAATAGCTCCTCTTACTCTACAGTGTTGGGAGCTGCTAAAATGAAGGCCTTCACCAATTCTATAGCTTCTTTGGAGTGATAAAGTTGCTGTTATGTTCTGCACTGTGAATTTCTGATATATTGCCTTCAACCCAAATGAGTTGAATGAAACCTAGAAATGGATTACTTCTGACTACAGCCTAGTAAGCAAAGAGGCATTAGACAAGAAGGCATTAGAATGCCTTGGTGAAGTGTTTCTTCAGACTGAAACCAAAGTGCCTTTAGAGTACAACTCAAGCCCTTGAATGTCTCTTGTTATATTTTTGTCGCACATGACACAGCAGAATATCTTGATTTTATTTTATGGACATTGATCTTTTATTCTTTGATTTTCTTCCTTTTTCACCAGCCAACCATACCTTAAGTTTTGAAAATAAACTCTTAGGCTAAGTTTGGCAAGTCCATAAAAAGTTAAAAAGTCAAAAAGTTACTTAAAAAGTTAAAAAGTTAACACTATTCACCAAAAGTCAAAAATTACGGCTGCATAACTCTCAATCCTAATTTTTCCCTACACACTAATTTATACAATTTTTAAATACACATTTTTTCATAAAAAGTCAAAAAGTTAACCCAAACATCCATATTTTTTTTTCTCAATTTTTTAGTCTAAAAAGACAAAAAGTGCACTTATTTGGGACACCCCAAACAACCCCTTAACGAAAATCTTTTCTTATGTTTTGTTTGGTTGAATAGTGCCAAAACTAAAGGTTTTGTTCGTAACACATCCACTGATTGGCTACATTACTATTCAGAACCCATCTTCGAACTAAATGCCTCTGTTCAAAACTATATTACCAAACAAAATATTAACAATCAGCGAATCAGTACCGATCAAACTCAAATAAACCAGTAACCATCGAAAATGGTAAAAAATCGTTAGTCCAATATAGATAAACTGACCAATACAACACTAAACTCATCAGAGTTATTGTCATCATCTTCCATTGCCTTACAAGTATCAATGAATAATAAAATAATGAATATGTGGTATGAATTAGGGGTGGGCGCGGGTCGGTTGCGGCCACGGAACCTCTAATCCGCCATCCGTCCACCAGATTGGCGGATTGGAGAAAATCAATCCGTATCCGTCCGCCAATTCGACGGATGTTGATTGAGCGGATTGGCGGTTTGGCGGATGGATGCGAATCGGTTTGGTGGTTTAAAATTTTATAAATTTTCAACATAATTCAACTTGTGCACTTCCTCAAAAAAAGAAGAAGAAAGTATTACAGTCAATGATTTAAAAAAAATATTACAATTACTGCATACCTCATCCAAAGTAAGAAAGTTTGAAACTTTAAAATATCACAATTACTGCATATCTCATCCACATACTACAATCACAGCATGCCTCATCCACATAAAGTATTACAATCTGTGGTTCTTAAAATATAAAAACAATTCAAACCACCAAAACCATGAGCGGAGCAGTAATATAGATTGTATGTCTCTGTATTGTTACATCTATATCTGTTTTAAAAAACAAAAACCAACCAGCATATATCATATTTTCTATTTATTATTTTTAGAGATAGATTTAAAAATCAAAAAATATACATAAATAATACGTTTATTTTTTTCAATTCAAAAAAGATATTCAAGTTGAAAATTTTTTTTCAACAGAATATTTAAGCTCTTTTTTAATTGAAAATACAATCAGAATATTTAAACAAGCTGAAAACACAAAGTCTTATAAATTAGTAGCAGTGCTCGCGATTTTGCGGTTCGGTTCTGACCAAAAGAATCTCAAATCCACCATCCGTCGGCCATATTAGCGGATTGGAAAAAATCAATCCGCAATCGTCCGCTCGTCATGACGCATCTGTCCAAAATGTGGCGGATCGGTTCGGTTCGGTCGATTTTGACGAATCGGTATATCTGCTGCTCATTTGGGACAAAATGATAAATTAGCCCCTTTTTTTTTTTTTTTTTTTTTTTTGGGTGTGTAGCTCGCCTCTTATTTTGACTGTCAGATGCGGTTGCTATAAAACTCTTTGTTTTGTATGTTTCAGGATGCTAAGCACTGAATTCTCTTTCTTCTGGAGATGCTAGAGCCTTTTCTTGATCCTGCCATAACACAAATAAAGAGCACGATTGCCTTTGGAAATGTGTCTTCAGTTTTTCAGGAAAATCAGGAACACAACCGTGCAATTGCACTTAATGTAATCCGCACAGCAGTAAGAAAACCTGCTGTTTTACCATCCCTGGAATCTGAGTGGAGGCGTGGTTCAGTGGCTCCTAGGTAATAGATACCTATCACATGCTTGCTCTCATTAGTATTTCTTGGTGTGAAATGTTTTGGGAAAATTCTCTCTTAACAAATTTGGAGGATTCCTGTCATAATGGTTGGAAAATAAGGCTTTGCACTGCTATATTACCTAGGCAATTCTCCTTTTACATGGGTTTACAGCTAGCTAGGTAGAACTCGAGATTATTCTCCCTTTATAACAGCTTTTCTTTGTAGAGGACATCGTGCCCTCTTTTTGTTTGTTCTTGTTACTTATCAATAAAATTTCTCTTGTTGCCAATCAAAAAAATACAAATAAAAAATGAAGGATTCAGAAGATGCAGCTTAGATAAAGCAGATCAGAAAGAAAGATTAATGAGACCGTCCCTAGTAGTTGAGATAGGAGCCTTCACCAAGTAGAGTTGTATAGTACTTGAAAATCTATTAACAAATGGTGTTATGTGGAAAGAATGATTCTATATCAAACACTAATGTGCCAATTATTGAAAAAAAAAGGAAAAGAAAAGAACAATATGCACACACACATATATATCAAACATTAATGTGCCAAATCTAATCATGCTTATTTATTTTTGTTAATTTAAATGCACAGAAATCTTATGAAATATTTAAGTAAGAATTAAATACAGACTTGCATGTTGTACACTTCTTTTATTCATTACCAAGTTCATGATCTCAGAAATTGCCTGTTGATCTGTTATGGGCTGTTCTAAAGTAGTCGATATTAACGTTGAGGAATATACTATTTTCTTGTAATGGACTATTAATGAATAGATGCACATCTTTTATGCAGTGTACTTCTTTCAATATTGGAACCTCGCATGCAGTTACCTCCTGAAATTGACCACTGCAAGTATTCCATTTCTGAGCCTCTTGGGCAGGAAACAGTAAATGTTTCACCTCTGTCTTCTGTACCTCGCTCTGGAGGAGCCTCTTCAAAATTTAATAACCAAGATGAAGCTGACGGAAAGACTGATGCTTCTGATACCGGTGCAAAGATGGATATTTTTGAAGATATCAGTTTTTTCTTTGCACCATCAGAATTGAGGAGCATGGCACTGACATCTGTGTCTGGCAGCCCAGACAGAAAGAGCTTAGATTCAAAACATGGAAATATTAGCACAGAAGAGAAATATGTAGAGAAAACTATCAATAATTTGGTTAACAATAGGTTAGTATTAGGTGCAGGTTGTGCTGCGGAGTACTATAATTTGCATGCAGATTACATGCAACTTATTAACTATCGAGATTGTGAGTTGCGGGCTTCTGAGTTTCGGCGTTTGGCTTTAGATTTGCACTCACGACATGATATTACTCCTGAGGATCATGATGCTGCTATAGATGCTTTGCTTTTGGCAGCAGAGTGCTATGTTAATCCCTTCTTTATGGTGTCTTGTAGAGATGTTCCAAAGGTAGTCAACAGGATGAACAAAAATGCTGAAAAAATTGAATTTGCAGATGCCAACATTATTTTGAAAAACAATGATGATGACTTGGAAACAGTATCTTGAAAGGAGAAGGGACAAAGTTGTTCTTCAAATTTTGCTCGAGGCTGCTGAATTGGACAGGACTTATCAGAAAACTATGTCAGATGGGAAATCAAGTCTCTTCTATGCTGAAGAGAATAAAGAGGTCTTAAGTTTGTCTCAGCATGATATTGTATCAGCAGATGCTATCACCTTAGTTCAACAGAATCAAGCACTGTTGTGCAATCTTCTGATTCAGTGTTTGCAAAAGGAGCAACACTCCATGCATGAAATTCTTATGCAAAGTCTTTTGTTCGTGTTGCAGTCAGCAACTAAACTGTTCTGCTCTCCTGAAGACGTAATCAATATCATATTAGGATACGCTGAGCACTTTAATGGGCTGCTTACAACTTTTTATCATCAGTTCAAGGTAGGGAATTTGCAGTTGGATTGTACATGAGGTGCAACGTCGGTGGATACTTCTTCAAAGGCTAGTAATAGCTTCAAGTGGTGGTGATGAGGGTCCTGACTTTTCAATTAATATAACTAATGGTTTTCAGTTTGCAAATTTGATTCCCTCTGCAGTCTGGATGCAGAAAATACCTACATTCTCTTCTTCTACTTCCCCTCTAGTTCGGTTTCTAGGTTGGATGGCCGTATCTCATAATGCTAAACAGTATCTGAAAGAGTGGCTATTCCTAGCATCAGATCTGTCACAGCTGACATATTTACTGTCTATTTTTTCTGATGAGCTTGCTCTAGTAGATAACATTGTCAAAAGAGGGATGAGAACACAAAGATTGAACAAGCGGTAGTCAAAGAAGGCAAAAATATTGAAAAAGGTTTTGAACTTCGTGGTCAACAGTATGCAGACCAATCTTTTTGAGCCATGTACCCTGATATAAGTCAGTTCTGTCCAAGTATGAGAAACAATTTGAAGTTTTTGGAGAAACTATCGTGGAGGCTGTAAGATTGCAGTTGAGATCACTTTCTTCTGGTGTTGTGCTGGATTTGTTGTGTTGGTTTTCTGATTTATGTTCATGGCCATTTTTTTCGAAGGAGAAGGATCATCTTTTGACCAAGAATAATTACTATAAAGGTTTTGTTGCAAAGAATGCCAAAGCAATCATCCTATACACACTTGAAGCCATTGTGATTGAGCACATGGAAGCTTTGGTGCCTGAAATATGGTACAAGTGCTTGTATCCCTATCTAGAACCTCATACTGTGACGTGTCATTCCTGGACTCTATATTGCTTTTGTTAAACCCAATCATCTCATATTCTCTTCACCTCATTACTTTTGAGAACTCGTGCAATGGCACTTCTGGTTGACTATGTTCCATTTTCTGAGAGGCACCAGTTACAATCTCTTCTTGCATCAACTGATACCATTCTTTGTGGTTTGGGAAAATTTGCACACTCAACATTTGAAGGCCCATCGGTACAACTTTCGTTAGCACTCCTTGCCAGTGTTTGTCTGCACTCTTCTGCTGAAGATATTTATCTGATTCCACAAGTTGTTTGGAGAAACATTGAAACTTTGGGAATGTCAAATACGGGTATGGTTCTATTCATTTGATATCAACAACACTTAATTTGAAGGATTTCTTGATAAAAAAATAAAATAAATTATGAAGGGTAGAGATTCTTAATGGCATGTTGTTCATTATGCTTTTTCCTTTCAATTTTGTTTGTGTAGAAGGTAAGCCTGGTGATCTTGAGAAAAAAGCTTGCCAAGTTTTGTGTAAACTGAATACGAAGGGGATGAGGCTAAAGAGGTAAGTACTAATAAGAGTTTTAAGTGTTTATATTTTTTTCATGGTAGATGGTATCAATATGCAAGATGGTCAGGCAATAGAGTTTCAATGCTTTATTGCTAGTTTCCTTTTCATTAGAAAGGGAAAGCCTCCTCTTATTATGTACTAACCGTGAAATTATTGAAAACCACATTTTGGCATGTAAGAACCTGAAAGAAGTTCTCTCATCAAGTTCTTCAGAACAACCAAATCCAGATTTTGCAAATACTCGTGAATCGATTCTTCAGGTTAGAAATATTTCCGCTGTCATGTAGAGCAATTTAGTTATCACTGTTGATTGTTATTGCAGTAATTCTGTTTTGATTACATTCTCTTTTACTCAGCGACAGTGATGATAGGTTTTTGATGCCAATGCAACTTGATTTCCTTTTTTCTTTCTTACTGGCTAATATATACATTGTAAATTATGATTTGAATGGCATGTTACATTAGGAAACCTCACATGTCAGCCCTTGCTGAAAATAAATGTCTTGATATGCATGCATAAGTTAGTCTTGAGCATTTACACAATAAGCACGCAGTTGGTCTATTAACTAAAAAAGTTCTCGACATAGAGTTAAAACTTAATAACGCTTACTAAATTAGCTGTTCAAAAATTGTTTCAAGTTGATAATGAACTTCATGTAAACTGTCTATTATTGTTGACATTTCTTTAAGTTCTAATGCAGTTAAGTTTATCATTTTTTTGGTTGTGAGATTAAAGAAATTTTGTTTCATGCAATTGTAACATAGATTGATTTTTATATGTAAAAAGATCATTAGAGATAGCTTGTCTTGCAATATTTTTATGACAAAGTATGTAATTTGCCCCTCAACACTATCATCACATTGATATCATTCATATTGACTTACGCATTATAGTTATCTCTTCTCAAATTATTTGGTTTGGAAAAATAACTCTGCAATATTTCCACTTGAAACTTCATTTCTATTTCTTTATCTTGGTGGATTTCAGGTTTTCTCGTTCACATGACTATATCAGTTACCTTTCTATTTCCTTTAAGGTAATTTACTCATTTGTTTTTCTTTTTCTATTGTTTGGTGGCAGGTCCTTGCCAATTTAACATCTGTTCGGTCATACTTTGATTTATTTTCGAAGAAAATTGACCAAAAGGTTATGGTAAGCCTGCGCATCCCTGGTGGAAAATCTTTGTTTCTCTCAAGTCTCGACTTCTAGATCAAGTGATTTAATTTAATGTGTTTAGGAGCTAGAGGAGGCTGAAATGGAATTAGACCTTCTTGAGAAAGAGCAGGCGGTTCAGGAATCATCTAATGATCGCAAAGAATGGTGTCAGCTTCCCTCTCTGGACAGTAATAATTTGTCACTAAAACTGTCAGATTCGATTCTGTTACTATTTATTTATTTGTCATGTACTATTGTGCCACTTTATGCCATGCAGCTTATGCGAAGGATGATGACCGCCTTCAGCAAATCAAGGATAGCATTCAACATCTGTATGCACCATCTTTACTTCCTTTGTTCACTTAAATAAGTTGAATTCATTACAAGAAAGAGAAAGGAAAAATAAATACCAGTATACAGCTTTGGTGATTACTCCTTTATCTAGCCCACAAGTCATTATTCCATTTAAAAAAATTTAGGATCTTTGTTTATTTAGCTTATGAATCTTGTATCCATTTCCTGTATTATATAAAATCTTTGTAAACTACGGTAATGGTACTCAAGTGGCATTGGTCTTTTACACAAACAATTTACTAATGTTCTGTGAAAATGGGATGACAAATCACAAGACTTGTTCACAAAAGCTTACCAACTTACCAGAAAAATTGAAATTGTGAATAACCTAGCATTGAGCTTCAAACAGGCAGTGGTTAGGATCCAATCTATATTTCTGAAATTCTTAACCTCCCTGAATTGGATAACAGACTATTGATGCGAGATGATGTGTTTAAGGCTCTAATTAATTTGCTCTCATAAATATACCCTGAAGGTAGAAGGTGATCCTTTTCATTCCTAACCATTTGACCATCAGGATGTGGAACTAACGCATTTAATTCACGAAAGTGCCTTCTTTTGACTTCTTTACATCAGAGATGACACTATCATTGAGTTTCTAGAACCTGCGATTTGTTAGGGCTTGTTTTGGTGGTTTTATGTTCGCTGCTTCAAATGCATTGACTTTTATTTGTAGCAGATGTTTCTTATTTTTGTTTTCTTGAAGGATGTGCTTTGTTCAAGGATTACACGCTTATGTTTTCTAAGGTTTTAATTTTTATTTTTGTTCCAATTTTCTTATAATATAATTGAATGATACTCCTGTCCTATCAGAGAGCAGTCCAAGATCAGAGAAGAGATAATAGGTCGCTGGCAAAAGAAGCTACTTGTACGACGTGCCTGTCAAAAATATTTGGAAGAAGCAGCTTTGTGAGAAGCAGAACTTCTTCAAGCACTTGATAGGCTTTACTTCCTGATCTGTAGCTCATCGTGTGTCCTTAAATTGTGATGGTTTCATGGTTATAAAAGATTGGATTTTCTTAGAAATAACCAATGCCCTCCTGTGTGTTAGAGAGAGGACGACTAAAGTAGAAAGGGAGATTGAGAGACAGCGGTCGTTGGAACTTGAGCGTGCAAAAACGAATGAGCTGTGTCACCATCTAGATATGAAGAAAGAGAAGCAATCACAGGCAAGGCCAGAGGATCACAAATTAACCCCGAACTTTGTTTATCTTTGTTTGATACTCTTTATTTGTCTGTTCTTGTAATAGAACCTGTTACATAAATGAAGAATATGGCTAAAACGTTTCGTGAAGATATGATGATCAGGGACCATGGTGTGTCTTTGGTTATATTGTTTCATGTGGTTTAATGTATGCCGTTCCTTATGTTCTCCCAGTGCATATAGGATCACTGTGGTCCTTGGTCCTTATAATTTATAAGTCATAAAGAAACTCCTTTTCTGATCTGTGTTTACTTTTTTCAAAACATGTATGCAGATTAGGGACATTCCTGCTTTTACAGCCCATACGCTAAATTTACCAAATTTATGGAAAGACTTGTGTAGTCAAAAGCTCTGCAATTTCTTATTAAACCAGGACAATTGCAGCAGCTAGAGCTGAAGAATGTTACTTTCCCCTTTTAGTACCAGTAGCTAGGGTAAGGTTTTGGGGACAAGAAGTTACAGGTTTAGGGACTATTTAAGGCTATTCTAATAGAGCAAATGGTAAACACAGGGTGATGTTCATGTCCTATTTTTGGTTGGTTGAATGGAAAAAAGTTAGGCTTGCCTACAGGGTTTCTAAGAATGAGAAAAAAGCAAAAGAAAGCTAGGGAGATATGGTTATGGGGATTTTAAATGCTAAAAGTGCAGAATAAAAAGAAGACAAGAAGAAAGCTAGAAATTCCATTAGACTATCTTAAGGGAGCTTCAAAAGATTTACAAATTCCCTAAACAGTCTCGCTATTTTAATTAGAAGAATCATGTGTCTATTTGTAGCCTTAAAAGACTATGCCAACTATAAGCTAGTTTTAGAAAGGAGACTAGACTTTTAAAAATTTGACTGACTTATGAAACCTATCTAAATATATCTTCATAATATAGTGACAAAAATCTTGTTTGGCAAAAGAATATAAATGAGATACTTTTAAAGATATACATATATATGCGAAGAAAAAAAACGTAAAAACACAGTTAGAAATGTTAGATTTGAAGTATATGATGATCTTTACAGTAAGTTTTGTAAAAAGGACGAAAGTATAGACTTGCTAAGTTGAGGGGGAGGAAAACTAGAGACTTCTAATCATATTAAGTGTAACAAGAATGAGGATTCATGACTACTATTGCAGGAAGAGTAAATCAAAGAGAGGTGTAGTAGTTATTAAATTAAAATCATATAGGTAACTTGGTATTAGAATAAAGTGGTAATAGTAAGGAGAGAGTTGGAGCAAAATTTTTCACAGAATTAGGGTGTTAGAAATGGAGACTTCACTGAGGAAGATGAAAATGGGAAGATCTCTAGGGTAATATGGCATTCCTATTGAGATTCAGAAGTGCATAGGAGATGTGTGTCTTCGTTAAATTTTTTGATAAAATTATAGTAATAAAATGCTAGATGAGTGGAGGAAAAGTTTTTTATTACCTATGCAGAAGTAATGGATATCAAATAATCAATTTGGATTTATGCTTGAAAAATTTACATTGGAAGTGATTTGTTTGTTGTTGAGATTAATGAAAAAGTACAGAAAAATAAGAAAGATCTCCTTTTCTTTTTTGTAGACTTGGAGAAAACTTATAATAGGGTTTGTAGAGATTTATTATGGTGAGCTCTGGAAAAGAAAGGCGTCACAAATAGATAAGGGTTTATTTAATTTAAGGGAAAGTTTCACCTTACCCCCTTGTGGTTTGCCCCATGTGCATGTAACCCCCATATCTCCATGTACTTTGTGGACTAAAGTGCACAACCCCCTATGTTTTATTCCATATGTGATTTACCCCTTTGACATTTGAAAATGAGTATATAACCCCCGTATGTATTGGCATGTGTTTCACTCTTGCTATTAACTTGGACATAATGCTTGATGGTGCACTTTAGTCTACAAACTACGAGGGTTTATGTGCTTGTTTCCAAATGATAGGGGGGTAAACCGCTCATGGGCCTAAAATTTTCTTTTTATTTAACTGAGCATATAACCCTTGACAGAGTAAAATGGCAACCAAAAAAAAGAAGAAAAACCAATCCCACTTGATTGGGGATACAAGACTTGGTTTAGTTTGGTTTGGGTATGAACTTCCACGGGTTTGTGACAAGATATAGGATGTAGTGGAGAGGAGGTATAGTAATTGGTTTCTTGGAGAGATGAGAGGAGTTCATAAAGGGGGTATAGGTTTGGTTCGCTGAGGGGAAGGGCTAGTATACACTGATCTGGGTGTTGAAAGAGTTTGGCCAATTTAGTTATGAAAGAAAGCTCTGTTGCAGAGGTGTATCTGCATGAGGTGAAGGTGGAGAGCTGGCTAAAAACTCTTATTTGCATACTTGAGAAATTTTCAGGGGACACCAATGTTCAAGTTGACATATAGTCATGCTCAGAAATTGTGTCACTCCTTGGCCACTTTATGGTGGGTCAAATTGGAGAGTGGAATGGACTAGACCTGGCGCCAAATTTTCACTTCGTTCTCTAGTTGAAATTTTATTGGGTTCTGTTTTTAAAATACAATGACTGTCAATACATAAATCTTATTTAGCGTATGTTGTCAATTCTTTGTATTATTGTGAGATGTTACAGTTCGTTTGACAACCATCCTATCCAGAATCTGTTATCCTTACAGTTGTGCATTTTGCATGACTGCAAATATTGCCCCCTTCTATTTTCATATTTTGTTGGATACTTTGAAAGTAGCATCTAATATATCTATGTAGTACCTTACGTGCTATTCTTTTTGTTTTGCAAGTATAAAATCATTTTCCAAGACTATGCGAATGTTGCACTATTTCATTTCATATTTTTTTAAAGATAGTATGAAATAGCATCTAATATATCTATATAGTTACATGTACTTTTTGTTTTGCAACTATTAGATTCTTAAATAATAAATCTTAAACGCTTCTTTGCATGGTAGAGAGAACTCCAACGTGAATTACAGCAAGTGGAATCTGGAGTCCGACCTTCGCGACGAGAGTTTTCTACCTCCACTCATAATAGGTATGTTTACTTCTCTCTCTCTCTCTCTCTCTCTGAATAACACACTCACACTTGAAGAGATCACGTTGGGCACAAGTCATGTACAAGCATTGTTTTATTATTCATTTTTGAGTAAGTTTAAAATTGTATTAAAAGGATACCAAGGGGGTGTCACCCCTATACAAGCATCTTATATGATAGTCTGACCCACAAACCAACTTAAAAAGAAAAAGAAAAAAAAATTTCTCAAAAAACGTTTTGAAATGGATTTGCCCTCGTTAATCAACTCAATAACAAACCCAAAAGTTTCCCTATAATTATGAATCTATAGGAGATAGTTATGAATCTAATGCAGGATTTTATTCTCAGCACCAAAGCAATGAATGTGCAGCTTAAGAGCTGGATTAAAAAAATAAATAAAGAGAAGAAAAGAAAATAAGGGAAGGGAAATATAAAAAATCTCATAATTTGTTTTTGCCTAAGGAAAATGCATTGCATCACACCACAAATGTAGAAGACTCTAGCTTGGAAGCCAAAGAACTTGATGGCCAAGTAAATCTCAAGACTTGAACTTTTGTATGGACCTTTTGGACACACTAAATAGTCACCACTTGGCAGTCCACAAGATCTTCTATTTATACCACTCTTGTCTCATTGCACCCATCAAATTATGACTTTTTTTATTTTTATTTATTTTTCAATCACAAAAAATACCTTTAAGCAAAATTATTTTATGGATAGAATTTATTCAAAACCAAACCAAACCAAACCAAACCAAGCCTTAAGTCTCATCAAATGGGGTCGGCTACATGAATCCTTCTTCTCCACGCGGCCCTATCGAAGGCCATTTCGTTAGTCAAATTAAGTAGATCCATATTTCTATTTGCAACGCTAACTAACGTTAATCTAGGCCTACCCCGTCCCCTAACACTTCTATCTGCCGTTACAGCATCGCATCTCTTCACTACTGCCTCTGTTGGTCTACGTTGAATATGACCAAACCATCTCAATCGATTCTCTCTTAACTTATCTTCTATTGGTACTACTCCTATCCATTCCCAAATACACTCATTCCTAATTCTGTCTTGTTTAGTATTGCCACACATTCACTTTAGCATTCTCATCTGAGCCACATTCATTTTATCTACATGTTATTTTTTGATTGTCTAACACTTTGTCCCATACAATATCGCTGGTCTAATAGTCGTTCTATAGAACTTACCTTTAAGTCTAGTAGGTATTTGTTTATCGCACAGTACCATAGACGCACTTCTCCACTTACATCATCCCGTCTTAATCCTATAGGTCACATCCGCATCAATCTCCCCTGTTGTTGTAATAATCGACCCTAAATAACGAAAATGTTCACTCTTAGGCAGTTCTTGGTTCTCAATCTTCACTTCTCCTTTGCTTTCATTGTTACTGTTACTAAATTTACACTCCATGTACTCTGTCTTAGTTTTGCTCATCTCGAATCCTTTAGATTCAAGAGTTTTTCTTCAAATCTCCAACTTTTTATTAACTCCTTCTCTAGTCTCATTCACTAACACTATATCGTCTGCAAAAAGCATACACTATGGCATGTCGTCCTGGATATTTCTCGTCAACTCATCCATAACTAAAGCAAAAAGGTAAGGACTTAAGGTAGATCCTTAGTATAGCCCTAAAGTGATAGGAAATTCATTTGTCTCTCCAGTGGGCGATCTAATAGTGGTTTCCACCCCTTTATACATGTCCCTAATCACATTAACGTAACCTTTTGTCACCCCTTTCTTTCTTAACACCCACCATATTATATCCCGAGGTACTCTATCATATGCTTTCTCAAGGTCGATAAACATCATATGAATATCTCTTTTCTGTTCTCTATACTTTTCTATTAGAGCATCTCCAATGCATTGCTATAACAACTGCTAAAGTCATAATATGGCAGCTTGAGCAAAAATTGCTTCTCCAATGGCATGTTATAGCAGCTGCCAAATTTGGCAGCTGCCAAATCCGTTGCCAAATTTGACACCAACTTTGGCAGCTGCTAAATGTGCCAACTCACCAAAAATCAACCGTTTTCTTCCTTCCCTCCCTCATCCTTCCAAACAAAACAGAGCTAATTTTTTGTAAAACCAAATTCACCAAATTTTTTTAAATAGAAATTGTTTAAAACAAATTTTTTTAAAACATAAATTATTTCAACAACCAAACCCTTCAAACATAAATTATTTCAACAACCAAAACCTTCACAAAAAAAAAATAAATAAATAAAAATTAGAAATTAAAAATCACAGACAACAACAACAACAACAATAACAATAATCAAAAAAATTCAATGCAAACAAGAAATTTCAAACGGATTTTGAACAATAAATACCAGGAATTTCGTGGTTAATGGATTTGAGACGAGGGTTTTGATCTCTGCGATCTGTGAAGAGGGCTCGAATAGGGCTCCTTGATGCGATCTGCGAAATGGTGGAGAATAATCTACGATCTTGGTTCTCATGTTTGTTTTCATCTTCTTTGTGTCATGTGAAGTGGGATTTGCGAGAGAGAGAGAGAGAGAGAGAGAGAGAGAGAGAGAGAGAGAACGATCTGGGAAGAAATGTGAGAAGAAATGAGTTCTCTCTGGAAAGAAATGTGAGAAGAAGTGAGGGCATCAAAAAGAATGAGAGAGAAAGAGAGTGTGGTCTGATCAAATGTAAAAGAAAAATGCTTGGGAGCACTAATTAGTGCTCCCACTAATTAGGTGGCAGTGGGTCCCGCCAGAAATGATGTGATGTTTTGGTCTTGGAGTTGTATTTTTTTTATTTTTTTTCTATTTTTTTAATGCATTAGTGCTATTAGTGGTGATGTTTTTAGTGGAATGAATCATTGTTGAATGTAAAATGAGAGAAAGAGAGTGTGGTCTGATGGCACCCGTTGATGTAATCCAACGGCTAGAAAAATGAGTGAAGAATATATATATTTTTTTAACAGTTACAATATATATATATATATATATATATTAAACTTAAATTATATATATTTTAGATATATTAAACTTATATGAGCTGAAAAATGAGTGATGGATATATATATATAGATAGGTGTTGTTTGGCAGTGTGATGAATAATATATATATTTTTAACTTTTTAATTTTTAAAATTTTTATATAATTGTCAAAAAAAATTATCTGAAATAAAAAGGTTATATATATCATTTTTATTTTCTCCTCTTTTTAATTTCATTTTAAATATAATTACCAAAATTTATATGTATATATATATCTGAATTTTAATTTTTTTATATTTTTTATATTTGTCTAGTTGGTGGGTAATTGGTGATTGTTTATTTTTTATGTGAAGTTAAAAAAATTTATTAAATATGAGGTGATATGTTTTTTGGTAGGGTGAATTAATCGAACAAATTTTTTTTTTCTAATTTCTCATTTTTTTTTTATTTTTTATATTTGTCTAGTTGGAAATAATATAAATATATAATTTTTTTATCAAACAGGTAAAAAAATGTCACAAAAGACAAAAAATAAACAAAAATAAAATCACAAAAAACATATATCCAAACAACACCTACAAAGTTGGAGGGAAAGTTGGTTGAGATTTGCCAAAAATAACAAACAACCATTGGAGCATCATTGCTATAATTTGACAAAATAACACTATTCATTGTCAAATTATAGCAATAGCAACTCCAATATAGCAACAACCATTGGAGATGCTCTTACTCTCTTAAAAAAATAGATCGCTTCCATTGTTAACCTGCCGGGCATAAACTCAAATTGATTCTCTGACACCTCTGTTATATCTCGCAATCGACGTTTTATCACCCTCTCCCACACTTTCATTGTATGACACATTAGCTTGATTCCTCTATAGTTGATGCAATTCTATACATCTCCTTTATTCTTATAGATTGGCACTAAAATACTCTTCCTCCACTCATTTGGTATGTTCCTAGTCAACAAAATTTTACCAAACAACCTAGTCAACCAAGTAGCTCCTTTTTTACCCAAACACTTCCAACCTTTAATAGGGATATCATCTGGTCCTAAAACCTTATTTAATTTTCATCTTCTTAAGTGCAATCTCCACTTCAAAGTTCCTACTCCTGTGATAGAACCTATAGTCTTGGTTTATCGTATTACTGACTATTTCTTCCCCTATTATCGTACCTCCATATTCCTCATTTAATAGTTTCTCAAAATAGTTCTTCCATCTTTCCTTAATGTCTTCATCCCTCACCAATACCTTAGACTCTTGATGCACTTAACTTGATTAAAATCCCTTGTTTTCCTCTCCTGTATCTTAGCAAGTTTGTATACCCTCTTCTCTCCCTCCTTATTATCTAGTCTAGTGTATAGGTCATCATAAGCTTTCAACTTAGCCTCTTTCACTACTTTCTTGACCTCCTTATTAGCCAATCTATAGCTCTGAAGGTTTTCCTCAGTTCTATCTTTTTGTCACTTTTTAAAGCACTCTTTTTTTTCCTTAACTACCGCTTTAACCTCTTCCTTCCACCACCAAGTTTCCCTAGAGTTGGGTCATGTTCCTTTCGACTCTCCAAGCACTTCCCTTGAGATTCTCTTTACACAATTGGCTATCGAGTTCCACATAGTGTTAGCATCATCTTCCAAGTCCTAAGTACCTTCCTTATCCATTCTATTCTTAAATATTTCTAATTTATCCCCTTTTAGGTCCCACCATCTTGTCCTATGATGCCCACCATCCTTCCTAGCTTGGTATTGCCCTCTAAAACATAAATCTAGTATCAAAATCCTATGTTGAGAGGTCAGACTCTCTCCAAGAATCATCTTACAATCATTGCATTTTAGGCAGTCCACTTTTCCCACTAAGAAGTAATCTATTTGGCTCTTAACTAACCCACTCTTAAAGGTTATTAAATGCTGCTCCCTCTTCTTATACATAGTATTGGCCACCACCAGGTCAGAAGCCAACGCAAAATCTAAGATACTCTCTCTAATCTCATTTCTGTCACCAAAATCGTATCCACCATGCACCCTTTCATAGCCTAGTTTATCTATGCCTACATAGCCATTAAAATCTCCACCTATAATCAGGTTCTCTCCTACGGGTATCTCCTGTAAGATCTCATCCATTTGCTCCCAAAAATCTCTCTTAGTCTGATCATCTAATCCTACTTGAGGGGCATATGCACTAATAACGTTCACTATATTCCCTCCAATAACTAGTTTAACTAACATAATCCTATCCCCTTTCCTAAAGACTGCCACTACATTCTCCACAAGACTCTTGGCAATTAAGATTCCTACCCCATTCATGCGTCTATTCTTACCACTATAATACAGTTTAAAACCAATATCCTCAATTTCCCTAGCTTTCTCACCTGTCCACTTAGTTTCTTGTACGCAAGTTATACTAACTCTCCTCCTAATCATAACATCTACCAACTCCATTGTCTTACCAGTTAAGGTTCCTATATTCCAAGTGGCTACCCTAAATCTATAGTCTTTGACTAGCTTCTTTACCCGCGCTCGTCGAGAAAAATGCGGAAATCTTTGCCCATTTTTCACCACACCTAAGCGTCGACGCGGCACCCCTTGCTCACTTTTCGAAACACCTGAAAGCAGGCGCAACACGCCACTTGAGGGGAACGACCTAGTATTTAAACATTTCAAAGTGGGATTCATCGTCATAAGGGATCTGAGCAGCTTTTTTTACGTGTTAGCGGTCGGCTACCTAACACACAACCCTCCTCTTTAATTCGGGCTTGGGACCAGCAGAGTTGTTTACAACCCCGGCAGAGTTAAAGAATTTATTCAATTCAAAAAAAAAAAAAAAATCTATACACCCACCCTCTCATGCCATCACCCACCATCGCCCCTTCCCTCCCCCCACCCTACCACCACCACTTTTGCTCCACCCACGACCGCCACCACCTCCCTCTTCTCCCATTCTCTTTGCCCCATTGCAACTCTCACCACCACCATAAGAACATAAAGAAAACAAAATTATAATTATCAATAAGAATTAAAAGAAACTAAAAAATTCATTGTTAAAACATATATAGGATAATTGTAAATAGATTGCGGACAAGATTTTGTTGTTTGGGTGTGATTTTGTCTGATTTTGATGTAGTTCCGTGCTATTTGAACAAGATACAATCGAAGCTTTGTTAGGCTTTTGTTTGTCAAACAAACCAAGATTGTTCAGCCCTCACGGCCCAACATGAATTTACCAAAAGTATCCCTAAAATGCTACTTTTTATATTAATCGTCAATTAGGCTCAAGCATAATTAGTCTTTTAGGTTAGTGTTAAACTAGGATCCTGCATTAGAGCTTAAATCAGGATTTGTTTCATATTTCAGCTGGTAACTGCTAACCTTCTCAATATATTATTTACATAAGATATGGTTCCTTCACACCTCAAATGAAACATAAATTCTTTTCTCTCAAACACACTGCATGAGGCAAAACCTAGCTGGCTTCGATGTCTTATGTTTCTTTGTATATTTCATCTCTTCTCCAACAATGCTTAGCCACTCTATTTGTAGAAACACTGCAGTGACCAAAAACAGAAGACTGTTTCACATACCTCCTTGTCACTCTAATAAATAAGAAGGCGATCTTCTTCGCCTTCATCTTACATCGCTTTGTCATCCGCATACATATACATACGCCTTCTTTGTCCTTGTCTCTTATTATACTACTACATTCTGTAGACACCCCATCTTTGACCGTCCTCAAGACTTGGACATCACCGCTTGAACACCCGGTGATTATCCATGTTTGTGTTCGTTTCGAGTTCCCGGAGGTCCCGGCGCTGCACCTCGTGATCTCTTAACTGGTTTGTTCTGCGCTTGGTTTTCCACCAAGACTTGTGTCTGTTTGCATTTGAGGGTAGGGGAAGGCTTGTTAGCCATCCCCAGGACCTACCGGCTGCCCCACTTGATCACCGGCCCTTTATCGGTGTCATCGGCACTATTTTCTTAGAATACTGATGCCGATCGGCACTTCACTTGCCGGCACATTTTGTGCCGGTGATTGTTTTTGCCACGGTGACCCTCTGAACCCCTATGAGGATGGTGCCACCGTGCCATTTGGATTACACCATCACTCCTCCCGTCGCATGTAGCATTGCACCCTTGCCCTTTGAACCCTTTTTAAGCTTCTAGAAGCTTGATTTTTGGCCAAGCTTCTTGGGAAGCTTGGCATTGTATTGGCTTCCTTTAGAAGCCAAGACCCTCCTCACCTCTTTGAACCTTTTGGCCTTACTTAGCCATTAAGTCTTGGCTTGTATATTGCCTATTTAAACACCATTCATCCCCTTTGCTCAAGGGTTAGCAACTTTAGGTCAAGAACCAGAGATTATACATATACTCTCTGATATACATCCATATATATCTATATTTCCCTCTCTCCTCTTGTGTGTGTGTTTTAGGCCCCAAATAGTGAGTTTTGTCTTACTTTTGCACCATTACACACACTATTACACCTAGCTCCGAGATTGGAAGACTTGGAGGTTTGTTTTGAGTGATTTTGGACTGGTTTTGATCACTTGGAGAGGGCTGGACCACCTGTTCTTCATTGGTTCTTCAAGGGTAAGCTTGTTGCTTTAGATTCCCCATTCTTGCAATCTATTTCTACCCTCTTTACTTTGTGTTTTTGGATTTGTGTTTAACATAAAAAAGTCTTGTTTTTACTTGTTCTTGAACTTTCATTAAGGTCATTTTATGGTTTGAGTTAAGACTTATCACTTTAAGCCTTGTTTGGCCCTCTTTGGTGCCTTTTTCTTAGGCCTCCCTATTTTGGTGTTCTTGGATCTTCTCACCACTGAAAACCAGTGAGTTTTCAGTGGTGAGGATGATATTTTCGTGCCTCATCTAAGGGAGGGACACCCTCTCCCTTTGGTCCTTTGGTTGGCCTTTGTTTTGGCTCATAGTATAGCATGTGTGCATGTTTGCATTTTGCTTCATTTCAAGGCTTTTGGGGCTGTTTTAGGTCATGTTTGATCTCTGTTTTTGGTTGGAATTGTAGCCTCTAACATGCTTCCTATACCTCCTTTGAAATGCTCTCTTGTATGCCATGTTTTGAGGTTTTGACTCTTGCATGTTTAGGCTTAGTTTCATGAAGATACTAGTATTATTTTGCCATGTTAGAGGCTGTGAGCCACCGATTTTGCCATGTTTGGTGTGTTTGAGGTGGTTGTCTTGCATATTGGCTTGTAGGCCTTGTTTGTATGAAGTCCTAGCATGCTTATCTTGTTTTGATCTAATGATTTGGCATCATTATAGGTGGTATTTCAGTCCCCATTTCATGTTCAAATACTTCCATTTATCATCTCCTTCATGCTTTAGAATGTTGGTCTTTTATGCCTTAAAAGAGCATTGTGCATGCTTCCATGACTAGGGTATTTTTGGGGGTGCCATGAGGATTTGGGTGTCATTCCACATGCTTAAAATCTGTTTTTTTGTTTGTTGAATGCATGCCATGAGTGGTTGTATGAATGATGTCAAGTTACTCTCTTTGGTGTCCTAGACTTGGGCCCATTGAATAAGCATGCTTGTGTGGCATTTTGATCATGTTGAGAGGCTTGTTTTGCCACTGTTTTTGGGAGCTTGAGGGCTGCCCTCTATGGCTTAAGTCCATTGTTGCATGCTTATGTCATGATTGTTGCTTGCTTGGTTAATGTAGCCTCAAATGTGTGCTTGTTAGTCCCATGTTTAATTGGCTCATCTTGCATGCCATTTGCATCCTACATACTTTAGCTCTTTGCATGCTTAAAATAATAGGTTGCATTGCATTTGAGCCTCGCTTGCATACTTGCATCTCATAGCTTGGTTTGGGGTTGTCAAGCCAAGCCTAGGATTGAGGGGAGTTCACATTTCAAGTGGTGTAACTCATCTCAATCCTTGGTCACTAAGGCCCTTGATTTCCACATGATAGGGACTTAGTATTCATTTGTTGTGTTGCATGCATATTTACATTAAAATGAGCAATCTTGGTTCCTTAGGCTATCATGCATCAAATGCACAATTGATAGCCCTAGAACCAAGAGCCATCCCCCCTTGAGTCCCTTGACATGATAGGAGGGGTTGGACATGCTCACATTTGCCCAAAAACCATGCCTATGCATTGCTGTCTGTTGCTGCTGCTGTCTACTGTCTGCTGCAGGGATTTTCTGCCGACCGGCATAAAATAGTGCCGACCGGCACTATTTTTGTGCCGATAATTTAAAAGCTCAGCCGGTGGCCACTGTAAGAAGCCGATGACTACACTGTCTAGCCGGTGGGGCATTTCAGACCACTTGGGACGTATTCCAGAATTTTGGGAATTTTTGGAGAGGCAGGACAGTAAAAACAGAAGCTGCAATGCTATGGCACAGGTTTTCCGGGCGAGTCGCGACGAGCATGCATCATTCAGCAAGATTCCGAAGGGTAATGAGGCTCCATTTAATTTATTTATTTAATTTAATTTTGGTAATTAGAATTTGTAATAATTTATTTATTCATTTATTCTTGATGCGTATTATTTATTTATTCGGTCCCTCCGAGTGAGGGCAAAATGTAATAAGTGTGGGTGAGTGTGACGCATGTCTTCCAACCCCGCTTCTTTCTAACCCTTTTATTTACCCGCTTCAGGTGGTAGATTAGGGCATTTTAAATTAGCATACCTTATGCAATGCATGCGTGCATCCATGCATTTGTTTACATGCACCGGCTCGGTACATCATACAAACCGCTGCATTGCAATTTTCAAATTCCAAAATTGAATACGTGCTATGTGATAGCATTTCATATACCATGCTTAGGATAGCCGAGCACCCTAATCGCATTTTTGCTCGTGTTGCATTAGCCACTTAACATGGACTAGGTCATGCATTGTTTTGCTAACTAGTTTATTGTTTTGGCGCGAGTACTAGGTGAGCTTTTATGCTTTAGCATCTTGCATGCGTGTGGGTGTTGCCATGACAGCAGGATGACCATGCGGCTAAATGCTTACATGATAAACTGTATGAATGGCTGTGGGTGGACGTTGGATTGCTTAAGGTGGTAGCACTCATTGAAATCCGCATTTTAGTCTACTTGCGAGTAGCAACATCTAAACACGTTTTCGAGACAAAACGGATATGCAATGTTTGTTCCCAAATTAGGCGATCTAGTCTATACTTGTTTCTTTGTCGCATAACATAGTAATTCTAGGCTAATAACCGAATAAGAACGCATAAAGTTTTCAAAAATGGATATCACGGTTAGTAGAGGCGGTCTTGGACCGGCGAAAGGGGTGCTCATAGCTGACCTTCCTCGATCGTACCCAAGCTCCCGAGCCAAGTCACTTTGGTGATGACGGACACGTGGCCTTTGGCACCGAGTCAGGGTTTCCTAAATTCCCCCTTTTAAAAATATTTAGGTGGCGACTCTGTAATCTGACAAAGCAGTCCATGTTTGGCACTTCTTTTCAAAAATCAGTTTTCTCAAAACAATTTGCGAGGTGGACTCTTTGGTTGATTTAGAACCACGACACAAACTTTAAAAGAGTCCGAGTCAGAGCCGAGGTCCTCATGTGACGTTACGCTTCTGGCGACTCTGGGGAGTTTTAGAGAGCTTGACTCGAACTCGTGATATCTGTTTTGACTACACTTATGTGTTTCTTTGCATTGCATGTGCATTGGTGCGCCTAGGACACCGTGTTGGCCATCTGCTATTCTGGCGGTTTCTTTGGAGGCTTGTCTTGTCAAGGCATGTCCATAAGGTCGACGGTTCGCGGCTCTGCCAAGATAGAACACAAACCCGGTTTACCGGCACCCTTTTGACCATTCGACCTAGTGCATATTCGAAATCCATAGTGACCATTCCAAACTAGGACAAAGTTGCTTACCCGATGTTAGGTTGTTTGAAACCGGCGTGCGTAGTGAAACCCTAGCTCCTGACAAAATAGGACTGGGAAACCCTACCACAACATACGTGTCTTATGGCTCTTTTTACTTGCTATATGCTTTTAGAGTGTATCACTACATCGAATGCATACACCAATTTGCGAACTGGATATCCGACTGCAGCACCAAGACGATTTTTTGAAAATCAGTTATATCTGCGGGTATCAGATTCAGATTTGGGGCAGTGATTTCGGGGAACAATGATCAGTAATAGAATACAGTCGTTCAGCTCTGCTCGTATCTGTTTTGGTGAAGTTGAGCTGAGATGCTGTCTGTTTTCCCTTTTGATAGGTAGTCTTGGAACCATAGCTTCAGAAGGCTCCACTATCCTCTGGGTACATTGGATTTGCGTTGGTAGACTTTGTCAGGTCGAGATTGATTTGCCAAAGCGAGTAAAAAGGCGATCAAGCACGGGTCAAGTTGGCGATTACCAAATCAGTAACCCTTATCCCCCTCACCAGTGAATTGTCAGGCCGAGGTCTCAGTTTACACCACAGGGATAGATATACCAGTCAGTCAGATGGACCAACAGAATACGTCAGGGGTAGAGGCAATGATGCGTCAGATGCATGAAACTATGAAACTCATGCAGCAAGACGCTGTCCGCCAAGCGGAATTCTCCAAGCAGCAGGCTGCAATTATGGCTCAGCAGGCCGAGCTCATCACCAGGCTGCAACAGCAAAGCGGCGCGTCTGCTTCACAACAAGTTCCTCCCCAACAGAGCTCCAAAGACTGGGGACGCGTAAATGTCCAAAATGTCCAAGAGGATACAGATCTTCCAAGGGCGGCTCCGCCCGATTCTACCGCAACTATCCAAGCGCCCACGCCTATCAATGTACTAGGACTCTCCTTCGAGTTGACCGGACCACAATACCGGTGAGTAAGTTGGAAAAAATGTTTAAGAAATCCCAAGGAGTCAAGTCCATCCCGGATATCGAAGATGGATATACCGACGCAGCTGTGGCGTTGCCAGATCGTTTCAAGATGCCTCACATTGACCGATTTGATGGGTCCGGGGACCCCATGGTCCACCTAAGTTTGTTTTCAGATGTTCTACGCCCGATGGGCTTGACAAGATTACAGAAGCTCTCCCTCTTTAGCAGGACCCTGTCGGGTATTGCGGCCAACTGGTACGCCAAACTAGAAGACTCAGTAAAACGAAGCTGGGAGGAGATGTCTGAGGCCTTCGTCGCACAATATTCATACAATACCCAGATCGAGATCACAACCCGTGATCTTGAGACAACCAGGCAAGAGCCGAAAGAGAGCTTCTCTGACTTTGTAACCCGTTGGAGGGCCAAGGCCTCAATGATGGCCGCTAGGCCGACGGATAAAGACCAGATTCGGATGATTGTGCGCAATCTTCAGCCGAAGTTAATGCAAAAGATGATAGTAGTCCCCTTCCCCACCTTTTCAGACTTACATGAGATGGGAGTACAGATCGAAGATGCTATGAAACAAGGCCTTATTGATCAGGAGAAGGAGCAGCCCAGGAGGGCATTTTCTCGCAGTTCGAATGCGACCACCAGTGGTGATGCAGCTGCAAGATCTTCTGAAGTGGGCATGGTCACCAACACCGCATCAAAAACAGCTACCCCATTTACCAGTGTGTCCGGAAGTAGCTCACAGAAAACCAAATATCCACCTCGAGTCAAGAGGGTTTTCACCCCACTTCATATGCCTTTGTCAAAGGCTCTAGAGGTCCTAATCCGGAAAGGACATCCGAAACCATTGGAACAACGGCCTTTACGATCCTCTCCTCCAAAGCATGACAGACTAAGCATCTTGCGTACCATCAACAAACCGGTCATGAGACCGATAAATGCTTTCGTCTGCGCCATGATGTACAAGATTTGTTTGACAACAACGTCATCACCGCACCAGCTCAGTAAGGTCCATCACCACTGGATCAGTGAACTTTGGGGATAGTACGAATATGTGATCAGGGGATGAACCACCTGCGGGCGGCACTCAGTTTACTCCAGATGCGGCGTATGGCATGCCTCGCTTTTGAGCATTTTGAATGCTAGTTTTATACTTTCTGACTTGGGTATTGGGTCAGTCTTGTCGTTTTGTGTTGGGTCAGTCTTTTTATACTGAGTCAGTCGGGTCTGTCTTGTTGTATCGAGTCAGTCCTGTTTCGTCAGAGTCGGGTGATTTCGGGGGTGTTACCTCGGACATCACTTGCTTGTTTCGCGTCTGTCTTTTCATTTTGTTTTGAGTCTGTTTCTGCCAGGGAGCCAGTTGTGCCAACAGATCTGAATGAAACAGCAGTGATTTTCACGCTCTCGCATTTGTTTCTGCCGTGTGCCAGTTGTGCCAGAAGTTCTAAATGAGATGGCAGTATTTGACTAGAAGCTCTGTCTTTTCTGTGCCTTGAAGTCATTGTAATGACCTAAGTTTTTCAAAACTTTTTTCTAACACTGCGGTGAAAACAAAGAGGGAGGAATTCCTCGGAATTTGCAAAACTTTGATCGAATTGAGAGAAAGAGAGGCGTGCTAAGCCCTTAATGAATGAAATCATGCTTGTTAGTGTAAGTACTGAGAAGGACCCTAGCTTTGATCCAGATTGGTCCTACACTGTCTTCAGCGCGAGCGACTCGTCGCTTTCTTAAAAACTTTCAAAAATTGTTTTGCACGGTCCTGCGAAGACATGTGTAGAATCGCTCTTGAGATTGTGCAGCTTAGGATCGCTCTCGGCCTCGAGACTCAACCCCTTTGCTTTCAAACCTTGAACTTGGATTCAAAACGTTCAACGGTTAACTACAATGTGAGGCCTGTGTGGCCAGATTCAAAGCAGCCCTCGAACAAGAGGCAAGAAAGTCAAATCAAGAAGATCAGATGTCGTCAAGAGAGGCTTGGGAAGCTAGATCAGAAGCCCCCCCTTTGAACTAGGGGCAAAAAATATCCGATGTGCTCGAAGAGCCGAAGATGGATCCTTCTGCAAATCGATACAACAGCCACTCTTTTGGATACAGATGGCTTCAATCTCGAAAACCATTTGGCATGGACTTGTTACACTTTTTACCCTTTGAGAGGCTCGCTGGGCCGAAAACCCGGAAGGGCGACCCAGGCAAAAGTTAGAGCAAGAGAAAAATAAAAATAAAATAAAAAAATGCAAAAAATGAAAAAATGAAAAGGAATGAAAAGAATAGAAAAAAAAAAAGAAAAAAAAGAAGAAAAAGAAGCTCGCAAGGTCGAAAACCCAAGACGGGCGCCTTTGGCAAAAGTTAGAGCCTAAAAGAAAAAGAAAAAAAAAAAAAAGAAAAAAATGAAAAAGAATTGAAAAGGAAAGAAAAGAAGCTCGCAAGGTCGAAAACCTGCATCGGGCGCCTTGGCAAAAGTTAGAGCATAAAAAGGAGAGGTTAAATACCCGAGTGTACCTTAACCCCGAACTACGTAAGGCTTGATTCCCATGTTTGGGATACGTAGGCAACTTCACTTTGAAGTCCAGCCGTAAACACTTCCAAATCGATTGTGTCCATGTAATGGTTTTGATCATCCTTGCCTTCTCTCAGATCGAGAGTTTGGTTGTCATCGTCACTCTGAAGATTGATTGCAGTATGCCACGGCGCTATCCAAACAAGGGGCAACGTTCCGTTGCCATTCAATGCGCTGCGGCATTATCCAAACAAGGGGCAACTTTCCGTTGCCATTCAAAATGCCGCGATGTCATTTCAAACAAGGGGCAACTTTCCGTTGCCATGCAGTGTCCTTCAGACAAGGGGCAATTTTCCATTGCTAATGGTCCGAGGTTGCGCATCTCAAGAGTAGGTTCCGTGCTCGTTGAGCGGTAGCCGTTTGCAAAAACAGTTTTTGAGAATTTTTACTGAGGTTGACAATTCTCTCGAAAATTATTCCATATTTTCCAAAACTGGACCATTTTCTTGGACCCGAAAAAGGAAAATTTTCAGTGCTCACGGCCTAACTTGCATGATTTTCAAAATCAAAAAGTTGAATAAGCATGTTAATCTAACTTTCATGTTGATCAAAATTGTTTTAAAACCAAAAAAAAATGGTCAAAATGATGAACTAGGGGCACAGTTGAGTCAGGCTTCCTGTCTTTCCCCGTCAAAGATACTTGCGAAAGGGCACAATCGAAGTCAACAACAAAGGGTCGAAGCTCTCTCATCCTCCAAGCAATGAGGTATTGAGTCAAGTGCGAAGCACGAATTGGAAATGGAGCAGGATATTCCACTTCCTCATCAGACAGATCTAACCACGCCCAAACTCCCGGAGGCATCATCAACCGATGTTAGCTGTGGATTTGCTACACACCCAGCTGTGGCACAACCCCTCTGTGGGAAAGTTCACTGTTGTAAGCAGAAGAAAAGAATCTAGCAGAATGCTAGGGGCAAAAGCCCGCAACTCCTTGTCTATCCGCCAACCACCCAGGGGAGGGATGAAAAATGAGAGATTGAAGAATAGAGAGACGTGCGATGAGAGAAAAAGTGAGAAAAGGGCTTTTTCAGAAAAATAGAGCTTGAGGGCCGAGTGATGTGAGGATCACAAATGAGAAAGGGTGGGAAATACTACCCGGTGAAACAGGCTCCCTGTGCACGTTTGAGTGTCGTGTCCTTTTGTTTGTCTCGATTCTTGTTTTGAGTCGTCTCGAGTGTCACTCGATGTGTCTAGGTTATGTGCCTTTTATTTCCATGTTGAGTCGTGGTGTGCTGTGTCCAGTCATAGACTCAATACCCAGTTGAGAACTCAATTTCAATTTCAAAATCAAATCATCTTGTGCTCAGAGTGCCGTGCCATTCTCCACATTTGTGCAAAACAGATTCGTTCTTTCATAAAACTGCAGGGTTCACCCCCGATAAGTGTGAACAGTAGAACCAGGACCTATCTGAAGCTATATAGGTTCCAGACTGCAAAGCAAAAGAAAAGAGGGAAAATTGAAGCATCTGAGTGTGTTTCACCTTCAGTAAATTCCGAGACTACATCCCGTGTGTACCTCTTCAGGCCTTGCCAGTGCTCCGAAGTATGAGTGTACCTCTACTTCAAGCTCAAGATCAAGTCTACTTCAAGCCAGAATAGTGTATCAATCACACGTCTTTCACTCAGTGTATCTAACACACTTTATTTGCTTTAGTGTATCAATCACACCCCATTCACTTCGTGTATCTATCACACACAGTCATTTGCTCCACTTAGTGTATCTAACACATTTCATTTGCCTTAGTGTATCAATCACACTTCATTCTCATTTAGTGTATCAATCACACTTCTTTCATTTTGTGTATCTATCACGCACATTCTCATTTTGTGTATCTATCACACACATTCTCATTTTGTGTATCTATCACGCACATATTCACTCATTTTGTGTATCTATCACGCACATACTCATTTAGTGTATCAATCACATTTCATTCTCATTTTCTGTATCTATCACACACATCCTCATTTCGTGTATCAATCACACACATTATCATTTTATGTATCTATCACACCCATTCTCACTTTAGTGTATCTATCACACACTTCATTGCATCCAGTGTATCAATCACACACTTCATTTCATTCAGTGTATCAATCACACACTTCATTTCATTCAGTGTATCAATCACACACTTCATTGCATCCAGTGTATCAATCACACACTTCATTTCATTCAGTGTATCAATCACACACTTCATTTCATTCAGTGTATCAATCACACACTTCATTGCATTCAGTGTATCAATCACACACTTCGTTCACCCTTAGTATATCAATCATACTCCTGTTCACTAAGTGCATCTATCACACTTCGTGTTCACCCTTAGTATATCAATCATACTCCTGTTCACTAAGTGCATCTATCACACTTCGTGTTCACCCTTAGTATATCAATCATACTCCTGTTCACTAAGTGCATCTATCACACTTCGTGTTCACCCTTAGTATATCAATCATACTCCTGTTCATTAAGTGCATCTATCACACTTCGTGTTCACATTTAGTATATCCATCATACTTGTTCACTAAGTGCATCTATCACACTTCGTGTTCACCTCTAGTATATCAATCATACTTGTTCACTAAGTGCATCTATCACACTTTGTGTTCACTTTTAGTATATCAATCATACTCCTGTTCACTCAGTGCATCTATCACACTTTGTGTTCACTTTTAGTGTATCAATCACACTGCTCACTCAAGTGCATCTATCACACTCGTGTTCGCTTTTAGTGTATCAATCACACACACCGTGCTCACCACACTCGCTTTGTGTATCAATCACACACGCCTCTTTGTGTATCAATCACACACGCCGCTTTGTGCTTTGTGTATCAATCACACACTTTTGCTTTATGTATCGATCACACGCCGCTTTGTGTATCAATCACACACTTTCGCTTTGTGTATCTACCACACACATTCACTTTTTGTATCTATCACATACTCCCTTTGTGTATCTACCACACACATTCACTTTTTGTATCTATCACATGCCCCCTTTGTGTATCCATCACACACATTCGCTTAGTGTATCTACCACATATTTGCTTAGTGTATCCATCACACTCGTTTTGCTTTGTGTATCTGTCACACTTTGCTTCACTTAGTGTATCAACCACACTTTAGTCATATAGTGTATCCATCACACTCTCTTCACTTTGGTGTATCCATCACACGTGTTTGTCCACTTAGTGTATCTATCACACTTCGTTCACTTTTGTGTATCTAACGCACATGTTCGTGAGAATCGCATAATTCTCTTACATCCTTTCTACATTGTAGTGTAGACTGTTGCATGTTAGCTTATAACTGTCGCATGTGTGCTTCATTACAGCTTTCTTTGCATGATCATAAGTTATGCCCGGCTTCTTGCATTTTCAGTTGCATTTTGCCCCTGCCTTCGGGCGCATACCTTACTTGTTTTGCATGATTGTCCAAGTCTTCGGCCTTGTCAAAGATGGGTCGTCTCTGGGCTTTGACATTCACTCACGTCATTGTTATGACTTCGAGTTCTCACAAAGAGGGCAATCAGAGACACCCCATTTTTGACCGTCCTCAAGACTTGGACATCACCGCTTGAACACCGGTGATTATCCATGTTTGTGTTCGTTTGAGTTCCCGGAGGTCCCGGCCAAGGCTGCACTCGTGATCTCTTAATCGGTTTGTTCTGCGCTTGGTTTTCCACCAAGACTTGTGTCTGCTTGCATTTGAGGGTAGGGAAGGCTTGTTAGCCATCCCAGACCTACCGCTGCCCCACTTGATCACCGCCCTTTATCGGTGTCATCGGCACTATTTTCTTAGAATACAAGCCGATCGGCACTTCATGCCGGCACATTTTTGTGCCGGTGATTGTTTTTGCCAGCCGGTGACCCTCCTGAACCCCTATGAGGATGGTGCATGCCAGCTGTGCCAGCTGGATTACACCATCACTCCTCCCCGTGCGTAGCATTGCACCCTTTGCCCTTTGAACCCTTTTTAAGCTTCTAGAAGCTTGACCCCTTTTGGCCAAGCTTCTTGGGGAAGCTTGGCCAGCTGTATTGGCTTCCTTTAGAAGCCAAGACCCTCCTCACCTCTTTGAACCTTTTGGCCTTACTTAGCCATTAAGTCTTGGCTTGTATATTGCCTATTTAAACACCATTCATCCCCTTTGCTCAAGGGTTAGCAACTTTAGGTCAAGAACCAGAGATTATACATATACTCTCGATATACATCCATATATATCTATATTTCCTCTCTCTCTCTTGTGTGTGTGTTTTAGGCCCCAAATAGTGAGTTTTGTCTTACTTTTGCACCATTACACACACTATTACACCTAGCTCCGAGATTGGAAGACTTGGAGGTTTGTTTTGAGTGATTTTGGACTGGTTTTGATCACTTGGAGAGGGCTGGACCAATGTTCTTCATTGGTTCTTCAAGGGTAAGCTTGTTGCTTTAGATTCCCCATTCTTGCAATCTATTTCTACCCTCTTTACTTTGTGTTTTTGGATTTGTGTTTAACATAAAAAGTCTTGTTTTTACTTGTTCTTGAACTTTCATTAAGGTCATTTTATGGTTTGAGTTAAGACTTATCACTTTAAGCCTTGTTTGGCCCTCTTTGGTGCCTTTTTCTTAGGCCTCCCTATTTTGGTGTTCTTGATTTTCACCACTGAAAACCAGTGAGTTTTCAGTGGTGAGGATGATATTTTCGTGCCTCATCTAAGGGAGGGACACCCTCTCCCTTTGGTCCTTTGGTTGGCCTTTGTTTTGGCTCATAGTATAGCATGTGTGCATGTTTGCATTTTGCTTCATTTCAAGGCTTTTGGGGCTGTTTTTAGGTCATGTTTGATCTCTGTTTTGGTTGGAATTGTAGCCTCTAACATGCTTCCTATACCTCCTTTGAAATGCTCTCTTGTATGCCATGTTTTGAGGTTTTGACTCTTGCATGTTTAGGCTTAGTTTCATGAAGATACTAGTATTATTTTGCCATGTTAGAGGGCTGTGAGCCACTGATTTTGCCATGTTTGGTGTGTTTGAGGTGGTTGTCTTGCATATTGGCTTGTAGGCCTTGTTTGTATGAAGTCCTAGCATGCTTATCTTGTTTTGATCTAATGATTTGGCATCATTATAGGTGGTATTTCAGTCCCCATTTCATGTTCAAATACTTCCATTTATCATCTCCTTCATGCTTTAGAATGTTGGTCTTTTATGCCTTAAAAAGAGCATTGTGCATGCTTCCATGACTAGGGTATTTTTGGGGGTGCCATGAGGGGATTTGGGTGTCATTCCACATGCTTAAAATCTGTTTTTTTTGTTTGTTGAATGCATGCCATGAGTGGTTGTATGAATGATGTCAAGTTACTCTCTTTGGTGTCCTAGACTTGGGCCCATTGAATAAGCATGCTTGTGTGGCATTTTGATCATGTTGAGAGGCTTGTTTTGCCACTGTTTTTGGGAGCTTGAGGGCTGCCCTCTATGGCTTAAGTCCATTGTTGCATGCTTATGTCATGATTGTTGCTTGCTTGGTTAATGTAGCCTCAAATGTGTGCTTGTTAGTCCCATGTTTAATTGGCTCATCTTGCATGCCATTTGCATCCTACATACTTTAGCTCTTTGCATGCTTAAAATAATAGGTTGCATTGCATTTGAGCCTTGCTTGCATACTTGCATCTCATAGCTTGGTTTGGGGTTGTCAAGCCAAGCCTAGGATTGAGGGGAGTTCACATTTCAAGTGGTGTAACTCATCTCAATCCTTGGTCACTAAGGCCCTTGATTTCCACATGATAGGGACTTAGTATTCATTTGTTGTGTTGCATGCATATTTACATTAAAATGAGCAATCTTGGTTCCTTAGGCTATCATGCATCAAATGCACAATAGCCATCCCCCCTTGAGTCCCTTGACATGATAGGAGGGGTTGGACATGCTCACATTTGCCCAAAAACCATGCCTATGCATTGCTGTCTGTTGCTGCTGCTGTCTACTGCCTGCTGCAGGGATTTTCTGCCGACCGGCATAAAATAGTGCCGACCGGCACTATTTTTGTGCCGATAATTTAAAAGCTCGGTGGCCTTGTAAGCCGATGACTACACTTCTAGCCTGGTGGGGCATTTCGCACCACTTGGGACGATTCCGAATTTTGGGAATTTTTGGAGAGGCAGACAAGAAAAATGGTCGCAATGCTATGGCACAGTTTTTCCAAGTAGTCGCGACGAGCATGCATCATTCAAGATTCCGAGGTATTTGAGGCTCCATTTAATTTATTTATTTAATTTAATTTTGGTAATTAGAATTTGTAATAATTTATTTATTCATTTATTCTTCTTGCGTATTATTTATTTATTCGTCCCTCCGAGTGAGGGCAAAATGTAATAAGTGTGGGTGAGTGTGACGCATGTCTTCCAACCCCGCTTCTTTCTAACCCTTTTATTTACCCGCTTCAAAGGGTAGATTAGGGCATTTTAAATTAGCATACCTTATGCAATGCATGCGTGCATCCATGCATTTGTTTACATGCACCGGCTCGGTACATCATACAAACCGCATTGCAATTTTCAAATTCCAAAATTGAATACGTGCTATGTGATAGCATTTCATATACCATGCTTAGGATAGCCGAGCCCGCTTAATCGCATTTTTGCTCGTGTTGCATTAGCCACTTAACATGGACTAGGTCATGCATTGTTTTGCTAACTAGTTTATTGTTTTGGCGCGAGTACTAGGTGAGCTTTTATGCTTTAGCATACCGCATGCTGTGGGTGTTGCCATGACAAGAGGATTACCATGCGCTAAATGCTTACATGATAAACTGTATGAATGCCTCGGGTGGAGGTTGGATTGCTTAAGTTGGAAGTACTCATTGAAATCCGCATTTTAGTCTACTTGCGAGTAGCAACATCTAAACACGTTTTTCGAGACAAAACGGATATGCGATGTTTGTTCCCAAATTAGGCGATCTAGTCTATACTTGTTTGTCATGCATAACATAGTAATTCTAGGCTAATAACCGAATAAGAACGCATAAAGTTTTCAAAAACGGATATCACGGTTAGTAGAGGCCGGTCTTCGGACCGGGCGAAAGGGGTGCTCATAGCTGACCTTCCCCGATCGTACCCAAGCTCCCGAGCCAGGTCACTTTGGTGATGACGGACACGTGGCCTTTGGCACCGAGTCAGGGTTTCCTAAATTCCCCCTTTTAAAAATATTTAGGTGGCGACTCAGAATCCGCAAAGCAGTCCATGTTTGGCACTTCTTTTCAAAAATCAGTTTTTCTCAAAACAATTTGCCAGAGGTGGACTCTTTGGTTCAGATTTAGAACCACGACACAAACTTTAAAGGGTCCGAGCTGTAGCCGAGGTCCCTCGCGGACGTGCTACACATTCATATTGGACAATTATTTTTAAATTTGAGACTTTTCCATTAATAATGAATTGAGTTTAACATGAGAAGACTTTCAGTACCTCAAATGAAATATTAAAAGAGAGTTTGAAACTTTCAAGATATAAATGGCAGAATGCATGCCTAGCCTGGGCAAGAAGTGGATGAGGATTTCATGTTTTAAGATAAATAGAACTCTTGTCCTGGAGCATGTAGTGGTTTTCATGAACCCAAATAATAGAGTTGTTGATTTTAGATATCACTCGTCCACATTTTCTCAAAATTTTAATGTCGCAATCCTCAGTGTAATAGCATATTTATATATTCATCTGGTGGGCCATCTTCATTGCTTGGGCGGTTAATTTTTTGAAGATACAATAGTGGTTAATTTTGCTCAATGTTTAGTGGTGTCCTCATACCGGAAGTGATAATACTAGGTGTAGGCAAATGTGAAAGCCATATTTTTTTGGCATATTTTTTTAACAAATGTACCCTATTGTTGACCTAACAGAGCTGAAAATGAAACAAAAGGAAAATCTCATAGATGAATTATCTCAAAAAGATGCGAGGGATTATCGGTCTCTGCAATATATAGGAACCTCTCTGGTAGGAGTTGGGTGAAGCTATCAATTACAAGCAGAACAGGTGCTGCAAAAGATTGAAATCCAATTTAACAAATGAATTTGCCTCTTAAATGGCTTCTTTAAGGGCATAATACAGCACTGACCAAATCAAATTCCCAATGCACAAACTGTAGCTGCTGAAAATAGCTTGAATTAGATTTAGTCACATTGTAGAAAAGAATTTGATGAATCAAGCCGGCACGATACTTCTGTCTCACCAAACTTCAAGAAGCCTCATCTTGGAGATTAGATCAAGATTCACATTTAATAAGTTCAAATTATTATCATCATTATTTTTTTATTTTAAATATCAAACACCAACTATCCATGTTACGCATATCAAAACCCATGAAGTTGCTGCTATATCAAGCTTGAAGAAACTAGTTGCCTCTCTCCAATAGCATAACATTACTACTTTTCTAGGGAACAGCTGTAGCAGGAAATTTTAGGACCCCAAGTTCTCCTTTATGCATAAATTGGTTCAACTTCGATTTTGAAGAGCACTATAATTTTTACAATCTACCTTGTGTATCTGAAAGATCTCTCAGATTTGCACCTGTTTGACTCCAGTAAAATTTTCTAGCAACCTAGCACCACTGCATTTGATGATGAACATGGAAAGAAAAAGTGGCAAATTTGGAATTTAATATGGAATGCACCTAGGGCTTCATTTGATTATTTAGTGTTAGTTTTGGGTCTTATTTTTAAATATTTTTTAGATTAGAATATTGTTGGACAAATGTAATAATGATTTTTTTATTTAGTTTTAGTAATTAAGGATATTTTCATAATTTTGTTAATTGTTGGACGTCGGCTTTAGGGGTTGCCAATAGGTCTTCATATGGTTGCTGCTAAATATAGCTCATTTCCGTTCCCCCCTCTAAACAGCCAATTGGTGGAATTTTTTCTTTCAACATTACCCTCGTGCAAAATTACATTTAAGGACACAAAATTTACTTAAATATAAAACCAACGTTCTTTGCTCGCCCACCCTATATACACCATTCATCTTAAACCCCAATTCCTTCCATAACTCTTTTCGCCTTTTGAACTGCAGAAATAGCCCCTCCCATTGTGACCTTAAAGAGAAAATTTTGTGTACATAATTTAGTGGATTAACCCTTTTTGATGATTTTAAATGCAGTTGGCCATCGTGAAAGAGAAAATGTATGATCAGGTAATGAAGGCAGCTTAAGAGGAATTAGTGGCAACTTGCAGACAGAGACTGGAACCAGCAATTCATCAGTGACAACCATGCCGTCGGTGGTTCTCTCTGGATCTCGCTCATTTTCAGGCCAAGTTCCG
This sequence comes from Camellia lanceoleosa, assembly GCA_025200525.1. Taxonomy (NCBI): domain Eukaryota; kingdom Viridiplantae; phylum Streptophyta; class Magnoliopsida; order Ericales; family Theaceae; genus Camellia; species Camellia lanceoleosa. The sequence goes on from CM045760.1 coordinate 23,729,662, forward strand.
ACCATTCTACAATCATGTGACCGTCTGTCTAGATGAATGTGGCAGTAGTTATGAAGAAAATTTTGATGGAAGCAAGGACTCGGGCGACACGGGTAGCGTTGGCAATCCAGACCTGGTCTCGGCATTTAATGTCACTAAATATTGATCTGCTTGGGAAATAGAAAAATATTTAGGAATTTGAAGTTGTGTTTTGGTCAAATCACAATGTAATTGTATAATTTATTTGGATACGATCTTACATAATTGTTGGATGTTAATATGATCTTTTTCATCCAACCCTTGGCACCTGATTGACAACACCACCTGGCTTAGTAACCCACAATATGGTTGCAACAGACATCACCAATTGGAACTGCTCCATCATAAACTAAGACAATAGTCACCTAGTGTTTTATTTCTTAATGACAACTTTAGCTTTACTTTCATTGGCACCAACCAACTCAGGCCATTCTAGTTTGAGCCTTTCATTTCACATTCAAACACATATGTAATTAATTGTTGAACTATTTATATATACTATAAGCATAGGTATATTTGTTGTCAAATAATTGTCCAGTAAATTTAAGTTCATACATTAACATTGGGAACTACTTAGAAGTTTATTATTGTGTTAATTACACTAAGATTATTTTAATTATTAAAGAATATCAATTTATCTCTTTCATCTATAAACTTGTACATTTTTCCCTTCTCAACTATAAAAATCTTACAAATGACTGTAAGCATATGTCTCCATAAAGTGATCTACATGCCACATTATTTTTATTTATATTATTATATAAATATTATATACATATTTTAGGCAAAAATATTTTGGGTAACTAACGTGAGATATACCTACTACCTAATGAAGTGGTTTCATGAAAGTTACAACTTCCCTGATGGTCGGATTTATGAAGAGTTATAATCGATTATGGGTCCAAGCCTATCTATAAAAGTCTGTGATTACCATCAAAACACAGACGAAGTTTTGGAATAGAATAAGTTTGAAACTTAGTTCCATCACATATTCATATGGTTTTGTGAGCAGTATATCTATGAGAGTTTGATTACATATTTCAGACTTGATTAATTAGGAGCGTGATTCAAAAGTTTGAACAACATTACAGGAGGTATTCAACTTTCTTATTAAATTATTTAAGTTCTCACAATGACCCCTTTTGGAGGGGTGGAAGTGATGACTTTTTTATAGTTAAGGAGTCAAATATACAAATTTATAAATGAGGGGGTAAATTAATATTTGAGAAGGTCATGGTGTATTTAACCTTTTATTATTTTAAGTTTGAATGACAATTTTTAAATAGAATGATTAGGTCGGTTTGAAATAGATTGGAATAGAAAGGTGAACTTTGATGGTTGATTTCAATAAGAATCACATTCTCAAACCAAGTAGAAATTGTAATTTTTCATGAGAATCTCACATTCTTAAAAGAATATTAATTATTTAAAAACCATATGAGATTCCTCATTTCAATCAGGATTTGTCATCAAAAAAACATGATTTTAAAGACTCATGTACAATAATTTCTTTTCCAAAGCTTTTGGCTTCATGTACATTATTCACCAAAATAGGCTAAGAGTAAGTTGTAATTAGAAACGGGAAATTTAGCCAAAATTCTTCCATTGGACCATTGTTTGGTAAAAAGAAAAGTTTAATTTATTTTGTTTCATAAACTCCCTAAAGAAAAAATACATAATTGAGCAAGGACAAAGTAAAATACCTTTTTTTTTTTTTTTGAACAATATTGCCAGAGTAACATATTATTGTGAGACAGAGTAACATGTTACTATTATTGTTTACATCAATTTCGGCGGTGATATTTTTTTTTTTTTAGGAATTTCATAGTCAACATTGATCTTATTTGATAGATCTTAATAAGAGGATTATAAAAATATTAATTTGATTAAAAACTGACATCTACAGCAAAAGTTATATTATTTTAAAATTAAATATTTCGATAATAGTTGTATGTGTTGGACTTTTCAAGAAATTTTTTTTTTTTTTTTTTGTGTTTATCCTTAATACATTTTATGAAAGGATTTTGACTAAATTCTTCATTAAAAATAGGCTATCAGTAATGAAAATTCTCTTTTCGCTAAGGATTTTTGTTACCCAAGTATAATTTTAAAGACTCATGTACAATAGCTTCTTTTCCAAAGCTTTTGGATTTGTGTACCTCGTTCACCAAATACAGGCCACGAGTAAGTTGTAATTAATTTAAAACAAGCTACGAGTAAGTAATAATAAAAAGCTTGTTCACTAAAAATAGATTTTATGGTCGGTTTGTAGATTGGACGTTTTTACCTGCTCGAGGGGTGGCTGGGGGAGTTCTTCTTTGTTGGGATAGGAGGGTGTTAGTTAAGGAGGAGGAGGAGGTGGGGGTCTTTTCTATTTCTTGCCTTTTTCGTTGTATTGAGGATGATTTCCGCTGGGCTTTCACAGGTGTTTATGGGCCGGTTAATGGAGGCGACCGGCTTGGTTTTTGGGAGGAGCTTCACTTCATTGCCTTTCGGTGGGGAGTTCCATAATGTGTCGGTGGTGACTTTAATGCAGTACGGAGTTTGGAAGAGAAGAGGGGGGCAACCTTGGTCACGCCTTCTATGCGGATGTTCTCGTCATTCATTGATGAGGTGGAGTTAGTGGATCTTCCGATGCAGGGTGGTGCATTTACATGGTCTGCTGGTGGAGTGATGTCTCGCCTTGATAGATTCTTGGTCACAGGGGAGTGGGAGGAGCTTTTTCACATATGACCCAAACTCGATTGCATCGTCCGGTTTTAGATCATTGGCCAGTTTTATTGGATAGTGGGGGTATCCGGAGTGGGCCGACGCCGTTTCGGTTTGAGAACATGTGGTTGTTGTCTGAGGGTTTTCTAAAGCGGGTAAAAGACTGGTGGGATAGTTATGTGTTCTCAGGTTTGCCTAGTTGTTGTCTAGCAAATAAATTGAAACTTCTTAAGTCTGATTTGAAGAGGTGGAATAGGGAAGTGTTTGGACGCTTGGAGGTTCAGAAGGCCAATGTTCTCGCTGTGTTGTAGGAATTGGACGTCATCGAATCTGAGGGGAATTTGTCTGCGGCAGACCTTCGTCGTCATGATGATGTCCGCAAGGAGTTTGGCCAAATTGCCCGTATGGAGGAGATTAGTTATCGGCAAAAATCTAGATGTCTGTGGTTAAAGGATGGGGATCGTAATAAAAAAAAATTTCATCGCATGGCGAATGCCCATCGGAGGGTGAATCAGATAGGTCGCATCCGTGTAGATGGTGCGGAGTTGTCTTCTTCAGATGTGGTTACGGCCGGTATTGTAGGCTATTATGAGCACCTTTTTCGGGATGAGGGTGAGGTTTGGAGGCCAAGCCTGGATGGTGTCTCTTTTGATGCTATTTCAGACACAGTTAGCTGTAGTTTGGAGAGGCCGTTCCCCGAAGAGGAGGTGTGGGAGGCTTTGCGCAGTATGCCTGGGGATAAGGCGCCGGGTCCAGATGGTTTTACATTAGCATTTTTTCAGCATTGCTGGGAGGTGGTGAAGGCCGATGTGATGGCACTGTTTGAGCAGTTTCATCAGACTGGTGAGTTTGAGCGTAGTCTTAATGCCACATTTATTGCTTTGATTCCGAAGAAGGGTGGGGCGGAGGATATTCGGGACTTTCGTCCTATCAGTCTGTTGGGTAGTATGTATAAGCTTTTGGCGAAAGTGCTGGCTAATAGGTTACGAGGTGTGCTAGAAGTGGTCGTTTCTGAGTCTCAGAATGCTTTTGTGGGAGGGCGGCAAATTCTAGATGCGGTTTTAGTGGCAAATGAATGTGTGGATTCTCGTATCCGCCAAGGGCAAGCGGGGCTTATTTGCAAACTTGATATTGAGAAGGCATATGATAATGTTAATTGGAAGTTTTTACTATATATGTTGGAAAGACTCGGTTTTGGGATTCGGTGGAGACGTTGGATCCAATTCTGTATTTCTATGGTGCGGATGTCAGTTCTTGTGAATGGGTCTCCAGCAGGTTTCTTTCCTACTTATAGGGGGCTTCGGCAAGGAGATCCTTTATTTCCTTTATTGTTTATTTTGGTGATGGAGGCGCTGGGGCGGTTGTTATCTAGGGCGGTGCAGGAAGGTCGGCTACAGGGATTTGCGGTGGGAAAGGCTCCTACAACTTTGTCGATTTTCCATTTGTTCTATGCTGATGACGCCCTTATTTTTCTGCGATACGGACGTGGATCAAATTGGTTATTTGAGATGTGTGTTATTGTGTTTTGAGGCCGTTTCAGGTCTTCGGGTGAACTTAGCAAAGTCAGAACTGATTCCCGTGGGGGAGGTGGCGACTATGCCGGTGTTGGCAGCTATTCTCGGGTGTAAGGTGGCAAATTTGCCAGCTACGTATTTGGGTTTACCTTTGGGGGCGTCTTTTAAGGCTAAAGGGGTGTGGGATTCGGTGGTGGACCGAACACAGCGGCGGTTGGCCGGTTGGAAATGGCAGTATTTATCAAAAGGCGGGAGACTTACGCTGATTAAGAGCGTTCTCTCTTCCATCCCGACATATTTTATGTCAATCCATGTGATCCCGGTCTCAGTGGCCAAGCGGATAGAGCAGTTGCAGAGAGATTTCTTGTGGGGTTCTGGGGGGGAGGGTTCCCATTATCACTTGGTGGCCTGGGATCGGATTTGTCGTCCCAAGGTTCAGGGGGGTTTGGGGATTCGCAGCCTGGTCTTGTTCAATATTTCCCTATTGGGGAAATGGTTGTGGCGGTTTGTGGCAGAGCATGACAGGTTCTGGAGAAGGGTAGTGGTAGCAAAGTTTGGTGTGGGGCATGGTGGGTGGTGTTCGGGTCGGGTAGGGCATTCTCATGGTTTTGGCCTCTGAAAGGGGATTTGGTTGGGGTGTGAGGAGTTTTGGAAGCGGGTGAAGCTAAAGGTTGGAGTAGGGGACAGGGTTCAGTTTTGGCGTGATAAGTGGTGTGGTGACCTCACTTTAGAAGAGCGTTTCCCTTTGGTTTTTCGAATTGCTGTTGATGTTGAGGTTTTTGTGAGTGCTGTGTGGTCTGGCCAGGGGGTTTCGACTTTTTGAAATGTGGGCTTGCGTCGTGCTGTTCAGGATTGGGAGCAAGGTCAGTTGGTGGAGATGTTGGCTTTTCTATATGGTTTGAGAGTCGAACAGGCCGGACAGGACTCTTTGGTTTGGGAATGTGCTAGGGCTAAGGGGTCTTTTTCCGTTTCTTCTTATTATCGTGTGCTTGCTCAGGTGGAGGAGGTTGCTTTTCCTTGGCAAGGTGTCTGGGTTCCGGGTATGCCATCTAAGGTGGCCTTCTTTGTGTGGATGGCCAGTTTGGGCCGTATTTTGACTTTGGATAATTTAATTCGTCGTGGGCACATATTGGTTAATTGGTGTAGTTTGTGTTGTAATGCTACGGAGTCAGTGGATCATCTGCTCATTCATTGTCCGATATCTTCTCGCCTTTGGTTCTCCGTTGTTGCGACTTTTGGTTTGGCTTGGGTGCAGCCTGCGACGGTTCAGGCAGTCTTGCTTAGTTGGGCAGGGGGTCATGTTGGTCAGAGACGTCGGAAGGCGTGGATGCTTGCTTCTCATTGTATTCTTTGGTTGGTTTGGTTGGAGCGAAATAGTCGCGTCTTTCAGGGACTGTCTCATTCAGTTCTTTGGTTAGAACGGCGGCTTCTTATGATCTTGTATGGTTGGGTGACTAGATCGGTTGATCCGGATGTTTTGGCTTTTGTTGAATTTGTGGAAGATTTGATTTGTTAGTTCGTTTGCTTGTGTCGCCTTTTTGGCTTCGTTATTTTGTATTCTTTGCATCATCTTGATGCTTTCTAATAAAGTTTGGTTATTTATCAAAAAAAAAAAGATTTTATGTACAGCTTTTCAGTTCATGTACCTTCTTCTCCAAACCGGGTTAAATTGCAATTAACCTATTTCTAACTAGGCTTTAGTTATTGGTTACACTATATAGCATTTTTTCTTTTTTTGACAAGTGACTTGTTGGTACTGTAGCTAGATGAAATTATATACGATAAATTACACCAACTCCTTGAAATCTGGTAAAAATATAACAAGTTTTATAATTTTTTCATAATTACAACGATCACTTTTTTAGTATTAAAAGGATCAAAACTAATATAAATGATGTAAAGACAAAAAGATATGTAGAAATATTTTACTGTAACAAATATGATAATACTATTTTTTCATCAATATAACTAACGAATTACTAACAAAAAATAAAAACAAATTTAACTAAAAAAAGAAAAAAAATTCACAAAGGCAAAAAAAATTAAAAATATACTAATTCAAATACCTGAATTGTCAAATCCGAAATGAAAGGTTAATTACACCATGACCTCCTTAAATATTAACAAATATTAGTTTACCCCCTCAATAAAGTAAATTATAAAAAATAACATATCCACTTAACTCACTTGCCAAGTTAGCCATGACATTACTTTTATTATTATTTTATTTTTGGCACATATCTGTTTTTTAATGGTCAGTTTACCCAAATATTAAAGTAAATTATATAAAAATAACATACCCACCTGACATGCTTGCCAAAGTTGGCCATGACATTACATTTATTTATTTATTTTTTTTATAGCAAATACTGCTTTTTAGATGGACGAGTTGGGACCGCCAACTTTTAAATAGAGAAGATAAAAGTCAAATAGTAAAGAAATATCAAAGGGGGTCACGTTACATAGAAAAAATATATCTGATATATATGTGTGGGGAAAGTCTACAATGTATACCTTCTAAAATGACATATAATATGTACTTATTGTGTAGTCTATATCGTGCCACATCATAAAAAGTGATTTGTTAAACCGGTCCTATAACAAATTATATGAAAACAATATTACAATGAATCATAACAATATCATAATATTCACCAAAGTGTCATAACAAAGACGCTATCAATCATAACAATATGACAACGATTCATAACAAATGTAGTTATTTCTTACAAATTATCATAACATTTCAATCGTAACATTTTTTTATTATATTCACCATAACAAATCATAACTTCTGGTAGCACAAATCATAACTTTTATTAATGAATCATAACCATAACTTTTTTTCCTCACAATTATAATAACATTAACAAAATATCATAACTTTTACTAATGAATCATAATATTGCACATTGTTTGCAATTTTTCAGGTGTAGCCCATTGGACATACTACCATTGTAATAATTTTGTCCATATCATCCAAATCCCAAGGAAAAGTAAGAACAAATGACTGACCTGAGTGAGTTTCACAAAAGGTGCACACGTTGTTATTGATATTGCTACTTAATGCACCAATCCTTTATAAATAAAGTTTCACTCTCCCTTTCCATTTCAGCAATTTTGACTCTCCCTTTCAAATAGAGAAGATGAAACTCAAATAGTAAAGAAACAGTCAAGGGGAGCAATGTTACATAGAAAAAATATATCTAATATATATAAGTGTTGGGAAAGTCTACAATGTCCACCATCTAAAAGCACATATGATATATACTTACAGTGTGGTCTATATCATGCCACATCATAAAAAGTGACTTGTTAAACCGGTTCTCTAACAAGTTACATGAAAACAATACTACAATGAATCATAACAATGTCATAATATTCACCAAGGTGTCATAATAAAGCAACTATCAATCATAACAATATGACAACGATTCATAACAAATGTAGTTATTTCTTACAAATTATCATAACATTTGAATCGTATCATTTTTTAATTGTGATTCAACATAACAAATCATAACTTTTGGTAGCACAAATCATAACTTTCACTAATGAACCATAACCATAACTTTTTTTCTCACAATTATAATAACATTAACAAAATATCATAACTTTTACTAATGAATCATAATATTGCACATTGTTTGTAATTTTGCAGTTGTAGCCCATTGGACATACCACCATTGTAATAATTCTGTCCATACCTTCCGAATCCCACGAAAAGTAAGAATAAATGATTGACCTGAGTGAGTTTCGCAGAAGGTGCACACGTCGTTGTTGATATTGCAACTTAATACACAAATCCTTTATAAATAAAGTTTCACTCTCCCTTTTCATATCAGTAGTTTTTACTTTCTCTTTCAAATAGAGAAGATGAAAGTCAAATAGTAAAAAACAGCCAAGGTGGGCCACGTTAAATAGGAGAAATATATCTAATATATATGTGTGTGGGGAAGTCTACAATGTGCACATTCCAAAAGGACATATGATATATACTTATAGTGTGGTCTATATCGTGTCACATCATAAAAAATGACTTGTTAAACCGGTCCTCTAACACGTCACACGAAAACAATACTACAATGAATCATAACAATGTCATAATATTCACCAAGGTGTCATACCAAAGACATTATCAATCATAACAATATGACAAAGATTCATAACAAATGTAGTTATTTCTTACAAATTATCATAACATTTGAATCGTAACATTTTTTTATTATGATTCACCATAACAAATCATAAATTTTGGTAACAAAAATCATAACTTTTACTAATGAACCATAACCATAACTTTTTTCCTCACAATTATAATAACATTAACAAAATATCATAACTTTTACTAATCAATGATAATATTGCGCATTGTTTGTAATTTTGCAGCTGTAGCCATTGGACATACCACCATTATAATAATTCTGTCCATATCTTCCAAATCCCACAGAAAAGCAAGAAAAAAGACTGACCTGAGTGAGTTTCGCAGAAGGTGCACACGTCGTTGTTGATATTGCCACTTAATGCACCAATCCTATATAAATAAAGTTTCTCTCTCCCTTTCTATATCAGCAGTTGTCACTCTCCTTTTCCATATCAGCAGTTTTCATTATCCCTTTCAAATAGAGAAGATGAAAGTCAAATAGTAAAGAAACACCAAAAGGAGGACGCGTTACATAGAAAAAATATATCTAATATATATATGTGTAGGAAAAGTCTACAATGTGCACCTTTTAAAAGGGCATATGATATATATACTTATTGTGTAGTCTATATCGTGCCATATCAAAAAAAGTGACTTGTTAAACCGGTCCTCTAACAAGTAACACGAAAACAATACTACAATGAATCATAACAATATCATAATATTTACAATGTGTCATAACAAAGACACTATCAATCATAACAATATGACAACGATTCATAACAAATGTAGTTATTTCTTTCAAATTATAATAACATTTGAATCGTAACATTTTTTTTTATGATTCACCATAACAAATCATAACTTTTGGTAGCACAAATCATAACTTTTACTACTAAACCATAGCCATAACTTTTTTCATCACAATTATATTAACATTAACGCAATGTAATAACTTTTATTAACGAATCATAATATTCCACATTGTTTGTAATTTTGCAACTGTAGCCCATTGAACATACCATCATTGTAATAATTCTGTCCATATCTTCCAAATCCCACGGAAAAACAAGAATAAATGACTGACCTGAGTGAGTTTCGCAGAAGGTGCACACGTCGTTGTTGATATTGTTACTTAATGCACCAATCCTTTATAAATAAAATTTCACTCTCTCTTTCCATATCAGCAGTTTTCACTCTCCCTTTCAAATAGAGAAGATAAAAGTCAAATAGTAAAGAAACAGCCAAGCGAGGCCATGTTACATAGGAAAAATATATCTAATATATATGTGTGTGTGGAAAGTTTACAATGTGCACCTTTGAAAAAAACATATGATACATACTTATTGTGTGGTCCATATCGTGCCACATCATAAAAAATGAGTTGTTCAACTGGTCATCTAACAAGTTACATGAAAACAATACTACAATGAATCATAACAATGTCATAATATTCACCAAGGTGTCATAACAAAGACATTATCAATCATAATAATATGACAACGATTCATAACAAATATAGTTATTTCTTACAAATTATCTTAACATTTGAATCGTAACATTTTTTTACTATGATTCACCATAACAAATCATAACTTCTGGTAGCTGAAATAATAACTTTTACTAATGAGCCACAACCATAACTTATTTCCTCACAATTATAATAACATTGACAAAATATCATAACTTTTACTAATGAATCATAATATTGCATATTGTTTGTAATTTTGCAGCTGTAGCTCATTGGACATACCACCATTGTAATAATTCTGTCCATATCTTCCAAATCCCACAAAAAAGCAAAAATAAATGACTGACCAGAGTGAGTTTCACAGAAGGTGCACACGTCGTTGTTGATATTGCCGCTTAATGAACCAATCTTTATAAATAAAGTTTAACTCTCCCTTTCCATATCAGCAGTTTTCACTCTCCCTTTCAAATAGAGAAGATGAAAGTCAAATAGTAAAGAAACACCAAAGGGGGGCCACGTTACATAGAAAAAATATATCTAATATATATATGTGTGGGGAAAGTCTACAATGTGCTCCTTTTAAAAGGACATATGATATATATACTTATTGTGTGATCTATATCGTGCCCCATCAAAAAAAGTGACTTGTTAAATCGGTCATCTAACAAGTTACACGAAAATAATACTACAATGAATCATAACAATGTCATAATATTCACCAAGGTGTCATAACAATGACACTATCAATCATAACAATATGACAACGATTCATAACAAATATAGTTATTTCTTACAAATTATAATAACAATTGAATCGTAACATTTTTTTATTATGATTCACCATAACAAATCATAACTTTTGGTAGCACAAATCATAACTTTTACTACTGAACCATAGCCATAACTTTTTTCATCACAATTATATTAACATTAACACAATGTAATAACTTTTACTAACGAATCATAATATTCCATATTGTTTGTAATTTTGCAACTGTAGCCCATTGAACATACCATCATTGTAATTATTCTGTCCATATCTTCCAAATCCCACGAAAAAACAAGAATAAATGACTGACCTGAGTGAGTTTCGCAAAAGGTGCACACGTCGTTGTTGATATTGTTACTTAATGCACTAATCCTTTATAAATAAAGTTTCACTCTCCCTTCCCATATTAGCAGTTTTCACTCTCCCTTTCAAATAGAGAAGATGAAAGTCAAATAGTAAAGAAACAGCCAAGGGGGGCTATATTACATAGGAAAAATATATCTAATATATATTTGTGTGGTGAAAGTCTACAATGTGCTCCTTCGAAAAAAAACATATGATACATACTTATTGTGTGGTCCATATCGTGTCACATCATAAAAAGTGACTTGTTAAACCGGTCCTCTAACAAGTTACATGAAAACAATACTACAATGAATCATAACAATGTCATAATATTCACCAATGTGTCATAACAAAGAAATTATCAATCATAATAATATGACAACGATTCATAACAAATGTAGTTATTTCTTACAAATTATCCTATCATTTGAATCGTAACATTTTTTTATTATGATTCACCATAATAAATCATAACTTTTGGTAGCACAAATCGTAACTTTTACTAATGAACTACAACCATAACTTTTTTCCTCACAATTCTGATAACATTAACAAAATATTATAACTTTTACTAATGAATTATAATATTGCACATTGTTTGTAATTTTGCTGCTGTAGCCCATTGGACATACCACCATTGTAATAATTCGGTCCATATCTTTCAAATCCCACGAAAAAACAAGAATAAATGACTGACCAGAGTGAGTTTTGCAGAAGGCGCACACGTCGTTGTTGATATTGCCACTTAATGAGCCAATTTTTATAAATAATGTTTCACTCTCCTTTTCCATATCAGCAGTTTTCACTCTCTTTTTCAAATAGAGAAGATGAAAGTCAAATAGTAAAGAAACACCAAAAGGAGGCCACGTTACATAGAAAAAATATATCTAATATATATATGTGTGGGGAAAGTCTATAATGTGCACCTTTTAAAAGAGCATATGATATATATACTTACTGTGTAGTCTATATCGTGCCATATCAAAAAAAATGACTTGTTAAACCGATCCTCTAACAAGTAACACGAAAACAATACTACAATGAATCATAACAATGTCATAATATTTACCAATGTGTCATAACAAAGACACTATCAATCATAACAATATGACAACGATTCATAACAAATGTAGTTATTTCTTACAAATTATCAAAACATTTGAATCGTAACATTTTTTTTTATGATTCACCATAACAAATGATAACTTTTGGTAGCACAAATCATAACTTTTACTACTGAACCATAGCCATAACTTTTTTCATCACAATTATATTAACATTAACACAATGTAATAACTTTTACTAACGAATCATAATATTCCACATTGTTTGTAATTTTGCAATTGTAGCCCATTGAACATACCATCATTGTAATTATTCTGTCCATATCTTCCAAATCCTACGGAAAAACAAGAATAAATGACTGACCTGAGTGAGTTTCGCAAAAGGTGCACACGTCGTTGTTGATATTGTTACTTAATGCACAAATCCTTTATAAATAAAGTTTCACTCTCCATTTTCATATCAACAGTTTTCACTCTCTTTTTCAAATAAAGAAGATAAAAGTCAAATAGTAAAGAAACAGCCAAGCGAGGCCATGTTACATAGGAAAAATATATCTAATATATATGTGTGTGTGGAAATTTTACAATGTGCACCTTTGAAAAAAAACATATGATACATACTTATTGTGTAGTCCATATCGTGCCACATCATAAAAAATCAGTTGTTCAACCGGTTATCTAACAAGTTACATGAAAACAATACTACAATGAATCATAACAATGTCATAATATTCACCAAGGTATCATAACAAAGACATTATCAATCATAATAATATGACAACGATTCATAACAAATATAGTTATTTCTTACAAATTATCCTAACATTTGAATCGTAACATTTTTTTATTATGATTCACCATAACAAATCATAACTTCTGGCAGCTGAAATAATAACTTTTACTAATGAGCCACAACCATAACTTATTTCCTCACAATTATAAAAACATTGACAAAATATCATAACTTTTACTAATGAATCATAATATTGAATATTGTTTGTAATTTTGCAGCTATAGCCCATTGGACATACCACCATTGTAATAATTCTGTCCATATCTTCCAAATCCCACGAAAAAGCAAGAATAAATGACTGACCAGAGTGAGTTTCGCAAAAGGTGCACACGTCGTTGTTGGTATTGCTGCTTAATGAACCAATCTTTATAAATAAAGTTTAACTCTCCCTTTCCATATCAGCAGTTTTCACTCTCCCTTTCAAATAGAGAAGATGAAAGTCAAATAGTAAAGAAACACCAAAGGGGGGCCACGTTACATAGAAAAAATATATCTAATATATATATGTGTGTGGGGAAAATCTACAATGTGCTCCTTTTAAAAGGACATATGATATATATACTTATTATGTGATCTATATCGTGCCACATAAAAAAAAGTGACTTGTTAAACCGGTCATCTAACAAGTTACACGAAAATAATACTACAATGAATCATAACAATGTCATAATATTCACCAAGGTGTCATAACAAAGACACTATCAATCATAACAATATGACAACGATTCATAACAAATATAGTTATTTCTTACAAATTATAGTAACATTTGAATCGTAACATTTTTTTATTATGATTCACCATAACAAATCATAACTTTTGGTAGCACAAATCATAACTTTTACTACCGAACCATAGCCATAACTTTTTTCGTCACAATTATATTAACATTAACAAAATATAATAACTTTTACTATCGAATCATAATATTCCACATTGTTTGTAATTTTGCAGCTGTAGCCCATTGGACATACCATCACTGTAATAATTCTGTCCACATCTTCCAAATCCTACAGAAAAGCAAGAATAAATGACTGACCTGAGTGAGTTTCGCAGAAGGTGCACACGTCATTGTTGATATTGTTACTTAATGTACCAATCCTTTATAAATAAAGTTTCACCCTCCCTTCCCATATCAGCAGTTTTCACTCTCCCTTTCAAATAGAGAAGATGAAAGTCAAATAGTAAAGAAACAGCCAAGGGGGGCCATGTTACATAGGAAAAATATATCTAATATATATTTGTGTGGGGAAAGTCTACAATGTGCTCTTTCGAAAAAAACATATGATACATATTTATTGTGTGCTCTATATCGTGCCATATCATAAAAAGTGACTTGTTAAATCGGTCATCTAACAAGTTACATGAAAACAATACTACAATGACTCCTAACAATGTCATAATATTCACCAAGGTATCATAACAAAGACATTATCAATCATAATAATATGACAGCGATTCATAACAAATGTAGTTATTTCTTACAAATTATCCTAACATTTGAATCGAAATATTTTTTTATTATGATTCACCAAAACAAATCATAACTTTTGGTAGCACAAATCATAACTTTTACTAATGAACCACAACCATAACTTTTTTCCTCACAATTATAATAACATTAACAAAATATCATAACTTTTACTAATGAATCATAATATTGCACATTATTTGTAATTTTGCAGCTGTAGCCCATTGGACATACCACTATTGTAATAATTTTTTCCATATCTTCCAAATCCCACGAAGAAACAAGAATAAATGACTGACCAGAGTGAGTGTCGCAGAAGGTTCACTCGTCGTTGTTGATATTGCCACTTAATGAACCAATCTTTATAAATAAAGTTTCACTCTCCTTTTCCATATCAGCAGTTTTCACTCTCCCTTTCAAATAGACATGATGAAAGTCAAATAGTAAAGAAACACCAAAAGGCGGCCACGTTACATAGAAAAAATGTATCTAATATATATATGTGTGGGGAAAGTCTGCAATGTGCACCTTTTAAAAGGACATATGATATATATACTTATTGTGTAGTCTATATCGTGTCATATCAAAAAAAGTGACTTGTTAAACCGATCCTCTAACAAGTTACATGAAAATAATACTACAATGAATCATAATAATGTCATAATATTCACCAAGGTGTCATAACAAAGACATTATCAATCATGATAATATGACAATGATTCATAACAAATGTAGTTATTTCTTAGAAATTATCCTAACATTTGAATCGTAACATTTTTTTATTATGATTCACCATAACAAATTATAATTTTTGGTAGCAGAAACCATAACTTTTACTAATGAACCACAACCATAACTTTTTTCCTCACAAGTATAATAACATTGACAAAATATCATAACTTTTACTAATGAATCATAATATTGCACATTGTTTGTAATTTTGCAGCTGTAGTCCATTAGACATACCACCATTGTAATAATTCTATCCATATCTTCCAAATCCCACGGAAAAGCAAGAATAAATGACTAACCAAAGTGAGTTTCGTAGAAGGTGCACACGTCGTTCTTGATATTGCTACTTAATGTACCAATCTTTGAAAATAAAGTTTCACTCTCCCTTTCCATATCAGCAGTTTTCACTCTCACTTTCAAATAGAGAAGATGAAAGTCAAATAGTAAAGAAACACCAAAGGGGCCCACGTTACATAGAAAAAATATATGTAATATATATATATATATATGTGTGTGTAGGGAAAGTCTACAATGTGCTCCTTTTAAAAGGACATATGATATATATACTTATTGTGTGGTCTATATCGTGCCACATCAAAAAAAGTGACTTGTTAAACCGGTCCTCTAACAAGTTACACGAAAACAATACTACAATGAATCATAACAATGTCATAATCTTCACCAAGCTGTAATAACAAAGACACTATCAATCATAACAATCTGACAACAATTCCTAACAAATGTAGTTATTTCTTACAAATTATCATAACATTTGAATCGTAACATTTTTTTATTATGATTCACCATAACAAATCATAACTTTTGCTAGCACAAATCAAAACTTTTACGACTGAACCATAGCCATAACTTTTTTCGTCACAATTATATTAACATTAACAAAATATAATAACTTTTACTAATGAATCATAATATTCCACATTGTTTGTAATTTTGCACCTGTAACCCATTGGACATACCATCATTGTAATAATTCTATCCATATCTTCCAAATCCCACAGAAAAGCAAGAATAAATGACTGACCTGAGTGAGTTTTGCAGTAGGTGCACACATCGTTGTTGATATTGTTACTTGATGCACCAATCCTTTACAAATAAGTTTCACTCTCCCTTTCCATATCAGCAGTTTTCACTCTCCCTTTCAAATAGAGAAGATGAAAGTCAAATAGTAAAGAAACAGCCAAGTGGGGTCATGTTACATAGGAAAAATATATCTAATATATATGTGTGTGGGGAAAGTCTACAATGTGCACATTCGAAAAAAACATATGATACATACTTATTGTGTGGTCTATATCGTGCCACATCATAAAAAGTGACTTGTTAAATTGGTCCTCTAACAAATTACATGAAAACAATACTATAATGAATTATAACGATGTCATAATATTCACCAAGATGTCATAACAAAGACACTATCAATCATAACAATATGACAACGATTCATAACAAATGTAGCTATTTCTTACAAATTATCATAACATTTGAATCGTAACATTTTTTTTATTATGATTCACCATAACAAATCATAACTTTTTGTAGCACAAATCATAACTTTTACTACTGAACCATAACTATATTTTTTTCCTCACAATTATAATAACATTAACAAAATATCATAACTTTTACTAATGAATCATAATATTGCACATTGTTTGTAATTTTGCAGCTGTAGCCCATTGGACATACCACCATTGTAATAATTCTGTCCATATCTTCCAAATCCCACGGAAAAGCAAGAATAAATGACTGACCTGAGTGAGGTTCGCAGAAGGTGCACACGTTGTTGTTGATATTGCTACTTAATGCACTAATCCTTTATAAATAAAGTTTCACTCTCACTTTCCCTATCAGCAGTTTTCAGTCTCCCTTTCCATATCAGCAGCTTTCACTCTCCCTTTCAAATAGAGAAGATAAAAGTCAAATAGTAAAGGAACAGCCAATGGGGGCTACGTTACATAGGAATAATATATCTAATATATATGTGTGTGGGGAAAGTCTACAATGTGCACCTTCTAAAAAAACATATGATATATATTTATTCTATTGTCTATATCATGCCACATCATAAAAGGTGGCTTGTTAAATCGGTCCTCTAACAATTTACATGAAAACAATACTACAATGAATCATAGAAATGTCATAATATTCACCAAGGTGTCGTAACAAAGACACTATCAATCATAACAATATGACAACGATTCATAACAAATGTAGTTATTTCTTACAAACTATCGTAACATTGGAATCATAACATTTTTTTATTATGATTCACCATAACAAATCATAACTTTTGGTAGCACAAATCATAACTTTTACTAATGAATCATAACCATAACTTTTTTCCTCACAATTATAATATCATTAACAAAATATCATAACTTTTACTAATGAATCATAATATTGCACATTGTTTGTAATTTTGCAGCTGTAGCCCAATGGACATACCACCATTGTAATAATTCTGTCCATATCTTCTAAATCCTACGGAAAGGCAGGAATAAATTATTGACCTAGGTGAGTTTCGCAGAAGGTGAAATGTCGTTATTGATATTGCTACTTAATGCACCAATCCTTTATAAATAATTAGCAAGTTTCACTCTCAATTTCCATAGCAGCAGTTTTCACTCTCCCTTTCCATATCAGCAGTTTTCATTCTCCCTTTCCATTCCAACCAACCAAAAAAATTAGCCGTAGGTTGAGCCACATTACCTCACAATAGCTTATAAATTGGCATCCTAGGCCCTTGTTGTGCTTCACCCCATTTGTGTGATCTCTGTAGCATTTGTGATCTCTAATATTTGCAACCTCTAATATTTGCAACAATAACATGGCTTTAATTATGATGTTTTTCTTCCTTCAATTATTGCATGGTTTGTCTTGTGCGAAAACTAGGCCATACATTGTCCTTACAGATGGCAGATTCATGTCAAGTGCAACCAATAGAAGTGCGTCGCGTGTGTCCATGCTAGATGCAGTACGTACCGTTGACTCATTTCAGCGGCTAAACATTTTGTATGAGTACTCCCACATTGTACATGGATTTGCAGCTTCCATGACACATGAGGAGGCTAATAAAATCTCTTTGTTTCCGGGGGTTATGGCAGTTGAGGAAGACGCACTCGATACTCAATTGCACAAAACGCGAATGCCTAGTTTTCTTGGCCTCGCCGCATCCTACGGACTATTACCCAATGCTGGATATGGTGATGGTATCATAATTGGGTTTGTCGACACAAGAATTTGACCAGAGAATGCAGGCTTCCATGATGAAGGACTGTTGCCCCTTAACAGCAGCAAATGGCGAGGAATCTGCCAAGAAGGCAGCGATTTCTCTGCCGATGACTGCAACAACAAAATCATTAGTGCTCGCTTCTTTGCCTCTGGAATTGAAGCTCTAATTGGTCGGCGAGTCGATGACGATGGGGAAGTATAGGTCCACACGAGATGCTACAGGCCATGGATCAGTTATTGCTTCAGTTGCTGCTGGAGCTGAGATTTCCAGTGTCGGCGTGCTGGGTTTTGCATACGGAGATGCACAAGGAATAGCCCCCAAGGCTCGTATTGCGGTCTACAAAGCTTGCTGGTGGAAGATCTGTACCTTAACCGATACTCTTGTTGTAATTGATGCTGCCATCTTTGATGGTGTAGATATCTTGTCAGTCTCCATGGGAAACAATTCTCCCAAGCCATTTTACAATGATGCTTTCATGATTAGTACATTGAAAGCTGCTCAAAACAACATTTTTGTGACATTCGGCGCAGGGAACATGGGCCCGACACCATCAACAGTAGTCAACTCGGCTCCCTGGGTGACCACTGTTGGCTCTAGCACCATTGACAAAACCTATCCTGCAAAGGTCCGACTCGAAAATGGAGAACAAGTCCCCGCCAACTCTCTCTACTGTGGTAAATCAGTCACTGATGATGCTTTTTCCCTCAAATTCTATAACATTTGCACCTATGACAACATAATTTCAAAATCTATGAAGGGTAAAATCTTAATTTGCAATGCGAGCGACATTGATGTTGATTCCATTGCCTTCACTGTCGCAAAGGCCCAAGGCGTTGGATATATCCAATTGAATGTTGGGGGAGACAAGGACCTGAGTATTCCTCTTATCTAGAAATTACCTACGGTTTTAATAAGTGATGTGCGTTCTATTGATTTTTTGTTATATATCAATAGCTCAGAGAATGCAACAACAAGCCTTATTTTTTAACGCAAAACAGTAGTTGGGGAGCGTAGGGCCCCGATGATTTCAGAATTTTCTTCGAGGGGCCCCAACACAATTGTCCCCGAAATTCTAAAGCCAGACCTTTTAGCCCCCGAGGAAACTATCATGGCTTCATGGACAGGTGTCATGCCCTCTGCTATGATCGATAATGATTTCATAAGTGTTGAATACAATTTCATCTCAGGCACCTCAGTGTCATGCGCTGTTGTTGTTGGCATTGCAACGCTTATGCGCAACATTCATCCTGATTGGTCCCCGGCAGCAATTAGATCTACAATGATGACAACAGCAACGTCACTCGACCACAATAACCGTCCCATATACAACAGCAATTTTCAACAACCAGGAACTTAGCTGGACTTTGGTGCTGGTCATATTTTCCCACAATTGGCTACAGATCCTGGGCTAATCTTTGATATTGATGGTATAGAGTACATAGACTTCTTGTGTACTTTGAATTACTCTGCTTTGCAACTCTACAAAATTGTGGGCGAGCAAGTAATCTGTGAAGAACCAGCTTTTCACCCAGAGTCTTGACTTAATTATCTATCATTTTCAACCGTTTTTAACAAGCTGAGGAGAGCTGCCAAACTGTGGAGGACCGTGACACACGCGTAATTCAAATTCGGATGTTATGATTTCTGTTGTTCCGAAGCAATTGCAATTTACCAGGGTGGGTGAGAAAAAGAGCTATTCGATTGAAATGAGCTTTTTTTACTCTGATGGACCTAACAGATCAGATGTTCATGTTCCTATGGAGGTTCTTGCTGTTGGATAGGTAATCTGGGAGAGTTTTTATCATTCTGTCTGGGTCCCTTTTACAGTGTTGTGGTTGTTTGAGTAGTTCTAGAAATAAAATGAAATTTTCTGCAAATTTTTGCTAATTGAATTCTTTGAAAGTCCTACTGAATTGTCTGGGTCCCTTGTCTACTTTCACTGAGATTTGATTTTTCAACAGACACAACATACTGAGTTATCAAAATGTATTAGAAGTTCAAAAAGATTTTTATTGAACATAATATTTTTTTATGATTGTTTTATTTATGTTTTGATTATGATTTGAATTATTTTGGAAGAATAAAATTGATCATTATCATATAATTCATCTATAACATTTTATCCTATTTTGATGTTTATTTTGAGTACAAATTAAAGTTTAAACAAATACGAAATCAAGCCCAAACAGCACCAACAAAGAAGCAAAACAAAAACAGCCAAGCCCACATAGGGCCGGACGTCTAGGTGGACATCCAGCAGTGCTTTTTTGGCCCAATTTTTGCTCTGTTTCACTCCGGTTGTCAATCCAACAGTATAGTCGACATTCGTGGCAGTCATCCTTGTTGACCGAGAATTGATCGGACATCCAAGCGAACATCTGCCAAGAGCAACTATTCAAGGACATCCGTGGTAGTCATCCCACACAACAGTCAACAGTCAACGGTCTAGGTTTTTGTTCTTGATAAATAAAAGAGCTTCTAGTGAAGAAAAGAAAACCAGCAACAAAATAGAACTAGCAGAACAACAGGCACAAGCAAGAAATTATTTTTCTGATCTTTCATCAATCTTTTTTTCTCTATTCTCTGAAGTGTTCTTGAACTGAGACTTCCTTTCCCTTTCAGAAAATATGCAACAAAGTCTTAAAACTTTAAGCTCATCTTTCCTATGAGAAGTTAAAATCACTAAGCTTCACCTTTATATATCTATCTTTTGAGAGACTACATTTGTAGCTTTCTTTAAAAGCAAATTTCATATTCAATCTTGTAAGAGTGTTACTCAAGTTTCTTGACTCTTTGAGTGTGATAGCAAATCAGCTAAAAAAGGCAAGGGTTTGAGGACTTAGAAAGTCTGTGCAAAATTTGTGGAGGTTTGCTCCATTTGTAAAGAGGTTGCTAGCACCCACGTGAAGCTAGAAGATAGTGAAAAATTTCAAGTGAAACTTGAGAAATGGATGTAGTCTTGGTTGAAGCTGAACCACTATAACTCTGTTTGTCACTTCTTCCCTAATCTCTTAACTTAATTGTTATTCATCTTTTCTATTCTCAGTCAATCATTCGTTATTAATTTTGTTGGTATTATTAAATATTTTTTTATATAGAAATCCAATTCACCCCCTCTTGGATTGTCTTTTGGGTAACAATTGGTATCAGAGCTTGGACTCTTGTTTAAGATTTAACCATCTTTGAGTTTTTCGATCCATGGCAACCATTACAGAAGGTCAAGCAACAAATAGGCCACTTTTGTTTGCTGGCAACAATTACAATCATTAGAAGGAAAAGATGACTCTATATCTTCAAGCCATAGATTATGCTATGTGGATTACTGTTACTAAAGGTCCAAAGATTCTTACCAAAGTTGTAAACAATGTCACCATACCAAAAATAGAAGAAGAATGTGATGAAAGTGATCACAGACTCTTGCAAGCAAATGCTAAAGCAAAACTTACTCTGGTATGTGGTTGAGATTCCAAAGAATACAATAGAATCTCTGGTTGTAACTTAGCCAAAGAAATTTGGGATAAACTTGAAATTACACCAAGTGAAAGAATCTCACATTGATATGCTTGTTCACAGTAATGAATTATTTAAAATGAAATTTGATGAATCAATTTCAAGCATGTTTACTAGATTTACTAAAATTGTGAATATCTTAAAATGTCTTGACAAAACTTATACTAACAGTGAATTAGTGAGGAAGATTTTAGGTGTCTACCAAAATCTTGGGAAGCAAAAGTCACTGCCATTACAAAAGCAAAGAATCTCTCTACACTTGAACTAGATCAACTCATGGGATCGCTTATGACTCATGAAATCACCATGAATGGACAAGAGGACGATGAGAACAAAAAAAGGAAATGAATTGCTTTCAAAGCCTCATCTCATGAAGAAGAAAATGCCGATTCAAGTGAAGATGATGAATTTGCTATGTTCACTAGAAATTTCAAGAAATTATTCAAGAAAAAGAATTTTGGAGGAAAAAAGCCTTTCAAGAAAGATTGCAACAAAGATGACATTACAAAGAAAGAACCTATCATCTGCTATGAATGTAAGAATCTGGGACACATCAAAACAGATTGTCCAAAATAGAAGAAATTTGGAAAATATCACAAAAGAAACAAGAAGGATATGGTAGCTACTTGGGGAGAAAGTGAAAATGACAGCTCCAATGATGAAGCCAGTGATAATGAAGTCGCTAACTTATGTCTTATGGCTTTTGAAGATGAAGAAATAGCTCAGGATGAGGTAACATTTAAAGAACTTGAAATTGCTTTTGAAGAACTGCATGATGAATTTAGAAAAGTTTATGATAAAAATAAAGTGTTAAAAAAACTAGCCACATCTTTATCTAACGAAGTAGAAGAACTAAAGAAAGAAAATGCTAAGTTAAAGAACGATTTTACTGTTATTTCTAGCGAGAAAAATTCCTTGAATAACTCTACTGTTGATTTAAACAAAACTCTTGAAAATTTTGTGAAAGAAAGAAAAAATCTTAACAAACTTCTTGGAAATCAAATATGTGTTTTTGATAAAAGCGGGCATCGAATATGACCCTATTAAGAAAGAAATGAAACTCAAAACAATTTTTGAAGAAGCACCTCCTGTGACACACCCTCATATCACTTGTCATTATTATAGAAAGAAAGGTCACTATATTTTTGCTTGTCCATTTAGTAAAAATATAAATGTGGTAGCCGAATAAAAGCAGACGCAGATAGGCAGTGTATATTTTCCCAATCGGTGTATAGTATGCATTCGGCCCCACCCCTAACGTTTCAGATGCCAAATAAGTTGAGCGGGGGCCGATTAAAAGTTGAAATACGGCATAATGGGGGGGCCGAGTGCATAAGTACATGACAGATCAAGAACGGGCCTTGCCTAGAAGACCAGGAGCGTATATAAATAGAAGAACGACGAACAAAAAGAGGTATGTGAGAATTAGTACGCTTAACTTAAAATGCACGCAATCTAGAGAGCATACACTAACTTATCCGTCGGAGTGCTAATTCCGGCACCCCTGACCAGAGTGTTCATTCTTTTTTAGGCTACCAGCTGAGGATCTCAAGCATCCCATTGGATCCAAAGAGTATTTCCAAACTACCTTCCCCACAATTGGCGCCGTCTGTGGGAATACTCAACTACATCCATGGCGGGCGTAACAGAAGATCCTCCGATAATCGCTGACGAAACTACACCGAGAGATGATCTCACCCCAACAAACATGCTGGGACCAGAGACTATCGCCGCAAGATGCGCCTTGAACTTCAACTCACCCTCGACTTCAGCGCATGAGACAATACAAGTGATCGTGGAACAAACAAAGCAAAACGAACAGAGGTTGGAGAACATGATCGCTAAGAACGAACGTCTCCGTCAGGATTTGGCCTTGGAAGTGGCGAAGTCCAAACAAGCTGTACGCCAAGATCCGGAACGACCTCTGAGGGTAGGTAGTCGACGACCTCGAGCCCGACAAAAAGACACTGACAGTGACTCCGAATCATTATCCCCGGAGCCCAAGAAGAAGGGATGACCAGAAACTACCAGTTCCTCTGAAGAGAGTCCACGTATAAGGCATAAGCGAAGACGAAATGGTTCAGACAAAGAGGACCAGCACGATCCCTTTGTGCGACGGGTCGTAAAGGCAGTACTACCCAAGAAGTTCAAAGCCCCGTCGTTCACCTTGTACGACTGGAAATCAGATCCCACGGATTATATCCGTCACTATAAGCAAGCCATGACGTTGCATGCAGACGACGAAGCTCTCATGTGCAGAATATTTCAGAGCAATTTGGGACCGTTGGCAGTCAGATGGTATTATAAGTTGGAGCCGGCGTCGATTAAGAGTTTCCATCAATTACAAAAATCCTTCAGAGCAAGATTCATCCGGCGTTGATTAAGAGTTTCCATCAATTACAAAAATCCTTCAGAGCAAGATTCATCACCAACGAGGTCCAGCCGAAACAAGCCGACTCTCTCTAGGCAATGCAGATCCAGCCAGGAGAAACACTAAGAGCGTATTCGGCACTATTGGGAGTGCTTTGATCTTGTTGATGACGCTTGCAACGACTCCATGGCCATTACCGCCTTTAAAATGCATTTACATCCTGATAGTGCTCTCCGCAGTTCCTTGACTAGAAGGCCCCCCAAAACAGTCTGGTCGTTGATGAAGAAAGTTGAGGAATACTGCAAAGTGGAAGACGACGCCTTGCGGGTTAAAACCGAGAACAAGACCGACAAGATGGCCCATCCTGAAATTGTTCAGTTGGTAAACTCTATGTCACCTCGGAGTCTTGAACCACGGCATCGGGCTAAACGAGAAAAGAGATGGGATTTACGCCGATCAAACGACCAATGTTCCCACCGAGCTAGCGAATAACTTCAAGTTGATAGCAGGCGCACAAGGCGTGCAGACAAGAAGTATACGGAGTTGTCGGAGACGATCAGCGTGGTTATGTCTAAAGTCCAACATCTTCCATTCTTCAAATGGCCACCCAAAATGGTAGGACCTTCTGACACGAGACGACGAGATAGGCGGTGCAAGTATCACAAAGACCACGACCATGATACTGAGAGTTGTTATGCATTGAAGGATCACTTGGAGGAATTAGTACAAGATGGTCAGCTACAACAGTACATCCGAAAAGGCAACTCAACCAAAGTAATAGCCTTAAGGTAGGATTCACCTCCACTCGGCGTGATCCACATGATATATAGCCTACCAGGGGCATCCGCAGTGCATACGATTCAGTCGCGTCCTGACTCTCAAAATCAACTCACCCCGGCTAAACGGCCCCATGCAGCTGCGAGCATTGCCTTCGATGATTCAGATTTGGCCGGAGTGACACTTTCTCACATCGATCCTTTAGTAATCGAGTTACGTGTAAACCGATTCAACATTGAGCGCGTATTCATTGATCCTAGGAGCATATCGGAAGTTATGCATTACAAGACATTCACCAAACTCGGCTTCACCAAATCGGATCTTTCTCCAGCTCCTTATCCATTATTCGGCTTCAACGCCAATCCAGAGTACCCATTAGGCAAAGTTACGCTGCCAATTCGAGCAGGCTCGCGAACAGTGGATGTAGAATTCTTGGTCGTCAAGCTATCCTCGCCGTATAACCTCATCATGGGCCGAACTTGGCTGCATACCATGTAGGCCGTGCCAAACACCTATCATCAATTGCTCTGTTTCCCTACTGAACGAGGCGTTGAACAAATCTGTGGTTCACAGAAATCAGCACAAGCATGTTATCTCCTTGCCGCGAAGACACCAAGAGAGCTGGAAGTGAATTCTATTGAGGTGCCGGATCGAGAGAGCCTTGACGATGTTGGACGGCTTCCAAGCGAAAAGGCCACGGAAACCCTAGATCGAGTTGAAATTGTCGAGAATCCTGACAGGTTCTTCATGATCGGTGCCTCCCTGAACGAACTCAACAGACAACAGCTAATTACCTTCTTACTCGGCATCCTTGACGTATTTGCCTGGTCGCCTTATGAGATGCCGGGGGTAGATCCATCTGTCTCTCAGCATCGTTTGAATGTCGACCCCAAATGCAAGTCGATTATACAGAAAAGCCGGCGGTTAGCCGCAGAGCACACTGCCGCCATTATTAAAGAGGTTGACCGGTTGCTTGACGTCAGAGCTATCAGGGAAGTGACCTACCCTATATGGCTCTTGAATGCTGTGGTTGTGAAGAAGAAAAATGGGACTTGGCGTGTCTGCGTTGATTTCACCGACCTAAACAAAACTTGCCCCAAGGATTGTTTTCCCCTACCCAGAATTGACCAACTTGTAGATGCTACGACACGTCACCAGCGTATGAGCTTCATTGATGCCTACAGAGGCTACCATCAAATTGCCATGCATCCGGAGGACCAAGACAAAACAGCATTCCTCACCCCAAAAAGAACCTATTGCTATAAGGTTATGCCTTTTGGGCTAAAGAATGCTGGGGCAACTTACTAAAGGCTAGTCATTACCATGTTCAAGGAGCAACTCGGCCACACTATGGAAGTTTACATTGACGATATGGCGGTCAAGTCCAAAGAAGAGCAAACTCATCTAGCCAATTTGGAAGAGACATTTAGCATTCTACGCAAATACAGAATGAAGCTCAACGCTTCCAAATGTGCGTTTGGGATCGGCTCTGGCAAATTCTTGGGTTACATTGTCAACCACCGAGGAATCGAAGCCAATCCGAGGCAAATCATCGCAATCCTGGAACTCGGCTCCCCTCGATCGGTCAAAGAGGTTCAGAAGTTGATGGGGATGGCCGCCGCACTCAACAGGTTCATTAGTCGTTCCATGGACCGCTACCGACAATTATTTCAGACACTATGGCAGGGTAAAGCTTTTGAATGGACCTCCGAGTGTGAAGCCGCTTTTAACGGTCTGAAGGCTTATCTCCGATCTGTTCCACTTTTGACAACACCATCGGCAAGCGACCCCCTCATTTTATATCTGGCCGTCTCCGACCGGGCTGTCAGCACCGTATTGTTGAAGGAAGAGCTTAGAGAGCAGCGACCAGTGTATTATGTGAGCAAGGAAATGGTTGACGCCGAAACCCGTTACCTTCCACTGGAAAAACTCATCCTAGCCCTAGTCATGGCGGCAAGAAAACTGATGCATTACTTCCAAGGGCATAACATCGGGGTACTAATAGATTACCCCCTCTAATTAGTACTACGTAGTACAGAAGCATCAGGGCGCGTTTCAAAATGGGCCCTCGAACTCGGCCAGTACGATATTCAATTTCTGCCTAGAACCTCAATCAAGGGGCAAGTGCTTGCTGATTTTGTAGCCGAATTCACGGGGGGTGTCGCTGACTTCAAAACCGACCAAACTCAACCCAAGCCGAATTGGAGAATTTATGTGAGGGACATTTGGCAGCTGTATTGTGACGGGTCATCCAATTAACGGGACAGTGGAGCCAGAGCATTAATCATGGTTCCCGACCGCGCAATAATTGAGCAGGCTGTCAAACTGGGCTTCGAAGCATCAAATAACGAGGCCGAATATGAAGCCCTTCTAACCGGTTTGCAGAATGCACATCTTCTGGGTGCTCGGCGTTTGCTTGTATTTTGCGATTCAAAACTGGTGATCAATCAGCTAAAGGGGGAGTACGCGGCCAAAAATAACCGTATGGCGGCTTATATGAAAACGGTTAACTCCTTGCTGGCAAAATTTGACCATCATGAATTGAATCAAATAACACGTGATCAGAACACACATGCAGATGCCCTGGCTTGCTTAGCCTTCGCCATTAACTCAAAGATTAAATGGACCATCGAAGTAGGTTTCATCCCGGAGCCAAGCATTGGCCCTTTGGAGGAAGTCCAGGTCAATGTCATAGAGTCAGGATCGAGTTGGATGGACCCCATTACTGCATTCCTGTCTTTCGAATAGCTCTCAGCGGACAAGAAAGAAGCGCACAAGCTATGAAACAAAGCCCTGCGATACTACTTGAATCCGTAAGGAAAGCTTTATAAAAAATCCCTTTCTGGTCCATACCTGGAATGCGTGCATCTGGACAAAGTCAAAGAGCTTCTGACTGAAATACATGAAGGTAGTTGTGGCGCACATTCTGGAGGGCGCTCTTTGGCTCATCGAGCTGTGACACAAGGGTATTATTGGTCGACAATGAGAGCCGATGTCGAGTGTTACGTAAAAAAGTGCGAACAGTGCCAGAAGTTCTCTCCTCTGATTCACCTGTTTGTTGAAGAGTTAAGCTCCATAACCAGCCCTTGGTCGTTCGCTCAATGGGGACTTGACATCGTCGGACCGCTGCCTCGTGCCCCGGGCAATAAGCGATTTCTGATCGTCGCAACTGATTATTTCACGAATTGGGTAGAAGTTGAGGCACTAACGCACATCCGAGATACCGACGTAAAGCGTTTTGTATGGAGAAATATCATAACGTGATTCAGCATTCCCAGAGCACTTATATCAGATAAAGACACCCAGTTTGATTGCGGAGTTTACCAGGAGCTTTGCAGCAAGTATGGTACTCGGGCCTACATCTCTACCCCGGCTTATCCACAGAGTAATGGCCAAGCTGAAGCCTCCAATAAAACCATTTTAGACGGCATCAAAAAGAGGCTGGAGAAGGCGAAAAGCCGATGGATTGAAGAACTATCGAGTGTATTATGGGCTCATTGCACAACACCGAGACAGTCCACTGGGGAAATGCCGTTCGCTTTGTGCTTCGGAACACAGGCAATTATCCCCTTGGAGATCGGCCTCCCAACCTTGAAATCAAAAGTTTTTGATATGGGCCGAAACGATATGATGTTGGCTTTAGATTTGACTCTGATTGAAGAACGAAGAGACCGTGCCCTTGCCGCCATGGCACGGTACCAGCAGCAGCTTGCTAAGTCGTATAACCAACGCATTCAGCTATGCCGCTATGTACCAGGCGAATTGGTCCTAAAGAAAGTGCTTCCAGCTGCCAGGAAGCCGGCTGACGGAAAGTTAGGTCCTAACTGGGACGGCCCCTACTAGATCGACTTAGTCACGGGAACGGGGGCTTATTGGCTCAAAGACATGTTTGGCAGGAGTCTGCCACACCCTTGGAACTCTTCGCATTTGGGTAAATTCTATCATTAGACCCGACCTGTGGGGCATGATATTTATTTTGAATGATCCGCCATGTACAAATTTCACTTTTGCAATGCAAAGTTTTATTCTCTCTCATTGTGTAACTCGGTTCAAGTCCTCCGATTAAAGCCTCCGAATTCAGGGCCCCATCCGTACAGGTCACGTTTGGGCCGAATAGGACTCCGAATTCGGAGCGCCTTTCGTACATGTCACGATTGGCCAAGACAAACAGCCTCCGAATTCAAAGCCCCATCCGTGCAGGTCACGTTTGGGCCGAATAAAACTCCGGATTCGGAGCGCCCTTCATGCATGTCGCGATTGGCCAAGACAAAAAGCCTCCAAATTCGAAGCCCCATCCGTGCAGGTCACGTTTGGGCCAAATAAGACTCCGGATTCGGAGCGCCCTTCGTGCATGTCACGATTGGCCAAAACAAAAAGCCTCCGAATTTGGAGCCACATCTGTGCAGGTCATGTTTGGAATAAGACTCCGGATTTGGAGTGCCCGTCGTGCATGTCACGATTGGCCAAGACAAAAAGCCTCCGAATTCGGAGTCCTATCCGTGCAAGTCACGTTTGGGCCGAATAAGACTTCGAACTTGGAGCGCTCTTCGTGCATGTCGCGATTGGCCAAGACAAAAAGCCTTCGAATTCGAAGCCCCATCCATGCAGGTCACATTTGGGCTGAATAAGACTCCAGATTCGGAGCCCCTTCCATGCAGGTCACGTTTGGGACAAATAAGACTCCGGATTCGGAGCACCCTTTGTACATGTCACGATTGGCCAAGACAAAAAGCCTCTGAATTCGGAGCCCCATTCATGCAGGTTACGTTTGGGCCGAATAAGACTCTGGATTCGGAGCGCCCTTCGTGCATGTCGCGATTGGCCAAGACAAAAAGCCTTCGAATTCGGACCCCATCCGTGCAAGTCACGTTTGGGCCGAATAAGACTCCGGATTCGGAGCCCCATCCGTGCAGGTCACATTTGGGCCAAATAAGACTCCGGATTCGAAGCGCCCTTCGTGCATGTCGCGATTGGCCAAGACAAAAAGCCTCCGAATTCGGAGCCCCATCCGTGCAAGTCACGTTTGGGCCGAATAAGACTCCGGATTCGAAGCGCCCTTCATGCATGTCACGATTGGCCAAGACAAAAAGCCTCCGAATTCGGAGCCCCATCCGTGCAGGTCACGTTTGGGCCGAATAAAACTCCGGATTCGGAGCGCTATCCGTACAGGTCACGTTTGGGCCGAATAAGACTCCAGATTCGGAGCCCCATCCGTGCAGGTCACGATTAGCCAAGACAAAAAGTCTTCGAATTTGGAGCCCCATCCGTGTAGGTCACGTTTGGGTCGAATAAGACTCCGGATTCAGAGTGCCCTTCGTGCATGTCGCAATTGGCCAAGACAAAAAGCCTCCGAATTCGGAGCCCCATCCGTGCAGGTCACATTTGGGCCAAGTAAGACTCCGGATTCAAAGCGCCCTTCATGCATATCATGATTGGCCAAGACAAAAAGCCTCCGAATTCGGAGCCCTATCCGTACAGGTCACGTTTAGGCCAAATAAGACTCCAGATTCAGAGCGCCCTTCGTGGATATTCCAATTGGCCAAGACAAGCCTCCGAATACAGAGCCCCGTCCGTGGTCTCATTTAGGCCGAATAAAAACTCCGGATTCAGAGCGCCTCGCAAGCTCTTACAACATGCAGTGACAATTGAAACATTCAAGCATTTAAAATTTTTTCATTAAATTGATTTCAAGCATTCAGAAATGTTTCATTAAATTGATCAACTGGCACAAGTTGTATAAACATAAGTTGACACTTGCAAGCATTCAAAACGAAATGAGTTCTTAAATCGATTGATTCGCACCAAGTGTATTAATACAAGTTGAAATACGCTAACATTTGAAACAAAGCGTCTTATTAATTTAGAAAATAAATACATAATTCGCACTCAATCTACATATGATCATTACAAGGTCTGCTTTTATTCGGCGGCTCCCTCATCATCACTCTTCTCAACTTTGAAAGTGGAAAAGGGGAAATCATCTCACTGGTACAGCGATGACGCCGAATTCACACCTGCTGCCCGGAGAGCCTCAGCTTCCTGAAGTGCCTTGATCCAACCGTGCTTAAATCCCTGATTTTTACATCGGCAAACTTCCTCGACAAGTTTCTCCTTGGTCTTCTCTATTCCGACCTTTCGGCCTTCATGAAAGCCTTTTTCATAGGCCCTGGACTTCGCAATCTCAATTGCAAACATGCTAGCCATGTCCCGATCGGTAATGGCCTGACTTATTAGCCTCTAGGTCACCCTCTCTTCCACAACTGGGTTAGGATGGCTGGCCGATTGAGACTCGGCAAACTTGATTTTCCTTAGTTCACGCTCGGCCTTCTTCGAGTGAGCTTCTAAGTTCTGAATGCGTTCATCTCTCTGTTCTATATCCCGTCGAGCGGCGCGAAGACGCATGCCAATTTCATAAGCGGTGTATAGCCCCTTCACCGCCCATGAACGCCTTTACGAAACACTTTGAAATCCTGCCGACCTACCATCGACTGCTGGACTTCGGGTGGAAAAATCTATCGAGCGAACTCGACTGCCACATTTGTATCATGAACGATTGAATCCGCCTCTATCATTGGTCTATTCTCCACGAAGACTGCAAAACTCAATGGGCGCGGTGTCGCATCGGATTCCCTTCTAGAATGGGGTTGAGGAGATCTACCCTGTGGCTGCTTGTCCCTCCTGGGCGACCTACTTCGACGACAAGGAGATTGACGTCTTTCCCGGTCCCTCAAAGTCCTACTTCCTATGCACATAGGTTCGCCACTTCGATTCATATCTCCTTCCAGCTCAGCTAATATTCTTGCCTCTCCTTTGCTGTTGAAGAAAAGTCTATTTGGCATTCGCACTTGTTTAATCTTCCTCAACGAACTAGACTGAATCACTGACTCTGAGCATATAAATAGGACCTTCATACACGAAGTACACGCCCTATTTATTCCCTGCAGGGGCAGCACCTCCGAAGTGATCTCATTAATACTAAAACCTCAATAGCCCGGCACCGATTGAGTCATGTGCCCCAACCAACCCATGAACCTCCGTTATTCGACTTTCCAGTTCATGAACCAGCTGGGCAAGAGCAAATTCGTCAATCTAATCGGCGTATTTGCCCCAGTCACCCCATGAACCTCTGTTATTCGGCGTTCTAGTTCATGAACCAGCTAGGGCAAGGGCAGATTCATCAATCTAGTCGGTTTAAGTGCCCCAGTCGCTCAATGAATTGATTTATCAGTACAATATTCATGAGTTCATTTTATTCGGCTTTCCAGTTCATGAACCAGCTGGGGCAATGGCAGATTCATCAATCTAATCGGCTTATGTACCCCAACCACCCCATGAACTGATCTATCAGCACCTTATTAATTCATTTTATTTAGATTCATCAATCAAATTCATTAATATAATCGGCTAATAAGTTTTCCGTCTTACGTAGTCTTGACATTTTGTCAAAACTGCTGATTCTTTTAATTATGTACTCATATAACAAACAAAACGGTAAGTACATAAAAGGAGAGCCGAATACACGTGCGAAAATATAAGCAACTAGAATGAGCTATACGGCCACCTGGATCGTCTTTTCGCCTTGGCACGGGATCTAGGCGATCTTCACCTTCGCCGAATTCCCATTTTCCTTGAACAACGACCATCACGTCGTCAACACGCTTGCCAAAGCTAGCAAGCATGGTCACTAAATGATGATCGGTGTCCTTGGCCCTAAGAAAATAGTGTCCTAGACGGCCGGTGGACTTGGCTAAGACATAGCAATGCCAAATCGCAAGAATGCCTAGGTTAATCCTTAGGCGACGGTTTAACTCTATGATCCCCATTATGATGCGAAAAAAATTCACGTTAAGCTGGGAAGGGATTAGGCCCCAATGTCGAAAGACGGCTTTCAAAAACGGATAAAGGGGAAAACATACGCCGCCTTCAACAATCGATAAGAGAGGAAAAATGATTGTGCTCTCGTCGGTCATCCGCATATCGGTGGTGCTGTCTTCCACGAATGACAGATGAACGTCATCGGGGATGAAACAATGGCGTCGGAAGCCGGAAATCCAATCCGCAGAAAGGAGTGCTTTCAAATTTTTTGCCATTGTAGCCAGCCTAAGGATTATGCAAAACTAATAGTAAACAAGAAAATGGTATTGGAAGTGAAAGAGAAGAGAATTTACAAGGAGCGGAAGGGATAATGAGAGACAAAAGCGAGTTGCAAAGGTCGCGAGGTGGAGTTGTACTAGAAGGTGAACCAAAAAATCTTGAGTATTCAAAATATACATTCGAAAAGGCAAAGTTTTAAACCACATTAAATGAAGGAAGCGTACGAAGAGGCGGGAACTTGTAATGATGACTAGAAAACATGTGCGTTCTGACACGCTTTGGAATGAGGTTAACCGCCGAATTTTTGACTTTTCAAGATCGAAGCCAAACACGCCGACTAAACATAGTTAGTGGAGTGCTTGGGAGGCAATTGTGGTAGCCGAATAAAAGCAGACGCAGATAGGCTGTGTATATTTTCCCAATCGGTGTATAGTATACATTCGGCCCCGCCCCTAACGTTTCAGATGCCGAATAAGTTGAGCAGGGGGCCGATTAAAAGTTGGAATACGGCATAATGGGGGGGCCGAGTGCATAAGTACATGACAGATCAAGAGCGGGCCCTGCCTAGAAGATCAGGAGCGTATATAAATAGAAGAACGACGAACAAGAAGAGGTATGTGAGAATTAGTACGCTTAACTTAAGACACACGCAATCTAGAGAGCATACACTGACTTATCCGTCGGAGTGCTAATTCTAGCACCCCCAACCGGAGTGTTCATTCTTTTTCAGGCTACCAGCTGAGGATCTCGAGCGTCCTATTGAATCCAAAGAGTATTTCCAAACTACCGTCCCCACAATAAACATGGGAATTAAGAAGGTTTGGGCAGTAAAAGGAACTTATCACACTAATCATGACGGACCCAAGAAATCTTGGTACCAAAAAGAACCAATGTTTGATTCTATTATTATAGGTATGTCTCAAGTCTAAAGTTAAAGAAGGAAGATGGTACCTTAATAGTGGATGGTCTAGACACATGACCACTACTCTGTCACCCAAAGATAGAGGATTTGTCACTTTTGGAGACAACAAGAAAGGAAAAATTATTGGTTATGGTAGCATCGGTATCTCTCCTAACCCTTCTATTGAAAATGTTTTACTTGTAGATGGACTTTAGCATAATTTACATAGTATTAGCCAATTATGTGATAAAGGAAATCGAGTTAGTTTTGATAAATCACATTGTACAATTGAAAGCACACTTGATCACAAAGCACTATTTGTTGGTAATCGCGTTGATAATGTTTATGTCTTTCATCTCAATGATCTCTATGCTAATGATGTTAAATGTTTATATGATAATCGTGATAGTAGTTGGTTATGGCATAGAAGACTTAGTCATGCTCATATGGATTTAATTGCTAAACTTTTAAAAAAAAGATTTGGTCGTTGGACTTCCAAAAATTAAATTTGAAAAAGATCGACTTTGTGGTGCTTGTCAACAAGGAAAACAAACCAAAATATCTTTTAAATCAAAATATCATATTTCCACAACTAGACCTTTACAATTATTGCATATGGATTTATTTGGTCCCTTAAGAATATCTAGTCTTAGTGGTAAACATTATTGTCTTGTTATTATTGATGATTTTTCAAGATTTACATGGGTTACGTTTTTAGCACGCAAGATGAAACATTTTCTGCATTCACAAAACTTTGTCGCAAGATTCAAAATGAAAAAGGTTTTCTTATTACTAGGATTTGTACCGACCATGGTAGAGAACTTGAAAATGAAAATTTTGAATTATTTTGTGATGAATGTGGCATTGAGCATAATTTTTCAACCCCTAGAACCCTTCAACAAAATGGTGTGGTAGAAAGGAAGAATAGAACCTTAGAAGAAATGAGTAGAACAATACTTTGCAAAAACAATCTTCCTAAATATTTTTGGGCTGAGGCCGTTTACATCGCATGCTATATTTTAAATCGCACTTTGATTAGACCTATTCTCAAAAAGACTCCTTATGAGATTTGGCATGGAAGAAAGCCCAACATTAGTCACTTGCATGTTTTTAGTTGTAAATGTTATGTGTATAACAATGGTAAGGACAACTTGGGTAAATTTGATTCAAAATCTGATGAAGCTATTTTTCTTAGCTATTCTTTGACTAGTAGAGCTTATCGTGTTTTTAATCAAAGAACTCTTGTTGTTAAAGAATCTATACACGTGGCATTTGATGAAACTAATATCTCTTTTACAAAGCAAGTTGCTAGTGATGTGTTTTTAGAACCAATACCAAATGTGGAAGACTCAAGCATCTACAAAGAAAAAGACCAACCTTGTGAAGTAAACAAAGAAGATGAATAACCCATTTCCCCTCCTCAAGAAGAAGGTGGAAACAACGATGATTTACCAAGAGAATGGAAGTTTGTTCATAATCACCCGAAGGATTTAATCTTAGGTGATCCTACCAAAGGTATCGCCACTCGTTCTTCATTTAGAAATATTTGTGGTAACCTAGCTTTCCTTTTACAGATTGAGCCTAAGAACTTTCAAGAAGTCGAATTCGATGAACATTGGATGATGGCTATGCATGAGGAGCTCAATCAATTTGAGAGAAACATGGTTTGGAACCTAGTGCCAAGACCTAAAGATCATTCTATTATTGGCACAAAATGGATCTTTAGAAACAAGCTTGATAAATCCAGCACCATTGTTAGAAATAAAGCTAGACTCGTAGCACAAGGGTATAATCAAGAAGAAGGTATTGATTTCAATAAAACCTTTGCTCCGGTTGCTAGATTAAAAGCCATTCGCATGTTACTTGCATTTGCATGTTATAGAGATTTCAAACTTTATCAAATGGATGTAAAAAGTATTTTTATAAATGGTTTCATAAATGAGAAAGTTTATGTCAAACAACGCCCAGGTTTTGAAGATCATGTTTCTCCAAATCATGTATTTAGACTCACAAAAGCTTTGTATGGTTTAAAACAAGCACCTCGTGCATAGTATGATTGCTTAAGCAAATTTTTGATTGAAAATGATTTTACTAGAGGAAAGATTGACACAACACTTTTTGTTTAAACAAAAAATAATGATTTACTTATTGTGCAAATATATGTGGATGACATTATATTTGGTGCTACTAATAAAACCTTGTGTAAGGAATTTGCTAAGTGTGTGCAAGGTGAGTTTGAGATGAGCATGATGGGGGAACTAAATTATTTTCTTGGACTTCAAATCAAACAATGTAAGGAAGGGATTTACATTAACCAAGCTAAATACACAAATGAACTACTCAAAAAGTTTGGTATGTATGATTCAAAAATAGCCAGAACACCCATGAGCACATCAATTAAGTTAGACAAGGATGAAAAGAGTAAGTCCATTGAGCAAACAAAATATCGAGGTATGATCGGCTCACTTCTCTATTTAACCGCAAATAGACCCGTTATTATATTTAGTGTTTGCATGTGTGCTAGATATCAATCAAATCCTAAGGAATCACACCTTAGTGTTGTTAAAAGAATTTTTAGATATCTTGTTGGCACTCAAAATTTAGGACTTTTCTATCCTAGAGGTATTGCATTCGATTTAATTGGTTACTCGGATGATGACTTTGCCGGGTGCAAACTTAATAGAAAAAGCACCAGTCCACTTCCTTAGTAACTCATTAGTATCTTGGTTTAGCAAAAAGCAAAATTATGTTGCTTTATTAATGGCTGAAGCTGAATATATAGCTTCCGGAAGTTATTGTGTCCAAGTACTTTGGATGAAACAACAATTAGAGGACTTTGACTTGCATTATGATCACATCCCTATTAAATGTGATAATACTTGTGCCATCAATTTAAGCAAAAATCCAGTTCAACACTCACGAACGAAACATATTGAAATTCGACACCACTTTTTAAGAGATTATGTTCGAAAAGGAGATATTGTTCTTAAATTCATAAACACCGATAATCAATTGGCGGATATTTTTACAAAACCATTAATAAAATTCACCAATATGATAAAGTAGTGCATAAAAAAGATATTGCCTGTCAAACCCTTGATCCATCGTATTGGAGCAATTCGATAACAACAATTAGTCATATTCTATCACTTCTACAGTGCCCATAGACTAAGTGTTTTGCTTCAGATCAATTCTTCATTGCAATCGCCCTTTAATAGATCATGAGTGGGGGGTCTGTTGTCCTCCTCATTTAACCATATTTTACTGGGTTTCTGATGGTCCATTTCTGTAACAACTTAATTCTTAATGGTCAAGTGTGCCTTTATATGATACACCAAACGATCAGCATAATTTCATGTCCAGAAGTGCTTTGATGTTTACATATCTAATTATTGGTGGCAAGCAGGCAAAATAAAATCCAACTAAGCTTTGGCAAAGTTTGAGTGAAGAAGATCAAATTTATTTTTTCAATTTATCATTAGCAATCCACAAAAGTCAACTTACCAAGTTACAAATGCAGCTTTAGTAAGACGCCCATTCAGCTATTTTCCCAACAAGCCATGTTGAACCATCCAAGCTTTGAACTGTTGAATAATTTCCTCCAATGGAATAGCTGTATCATGCCAAATTTCAAATCTACATAATTCATATCACCTTACCAACAAAGGTAAAGAAAATTAAAGTTTGTTCTTCATAGATATCATCCAGCAGATTTTGTAGTAATTTTTTTCAGACTTCGAACAGTACAAGATACCCTGGATTTGCATTAGCATAAATTAGAGATTGCCAAGCACTTGATGAATTATATAGTCCTCGACAAACCCCAGAATTAACAAAGGAAAGGCTAATATAGAGATATATATAATTTGTTGAAACAAAGAAATCTCATCATATTTGCATAAAAATACCTTGAGTGTTTTAATTGTAGATGTGACTCTCAGATAACTGTAAAATTCAGACTAAGACGCAGGAATATTGTATTAATTATCTGCCATACCTAAAGCATTCCAAGTTTTCTTTCTAATCATACCTTGTAATATAAGAAAATAACATAATTTCGGCATACAGGCATCAATCGCATGGTTAGAGGAAGTTCTTCCTAAATCATTTAAGCACACAATGAAGAAAAGTGCAATTATTTGGGTACAATCGAAGTCTAATAGAATAAACATAAAAACATGTATTGTTCATTCTAGTCAATCACTCTATTAGATTAAATGATACACAAACATATGAAGTCTCCTAGAAGAACATCTACAATAAGAAACATCACAAACACTGATTTTCATCTCTTTTGTTATACCTCTATATTAACTGGTTCTGTGTATTAGTCAAAAATCTTGCTAAAGCAACTCACTGGTTCTGTCTGGTTCTGGTTCTATTTAGCAGTTCTCAATGATTTAGATTTTGAATAGTTTGGTTCAATTTGCTGACATCGGCATAAATGGGGCTAAATCCAGCAATCTTATTATGACTGTAATGTTTGAAAGAATTAGTGAATGATAAACTAAACCCTAAACGCTAAAACATTATTTGTGTTCCTCATATTTTGTTGTTGCTTCGATCCTTAAAAACCCATTTTCATCATTCTTGTTTGCTTTGCTTCTCAACCTTTGCTTTCTTGTTCCAACAATATTGGAGGAACAAAAAATTAGAGAAGCCAAATGTCACGCCCTCAAAATAAACCCATAATATATATAATATTGACATGCATTGACATAAGAGATTAAAACATTCTTCCGTTCATCAGAGTATTCTTATTAAAAGACATTACATGTAATAATGAAAATAAATGCCCTACGGGCTTACAGCTTTCCAAGCCAACACTTGGATATAAAAGTGAGTACTAACTCAACTACAGACTAAGCCCTTGGCTTGAATTTACATGTAATAACAAAATAACAAAAATAACTAAAAAGAGTCTTTAACTCCAAATCCTCCCAAGCTAAGTCCTTGGAGGTAGCATATCACCTGAACCTGAAAATGATGTTCCTATAGAGGGCGAGCCACAGCCTAACAGAGATATACTAAACCAAATATAAGTAATGACTAAAGTAATAACATTCAATAGATGGTTAACACTTATAAACCAATTTCATCACAATACAGTTTTATGACAATTATGTCCATGATACGTTTCACTTTTCGTTATTTACCCAACTTTCCATTATACAAACGTAGCTCAGAACCTGGCCAAACAATAAAATGAGACTACAATGAGACTACATCTCATATTAATATTACCTCCAATATCAACAATTCAAATGAGGCTAAGGCTCATACTAAAACACTTCCATAAATCAATAAGTACACACATTTGTTGTACTAGTGGAGTTCATCCCCTTTCTCCTCCCAAACAGGTTTGAGAGTCCATCCCCTATCTTCCCTCAAACCATGGAGTACATCCCCTATCTCCTCCCAAACAATATGCATATACAATGTGTTTAACACTTGTCATATACAATATTCAATCAATACACGTGTTTGCTATATTAATTCAACCGTCATATTCAATGATCTATTTAGTGTGATTAGTTTCAGTTTTTCCTAATCAACATGCAATGTCTACAACAATCACGACTATCCTCCACCGATAGCCCAAAGCAGTTATTTCTAAACAGAAAATAAATGCATCAACAGGTATAATCTCAACATTTTCATAGGTAAGTGATTAAGTTATCCAACTACACCATTTAATCTCATAATTCCCCAATTTCATGAATTAAGCTTAATTCCACATTTTTCCAAAATTAATTATACAAATTAATCTATTACAACAATTAGGGCTTTTCCCCATTTTCTTAAAAATCAACCCTAAGGTTCAAATTTCTCTATTTGACACTATCAATGTCATTTTTCATGTCTTACAAACACATGGAGTTTAATATATGAAAAATCCCCTTTTTCTCAAATTACAAAACAAACCCTACTTTTCCCAAAATCACCAAACAACACCAATATATCAAAATGACCAAAACTTATGACAAAACCTATAAGATGGAGTAGGGTATCCCTACCTCGAAGTGAATAACTCAAATGGAGAAGATGACGAAAACCCAAAGTGCTCCAAATCCACTATTGTTCAGATTAAAAAGAAGCCCTCGCGACCCTCTACTTTTCTTACAAAGAACTTAGGGTAAAGATACCCTAAAAATAGATGAAATCTAAGAGAGAAGGTATGTAGAGAGAGAGAGAGATAACGTACCTAGGGTTTTGAAAACAAAAGAGGATGAAAAATGATGTTTAAACCGCTACTGCGATCTAATATAACACAGGCTCGCACGAGCGAAGGATTGGTCGCTCGAGCGACCAAACACAAAAAAATCCTCGCTCAAGCGTAGAAAGTCTCACTCGAGCCAACAATGCGATGCTTCAGGTCTGCAACCCAGAAGCACGCTCGAGCGATAGAATGCTCGCTCGAGCGAAGAAACTCAAAACATACACCTCGCTCGCTCGAGCGAAGGAAATCTCGCTCGAGCGAAGAATTGCATCCTTCAGGTCCAGCACTGGACGCAGATGCTCGCTCGAGCGAAGGACTTCTTGCTCGAGCTACCAAATATAAAACTCAACTCTCGCTCAAGCGAAGGAACCATGGCTCGAGCGAAGGATCTAAAACACAGATCTCGCTCGAGCGACAAAGGTCTCGCTCAAGCGAAGGACCAAAATTCTGGGCAGCAACCATTTGCTCCCAATCACTCCCAACCCGTAACAATCCTGCCCATAACATCCTAGAACTCAATTACAAAGTATTGAAGGATGGAAACAAGATAAAAACAACTACCGACATTCACGGAACCAAGTCCGGATACAACAACCAAAGAAGGAAGAACCGGGATCGCTATACCAAAAGCAAAAAAAAAAAGTGAATAAATGGACAAATACGCTTTGTTTGTCACAAAATGCTGACATGTCACAATATTGGTGCTTCGACTGTTTCTCTTGTTCAATCCTGAAGTAGAGACAAGCCAAACTTCACCAAAAAAGAGAAAAAAAAATTAATTTCATTCAAGAATTTTTGTCAATTTATAAAAGACCCTGTTTGAAGTTGATAATAAAAAAGATGATAACATCTCTCCTTCAACTTGAAAATAATCAAAAAAAATTCAACTTATTTAATCTATTTTTGCAGCATAAATGATATAGAAAAATTGTGCCAAACTCTCTTGCACATATTCTTAAAAAAAAAAACTATATAAGCAGATAGAATAAGCTAAACCAAACAAGGCCAATGTCTTCTGTGACAATCGTCCATTATAGGACTTTAAACTTGAGCTGCATAGTGTTCATAGGTTGGAAGTGCATTATTTGTTATTAAATAAATTGATTTGCCTAAACTGAAGTTAGTTTTATTCTTTTTTTTAAGACAAATTAATTTTTTCTAAAAACAAGTAACATAACAAGTAAAGTTTTCTACTGTATCACTGACCTAAATTTTCAGTTTCTACAAAACTTGGCACCTTCAGAATTCTATCTTGGTTGCTTTCAGTTGCATATGGGTTTTAAGTGAATACATTCGTATTCATATTTTCAACAAGTCTAATGGTTATACTTTGGTTTACAAATACGATCGGGAAGATTTCCTTAATTACTTATGCTTGAACTCACTGCACATTGTGAACTTTCACAAGTATCAACTTTGTCATGATTGATATAAACCTTGAAACCTGCCAAGAGAAACTTAGCATGAAGGAAACCATATGAAACCATAGCAAAAATAACCATTCAAAGTCCTATATGACAAGAACATGCAAGTTAATTCATTTGGGATGTTTTGATATGAAGGAAAAAAAATAAAATAAACCAATTTCATTGGCAATAAATGTCATAAGCACATGAACATAATAGGTTTTCTTTTGTAGGCATATTGTCAAACACAATGTGTGCAAGGTATACATATTAACAAACACTGATTTAACACACAAACGTACAAATCCAATACCAACATCTGCAAACAAAAGAAATTGAAAATCATGATGTGTAATCATCTAATGTATAAACAAAACAAAAGGTTTGTAATAATGTATTACTAGGTGGTGCAATTTGGGAGTCTGTTTAGGAGCTTATCTATGTACACAGTGAACAAAAAAGCGTAGACACTGAAAATATAGGATTGATGATTTTGTACAATCGATTCACTGACATAGAACACTGGACATTGTATATGTATTCGATTGGGTCCTCATCCAGTGCAATTACCATCCAAAACATTGAATTGATAGGACCTATACTGCAAATATACCATTTCCATAGGATTTGTAAAAAGGTAATAATTAAAAGGAAAAGCCCACAATCTCAATCTCAAACCCTAATCCATCACCTATCACCACTACTAACCACATATACACACATAGAGAGTCATGAGGGATTGAAGGTGGTGGTCGAAGGTGTAAAGGGATTGAAAAGGGTAGAGAAAGGCTAGGGGTGGTGGCCGAAGATAGAAAAGGGTTGGGAAAAGGTGAAAGAGGGTGGAGAGAGACTTGGGGTGGCAGATAAAATTGGAGCGGGTGGGAAAGCGGTTAGGATAGTTGCTGGAAGGAAAGAAGGTGGTGTTAAGTACGTGTATGGAGAGAAATTGGGTTTTGTATAAAATTAGTTTTTTTTGTCTTTATTGGTAACTTAGCTTAAGGATATAATGATATCAAAACAATTTGATGTTAAAACAATTAACAGATGTGGAATGCCCAACAAATTAATACCCTTATTTCGCAAAAAGTAATTCGCTTTGCGGGCATAATCTTTCAACCCACCTTGTGGATAGGTTAATGTAATACCCTCAGGCCCGTTTGTTTTTGGGTTAAATAGATGGGAGGGGATTAAGCTGAAGATGGAGTTATTTAGTGTTGTGTTTGTTTGCAGAGTTTGGGAGAGGATTAGAATGGAGGAGGTGATATAGATGGAGGTTGAAAGGGAGATTGAGATGGAGGAGGTAAGGATGGTATTAGAAAAATAGTGAGGGGATTATAAATTTTTTTATTTTTTATATATTGGGAATTTTTTTTTAAATGTTAATGTTTAATTTTTTATATTTTTTTATTTGTTTTATTATTTTATATAAAAATAATTTAACAATTCCTACACTAACAACTATTATCAAAACAAACACAATTTTACTTAATCCCCTCATTATTAATCCTCTCACTATCAATTCCGTCATTCTACTTTTGAAAACAAACGAGGCCTCATTTGACACACGACCTCATAGTGAGGTGTACATACTAGTCTAAATGAATTATTCAATCATAATAGAATGCTTCTAATGAATCCTTCCATAAAATCCTTAAATACTTGTATAACAAAATCGTAAAGAGCACCCTGATTTGAGTGAGGAGTTCCATGGTGTGCTATTGAATCAAGAGTTTCCAAGAAGGTTAAAGCCACCACTACAATATA
The DNA here is from genome assembly GCA_025200525.1 of Camellia lanceoleosa. Taxonomy (NCBI): domain Eukaryota; kingdom Viridiplantae; phylum Streptophyta; class Magnoliopsida; order Ericales; family Theaceae; genus Camellia; species Camellia lanceoleosa. The sequence goes on from CM045760.1 coordinate 23,772,986, forward strand.
TATATATATATATATAAGAGGTTTAGAGATTAAGGGCTCGTTTGATTTGTGTTTCTCAAAAATTTTTGAAAAAAATTCTCTACAAATAAATTTTTAAAAGTAATCAAATCAAACAAATTTTTTCAAAAAAATTTCTCAAAACTTGTTTGGTTTACAAGTTTTTCAAACAAATCTCTCTCTCATACACATCAAATCAATCACTTTTTTTAAAACTCTCTCTCAAAATAATTTTTCAAAACATCTTTTGAAAAAAACCAAACCAAACCAAACAACTTTTCGTACTTTTTATCTCTAAAACTCATCTCCCAAACTCAAACCAAACATACCCAATTTTTTGATATCTAAAAATAAAAATTTTGTTACAAAAAACATTTAAGAATTAATTTATATAGTCGTAAAGATAGTCGCTAAAAGATTGTGTTGAAAAATAAAAAACAAAGTTTTTAGTGATAAAATTTTGAAAATGTCACTAAATAATTTGGTCTAAAAATGATTTTTTTTTTTTTTGACAAAAATTTAGTCCCAAAAAGATAAAATTTATCATCAATGACTAATTTCGTTGTTAAAAATATAATGACGATATTTTTTATAACAAAAATATTTAATTTCTATAAAATAATTTTATCTTTAAATTTTGATTTCTAAAATTTCAAATTTTTTTTATTTTTTAATCATGTACACATGGCAGTTTGGGATTAACAACAAATTTGGATGTCATTATTTAGAGTTTTTTTTTTTGGTCACGTAAATCATTGTTTCCATTTTCTCACTTTGATTTATGTGTAGGATTTTATTTTGAAAAATGTTTGAAGGTTCTAATTTTTGTGACTTAAATGGTTTAAAATTGTCAAAATGACGTCGTTTTGATAATTTTGATATTGTTTTATACTCAAAACGACGTTATTTTGACAAATTCGAACCATGTGAACCACAAAAATTAGGACCCTCTACCATTGTTGTTTTATTTTTTATTGGTAACGTGTCATTAGAGTTTGATCGATTTACCCTGTCTAAAGTACATGACAATTAGGGATAGGCGTAGGTCGATTGCGGCTACGGACCTTCTAATTCGTCATTCGTCCATTAGTTTGGTGGATTGAAAAAAATTAATCCGCATCCGTTCGCCAATCTGACGGATGTAGATTGAGCGGATTGACAGTTTGGCGGATGGATGCGAATCGATTTAGCGGTTTAAAATTTTATAAATTTTTAACATAATTCAACTTGTGCACTTCCTCAAAAAAAAAAAAAATATTACAATTAATGACTTAAAAAAATATTACAATCACTGCATGTCTCATCCAAAGTAGGAAAGTTTGAAACTTTAGAATATCACAATCACTGCATGACTCATCCACATACTACAATCACAGCATGCCTCACCTACATAAAATATTACAATCTGTGATTCTTAAAATATAAAACAATTCAAACCACCAAAATCATAAACAGAGCAGTAGTAGAGATTGTATGTCTTTATATTATTACATTTATATCTGTTTTTTAAAATAAAAACTAACCAGCATATATCATATTTTTTATTTATTATTTTTAGAGATAGATTTAAAAACCAAAAAATATAGATAAATAATACGTTTATTTTTTTCAATTCAAAAAAGATATTCAAGTTGAAAACTTTTTTTCAACAGAATATTTAAATTTTTTTTAATTGAAAACACAAACAGAATATTTAAACAAACTGAAAACACAAAGTCATATAAATTACCAGGGGTATTCGCAGTTTAGCGATTCGGTTGCGGCCAAATGAATCTCAAATCCGCCATCCGTATGCTAGATTGGCAGATTGAAGAAAATCAATCCGCAACCGTCTGCTCGTTATCACGCATCTGTTCAAAATGCGGCGGATCGATTCGGGTCGATCAGTTTTAACGGATCGATATATCCGCTGGTCACCCCTAATATGAATAGTGCAATGATTTAAAATGACTTGAATGTTAGACTTCAGCCATTGATTTCTGATTTAAGGCTTAAGATGATAATAAAAAAGAATAAGTCGAGTTTAGATTTGTGCGAAATACGTTTAGCTAGGGGAGATGGATTTATAATATCATAGAGTGTTATTTTAATTGTTTTTATTTTGTGAGTGAATATTTCATTAAAAATTATCTTTTAATTTAATTTTATTTCAGAATATAATTATAATAAAAAAAGTAAAAATTAAATATTTTTTTAATTTTTTATAAAAAAATATATAACATATAAAGAGATAATATATGTTTCAAATAAAAAATAATATAACAAGTGTGTTTGGTTTGAATTTTTTGAATTAAATTTTTTTTAAATTAAATTTTTTGATTTTTATATTTTTTTGTTTTTAGTGAATATTTTTTAAATTTTAAATATTTTTTTATTTTTTTAGATGCACCTTACTTAGATTTATCTAAAATATAAAAAATTTGTAAAAACATATTTTCAAAAATTAATAAATACATAAAAATACAAAAAAATATACTGAATTTTTGTATTTTTTTTATATTTTTGGTTTTTAGTAAATTTTTAAAAGATTTTTTTTACAATTTTTTTACTTTTTTAGTATATTTATGTTAGATGTATCTAAAAAGTAAAAAAATTATTTAAAATATTAAAAAAATTCAATAAAAATAAAAAAATATATAAAATAAAGAAGTAGAATTTTTTGAAAAATATTTTTTAAAAAGTGAAAACAAGCGAGGTAAAGATTAATATATATATATATATATGGGATTTGATTTGTGGTACTAAAAAATTGGGTACTAATACCCTTAATTTTCATATAAGGCAAAAAAAAAAATAAACAAAACAAAACAGTTACCTAAAATAAAAATTAAGGACATTAATAATCAATTTTTTAGTGTTACAAATCATTTTTGTATATATATATATATATATGCTAAATACACCGTCTCACCTTCTCTCTCTCAAAAAAAACAAAAAAAATCAGCTCTCTCTCTCTCTCTCTCGTGTTCGCAATTGCATCACAAGGGCAAACAACGCTCAATCAACTTCGATTGATTCGAACTCTGTCTCAATTCCACACCACCCCAAGCTAAAATCTCAATCTCTTTCTTTCAGAGAGAGAGATAGAGACGGAGAGAGAGAGAGAGAGAGAGAGGAGTCCATAGATGGATTCGGATCAGGAATTACCAGAGGGAACGGTACAGAACATACTAGACCAAGATAGTCTCAAGTGGGTTTTCGTTGGGGGCAAAGGTGGTGTTGGCAAGACCACCTGTAGCTCTGTCCTCTCGATCCTCCTCTCTAGGGTTCGCCCCTCTGTTCTTATTATCTCCACCGACCCTGCTCACAATCTCAGTGATGCGTTTCAGCAGCGCTTCACCAAATCCCCTACTTTGATCAACGGCTTTACCAATTTGTACGCCATGGTATTGCTTTGATTCTCTTGCTTTTGCTTTTTCTGTGGCTTAATTTGGTTCTCTTTTTGTATTAATTTTGTGGGTTTTCAATGTCTTGAGTAAATTTTGAGTCTTTGATGAATTGTGGCGCTACCCAGTTCGTGATTTAGGTGATTTATTGCATTGTCTTGTGTGTTTGGTTGTTCAAGTGGAAATTATTTTCAATTGTTTGAGTAAATTGTGAGTCTTTGATGAATTGTGGCACTACCCAGTTCATGATTTAGGTGATATATTGCATTGTCTTGTGTGTGTTTTGTTGAAATGGAAAATTTGGTGCTTAATTACTGATTTGATTGTTGTTACATGGGGTTTGTGCAATATAAAGTTTATTTTTAGTGTATGTTTGGAATGCACAGTTCATTGCTTAATTCCCCATTTTGGTGTCTTCTTGTTGTGTCTCTTCCCTCCTGTATTGGTGCTCATTTGTTGATTTATATTCGTGTGAGTTCAGATATGTGTGTACTAGATATCCATGTGCTTAAATTACCTAAGGCTCACTGATCTGGGTTTCCATTTTTACTTGGAAGGAGGAATGAGATGCAGTTGTATAATCGTATTAACTCAAGTTGTGGATTAGTTGGGTTTACCCAGATACCCGATTATAAATAAAAAAAAAATAATAAAAAGTTGTGGAGTTCAACCATTCTTTACTCCGTTTATGAATTAGGTTTACCTGGATACCTGATTGTCAAAAAAAAAAAAAAGTTTGTGGAGTTCAACCATTGTTTACTCTGTTTATGAATTAAATTTACATGACATTCGCTGGATTTATTCCTTACCGAAAGTTGTATCTGAGCTTCTGATATATATTTAAGAGAAGATTGGATCACAGGGTTGTTATGATTCTTGGCCATGTGATGCTTCATCAAATACCTGATAATTATCCAGTTATCTAGACTTTGATTCAACTTGATCTTATGAATTTTGATACTTTGGTTTGATGTCATGTAGCCTAATTTTTTATAGTTTGTTTGGTTCCTATAGGAGGTAGATCCAACCACGGAGAATGAAGAGGCTCTTGGCACAGATGGAATGGATGGTTTTTTGTCCGATCTAGCTAATTCAATTCCTGGAATTGACGAGGCTATGAGCTTTGCGGAGATGCTCAAGTAAGTAACCATGTTTCATTTGATTTGGTAGCTCTATAAACAGCAAATCTCTCAGGTCCCAATCATTTGCTTCATATTTAGATCTGGATTGAATGGCCAGCTAGTTTGTATACAAAAAAATTTAATATGTTTGATGATAGTTTTTATAACTTCTTCTTCTTCTTCTTCTTCTTCTTCTTCTTCTTCTTCTTCTTTTTTATTTTTTATTTTTATTTGTTTGGGTAATCAACGACGAAAATAGAATGTATTAGAGAGCATCCTGAGAGGCACAACCCTTCAATACAATCAAATAAATAATAGAAAGAAAAAAGAAGCAAGAAAAAGGTGCAAAAATATAACCAAACCCAAAATACTCTAGGTTTGTTGATATTCAATTCTATTCAGATACAAATAATGGTTAGTTCGGTATCAATTGTGCACATACATTATTCCATTTCCTACAAAACTCTAAAAAAGTTTTTGTGCATGGTTTTCACAATATAAATTGTTCACTTGTATGTTAATAGTCAATCTTTTTTTTAATTTGTAATTCTAATCCTTTAGCTTTTTGCTGCAGATTAGTCCAAACAATGGATTATTCTGTTATAGTATTTGATACAGCTCCTACTGGACATACTTTACGTCTATTGCAATTTCCATCAACATTAGAGAAGGGGCTTGTCAAAATGATGAGTTTGAAGAATAAATTTGGTGGCTTAATAAGTCAGGTATTGCCAGGTTATAACATATTCGGCTGAAGTACGGTTGTTTTGTTTTTGGTTTTGTTTTTTTTTGTTTTTGATAAGTAAAAATTTATATTAGAAGGCACCAAGGGGTGCCACCCCATATACCTGAAGTGCTGTTGTTTCTTATCTAGTTCCCCCCCCCCCCTCCCCCCAATTTTGATGATCAGTGTCAATAAACTTGATGTACATTGTGTAGGCAAAAAAGACTTCAGTCTTACACTGAAGGGTGTTTTTTCATTTTTCTTTAGTGGTGTTCTTTGCCAACCTTGAAATACCCATGCAACCAAGGGTTAAAGATCCTTACAAAAACTGGTAATACCATACTAAATCTCCTTTGTGTTTGTTAACTCCCCTATCCCCACTACGATTTTACCAATGTGGTGATTTGCCTATGAGCATTAGGCATGCTATGAACTAGGTCTTCTCAGTTGGAGAAGGATAGACATGAGAGTTAAGAAGTTTGACAAGACTGCAAAAAATGGTAGCAATTAGTTGGAGTCAATGAGCCAGTTATGGCTTATGGAGGGGGACAAGAATACTCACTTTTAGATATGGGCACACGGAGGACATTGTGGTGTTGCCTGTATTTAGTCAAAATTTGCATTACTTTGGTACATATGGATCATCTGATCATATATCAATCTCTATGATTTTTCCTGTGAGATTTGACATTTACTGACATGTTAAAATTCAATTTTATTAGATGTGCTTTTTTTGTAAACTTCTAACTGTTTTCTTAAGACTACTAATTTTAGCTTTTTGTTTGCAACATGATCATGCAACTGACTAGATTTAATAACTGTTAATGGTAGATGACTCGTCTTTTCGGTGGTGGTGACGAATTTGGTGAGGATGCAATTTTGGGAAAGCTTGAGGGCATGAAGGAGTTGATTGAGCAAGTAAACATGCAGTTCAAGGATCCAGTAAGGTCTTATATTCAAGTTGTTCTTTGATTAGAATGAATACTGTTATGTTTATCATTTGTTGTTACCTGTTGGATAATGACCACTTCTGGTAAAACCAGAGTTCTGTGGAAAACCTCTTAAATTTAGCTAATGTGATTTTGATTGTAGATTCACAATTTTACATGGTTATAAATTTGAGTGTTAGTATTTGCTCAAAACTTGTAAAATAAAAGTGGAAGAAATTTGATTTAAAGCACCTAATCTGTTAGTTTGTCAAATGCTAATTTATTGTCATAGACCTTTCTATGAGGCACTTCCCGCAAAGCTCTTTCCCTTTAAGGGTTCTATATTTTGGGTGCCACGGCACATAGAGAGAGGGTCTTCTTGCTCCTACATGTACTTCTTAGGAAGTGCACTTTGCAACCTCTATAGGCCCCTACTACTGTCAATGTGCTTACTTTTGGCAGACCCTTGTGAGCTCAATTTTCAACATGATTGTGAATTGTTTCTCATCTTCAGTCATGTTCTTGTGATATTTATTCCTTTTGTTTTTCCTTTTTTTTAATCTTCCTGTCTCTTTTATTTTATTTTTTTAATTTTTTGAACTATAACTAGCTTTATGCTTGGGAACCATTTAGATGGTATAACAACATCAAAGTTGGAGCCTTCATGGTGTGATCGGCTTTCTGTTTGGGGAGCTTTTCGGCTGAATGCATTATTGTTGGACTTTCATATTGTAGAATATGGAAGTACATAAGGTTATTAGGAAACCTCAAGGGGTTGGTCTGATAGTCAAGGCTTGGGGCTTGGGGCTTGGGGCTTGGGGGTGTGCTTCCTCCAAGGTCTCAAGCTCAAAACCTCCTACATGCAAGCAATCTCTTGGGGCCATGTCCATACAAGGCTTTGCCCTGGCTTTAATTGGGACCCCCGCAAGTGGACGGTGGGATTGGTCCCCCAGATTAGTCGGTCCAAAGGGCCGGATACTGAGTTATCAAAAAAAAAATTATTAGGAAATTTGAAATTGGTAATCGTTAATTGCTTGGTTTTTTAGGCAGGATATGAGTACTAAATCAACATAAATATCTGGTCTTATCACTTTTTGCCTTTTGCTTTTGTTTTCATTAAAAATTTGAGCTTATTTAGTGTTGGCTTTTGAAGACACGAGCTGCTAAGTTTTCCTTAATTGTCTTTTGTGACTATATAATTTGCAATCCATCATGTTATCATCAGAGTATTCGACATTCCCATTATCTTTATTAATGTAATGTTTGTGGGCAGGCAAATATTCAATCTTTCTTATACTCCACAACTTTTATTTTATTTTTTAATGCCCCATGTTTCCTGTTGACAGGACTTGACAACCTTTGTTTGTGTTTGCATTCCAGAGTTCCTCTCTCTCTACGAAACAGAGAGACTGGTGCAGGAACTCACAAAATTTGAGATAGATACTCACAATATCATTATCAACCAAGTGCTCTATGATGAAGAAGGTATACTTACCTTGTTGAAACATGAGTACTTTGTTTGGTATCCTTGCTTGAAAAGAGAAGTTTTAATGTTTAACCGGTTTTCCTTGTTATTATAGGTGTTGAATCTCAGTTGCTCAAAGCTAGAATGCGGATGCAACAAAAGTACCTTGATCAATTCTACATGTTATATGATGATTTTCACATTACTAAGCTACCATTGCTGCCAGAAGAGGTAAACTACAAAGTCAAGATTCTTTAGTCCAATAATGCTACATTTACCATATTTGATTTATCATGTGATGCGTCACTACCGTATTGGTGATAAGGTAGGACCTATTCAACCAATACAATTTTGACATATGAGATGGTAAACCAAATGTGGTCATTGTAGCGTTACTCTTCTGTAGTCATACATTGCCCTTCTAAATTTTATAATTTTTAATTTAAACATATTGAGTACGTCATCATTTATAATTTTTAAACCTTTAATGATAAAACGGATGCAATATGCTTAAAAGCTGAGTTTGTTTAGGATAAATGTGAGGGAAAGAGAAATAATATAATTTTTTATGAATTTGTTTAGCATGAAAGTAGTGGAAAGTAGAAGAAAATTAATTTTCTTGTATAACCCATGTTAGCATTGTAACTAAATTTTTAATTTCCTGCAAAAAAAAAAAAAAAAAAAATGAAGGAAAACACAAGAAAATTTAGATGCATCTATATAAGGAGATATCTATAACTAAAATCTTGAGTTGTGTTTGGTAGAGTTTTATAATTATGATTTGAGAATAGAGTTGTATTTTGAGTTTGTGAGTTTTGAAATTATAATTTGAGTGTGAAAAATTTGTTTGGTTGTGAATTTTAAAAAGAGTTTGAATTGAGTGATGTGACATATAATATTGAAAAGTGGATGTTTTGAAAAGTGTTTTGAAAAATGGATGTAGGATTAATTTTTTAAAACTATAACCAAACCACACACTCAAACTAAATGGTAGAATTAAACTTCAAAAACTCTACCAAACAGAGCCTTGAATTTCTCTATCTTTTTCTTGTAAATTTTTTATCTTAATCAAATGCTTGCAGGAAAATATATTTTCTTTTCTATTTCTTTTCTTTCACTTTCATTTTCTACCAATTTTTCTTAGCCTAAATGAAAATTTATACTTGTCAAAACAAAACAAACAAATAATAATTTGTGAATTTGTATTGACCACAAACATCGTGACTATTTTAGTTGTTTTGTTATATTGTGAATAAATTACACTTTTTCATGATATACTCCTACTTGAATATATAATCTAGGTGCCTAGGGATTCCAAGTCTGTTACCCTTTACAGTTTTAGGAATTTTTTCTGCTTTTTATTTAATAAGCCCTCTAATCACAAATGTGGATTTCATAGGTTTGCGGTGTAGATGCTCTGAAATCATTTTCACGTCATTTTCTGTCACCATATCAACCTTCTGTCAACGAAGACACGGTGGAAGAGGTGGAGAGAAGAGTATCATCGCTGAGGGAACAGTTAACAGAAGCTGAAGCAGAGCTAGAAAGACTAAGAAAAGGAAAGCAAAAAGTCTGATATAAGAAGTAAAAGAAAAGGTCCGACTATACCCTGAATGGCCATTGTAGTCTTTTTCTTCCTTGTCCTTTTTATTTTTATTTTTATTTTTTATACTTTAATACTAATTCCCCCAACAGGTAGGTGTTTTTGTTTCCAATAGACTGCCAGATAAGTCAATTATTTATTTTCTGCTCCATTTCTGTTTGGGGAGTTGTATTCTCATTCATGAAAACCTTTTGCCTTTTCGTTGAATTTTAGGTAATTGATAATTGTCATGTATTTGTTAATATCGAAGTGATGTCACAAATAAATGAAATTTATTGGTCGTACAAGCACGGTCTATTTCAGATGCTTTTTAAGTATGGAGTAGCGTAACCGGTTTTTCTAAATTACTGTACTAAAGACAATGGCATTATAGGGATTTCAATTGATGAGATCTCTTTCTATATTTATTTAGTGAATGTGTGAGATGGCTTGTTGTTGTGTCAAACATCTGTGGAAACAATGGCTGATTTGAGCTTAGAACTTGTAGAATTCAGCATCTTCCTATGTTGAGATGTGAAGGCCAAGCCAAGATGTGAAGCTAATAATTGTGTATGAATGTTAGCCCAGAATTGTGTTATTGCAGCTGTCTGCTTCCCAAGTGCAAAACTATTAAAATGGAACTCCTTTTGGTGTTTTTGATTGGCCGGACTAGAATGGGATTGGACTTGGGAACATGTCTTTGGGATTCATGGTTGTTTGGTCAGATTGCTAGCCTGGTGGCAGGGTGGCACACAGTGGTTTTAGTTTCGCCCTTGCGGCATCAATATCTGTTGATTTTGGTCCAACCTTGCCTTGGAAAATACAGCTATATTCATATGGAGGCTATTAAATCCCGTCCTCCCAAGACAGTCTTTTCTTTTGGATTATCTTCCCTCCATCTAGTGGTAAGAAATAATTGTTCAAATCTTATCTTATTAATCTCACACTAACTCTCATCTAGCAATTCCATGATACTAAAAAAAAACGTATAAAACCAACCATATTAGGCTCCATTTGGGAAGAGTTACTTGGGTTATTTTAGTCACAAAAGATAAAATAGGCTATTTGAGTCATAAAAAATAAAATATCACATCCAACCCATAATCATTACACTTTTCTCTCAGAAAAAAAATCAAAAAATCAAAAAGTTAGCTCAAGCTAAAATAATTAAAAAAGTCAAAAAGTTAAAAAGTCAACCCACTTTCCCAATGACACCATGTATCTCCTATTTCCTAATTTAGTCCCCCAAAAACAAACATGACTGGTGTGTTAAGATGAATTTGGATCATCTATACTAATTTTTCTTAAAAACAACTATGCATTATTTTATCTTTAGTTTTTGTAAAACTAAATTTTAGTCATATAAAAAATCACTCAGACTTGTGTTAACATGTGTTTGGTCTACCACTAACTCAACGGATGGAGAGAAACGTGCGAACAGAGCCAGACATAGACTTAGGCAATGCCGATTAGCACTTCAACCATTAAAATAACAGCTAATTATTTAAAAAAAATTCTCAATAGTATAGAAATCTCTCAATAAAGTTACTTGAATAATACTTTTCGTATTGAAAAGAGTTGTCCATAATCTATTTTTGAATCCTTCTTTCGTTTGGGTAGCGATGACCAACTATAAAGTATCCCTCGGTCAAATTGGAGTAAATAAATATTGACGTACCGTATTAGTCTTTTATTGGACAAATGGACTTGATTATAGATTCACATGTAAAATAATTTATATATATATATTTAACACATTCAAACATCAAAGTTGAGATGGCCGAGTTGGTCTAAGGCGCCAGATTAAGGTTCTGGTCCGAAAGGGCGTGGGTTCAAATCCCACTCTCAACATCAATTTTTTACTCTTTAATTTCTATATAAACATTTTGCTAACCACTCTTTCTTTTTTAATTTCAATTTCTTCTCTTCTTCTTCTTCTTTTTCCTTTTCCATTTTTTTTTTTTGGTTTGTGTTGTTTAAACTCTTTCATTTCTATATAAACATTTTACTAACCACTCTTTTTCTTTTTTAATTTCAATTTCTTCTCTTTTTCTTCTTCCTCTTTTTTTTTTTTTCTTTTTTTTGGGGGGGGGGATAAATCTCACTCTCAACATCTCTTGTTTGCTTTTTCTTTTATATCTATAAAAATTTGGCTAACCACTCTTCTTTTCTTCTATTTTCTTTTTTCTTTTTTTAATTTCTATAAAAAAATAAATTGGCTAACCACTCTTTTGTAAGCTCTTTATGAATGAAATTTTCACTTTAAAAAACCAAATTAGTAATTTCGATATAGAGCTAATATTTGGTAATATTTACATAAAGTGATATTCACCAAGCACAAGCAATATCATACACTTTGTTCTGAATTACAAAAACCCATAAATACTAGGCTGAGAAACAGCCAAACATGCCCTATCTTTTCAATATAACATTGCTAAAGGACAAATTAGCAAACAAGCTTGTTTGTGCTAAACCACAATAATCTCGATCAGTAAGCACAATAGCAATCAAGAAGACAACATACAACATTTGAGACTATCCACCATGCAAGGTTGAGATGAAAACCACCACATCCTTATCTTCAAGTGTTGCATCAAGTTGCCCACTTAGTTCCCAATCACAATCATTCACTAGGACCAGAACACCAGGTCTCCTGCACAGGGAACATTTGATTAACCAAAGTTAACTCTTCAGCCATGTTTGATATGCGGACTAGATTTTTTTGATACGGTTTGAGATTGGTTATACTATGGGATAAAGGTTGGGATTAGTGTAAAATTAGGGATGTGGTCATATAAGAGGGGAAGGATTATTTTGACCATCGAATGAGATGATATGGCTAAGCCTCATGGCCATAGGATTAGCAATAACATGGGGTGCTGATACCAAATTTTACAAATCAAACACGTTATTAGGGGACAACAAAAATACATGTGAGGCTCATGTGTGGCCCACAGTATTACCAATCCCAAACCCCCCTCCAAACCGTGTATCAGAAACGTGGCCATTATGAGGAAAGTGAAGGACAATGCATTGTTTCATCGGATGAAGAAGACATTTTTTGTGTTTGGTCTCAAGCTGCCAATCACCCCCTAATATTGGAATTTCTAAACATTACAAAATAGTAGCAGGCTTGATCAAAGCACCATCATCAAGTAGCAGGATTCAAAGCACCATCAAGACAACACCACCAAATTTAAATATTACAAGTGTAGTCCTACTTACACAGAATCTTCTTTCATGAACATTTCAGGTCTCTCCTTGATCAAATTGGTACGAACCCAAGCAAGCAAGTCTTTCATGGTTAACTGAGAGGAATATGCAACAGAATAATAGTCAAATGATCATAAAAGGGGGAAAAACACTCAATTTATGCTGCACCTAGCATGCTAGTAATGGAAGAGATTTACCTGGTCTTCTCCATCTTGTGCATCAACATTGACGTTATGGATCTTGACAGAATCACAGAGAAGTTCTAGTCCTCCGCTTCATTAGAAAATTAACAAGGCAATAGGTAGGCATTAGGTTAAGAGGAAGCAAAATGAAGAATGAGTCTATACAAGTATGGAGCAGAACACACTTCTGTTTGGTCATTTCATAAAAAGTTCGTGGTCGTAGCCATAGAAGGCAATGCACATGAACCTGAAAAAAGGACCCCAACACCTGAAGGAATTGAAGAGCACTAGAAAACCAACTTTTAAAGGACTTGGCAGATTTTCAAAGGAATAAAGGAAAACCAAAACCGAAAAAAATAAAATAAAATAAAAAAGAAAGAAGAAAAAGATGCAGGTTGTATCATCCACATAATCCACACACACAAATCCCAGACAGGTTTTTTAACAATTGGTCTAATTATGGACGTTCTTAATGGCTCTTCTGGGAGAACAAACAACTCGTTATGGTTCAAGAATCCAGACAGTTGACTCTAAGTTTTGGTTAATGCTATTTTAGGGGGCATAATTGAAAATATTAATACCATAACTTGAGCAACAGATAATATCAAGCCCAAGTTACCGCAAAAGACTACCGAGTACCCAACCAAACTAAGACTTTTGTCCCAATCAAATGAGCCCGGCTACATGAATCTTTTTTCCCCATTATACTCTGTCAAGGGCTATATGCTAAGTTCAATTAAATAAATCCATATCATTTTTTACTATCACATTCCATGTCAGTTTAGGTCTTTTCCTCTCCTTAATTTATGAAATTTAAGTAGTTATTATTGTTAAACATATTGCCACCACTCTCCTTACCTCTTATGTTTGAGGTTATGAACATAAACCCATTCTACCTATTATAGTCCATCAAAAGCCATAATGCATGCACTCATCCTCTCAAAATACCGAAAACCAACATTTTTCTAGGCTACCACGATGTGGGACTTAAATCGGGTAATTAACTACATCAGACACATGAAGCAGAATTTTCACAAAATAGTATATCTTGGTGTAGCATTTGCTTTGATAGGTAAGCACTAGGTTAGATTAATCTATCATCAAACCTCACCAGTTTTTAAACGCTTAATTAGCTCAAGTTCTATGAAACTTCAAATCCAACCACCACCGAAGTTGAGGCATCTTCAATCAAGGCCACTCTAGCTTCATTTAGATGATGCATCCCTATATCACCACTCCTATCAGTCTTTCTTTCTCACGCATTCAAAGATTGAAGAGCTTAACAAACATAAACGATGCTCATTAACATATGTGAGAAATATTTACATGAACTGTTCATCTCCATAATGCTTTCTTCAGATGTGCACTTGGAAAGTAAAAACAATAAGAACTTTCCATAATATTTTCACAGAGATTTAGCTTCTCTATTGGATCTGACCAAAAAACAGAGGGAAAAAAAAAAGCTCCTCTTTTGGAATCAAATCTATCATACATCTCATAATATTTTCAACTTTCAATTTTGTTTTTAACTTTCAGCTGAATCATGTTTTTTCCTTGTGAGAAATTTGCAATATTAAAGCTGTAGAAGTAAAAATAGAAGAAAGACGATTAAGGTCGAATCAACTCTAAGAAGAACGGCCAGGTAAATACAGCCCTTCCAGACTGAATAGAGACTGGATCAAATAAAATCTGGATCAAATTTTCAAATAAGAAAAAAAAAATAGAAGATAAATAATACAATAGAGTTTATTAAGTCAATAATACACGTGGGAGAAAAGAGAACGGCCGCTAAAATAAGTTTCTTAAATCAGCAATGTAGGAAGAGACTGGGTCTTGCAACAAACAAATAGCATATTGTTTATGGAAAGTCCTTAGAATGTCACGTCTTTTAACATAAAAATATCATTGATCCATTCACTTCTGAACATAAGGTTGGACAGATGTATGGTGAAAAGACAGTAAAGATACGAAAAATGTGTGCATATTTATATCATAAGCTCCATTAAGGATTGCACTCTGTCCACCTCAACAATGAAGGTCTTTATTAGCTCAAAACATCTCAGATTACTGTCCCGTAAACTTTATGATGCAAAATATTGGGGCAGGAAACAAATGACATGTCCACTAAAGGAGAGGACATGATAGGTATGGGACAAATTGTTTTGCACAATCACAAAACACCCCAAAACCAGTTCTCCACTCAAGGCATCCTAATCTATTTCTAGGAGCAACATCTTCTTTATTGACCCCTTCCATATATGGGATGGCTTCTCCAATTTATCAAAAGCAGTCACTTATACCCATCTTCATTACTTCAGATTAAATTTTCACCTGTCTAAGTTTACACCTATTTTACAAAAGTTGAATCCCAAACATATTAAATCTCATCCTTTCTCAACCTAACATCTTTGGCTAAAGCTCTCGGCATTACCCATTTACTCTAGTTTTCAAAAATGATGTTGTCTAATTCAGCTTCCAGTCTGTTTTTAAGTCAAAAATCCTGGTGCATACATGACCACACAAAATTTTAGCCACCAAGCTCAAAACAATTACAGTAGCCAATCAAGAGACTCCCAGCAACTAATTTCATCTCCATGAAATACCTCTAGGTCCAATAGAATTAAAAAAATAAAAATAAAAATAAAATCCAACACCATCAAGGCATCAACATGTATGCTTATCAGCCTCCACTACTAATCCTAAACACATATGCTAGATATATCTCCATTCTAGATTTCCTTTTTTATTAGTAATCCGTGTGTTTACAATTGATGATAAATGGAAAATGTATTGGTTGGCTTAGTGTATGAAGTGTTCCCTTACAAGATATGATGTTCGTGTCACGTAGATTCCACTTCTTCTATTCACCTCAAACTATTTTAATTTAACCAACTAGGCTAGCTCATTTAGCCAAAATCAATGTACCAAAAAAATATAAAAATATAAAAACAAAATTAAAAGGAATTATCTATACTAATATGTAAAGTGCATACTAATGTATACTAATTGGACGTTATTTTTTACTAATATATAAAGTGAAGACTAGAGTTGGTGTTGATGTCTTAATTTTTATATTTTCCTAAAATACCCTAATAATAGTTACATGGGTAGTTATATTCAGTTTTTTTTTCTTTTTCTTTTTCTTTCTTTTCTTTTTTTTTTTCAAATCTCTCAACTTTTGGTCTTTTCAGATTTATGGAATGTTTTAATTTTCAGATTTTGAATTCAATATACACTTCACAATCTTATTCTATTATGATATATGCATACTATTATCGTTATTTTCTCATAAGGGCAACAAATAACAATTGATATATATATACACACACTAATACATAGGCTCATGTACATATCAAAGTATAATTATATAAATTGTAGACAGTAATTCCAGCAAGCAAGTACTAAAAAAAATAACAAGAAGCAGCAACAAACCGCAAATGAAATGAAAGCGAGGGTAAGAAGGAAAAGCAATCAAAGTGTAACAACAAATTCATTGTTTTAATTGAATTGGGATACTATGATAGCTTCAGAATCAAGCAAAAATCATATTATCATGTACTACTACCCATATACTACAGGTAGATTCAAAAACCAAAACCAAAAACAAAAACAAAATTACCCGAATTCAAGGGTCAGCTGCATCTTTACTGTTCCGAAAGATTCGAACTATAAAGAGACAGACCTCTGAGAGCCAGAGCCAGAGCCAGAGCCAGAGCCAGAGAGATGAAAATGAACTCCTTTTGCTGGGGTTTTGAATATCCAATAAAACCCTCCCCTGCTCTAGCTCTAGGCTTACTTTTTTTTTTTAAATTTAACTTTAGTGATTTTATTTTATTTTATTTTTTAAAAATTTACAAAATTTTTACTTTTCTAATTCCTTTAAGAAAAAATTACACATAAATCCTATATGAAGAAAGTTAAACTATTTGGTCCTAAGAATTTTTTTGTACACCAATTAATCTTATTTTTACATCACAATATCATCAAAACAACATCAATATTCAAAAGAATCAGATCGAGAAATTCTTTTTGTTTTGGCAGTTAATGATCAAACATCACAACCAAACAACATCGTCGTCAAAAACATCCAACTTGCTAGAGAGTCCACAGATACAAAATTGAAGTCTAGATCCAAAAATCTGAAGATTTTTATATATATAAAATTGTCTAAAAAAATTAAATAATTAAAAAAAATGGGCATATATGATTTAGGATTAGGATTAGCCTCCTCTGGTGTTATCATTAAATTCAGCAACAATGGCTGTGTTGGGTGTTTGCTTTTTCCCCTTAGCCACACCAACAACAACACAGAGGCATCGCCCAAGTCTCCTCTTCTTCTCTGCATACACATCCTCTTCTTATTCCCACAAATTCACAAGAGAATCAAAAGACACTCCTAATGATTTTTGTTTCAAACTTTCTCAGCATCCAAACACACTGTTGCCTAGTGAGAGAGGAAAAACCAGATCTAGCCTCTCCGTTACCTTTGGATTAAGAACACTTCGATCCCACCAGTCGTCACGATGTTCTTACCAGTCGATTGATCGGGGCTACCGAGCCTCCACACATTCGATTCGACGCAGACACTGTAAGCCCTAGGTGAGAACACGATGTTGAGATCTGTGGAGACGCGAACTACGCCGTTTGGGAGAGGGAGGACGGTTACTACTGCGTTGGTCTAAGGGAATTGTTATTATATGTTGATTTGTTACATATCCATGAAGTTTTGATTCTGTAACTTGGATTTTTGTAATTTTATTTATTTGGTTTTTTTTTTTTTTCTCTCTCTTGATGTTCAGATGATTTGAGGGAAGAACATTCAATAACATCACTGTGTTGAAGAAATCACAGATCTGACATTTAAGAACATTAATATGTTGAAGAACATCACAGATCTGATATTCGATCCGATTTGAGGGAAGAAAATCATTGTGTTGATGATATTTTGTTAATGTTGATCTGTTTTGATGATGTTTGATGTTAATGTTGATCTGTTTTGTTAATGTTTGATGTTTGATCTTTTTTTTGTTAATGTTGTTCTGCTTTGATGATGTTAATGTTAATGTTAATGTTAATGTTTGATGTTTGATCTGTTTTGATAATGTTAACGTTGATCTGTTTTGTTAATATTGATCTGTTTTGATGATGTTTGATGTTTGATGTTTTGATGATAATGATGTTGTGATGTCTGATGTTAATGGGATTTTTTAGTCTATAAAAAAATTTTTAGGACTAAATAGTATATAAGTTATTAATTTAGGATTTATTAGTGCATCACCTTTCGTTTAATGTAGAATAATTTTTTTAATATATATATATATATATAAAATACTAAAAACATAAAAATACATAAAAAGTTAAACAAAATATTTATTTATTTTTTATTTTTGTCTTGTGTGATTTATTTATTTATTTATTGTTTGTACTTTTCTTATTTGTAAATAGGATGAAACACAGATAAATTATAAGTAGTGATTTTGTGAATTATTTGGGAGAGCTTCTATTTCCACAAATCAAACCTTCTTTATGCACATGATTTTTCAACACACACATTTAATGAATTTGAAATCTCATTTTTTATATAAAACATAACTTATTATACCAAAAATGTCATCATCTCATCCCTTTTTCAAACCCTAATCCTAACCATAACTTTCACCATTCTTCATTTATTGTCGGCCGACCAACTGCTACCTACTCATATAATTATTGTGTAAATACCTCTTAAATAAATAAATAAACACTTATTAAATTCTTTCAAACTCCTCGGTCAAACCCCATGTATTTAATTTATATATTATGTAATTATTGTGTAAATGCCTCTTAAATAAATAAATAAACACTTATTAAATTCTTTCAAACTCCTCAGTCAAACCCCATGTATTTAATTTATATATTAAAAAATCCTAATAAACAAATATAAATATCTATAATTATCCCGTGCATAGCACGAGTAATAGGCTAGTTTAATGAATTTGAAATCTCATTTTTTATTTAATACATAACTTATTATACCAAAAATGCCATCATCTCATCCCTTCTTCAAACCCTAATCCTAACCATAACTTTCACCATTCTTCATTTATTGTCGGCCGACCAACTGCTACCTCCTTTGTCGAAAATTTAAGCTGCCACCGCAATTTCCATCCCTCCACCATCACCAGCCACCATTACCAACCCTCACACACTATTCTAACTCATCTCATGGTATCAAATTGTAGTTTGTTGGCTATGTATTCAATCCATTAAACAAAGCAATTTGTGGAATTTATTAAATCATCCGCTTTAGATAAGAAGATTGATTAAATAAGTAAATTACAAAAGTCACAAAAATTTCCTCTCTATGTAACTGTTATTTGCATAAACACCATACTTCAGTTTATATTTCCTTAAATGGATAGAACAAAAATGGCCAGTCTTAAGTATTCTAGGTCATTAATCTATGCACTTGAATTCACTCCATTATGAAAAGAAATATTTTCAAGTTTGAATGACAGAGGAGGCTGAAGAGATGGCGGGGAGTATCATCGGAGTTGAAATAAGCAATGAGGATGATGGTGGCAATGGTAGTAACAGTAGGGGAGGTTCACCAGAAGTGGAAAGCATGATTAGGGTGGTCAAGGAGAAGGCTAACAAATTAGGATATCGGTTGAAAAGTTGAGGATATTTTGATATTTTTATTTTAAGACAAAAATGTAATATAAAAAAGATTCATTAAATGTGTAGAGTGAGGAAATTTGGTGTGTATAAATAGAATTTTCCATTATGTGGCCCTTTTTTTTTTTTCTTCTTATGGACCCAAATTTCCCCTTCTAATATGAATTACATAAATGACCAAATATAAACGTGCGTGTTATGTGTTGATGAACAAATGTAAGTTTTCTCATAACGTTGAAATTATTAAACGTAATATTTCAAAAAAAAAAAATTAGTATACTTTTTCCAAACGTAATACTCCAATGTAAAATTTAAAAAATGTAATACTTCAATTTAACACTTCAAAAAAATTTCTTAGTGTACTTTTCTCAAACATAATAACGTACCATTCCCAAAAAAATCTTTGGTATATTTGACTTAAACGTAACGATCTAATCAATCTAACACAAAAAAAACTTTTTAATATATTTTTTCCAAACGTAACATTCTAATATAACATTCCAATATAATATTAGAAAATTATACTAACAGAAATACAGATTTTCGCGCTCAACAACCAACACTACTAATCCCCCCAAAAAGAATCTCCCACACCTCACTTTTCCCAAAAATGAATTAAAAAAATAGAAAAATGAATCACAAAAGGGCATTTACTTAACTCAAATGACACTAAATCAAATAAATATAACTTGAGTGCTGCTATTAGCACCTGTCAAAATTCTTTGGACCCCCCATTTTATAATTTTTTTTTATTACAATTATACCCTAAAGTAAAATTACATTAAAAGACATTATTAAATGGAACACCCACCTATCAATAAAAACTAATACTCTATAATATTTGACACCTATCCCCACTTCCACCCCAACCTTCAACTCCAACTATACATATTCCATGTTTGTAAATCCTAAACCTATTACTTTTTATAACCAACTAACATAAACCCTAAATCTATTATTTTTCATAGTCATCTTAAATCCTGAATGTGTCATCTTCATCACCATCATCAACGCTATTGAACTTGAAAGTTTTGCTTCAAGTATAACATATATTTCATCACTTATTTCACTGTGTAAAGCAATGGAGGACGAGGACAACAATTCTAGTGAGACCGACGTTCCATTAATAAGTTTATCTGTCTTGTATTAACATTCTCAGTCGTTCTTATTTCGTTCGAGCTGTTCGGTACTGGTTTGCTGACTGTTAGAATTATATTCAGTGATACAGTACTGAATATAATCCTTTCGTTCAATACATAGGTTCTGAACATTAATACAGATAGTCAGTTATGTAATTTTCTTTGTTAAACTAACTTAGAATGGAAAAGAGTGAATTTGAATGGATTTAAGTTATGTATTTTGAATGGATTTAATTCATGTTATTTTAAGTTGTGAATTGGAATGGATTCAAGTTACACAGTAATGAACAAATTTTGTTCGGACATACAATGCTAACAGGATCATTATTGTTCGACAAAACAGTTCTGAACAAAATACATTTTTTCGGCTACACAGCAGTGAACAAATTGTTTTGGGCTATATTCAGAATTCTGATGGCGATTCAGACGATGATTCTGTTTTTCCTCATCTTGCAAACGGTTATGCAAATCCCGTAGAAATTGGAGTATCTTTGATCGATCTCAGCGATGACGAAGATATAAAAAGCAACGAAGAAGATGATAATGAGAGGATGAGAGAGGTTACTGATTTGGTGATACGGAGAGCGTTCAAAAAATATGAGAGTCGTCGGAATGCTCCATTGACGGCCGAGACAGCGACGAGAGTGATGGAGGGTTGGGGTCCAAGAATTCTATACTAGACCAAAGCTCCAAACTCTGAAGATTGAGTGAGTCAGGGAATGAGAGGGATGAAAAATTAGGTGGGTGTGCATTTCATTGTAAAAATATTATGAATATGGGTAGATTTGGTAATAAGTGGGGTGTCCAAAAATATATTATTAAAATTTAGGGTTTAGGGTTAAGGTCCAAAGAAATGGGGGGTCCAAAGAATTTTGGTAAGTGCTAATAGCAGCACTCTATAACTTTCCACCACAAGAAAATTCTTAAGACTAAACATGTCAACATTCTCCCATACAGGATTTATGAGTAAATTTTTCTTATAAATTTTAAAAGTTTAAGCTTTTTTTTTTTTTTTTTTTAAAAAAAAATTCGGTATAATTGGTTTCACTCAAAAATTTAAGACATCTTGAAATAAAAATTAATAACTAATAAAGTAATTAAAAACTTGCTTATAACTAAAATATTGTTTTACACCATTATAATCTCACTATTGTTATTATCACCATCCTTCTACCACTGTCACCATCATTGTCACTGTCATTACCACTATTATCACTATTACTATTATTGTCATCACTGCTATCACTGCCACCACGGCTACTATCACCACCACTAACACCATCCCCTTACAACTACTACCATTCTCATTAAATTACTGCATTTATCACTATTGTCAATCACTACATGTACCAATATTATTTACTGCTACATTACCGTTGTCATTATCATTATCATTATCATTACCAGAATCACTACATCCCTTTACGGAGTATTTTGAGAAGATGATTAAAAATTTTTTTTTTTTTTAGAGAGAGGAAATGGGTTAAAAGCTTAAGAGTGGCTTTTAATTCACTTTCCAAATACCCCTACATCTACTACCATTGCTATTGTTGTTATAACCACCATCATTTTATAATTTATATATAATTAAAAAAAATATTTTCCAAATTTTAGTTTATTAGAATGAATGTAGATTGTAATATGGATTCAATAAAAAATATATTTATTATTACATTTGGTTCACTAAAAGAATTGATGAAAATTGAATTAGAAATGAAATTGTTATATACAATTGCAAGTAAATAGTCGTTTTATAAAAATGAAAATAATATTTCAAATAGAATGGTTGTATTTTTTTCATTTCACTTTCATTTTAATGAATTAAAAATTACTTAAAATTATCCTTGTTTAGTCTTTTACTTTACTAAAAATCTAAAAATCCAAAGACATTAGTTTGAAAAACAAAAATTCAAAATCAATTACATTAGATTACTTTAAAAAAAAAAATACAACTTTTAAATCACTCGACTAATACAAGAATAGTGATATAGAAATGTCCAATTAGCATACCATTCACCAGGTTTGTTTCTAGTTTTTTGAAAACTTTTCAAATAATTTTACTTTCTTGTTTTTTTTTTTTTGAATTTTTTTAATATTTTAAGTAATTTTTTTTAATTTTTAGACACACCTAACATAAATACGTATAATTTTTGTGAAAAAAATCTTTAAAAAACTCACTAAATGCCAAAAATACCACACAAAAAAAACAATAGCAAAAATTCAGTATATTTTTCATATTTTTATGCATTTATTAATTTTTTAAAATATTTTTTCACAAATATTTTACTTTTTAAATATATCTAAGTAAGGTGCATTTAAAAGAATAAAAAAAATACTTAAAATTTTAAAAATATTCACTTAAAAAAAAACGCGAAAAACAATAAAGTAAAATCAAACACACTTTCGTCTTTCAATTACAGAATTCTTATCATCATCATAGGAACGATAGTAATTTTTCTATGGTTATCTTTAATTATTCTGTTCAAAAAGAGATAAAAACAAAACTTAAATAAAAAATTATAAGATGTATAAACATGGATATTTGGAAAAACATGTTGTATTCGAATACTTATCGACATATGATACTTCGTATGATACTTCTACATGCGTATCAAGTACATAAAATATGTATCTAAATATTTCCTTCTTAATTTTTAGTATATCTAGATATACTTAATATATATTCAAAAGAAATACGTATCTAAACATTTTCGTCTTAATTTTTAGTATATCTAGATATACTTAATATATATTCAAAAGAAATACGTATCTAAATATTTTCTTCTTAATTTTTAGTATATCTAGATATACTTAATATATGCCCAAAATGTATTAAACAATATTTCTTTTCTAACACAGAGATAAAATTTCTTTTACTAGACTTCTTTTTTATTTTTAGTTTTATATTTAACATAATTTCAAAATTAAGTTATTTAATATATTGATATTTAATTTTGATTTATATATTTACTTTTTGCATTAAAATGTTAATTGTTATAGGTTTGATCTCAACAAATTAAACCATTTAATCAATTTTTGCATTATTCTAAGGGGTTGTTTGGGGTGTCCTAAATAAGTGCATTTTTTGTCTTTTTGGACTAAAAAATTGAGAAAGAAAATATGGATGTTTGGGTTAACTTTTTAACTTTTTATGAAAAAATGTGTAATAAAAAATTGTAAAAATTGATTTGTAGGGAAATATTAGGATTGAGAGTTGTGCAGCCTTAATTGTTGACTTTTGGTAAATAATGTTAACTTTTTAACTTTTTGAATAACTTTTTGACTTTTTTGCAATATGCCAAACTTGACCTAAATTAAAAATAATTATTTTTTTACAAACGTATTGAGCCATACCCATACTTTATATTTTTTTTTTTAAATTTTACTATATCAACTTACCCATATCGTATTAATATCAGTACTCATACACATAGCCATGCTTCATAGGATATGTAAATTCATTTGAAATTATCATTTAATACCTCAAACATTAGGTTAGCTGATTAATGAAAATCCTTTCTTTCTAGTTTGACACCCCTCAAATTAAAATCATTTTCAACCTCTTATCACTACAAACACCACCATTAATATACCATCACTACCACCACCACTAGTATACCACAAAAATCACCACCATCCCTATATCACCACTACATCAATCCCTCCACTCTCAGCATAACCACGTTCCTCAGCCACCAATATTGGCTTATTTTAAGAAATAGGTTAAAAGTTAATTTTTTTTATTTTTTTAAAAGAAAAGTATATAAAAAATAGAGATGTGATATGACCAAAAATAAGTTAAAAGTAAAAAAAAATGACTTTTCACCAAATTCCCAAAATAGACATGCCATAGCTACCCCTGCCACGCCATCATAATATAAAAATTTAAAAATAAAATTTAAATATATATCAAACAACTTGTTTAATATAATATTTAATTATTTTATCAAATACTTTTGAATTTTAAAAAATTTAAAATTTTATTTTAAATACTTAAATGTTAATTTAATATTTTATCAAATACTTTTGAAATTTAAAAATTACTTTTCAATACTCAACTTTTAATTTTCAATTTTATTAAATATTCTAACAACATTCAATAATTTGTCTAAAAAAATGAGCACGATAAAAAATGAGTGTTGCTACTATCACCTGTCTAAATTCTTTGGATCCCCTAATTTTTAATTTTTCTTTTATTATAATTATACCTTAAAGTAAAATTACATTAAAAGATATCATTTAATGAAACGCTCACCTACTAAATAAGAACTAAAACTATACAATATTGTACACCTACCCCCACCCCCATTCCCATCTCCACCTCCAGCAATATGTATTCCACCTTTTTAACTATAAACTTGTCACTCTTTATAACCAATCAACATAAACCCTAAACCTGTTACTTTTCATAACCATCTTAAATCTTGAATGTATCCTCTTTATCACCACCATAAACCCTCATGAACCATAAAGTTTTTTCAAGTCCAACGTGTTACTTTTCATCAGTTATTTCACCTTGTAGAGCAATAGAGGACGATGACAACAATTCTAATGAGGTTGGCGTTCCATTGGTAAGTTTATCTGTCTTGCATTAACATTCTCGATTGTTTTCAATCATTATTGTTTTATTCGAGTTGTTCGGTACTAGTTTGTTGATTGTTAAGATTATATTCAGTAACACAATACTATAGACAAACATCTAGTTCAATATATGGGTTCCGAACAGTAATGCAGATAGTCGGTATTATTGAATCGAACATCACATTTATTTCAGTACTGGTATGTCGAATAGTTCAATTTTTGTATGTTCAACACCAGATTGTGTTTTTCATAATGGTTTTTTTTCTCTAAAACAACTTTTTACATTGAAATAAATAGAAAAACAAAAATGTGATAAAAAGAATAAAGGCAATGTTGTTGATAAAATGGGAAGTCAGTATTTACTTGAGAGAAATTTCTGATGAGTTTTCGACAATGGTGAACAGGAATTTTCGACAAGTTTTCTAATGATATTTTTTAGACACCATCGAGTCGATTCTACCTTTCATTGAGAATTTACAGGAATTTCTATGATAAATCGTCAATGCAATGCTCTTCACTGAGACAAGGGTGTTTACTGATATAATGACCGTTGACGTTCTTTTCAAGAGGAGATGGGCGGTTATCAAAAGGAGAAGGAGAGAGGGTGTGCAAAATTAAATGAGTGTGCCTTGGCTGTGATAATATTATAAATAGGGATAAATTTGATATTAAGTGGGTGTTTAAAAAATTTTATTAAAATTTAAAATTTAGAGTTGGGGCTCAAAGAAATAGGGATCCAAAAAATTTAGAGAGGTACTAATAGCAGTCTTATAAAAAATAAAAAAAGAAAAAAATATCATGTGTGTCACGTGCCCCAACAATAAATAGATTTCTACCATTGTATTTTTCTCGACGGGCCGCCACACAAGTACAAAAGCAAATCGGACAGCCAGAAATATCCAATACTAAGCCAAATAGCTTACCAACGGCTACGATTAAAGAGGCCCATTCTAGTACACAACAAAACAACACACCTCATCCCAACCTTATCTGATATATATATATACATATAGGGTAAATTACAAACACCCCCTCGAGGTTTAGTAAAAATACAGATTCCCCCCTGAGGTTTGAGAAATTACAAATTCTCCCCTGAGGGTCAAATTTTCATAATAAATTAGGAAAAATTATGGGGGAATCTGTATGAAAATAAAAACCCTAGGGGGCAATTTGTTATGAAAATGTAAACCTCAGGGGGCGGGATGTAATTTCTCAAACCTCAGGGGGAATCTGTATTTTCATCAAACCTCGAGGGGGTGTTTGTAATTTGCCCATACATATAAGACCATCTCCAACGGTTCATCAAATCCAGTATCAAATTTAAAATTTGATGAAAAAGTTACTGTTCACTGCTCTAACGGTTGCACCAAATCGATATCAAAATGAAATTTCACCAAACATTTCATCAAACTAAGAACAGGCAAAACATTTCACTAAATCATTGTTATTGACCGTTGGGTTATAATAACCGGTCGATCAGTCGGTTGACCGGCCGGTTGATCAACCGGTCAACCAGTAAAAGATTCAAACAGTTCAGGAAAAAAGTTCAAACCGTTAAAAAAAAAAAATTTTTTTTTTAGCTTAACCGGTCAACTGGCCGGTCGACTACCCGATTGTCCTGGGACAGATTTGGTGAAATGTAATACCAAATTTGATAAAATGAGTTATTTTTTATTTAAATTTGATGAAAAATTTGATTAACAGTTAGAGATGCTCTAAAATATTTCATTTTTCTCTCTCTTCGAAGAACTCTGTTAAAAAATTACCGAAAAAGGTTCATTGATATTAGTGTTTGCTCATCTGGGTCTCATCCAAAAACCCCCAAAAATGGTTATCTATTGACCCTGTGTAGACGTTGATACGTAGAGAGAATTAGGGTTTCAGGGCCGGTATTGTTACCCAGAAGAGCTTTGTATCTCTGTTTGTGGGATTTGATACAGTTTTTGAATCTATGGAGGTTTATAAGAGATGGGTTAGGACCAACAAAGACTATGTCCATTCATTGGAGTCTCTTGCTAATGTAAGCTCTTTTGGTTTCTTGGGTCTTGATTAGTTTCTTTTGTAAATCTATAAAGCAAGAATCTTTCTGTTGACTTTATATGCAGTTTCTTTGTTTATGTGATTGTTTTGAATTGTTTTTGAGTTCTTGGGATTTGATTTTGCTTGATTTCATAGCATTTGTGGTAGCTCATCAGTAGGGACTATGTGAGAGAAGAACTGAGTTGGGTTGTGTTTATAAATTTGAATTCACTATATCCTAATCTGAATTTGCATCTCCGTTGGGATTATTACTCATCCCTACACATATCAAAGAGAAAAATCACAAAGAAAATTACGTGGTTCGACACAAATCTGCTTACATCCGGCAGAGAGAAAAATTCTCTATAAATTGTATAGAATACATTTATGAGAACAAAAATACATAAAAATCCAATAGTAATACATACCTGATGTTTCCCTACTCGGGTAATTGAGTCACCGGTGTTTTATTTTTTTTGGGTCTTCCCTACATCTTTACAAACCCTCTCAATTTCACAATCTCAGAATTCCAATTTCCCACAAGTTCCACAAGTTACTAACTCAAAAAATCTTGGTCCCATACAATCATTAAAGTCGCACATATAATGGATTCCAAGTGAATTTCAGACCCCAAAACCTAATCCAAATATATGTAAAAACTAATAATTATTTAGGTCCCGCATAATACAAGACACCCCGAACACAATCTGGTGTGTGAAGAACATAGTTTATGCGTGGTTGTTGGGATGCTTGGTCAATTTACTCCATTTAACTAGTAGTACGTGGATTGTCTTATTATAAATGTATGTCAATATATGTTTCTCTTCGCAGCTATTGCCTTTTTTTTTTTTTCCTTCTTCTTTATGTAATATAAGGCAGCTTAGAAATGAACTGGAGACCAAAAAAAAAAAAAAAAAAGAAAAGAAAATGATCTGGATGTGGATGTGGATTTTCCACTAATGTGATCTCACATTTGGTATTGAATATTGTTGTTTAGGGTTTGTTGTATTGAGTTTGTTGGTTATTTATCTTTGTATAGTTGTTTATATAGGTCTTCTTATGCTTGCCATATCAATTGCAGGCTAAATTTCAACAGTTGGTGAAAATATAAAGAAGGATTAAGTATGAACTATTTATGTGGTTTCTTGTTTATTTGGTTATTACTGTGTTTGTTTTGAGGGTTTTCTTGATGATTGTCTATATTATTTATGGTGGCTCTATATTGAGATACTGAAAATGAATTGATAGTAGACTTTTCTCTCTCTTAATTAAAAATGTTTCTAATATGGCTGTTAAAAATTATTTTACAGGGGCTGACATGGCTTCTTCCGGAACGGTTTTCTGAATCAGAAATAGGACCAGAAGCAGGTTTTGTGAAACTTTGGTAACATTGAGCTTCTTCTTGTTACCTTAGAAACTGCACATGTAGAGGGTTTTGTTTCTCTTTTTTTAATAAAATCTTTGTTTGATCACCAAAAAAATTAAAGAAAAAATAGAATAAAATATTTTCGATCTCATGTTTATTGCTATTACAGTGGCATTGCATAATGCAATGCCAAAGGCTTGGGCTTCCACGTTCGAGAAGGGGGTTTGAATTTGTGGACATCCCCCTTATGGCCAAATGTTAGGTTTCTACACAGTCCATCCCACCTAGCAACCTTGACTAATGGGCACCAAAAATCAATAATGGCTTCTTTTGGGGCTTTTGTGATTGGTATTATAGTTTATCTGTTCAGCTGATTTTCCTCCCATTTTGTTGGGTCTTGACTAATAAGAAGTGTTTATTCAAAATTTTACATTTCCTTGACTACATTTTCTTGTCAAACCAACCCTTCTCTAATTGTTTTTCCTATTCTGGATTTTTCTGTATTGGTTTTCTCAGGTCAATTTAGGATTGATATTTTCATTGTTTGTACAAAAATTCTTCTGCAGTAACTGCTGTTTTGGGCATGCTCACTGCTGTCAACGAACATATAATCAATACAACTCCAACCCACATACATACTGCAGAGCCTTCTTCCTTCCCCTACTCCTTGTGCATAACTTTGCTAAAAGATTTGGAAACATTGGTTGAAGTTGCGGCACAGCATTTCCTTGGTGATGATAAAAAATGGAATTTTATTGCTGCTACAGAGGCTACCAAGTAAGTGGCATATTAAATTTAGTATATTTCACTCTTTATCATCACAATTTGGTGTTTTGTATGGTGGTATATGTTAATTTGGCTAAGCTTCTGTACATCAATTAATTTCAGGGTGTGTGTTAGGCTAGCTTTGTTCCGGAACAGTGGATTCAAGATGCTTCTGCATGGAGGGGAGATACCAAATGTTGAAAAGGATTCAGAGGCTTCAAATCCTCAAAACAGATTTGGACATTTGGCAAAGCTTGGACGGTCTCATGGGCCTGGTAATGGAAAGAATTATCATGAGAACAATCCATGGAATCTTGAAGGAAGGGCATTGTCTGCCTTAAACAGGTTTGGAGAAAATGCTAGGATGGTTTCGGACCCAACATGGTTGCACAGGGTTCGACACCAGCATGCAATCATGGAGCCTCCACGTAATTGTTCTTTCAAGACTAGTTGCTTGTTTAAGTTAATAATCATGTTTATGTGATAAAGAGGCTGTTTGGTGCAGCTTATATGAGCTGCATATAAGGGTTTGTGCCTGACTGTTTGACAGAACTTTTGCTTACAACTTATTAGGTAGAAATAACTTGAATAGATGAAATTTTTTGATTATCTGGAAGTTAAAGAAATGGTGTTTTTGGCTTTTGCTTTTTGATTATCATCTTTTAGCTTACAATAAGCTGCACCAAACATGCCCAAATTTGCTAAATTTTGCTTTGTTGCCACTACAGCTTCGGTGATTGAGAGACCCACCCTTTCTGCTTTCTTGTCTGAGAAAGGTCTTCGTGGGGCCTTATTTATGATGGGGGAGGTGATGTTCATAACAAGACCACTTATATATGTTTTACTGATAAGGAAGTATGGAGTTCGGTCATGGTTTCCTTGGTGTATTTCACTGGCTGTGGACCTCACTGGAATGGGCATTCTCTCAAATGTTACAACGTCATCACAAAGTAGTAGAGGCCAACAGTTTCATCTCTCTGACCTGGAAAGGGATGAGGTTAGATTTCTTTAAAATTATTGCAT
This sequence comes from Camellia lanceoleosa, assembly GCA_025200525.1. Classification (NCBI taxonomy): domain Eukaryota; kingdom Viridiplantae; phylum Streptophyta; class Magnoliopsida; order Ericales; family Theaceae; genus Camellia; species Camellia lanceoleosa. The sequence continues at coordinate 23,803,135 of CM045760.1, forward strand.
TTTAATTATTTTGATGTATGTTTCACCCTGAAATTGATGCCACTTCTGGCTCTAGGAACAGTTCTTAGTAACGAAGTCCTATTTTTCCTGAAGTTCAAACACGCCAAGAATTTGCTAATTTTCTGTGGCATGCAGCTAGAGCTAAAATCTATCAGAAACAAAATATGCAAACATTCTCCATCAATGTGCTTTGGACACTTTCAGAGGAGCAATTTTGCAATTTGATGTTGCGATGCCTCTAGCATGAGAGAGAGAGAGAGAGAGAGAGAGAGAGAGAGAGGGCTGTTCACAGTGTTCCTTATTTTCACATAATGCTGGATTTGCCCTCCACAGTATTTTGACTAAGAGAAGACGCGAAATTTACAAAATTTTAGGATTTGCAAAATTCTGTCATTAAATTCCCACCATAAGAATGCAACCTTGGTGGAATTTTAGTGCATTATCTTGAAGAGGATTTGTAAAATTCTACCCTTCAATTTATGAGATGTAGATTTCCTCCTTCTTCTTCTTCTTCTTCTTCTTCTTCTTCTTCTTCTTCTTCTTTTTTCCAAAGAACCAAAAAAAGAAAAAAAGAAAAAAAAAGGAGATGTTCCTGACAGTAGAAAGGATGACTGGAATAAATGATTTGTTTGTGTCTGGTTCATGGATATGGATTTTCAGCGTGAGTTTGGCTATCTGTTGATTTTGGCAACAAGTTTAGTTATATAGTTGATTACTTGATTGTTTGATTTGATGATAAATTGGATTACTCAAATGGTTTTGATACAGTTAAGAAGACGGAAGCTATTGTGGGCATTTTACCTCATGAGAGACCCGTTTTTCAACAAGTATACACGGTAACGATGCATTTCTCAAGGAACTCATTTGATCAGTTTCTTCATTTTGGGAGAGAGAGTAGATATACTGATGCATGTCAAATATTTCAGGCAAAAACTTGAAAGCACGGAGAGACTATTAGAACCTATTCCTATTGTCGGGATTCTTACAGGTTTGTTTAATATTTCCTTCTCAATTTAAATTGTGTACCACTTTGTCCCGTTTATTTCAAGTATACTTTTTATTTATTTAATTAACATCTCCTCTAAATATGCAGCAAAAATTATGGAACTTATCACTGGAGCTCAAACACGATACACTTACACATCCGGTTCATGATAATGAAGATTTTTGTGCTGCATCTTTATTTTGGTGAATTATTTCCCAGTGGTAGGAAAGTTTTCTTGGTATTTGTAATGTGAGCTTAAAATGCAATTGGCAATGGCTGTATCAATTTTTTTTGGTATCCATGATTCAATTAAAGTGCACTCAAAAGTGTAGTTTTGCAATCACATGTATATTTCCTTCTTAATATAAGACTCCGGAAAGTTTGCTATTGCACATGCATAAAAATGCATATCCATTGTAATTTAGGTTCTCTATCTGTCTCTCTTAGTTTATTGGTTGGTTCTACATATCTAAATGTGTACACTTGCATATTCCACACACGCTGTTTAATCATTGTCATCCATATTGCCATGGTGTAAATACAATATTATTATATATACGGATGCATTTCACATATTAATTTTCATTTCACCATTTTGAAAGTTGGATATATTAAGATGTAACTGGAATTGTTTCTTGAAAGTTGAGTGTTATGGTTTGAAAAAGATATCCGTCTCTTGGCTGGAAGTTGAATAGGGATTCTTAGAAGTCATGTTTATTGTTAATTTACTGTTCGTTGAGATGAAAACTCTGATACGTTAAACCTTATGTATCAATTATAATAAAGACGAGGAGATTTAGGAGAACGTGACCATAAAATTAAGGTGAGATGGATAAAATGGATGATTGCTTCAGGAGTCTTGTGTGATCATAGGATTCATATTAAGTTGAAGGGAAAAAAAAAAAATACCAGGACTCCCATAAGACCTTCTATGTTGTATGGTACTAAATGTTCAGTGATTAAGATACAACATGTTCAGTAAATTAGCATGTCTAAAATGAGAATGTTCAGATAGATAAATGGTATAAGAAGAAAATATAATATAAATATGTTCATCAGTAAGAAGTTAGAAGTGGCACAAATTGAAGACCAAGTCATGTGACTAATTAATTTGCTTGTACGGAGTGATTTGATTCACACGGGGAAGGTGATAAAAGAAATTGAGCAATGCCTAGGAGAACATGGGTTAAGGTGATAAGAAAGGACATGAATATGCAAGCTACATGAGAATATGACCACATTTTGTTAGAGTTCATTTTGTATACACAAGAATATGCAAATAGAATCAATTGGAGGAAATGGATCCCTGTAATTCGATCCCGAGTAATTGGGATCAAGGCTTGTTGAGTTGTGTTCCTACGTTACACGTGTGATATGTATGTTATTGTAGCTGAGCTACTTCGGTGGGAGATAAATTTATATAATGAATATGCTGGTGTCTAGCTCGAAGAATGACTTGATAATTTGAAGATGAGTCAAACCTTGCATTTTAACTCACTGGAGGAATTCCTAGAGTTGGAACTAATCTTCGCCTAGCAGTACAAAACTATATATAAATTCACCAAATTACATTTATATTGACAAATAGGTGGACTTTTGTAGAGGTTAAAAGCTATTTGTTATTTCTTCTAGGTATATTTCTCTTTGAATGAATGCTATATTGAAATTGTTGTTCAAAAATTCAGTGTTATGATTAGCAGGCTTCTGTAGTGCATCATCTTTTCTTGATCATTTCTTTGCTAGTTCTTCTCTGTGCACAAAATCCAACAGAATTTGATACATCTCTCTCTCTCTCTCTCTCTCTCTCTCTCTCTCTCTCTCGTTTTTATTTTTTTGTCTTTTTGTTTTTTTTTTTGCTACCATTGATGTGAACCCACCACTGCTCCTTCCCTTTTTAAGGTTAGAAAGACCTTTCTTCAGCAATTTACAGACAAATTCATCTAGTCTTGAGTTTATTATATGGTTTTAGTGGGCAATGTGGCTCTTGATTGTGTTTCTTGCTTGAAACTGTCAGGCAAGATGTTGCTGGGCTATAAAATGAACCAAGATACTTGAGCTCAACTTTGTTTGATTCGTTAAAAGTTTGGTTGAGATTGACTCATTATGTAAACAACACATTTTGTAAATTTTCAAAGTTAAACTCAACTAACTTGCTACTGGGTTTAACTTGGGTCGTTTACAGTCTAGGGCAGTGCTTATAACGTATTCAGTTACGACTTTTGTTGCTGAAAGGATGAATGACCTTGATTAGGGTCAGAACTTTTCTTCACTTTCCCTTTCATCTAACAAATATTTTTGCTGCTCAAGCATTTGGGTTGGAGACCTTTTTGGATATAGGGATTTAAGACTTTTTGAGGTGTAGTTGTAGACTTGTTTTGTCTACTAGCAGAAGTAACATATTCTAGTTTCTTTATTTGTATTCTTACATAGATTTACCTTTTCTTCATTACTATTCATCAATAATTTTTTCTTTTTTTTTTCTCCATATGAGATATGTTTTCAAAAAATGTTCGTTATGGATTTGAGCTGTTACAGGAAAGGTTATAATAAATTTGTGCTCAGGAGGTGCTGATCTGATCTAATTTGATTTGATTAAGGCACAATTTGAATTCGATTTGTATTCGTCATGTCATATCTGATATCAATAAAAACAGATCATGCTACATCTAACATAAGATTATCCAAATCATAATTTAATAATTTTGAATATCTAATTTGATAATATGATAACAAAGCATTTTTCATGACTAAGAGATGTTAAAAGTCCCAACTCTCTTAGTCATGAAGATATAGTAACATAATACATCAAGTGTGATATAAAATAGTCGCTATAACATTATTGTATTTTAACTTGTTTAGAAATTTCAACTGTCTCATGATCGATACTCACCTAACCACTTCATGCTAGTTGGATTAAAAATTATCATAGAGGTCTGAAATACCGTCTCATAACATGCCTAACTAATGATGTTTTTACAATAATTTTAAGAAAATAACAAATTTGTGCGAGATGGAGCAAATTACAACAAATTGGAGAATCTCTATGAGGTGCAACTTTTGTTGTGTTTTTCTACATAGAAAAGACTTTCACCCCATTATTTGTAACTAGTTTTGATCCAATATGTTGCACTGTCATTTTATCCTCCTAAAAGTTATAAATAATAATAATAATAATAATAATAATTTGTTTTAATATATAAAGTAAAGACTGTGAGTGCTGTTGCTACATTTGTGATTCATATTTTTTAATTTCTCAAAATATCTCTATAATTGATATTTATGTAAAAAATAACAAAATAAGACTTAAAATTAAAATCATTGGCAAAATAAATTTTATCACTTGAGCAAGTTTCACGAGTCCAGATCCTCTCCAGCCAAAGGAGCCCTCCGGTCCTCCGGTCAAGGGTCACGATTTGGCCACGTGGCCCTTTGAAGATCAACGGCTCAGATAAAAAAAAAAAAATTTGTTTCTCTGCAAATCAACAGAAAGGAAAGGAAGAACAGAGGATAGATGCGTTTGAAGATGTTCTCTGCAAAAAAAATTTCATTTCGTTTCTCTACAAAAATTTCGTTTCTCTGCCGTTGAAGATGTTGAAGATGATGAAGATTGGATGCGTTTTTTCTGCAGATGATCTTCAATGGATAGATGATGAAGGTGTTGAAGATGATGTTGAAGATGTTCAGATTTTTTTTAGATGATCTGAATATATATGCAGATTTCTGAAAAACAATGGATAGATGATCTTCAAGAATATATATTGATGATCTTCAAAGATTTTTGAACACAGAAATCTGCATCAAAACTAAAAAAAATTTCTGCAGATTTGAAATCTGATTTTTTTTTTTACAGATTTACTCACAGATCTGTATTGAAAATATCAATTTTAAAAAAGCGGAACTTAAGTGTTTTTGAGGGAGAGAAAGTTATCAGGGAGAGAGTTTTGAGAAGAAGATAGTTGGCTTTGAAGATTTCTGTGTTCAAAAATCTGCATAAAAAATTTGAAGATTTCTGTGTTCAGAAATCTGCATCAAAAATTTCTGCAGATTTTTGAGAAGAAGATAGTTGGCATCAAAACACTTAATTGAGAATAAGTGTTTTGAGATGAAGAAGAAGAAGTTTTTCAATTTCTGCAGATTTTTGAGAAGAAGATAGTTGGGATAGTTGGCATCAAAACTTGAGAAGTGTTTTTCGAAGAAGAAGAAGTTTTTGGTGAAAAAGGAAATGATTCAGTGTGGTATGGTTTGAAATTTTTTTTGTTAAAGAAACAAATCTGAACCATGCTTTTCTTGTTGGGCCACGTGGCTTCATCCGAGCCGTTGCCCGGAGGACCGGACGAAGAATCACGCTGGAGAGGATCCGGACTCAAGTTTCACACCTATTACTGCGGTCCGTCCGTTTATAATAATAAAAAGTAAATAGAGAGGCAGTCCCAAGCCCTTTTCAATGGAGGGTGGGCTGTGGCCCTATGCCCACAAAGATGAGGGGGGTCCCCAGACCAGGAACTAAAAGATGGAGGTGGTGGGTGGACCACCTCTAAGAAAGTGGGGCTCTCCGGCGGCGGAGTGTGGTGGTGGTCATAGTTTTGAGCCGCCTCTCATCGTGGCCTGCGAGGCTGTGGGCCCCACAATGCAAAGAGTTTGATCAAAGAGATGGACAAAAAAAAAAAAAAAACAGATAGAGATTTTACAAAATACAATTTTTAAAAATGATTTGAATCATTTATGTTATTATTTGAACTAAAAAAAAGAAATACAAACATATTAATAATTAATATATCAGTGAAGGTCGTGAGAATTCGCTTTTTGGAGTTTTTAAACATTTTTCAAAAATAAAACCCACCTCTGATGAACGGGTGGAGCCCAGCCCAGCCCAGCTCAGCCTAAGCCCACCACCATTTTCTGACAGGGGTCCACCACCCAGCTCTGTTGATCTGATCATGATGCGCTGCCGAACACGGCTCTATGTGATTGGGACCCACGGGACTCGTGGGCCAGCGTCCCACTTTTATAGAAGAGGAGAAAGTTATTTGCTCTTAAAAAAAAATAAGCTGTTGTTAAGTATTTTATTATGCTCAAGTTTGACAAGTTAGAGAAAAGTTAAAAAGTTATCATTATTTATTAAAAGTTAAAAATTACGGCTGTATAATTTTTAATTTTAATTTTTTTTTACACATTAATTTATACAATTTTTAATACATATTTTTCTATAAAAAATATAAAAGTTAACTTAAACATCCAAATTTTTTTTTTCAATTTTTTAGTTAAAAAGACAAAAAGTACACTTATTTAGGACATCCCAAACAACTTCTAAATGTCTCATATGATATAAAATTTATAATAAAAATGTTGATATAATATTTAAATTTCTATAATTACTCTTGATTTTATTGGGTATAGTTACGTGGTGTCTCAAGTATATTATGGCGGTGTTTGGCAACAATTTTTTGGGATTTTTTTTGATTTTTTTCACTAAAAGATAAAGTTTTGCAAAATCAAAAAAAATAAATCCAAACAAAATACCACATCAAATCTCATAATTATTTTACTTTTTTTCTCATAAATATCACATCTAACTACAAAAAAATATAATTATCTTCCTAAGCACCAAATTTTTTTTCTCCAATAATATCTTACAACTAAAAAGTTTACATAAAAACTCAATTCTCAAACACCCACTATGATTGACGGAGAAAGTGAAATTTATAATTTTATGTCAAATAATTAAAAAATAAGAAGAAATATACGCATTTGTGATTGATAGGCCATAAAGCAGAGAGGAGAGGGAGAGAGGAGGAGGAGAGGGGAGGAGGGAGAGGAGCCGGAGAGGAGGCGGAGGAGGGCGCGCGCTGGCGAGGACTTGACCAAGCCCTGATCAATAAATAATTTTTCAAGAAGGTGAAGGCATCTCAATTTTGTTGTGGTGGTTTGAATTCGTCTCAGCCGTTGGATTTGATGGTCGTGTTGGGCCCCTCACCCAGCTGTCGTTGCCTCCGATCCGAACATCAGGTTGCGTGTGCATCCTTGCGTCATCCATGCGTGTATGATAGTGAGTTGTTTACTGTTTTGGTGGAACTTCAATTTATAATTTGAGAAAAAATATATATATATATATTACAAAAAAATTTAGAAAAATTTACCCATAAAGTTTCTGAAAAGTTGAACTATTTAGTCTTAAAATTTTTCTTATGCTCCATTTAGTCTTATTTATACATCATCATGATGTTCATGATGTAAATGAATCTGATGTTTCATTCTATAATTTCAAAATTTATTGGAATCTGATAAACATTAGATGTTTGAAATCTAATATTTGAAACATTCATCTTATAATTTCAAACATTATTAAAATCTGATGAACATTAGATATTTGAAATCTAATGTTTAAAACATTAATCTAATGTTTGAAACATTGTAATGGGACCTTTCAGTCTATAAGAAAACTTTTAAGACTAAACAGTGTATAAGTTATTAATTTGGGATTTATTGGTGCATCCCTCAAAAATTTAATTATTTGAAAAAATAATAACTTTTAATTTTTATATTATGATTATTAATTTTTAATTTAAAAAAATTACAACAAATTAATTATATTTTACCTCTGGTAATTTAATTCAAAAATATTTAGCCCCTTTATGGTTCAAAATCGAACACATAACCTACTTTAGGTCAAGTTTGGGAAGACTAAGGTCAAGTTTGGCATATCTAAAAAAAGTCAAAAAGTTACTCAAAAAGTTAAAAAGTTAACACTATTTATTAAAAGTCAACAATTACGGCTGTACAACTCCCAATTCTAATTTTCTCCTACAAACCAATTTTTACAATTTTTTATTACACATTTTTTTATAAAAAGTCAAAAAGTTAATCAAAACATCTATATTTTCTTCTTCAATTTTTTAGTCTAAAAAGACAAAAAGTACACTATTTATGACACCCCAAACAACCTCTAAATAAGTGCACTTTTTGACTTTTTATGAAATATTGAGTTGGGTTTGAAGTGATGTGTTAGAGAAGTAATGTGACTTAAATAAGATGATGTGACTTAAATAGGATAGTGACTTTTTAATTTTTTAAATTTTTTTAAAGATGTCAAACTTGACTTTAGTTTGGATAATGACTAACTCTATTAATACGATTTAGATTTTCGTGTAATGACTAACTTTATTAATGATTTTTTTTATTAAATTTTTATCTCAATGCCACTTCTTTTCACTTTTTCTTTTTAAAAAAAATTAACAACTCATGTTCTTTTTATTCCTTAATCAGTAAACGCATATCTTGAGGTCACATTGTATGGTTAAAGATTTATTTTGGAAGGTTTGTTTGGACTATAGAGATTTAGTCTGATGTATGTAAATTGATCCAAGATACCATACACAAACCCCTCCAAAAAAAAAAAACTCAGGCTTGATTTGGAAAGTGTGTTGACTTTTTAGCTTTTTTAACTATTTTAGCCTGGGTTAAAAAACTTGGTTTGGAAAGGATTTTTTAGATTTTTTGACTTTTTTTGTGAGAGAAGAGTATAATGATTATGAGTTGAATGTGATATTTTATTTGTTGTGACTAAAATAATGTATTTTGTCTTTTGTGACTATTTTAACCAAAAAAATCCAAAAAACCTCTTTCCAAATAGAGGCTCAGGCTCTTTTTTAACACGGTGCAAACCCTTCAGTTTCTTTCTCATTTATATCTCCAACTATCCTTTCACTATTTTTTTTTTAAAAATAAAACCCATTATTAATTTTTCTTCCAACCGTGCTCTTTATCCATTCTTTTTTCAATTTCTTTGTCTAAAATTTGACATGTTTGTACATACATGTTTATATATACATGTGTACATTTCACAGTATCACTGAATCCCTCATTCTTTGTAACACCTCCCAAATAAGTATTGAGAATTGCAAGAAATCACATATCATAAAATGGGAAAACATTAAAACCACTAATTAATAAATTCAATTAAAAAACAAGATATGATCAAAATTAGTGTTCAATTGCAAGTAGCAAGTTCCCAAAAGTATAAATATGTGAATACATTTTGAGAAAATCAGCGGATATGTTGAGCAAGCTTTCTAGGGAGGGAAACAAAGAGAGAAACATGGATGTTAGACTGCCATCGATGCAATTCTCGTCGGACAACCAAAAATAAAAAATAATAAAAAACTCTTGTCAGCAATGGTGGGTGAATTTAGGAATTGAGATAGCGATGGCAATAGTTGCAAGTCCTTCATTTGATTTTTCTTCTTGTATGCAAGGATGGTAAGAGTTCTATAGATTTTTCAAGATCTCACTATCATCACCACCATAGAAGGTTTTTTTGCAGCCATGGTCACCATAAGTTTCAGTCATCTACCACTGGCTGAGAGCACTATGGATTACAGTGGGCGACGATGGAGTTGGCTATAACAAAGTAGGTGGTGGGGTTGATGGTGTGAGTTGTTTGAGACGGTGCAATTGGTGGCGAAAGATAGCCATAGATTGAAGTGGTTGTGGTGCTGGTGCGTCTGTCTGTGAGAAGGAAAAACAAAGAAAGCCTACAAAATGAGGAAGAAAATGGAAGGAAAAAATAAATAAATAAATAAATTAAGAACACTATATAAATTTGAAAAATGTTATAGGTTCTAAATTTTCTACTAAATAATGACTCATGTTGTAGGTTCTAAATTTTTGCCTCTGCGATCTCGATCTCTCTCCGTTATGCTGATCTCGTTGTGCTGTGAGGTGAATCTGGTTGTGCGATATGAATCTCTGTGTATAGGCAATCTCTGCGTACGCTGTGTGTGTGTGTGTGTCTATGTCTCACTCTGTCTCTATTGTCAATACATATATATATATATATATGTATATATATAGATAAACAAATTTGCGTGATATCTGGTTTGTGTTTGGCAATGTTATTATAGTTTTTTGCTTTGTGATAAACTTTGTTTGTTTGATACTTATTTTGTGATTTTTGCATGTGATATAGTGTAATGATTTTGATTTTGTTAATTTTGTTTGTTGTATAGTGTAATGTGTTTTGAAGTTGTAGTTTGAAATTGTGAATTCTGATGTTTTGATACTGATATGTTGTAACTGTATAATTTTGCAGTTTAGAATTATGAATTGTGAAGTGTTGATACTGATATGTTGTAACTGTATAATTTTGCAGTTTGGAATCTGTGAACTATTATTTGCTGGTTTGTGATTTTGTAGTATGAATGGGTGTTTCATGTTAATGTGCAAATACAGTAATTATTGTGATGCTATTGAGATTAGTGATGGATGTAGTTATCATGAAGTTGTTGAGAAAATATCTGCGAAGTTTAAGAAGTTGAGCGTTGGTAACTTTTGTTTGTTTTTCTCTATTCCTGGATATTCTAATTGTATTGTTGAATGTGATGATGATTTGGGAAATATGATGTCAATGGTAGGTTGTAGTGGTTCTCATGTTGTTGATGTTGTTGTAAGTGATAGGAGAATTGTGGAGATTGATGATAATTCTTCTAGGATTGATTCTGTAATTTGTGAAAGTTCTTTGGTTAACGATTGTGATGATTTTGGTGGTTTGTTGCCTAGTTTTTATCCAGAACCAGAGAGAGTTTTGTTGTCTGCTAGTTGAAAGGGGATTATACACAGTGTTGGTCAAGAATTTGAAGGTGGAGTGCCGGCGTTCCACATTGCATTGACTAAGTATGCAGTTGAGTGTGGTTTTGCAGTGAATTATTTAAAGAACGATGCAACAAGAGTAACTGCTGAATGTATGATGAAGTCGTCTACGAGTTGTAAATGGTTTGTGCATAGAAGGGTGTTGATGAATTCCGATATTTTTTTTATTATGAAGTTGGATAATGTGCATACTTGTGGGGTTGTTGCTCGTAGATATTGTAGCAAAATGGTTGGTTTTAGACTTGTGTCTAATATTGTACATAATGATATTAGTGATAATCTGTTAACTCGTCCTATTGAAGTTAAAAAAAAGTTGAAAAAGCAATATGGTATAGATGTTTCTTATCGGGTTGCATGGTTAGGAGTTGATAAGGCAAGAGGTGGGTTGTGTAGTGATTTTGCAACTTCTTTTGACTAACTTCGATGGTACCTTGAGACGAGTATGAGAACGAATCATGGAAGTGTGTTTGAATTAGATGTGGATGAAAGTAGTGAGTGTTTTCGGAGGTTGTTTGTGGCATTTCATGGATATTTGTATGGCTTTTAATTTGTCGTCCGTTGTTGTTTTTGATGATACATTTTTGAAGGGGCGTTACAAGGGGCATTTGTTTATAGCAACATCAAAGGATGGTAATCAATGTATGTATTTATTTGCAATTAATATAGTTTTGGTTTGTTAGTGTGTTATTGTATTGTGAGTCTGCTAATTTTTGTAGTTTCATGTTATTTTGTTTTCAGGCCTGTTTCCTTTGGCTTTTGCGATTGTTGACACTGAAAATCAAGATAGTTAGATGTGGTTTTTAAGTCAGTTGTTAAAGGCTGTTGGTTCAGGCCGGAGATTGACCTTTGTGTCTGACCGTCAACATGGATTGCTAGACGCTCTTTCAGTGGTTTTTCCCAATACACATCATGCATATTGCTTAAACCATTTGAAGAGAAATTTGATTGATAAATTGGTGGGACTTCGTACTAACTATAAGCTGACTTTGATAAAAATATTAGTTAAATGTGCTTATGCGCCAACTGTTGCTTCTTTCCAACATTATATGGAGAAATTGAGGCATATTGGTGAGAATGGTAGAGTTGATAGTATGTTGGATGGTTTGCAAAATGATAAGTGGGCCAATACATTTTTTAGAGGGAAACGATATGCTGAAATGTCATCTAATGCTGCCGAGTCTTACAATAATTGGATTGGTGGGACCCATGAGTTGCCTATTACTTATATGGTTGATATGATTAGGGTTCAAATCATGACTCAATTGTGTAATAGAAGAGCTGAATCTAAAAGATGGATTACCAAATTGTATCCAGTTATAGAAAAGAAGTTGGTGGACTCTTTGAAGCTAGCTAAGTCTTGAGATGTGATTGTTGCTAGTGATACTGTGCTTGAGGTTCATTCTTCTATTTCTTTTTATGTTGATATTGGTAGACGGACTTGTTCTTGCCATAAATGACTATTGAATGGTTTTCCTTATAGTGGTAGAGATGTGTATGATTTCATTGATCCTTTTTTTCATGTGGATTGTTTTAGAGAGTCATACAAGGAATCTGTTTATCCAGTGCCTTCAAGTGAGAGATTTGACTTTGATGGTGTCGGTAGTTTGATTATCAAACCTTCTATAACGAAGAAGCAGCCCGAGTGGAACAAGAAGAACAAGAAGAAGAGGATATCTTCTAGGGGTGAGAATGTGAAGCAAATCAAGTGTGGGAGGTTCTTGAAATATGAGAATCATAATAAGAAGACGTGCAAGGCTGCTATTTGAGGCCATAGTCTATTCTTTTGGATTTGTATTTGAAGTTGAGGAATTATAATAATAAAATGTGATACTTGGTATTATGGAAGTAATGAATAAAGTTGGTTGTATTCTTTTTTCTTTTTTGATGTGTTCTTTAGTTATTGAAATTGTTTTGTAACAATTTTGTTTTGTTTTGTTTTGTTTTGTGTGTGTGTGTGTGTTTTTTTTTTTTTTTTTTTTTTTTTTTTTTTTTTGTGTGGATTTGGTTGGTTTTATTTTTGTGGAATGCTGAGAAGGTTGTTGAAAATTCTTATTGAAACTGTATAATCTTGAAATGCAGTTTTACTACATGATATATTTATTTCATATTTCGTAATGACAAAATTATAAAATTTTGCAGTTTTATTTTCAATTTTGAAATGCAGTTCAACTATTTGTTGAGTCATGAAATTGGATGCATAATTGTGTAGCATAATTTTTGTTTGAGTAATGAAACTGCATAATTTTACAGTTTTAAGAATTATAAGAAATAACTTGATGAAATTGCATAATTTTGCAGTTTTAAGAATTATTAGAAACAACCTGATAAAACTGCATATTTTTACAATTTGAGAAGTTATTAGAAACAATCTTTACTGTATGAAAATATGTGCAACTACAAATGTGACGACAATAATAAGCAGAAGAACACAAACAAGAATAATAAGCACAAGAAGAAGAAGAAGAAGAACAATAATAATAATAATAAGAGCAACAACAATATCAATGACAACAATCATTTTCACTATGATAACTACAAGAAGATTAATTACCAAAAGCATAAAAAGTACTTGTCACATGTAAAAAAAAAAAAAAAGAATACAAAAATATGTTCACTTGAGTATTTATATTGTCAAGAAGTTTGTTCATTATTTCTATGGTGTGGTATGTTTTGTCAACATTTGGTAGTGCTCGAGTTTTCAAGATCGGTTCTTATCATTGAGGATTGACTGATGATTTTTGCTCGAAATTTGACCAACTCAGTTGGTTGAAGTGATTTTTACACAGGTTACCAGTTGATATATTGGTTGATAGCATTGCAGACGGTGATTGCACAATCATTCCTGCAAAGTTTTAGATGAAGTTAATTAGTTCGGTAAAACTACAAAATTTAGCAATTGGAACATTAGTTATTAAGTTTGTACCTTACGAGTGTGGGGTTTGTTATGGGCATTCCTCAATTGATGCAATTACTGTCTCGCACTCTTGAGATGATAACATGTTTCCTTGATTGTTGAATAATACTTTATTCCATCTCAGTTAATGTTGTTGCTACAAAATATTTAGTGGGTGTTTTTGTTAGTTATAGTGATGTGCTGAGATGTTTTGAAAGGAATGGAACTAAGTAGAAAATTTTATTTAACTTACAATTTCCTTTGCAATTTCAAAGTGTTTGTTGTGGCAATCTTTTGCTGGCCTTGAAGAGTCATAGTGCCTCCATATCTCATCAGCATTGTCAAAGACCACAATTGTCCAATGGTTGTCGTGGATGATTGGGAAATGGATATATCTGTTTTTTATTACTTCTGAAAAATGATTGTCCATCATTTTTTCTCTCAATGCTTGATCTTGGTTTTGTAGTGGAGTCTGTAATTTATATATGTTTGAAATATGTTATAAAACTATGTAGTAAGACATGTTAAGAAAATAGAAAATTTTGCAGTTTGAATAATATTGAAAGGTATGTTAAGTTTTGCTTACATTGATGAGTGTTGAGAAAACATAAGATCTTCCCGCGTATGGATTTCTTGCAACTCTAGATCATGTTTATCAAATTCTTCAATTGATAGTTGGAGTGCCAATTTCATTTATGCGAAAGCATCAATGACCTGAAACATGTTATATATGAGAATGTGTTAGGTTTGTGGAATAGGTTATTAAATATAAACAGAAACTGTAAAATTGTGCAGTTGGAGACCTACATTCCTATATAAGGCTTCCCTGTTGGTCAATCTGCATATATCTGAAAAGTATATGTAATTTTCATCTTCGTTGCCAAACCAGACACAAGTACTTGATTGTGTGTTGTTGATGAGTTGAATTTGGTCTTGGTCTTTTTTGGATAGGCTATGCCAAACCTTGTTTGTTTTGCAGCATGAAATGACGAGTGGCTTGTTGTGGATTGATTCTTCCTTGAAATCATCATCATTTTCCAATACTTGAACTTGTGTCTTCTCTTAATTGGCATCCTCTTTTGGCTTGGTTTCAGCAATATCTTCTTTCTCTTGGCCAATATCTTCTTTTATCTTTTCTTTTTGCTGCTGTTTTGCTTCATGAGCACCATCTTTGTGCTCGGGTTCAGTAGTAGGTTCTTTCTCTGTTTCGATTTCTTCTTTTTTCTTTTCATTTTTCTTCTCTTTTTTTTCATCGGTACCCTCTATTAGTTTGGATACATCAGCAGCAGCTTCTATCTTGTTCTTTGTATCTTATTTGGCTTTTGTCATTAGTTGGTATTCAAAATCTGGCTTATGTGTTTGTTTTCTTTACTTTTGTTTGATTCTCTTGACCATTGATCTTTGTTGGAGACTTCCATTTTTTTGGTGGACATTTCCTTCAACTGGTCTTCTTTTCTACGCAATTCAGTCATGAATTTTTGTTCTATTTCTTGCATTTATGCTCTCATGGTTGCTATGAGTTTGTCTTTGTCGTCTTCTTTAGTTGATGTTTGTGCTTGGTCATTACCTATAAAAATCTTGGACTGTGTTTTGGTTAGTTTAATTAAATTTTGTAGTTTGGTTCAGTATTAGACAAGAGTTTACCTTGTGAATGAAATGTGTCAGATTTTTCTTAGAGTTCTTCTTGTTGTTCTGTCCTTTTTTCTTTTTATTGTTTTGCTTGTTCTTTTTTTTCATGTTGTTGTTGTTGGTCTGTCAGTTTTTGTTCATTGACTTCTTGTTATTGGTTTGTTTATTTTTTTTCTTGTTCTTGTTGTTGGCTTTCTTCTTCATCAGTATTTTCTTGTTGATCACCTTATTCTTCTTCTTCTTCTTCATTATTGTCTTGTTGTTCATCAGCTTCTTCTTTTTCATCTTCAGTCACTTGTTTTTTTTTTTTTTCATCACTCTCTTCTTCTTGTTCATCACTTTCTGGTTCTTGTTTTCTTTTCTTTCTTTTTTGTTATTGTTCTTGTTCTGATTCTGATTGGTGTTTTTCTTCGAGAATGTCATCCTCATCACTGTCTAGAAGTCTTTTTGATTTTTGTTTCTTTTGTTTGTTTTTTGCATTTATTGTTCTTTTTGTGGTCATGTTTCTTTGCTGAAGAGTCTGTTGGTGTGCTTTGATTAATATGCAACAACTGTATTTCTTGTTCAGTTGGGGTTAAAGCACTTTGGTCAACTTACATTGGAACAATGTGACATATATTAGTAATACTGTAAAATTGGTCAGTTTCATAACATGATTTGTACTGTGAGTAATATGAGTTAAGTATTGAAAATATGTTGTTTGAAACTAAAAACTTTTACAGTTTCATAACATGATTGTTAGTGTAATGAATGTGAAAGGATTGTTGAATAGATTTGTGCGTTGAAACTATAAACTTTTGCAGTTTCATAACATGAGTGATAGAAGTGTTAAATAGGTGTGTGTTTTGAAACTGCAAACTTTTACAGTTTCATAATATGATTTGTACTGTAAGTAATGTGAGTTAAGTGTTGAAAATATGTTGTTTGAAACTGAAAACTTTTACAATTTCATAACATGATTTTTACTATAATGACTGTGAAATGAGTGTTGAATAGATTTGTGCTATGAGAGTATAGAAAAGTTTGAATACCTTTTCAAAGTCAGCAAGGCTAATGTGTTTCTACTTGGAGTACATTTTGCCAAGGTTCCAATTGGGAAACCTTCTTTGTTGGATAGTCGGAGCAATTTATTATGTTCACAATACCAGTACTGTAAAAAAAAAAAAAATTGAAATATGTTAGATAGTTCGAAATAGTTGGATGTTTGATATTTTTGTGTGAAATAATTGAGTAGTGTGTTTACCAAGAATAACATTGTAACGCTCCACTCCCGGGTCGTTAAATACACTAAAATAGCCTTAAAAAAATACAAGTTTTGCTCCAAAAAATAATAACTACAAAATCGTCTCCAAATGGTACAATATCCTCCAAATATTCTATAGCACAATTACCTCCAAAATAAACAATATTACAACTATCTCCAAATTTAATAATTGCAGTGGAGGGTCCCAAATCTCTATATTAATAAATCTTTCTAATCTCAATTTTGAGCTCCGCTAGAATCTGCTCCGCACCTGAAAAATAAATTAATTCGGGAAGTATACAATACGACAGGAATACAAGGCTCGGATACAAAATAAATTAACAGGAATCCAACAATTTATGACATTAAATCAACGATACGATAATCATGCAATTTACCAAATTGCACAGCAAATCAACCATAATTTATCTAGGACCAAATACAAGGTCCTACGCAGTACATGACCAGTGAATAAATTCATTTATTCACCCACCTCACCCAAACTCCACGCTTATCCAGGCATATTGGTGCGAACAATTAATAAGATTCACTCGATTTATGTACGAAGTATTTCCATGTCATTCAGTCAGACAAATCACCATTTTAACACATAAATATTTGTAGAGAATTTTATCAAATGATCAGAATATCAACGATTCGACAACAAATGATTTTACAAAATCTATAAATAACCACAATAATCAAGTGGATTACAAATTGAGGATAATTAAAAATAGAGAACTCTTTGCAAAGAGATTTAAATAGAACATATTGTATACAACCTGAATTTAATTCAAAATAATTAATTCCATCACCATAAATTTGAAATTGCTCCATGGATCTCCAAAAATAGCTTTGATCAAACTTCTAAGACATAACGTATGTATAATTTAATAAAATCTACAACTCTCAATTTATTTATTTATTTTATAAAACACTCATTTTCACTCTAAACACTCCCATATCTAAACTTAATAGTTCTACTCCACACAATTTATGAGAGGGGGAGAGCCGAATGAAGAAAGGATTGTGAGGAGCTCCCCTCACTCTATTGGTTTATAGAGAAAAACAAGGAGTGAAAGAAGATTAAAAAATTAAAAATAAATGAAAGATGTAATGATGGAATGGTGGGCTTAGTGTGGTGGGTAAGGAAACCTGTGGGTTGTTGCCCACGGTTTTGTTGTTGTTGTTGTTGTTTTTTTTTTTTTCATCATCCATATGATGGGGTGGGAAATGGTAGGAAAATGGTTTATTATTAAATGAAAATAAATAACAATATGATTGATATAAAAGAGATAAGATAAATACAAATAAATAATTCAAAATTAGATTTTTATCTAAAAATCTCACCCCTAAATTAAAATAATAAACCACCAGTACCACTCACTAAATATTAATACCTCAGAATAAGGGGTATTACAAACATGACGCATCTAGTGACATGCTTTGAGTTGTTGTTTGCATTTGCCATTGAATTCATTAGTGTGTCTTTAATTGCCTCAACCCAATTGTACTTCTTGCTGTTGTTGAGATTGTCAACATAGTTGAGGAAATTCCAACTGAGTGTATGGCCTATTGTAGGCATGAGAAATTTTAGGCACAAGTAAAGGGTGATGACCCTTGCAAGATCTTGACGATCATTAGTTGATTTTCCTTTTTTGTTTGTTGAAACATTTTGGTCAATGACTTGCCATCCAATCTCTTTATTGATTTGCATCTTCGTTTGTAAAATGCGAGCTCAAAATCCTTTGGTCTTGCATAGGATTTGGTGGTGATGCTGTCTTCTCCACCGTCAATACCAAAAATGAGTCTCATATCACTGTTTTTTTGTTTCATTTCCTTTTTGCCAACTATAAAAGTTCTTTTTCTTTTGTTGTACAGTGTTGTCATTTCTGCTACAATGGAATTGTAGCATCTGCAGTAAGAGACCTTCAGTTGTGTTGAGGAGAGAGCATTTATAATGGGCCAAAAAGGGATTTTTTGCATCTCTGTCTGTTAGGCTGTTGTGAATTTGACCCCCTTTAACAGTTTGATTACTGTTCCGATGTTGGAACGGTAATTAAACTGTTGGACTCTCTTTGCAGGGACTGCTTCTTTTTTCCCTGTTGATGGCTTGGTTTTTGTTTTGGGAGTTGATTGGCTTTCTTAGAACTTTCTTTTTTTGGTTGGAGGAGCTTCTTATTTTTTGTTGGCTTTCTTTTGTTTGTTTGTTTGTTTTTTTTTTTTTTTTTTTTGTGATTGGAGGTGTGGTTGGTGTTTGTTGTATAAGTGTGGTCTGTGGTGTAGTTCTTGAGCTTTTTCTTGTAGGCAGTGTGGTTGTTTTGTGGGTTTTTTTGGTTGTTTTTTGTAATGGTGGTTGGGTTTTTTGTGGAGTGAGAGATTTTGGTAGCATTTCAGTGGATACAGGCGAAGGACTGTCAAAAATGGGAGATACTTAAATCCTTGATTGATTTTTGGGCATATGAGTTTGTTTCTTCCAATATCTTCCAACAGTTATTTCTCAAAAAATGAAAGTGACAGCGGGGCATGAGTAATATAGTGAAAAAAACTATATAATTTTGCAGTTTAATATGAAGTTATATCTATTTGTTGTTAATAGTTATAAAACTGTATAATTTGACAATTTGATTTGCACTTTATAATAAGTTACCTATTTGTTTTGAATAGTGATTAGACTGTGTAATTTTGCAGTTTCATTTGTAGTTTGAATAAATTTAGATATGTTACTTGTAGAGTGATGAAACTGTCTGATGTTTCAGTTTTATAAACACTATTAACAATAACAACAACCCATTGCATTTTGTAAACAACAACAATAACAAGAAGAAGATTAAGTATTCAACGAAATGTAACAACAATACAAAGAAGAAAAGCCAATATTTAACAACAAGAAGAAGCAAGAACAACAAGAATAAGAACAAGGAGTTGAATGTGTAGAAACATGGGATTAGAATATTTAAAAACAGGGGACTAGAATGTTTTAAAACATGAGATTATATATAAAAGAGGGTTTATACATTTTGAAGTATGTAAAATGTGTTTTACAAGGGTTTTTTTTTTATGAAAGTGTTATTGAAATGGTATATACGAAATATGAAAGAATAATGTACAAATTTGAATGAAAAATAATAGGTGAAGAGAGATGTTACTTTTTTTTCCCATTTCTGTGAATCGAAAGTCAGGAACTATGAAATTTCTTTAGAGTCGTGATGGTTCTTCGTGTTGTTGAGAGTCGTCGATTGGAGAAGATGAACGACTTGGTGTTGTGTTGGTAAAAGTCGATGATTGGAGAAGATGAATAGGTTCGTTTTGTGGTTAGGGTAGGGCTTCAGAGGTAGTGGAGTCGAACGGTGGAGAAATGGAGGACTGAGAATGCAGAGTCGAGCAACGGAGACGTGACAGTGTACTGATTAGACTGAGATGATTGTGGGTGAAGGTTGCACGCTTGTAAATTGGATGATATATTGTGGGCATTTTTGTCTGATTGATAATTTGAGGACTTAATGGAGTATTGAATTTGTTTTGCGGCTAAATAGGGCATAATATGTTGGGCTTGGACCTTTGAGTCAGTTCCCTTTTTATCTATGCGCTTGGGCTAGCACAAGCTAACTTGGTGCCTGAATGTTAAGGGTGTAACTTGGACGGGCTCAACTCGAATAATTTGAACCCAGTTTGAATTTTTTTAGGGCTTGTATAAGGTATTTTCAAATTTGATATAGGCTTAGGCAAAAATTTAGAAGTCCGAATTAAATTTAGGTAGGTATAGACAAAGACGTCAAACAATCCGAGCAACTCGAAACTTAAATTGTACATATATAGATATATAAAAATATTAAATATATATATAAATTATTAGTCATTACATAATATTAAAGTAATTTAGATTATTAAATCATATTTAATATGTATTATATATATAAATAACATAAAATCCTATTTTTTTATTTTTATTTTCACTCATAAATTATAAGGATTACTATGGCGGTATCTCTTACATTATATAAATTATTTGTTTTGATGGTATTAATGATTTTTTATAATAAAAAAAATGTAAATAGAGTCAAATTTTAATAATTTAATAATGTAATTGAAAAAAAAAAAAACTGAAATTCATTTACAATTCGGACAATTTGGACAGCCCGGACAATTCGGATTTAACTCGGGTCGGGCTTGGCCAAGCAACCTCGGGTTACAATTCGGGCCCGGGCGAGTTTGGACAGATCTCAGCACAACTTAGGCTGGACTTGGATAACCTTTCAACCCGATCATATCTGCCCGAGTTGCACTCTTACTGAATATCAAAGAGGATTGTTCAAAAAACATATCAAAGAGAGAGAGAGAACGAGACCTATTTTTTAAATAGCAGCTTAGTGAAAACTATGAAATATTTTGAAATATTATGTGATATTATTTTTTATGTAAATTATTATTTGTCTCTCAATTATTTTCATATGATTTTTTGTGTGTTATGTAGTATTTCAAAATTGTTGAATAATTACCCAATAGTTAGAGACTAGGAATGGCAACGGGGTGGGGCTGGGGATCACACTCCCCGTCCCTGATCCTCGATGGTCGAATTTCCCCCGACCTCGGCCCCGATCCCCGATGGGGACCCTATCACCGCCCCCGCCCTCGCCCCCTAATGGGGATCGGGTTTTCCCGACCCCGAACATTCCCCGGCCAAAAAAAAAAAAAAATCAGAAAATACAACAATTCATCATCATCATCAAGAACAACAAATGTGTAAATCAGATTAAATTGAAAACAGATATGAAATTGTTTGGGGTTTGTATAATAATGAAAACAGATCTGAAATTTGTGTATAATGAGATAGATCTGGAAAAAAAAAAAGAAGATTTGAACGGTGACGTTGAGAAGAAAGGGAGTGGATGAGAGACGAGAGAGAGTGGATGAGAGACACGGTGGTGGTGGTGGTGGTGGTAGTGCGAACTAGATGGCGGTACTGGTCGGCGATGTCAAGAAGAGAGAGAGTGGATGAGAGACGCGATGCTGGTGGTGGTGGTGGTGGTGTGAGCTAGACGGCGATAGTGGTGGATCTGAGAGAGAGAGAGAATTCAGTGAGTGAGTGAAGTAGAGAGAGATGAGAGACGCGGCTGTGAGAGAGAGAGAAGTGAAAGTGAGACCCTGGTTTGGTTTTTATATATATATGTATGTATAGGGGTAAAATAGTAATTTCACATCGGGGATAAACCAGGCCGGGCAACGGGGACGGGGCCGGGCCAGGTACGGGGTTGGGACACTTATCCCCGTCCCCGGCCCGAATTTGTTTGGGGATTGATTTTTGAATACCATGCCCGTCCCATCAAGGGTATTTTTAAAAAAAAACGCACTCAATTCAAGGTCGGGGGATCGAGTCCCTATCAAGTCAGGTTCAAATTGCCATCCCTAGAGACTACAACTAGATATACAAATCAAGTCCTTATTTTAAACTTGGTTCATTGTGTTAATTATGTCAGTACATTTCTTGCTATTGTGGCCTCCAATCTGTAGAGCTAAAAAGTAACGGATTTGATTAAGGAGTCCAAGGTGGTCCTTTTGTTGGGTTTTCATTAATTAAAATATTCTAATTAATTAAAAACTTTTACTCATAACTCCAACAAATGAGATACATAAACATAATATTAATTTCTCTTTCTATTCAAAATATCTAAAGAAAATCATGTAAATATTGACATTACTATATAACAGAGACCACATTTATTATATTTCTGTTGATATCATATATTATTTTTCTGTTAATTGTGGCCAAAATTCATACTATAATTTATCATTTTAAGTGATTATAGTCATATTTTATTATTTTTATCATCTATTATTATTAATGTTACTAGTTTGTGCGGGGTGCACATTACTTATTAAAAGGCTAAAAGAACTAAAAATCTGAACGACATGCACAAAATAAGGGATCATTTCAACCACTCCTTGAGGATAGGTAAAACCTAACATATGGATCATGGCACGAAAAACTTGAATGACGCTACAATTGTGAATATGATGAGAGAAGACGAGCAAAAATCATCAATCAAGCACGTCAATTTTACATGAGTTCAGTTATGAGAAGTTTATCTTAATTTTTAGGAGTAGTATATTCTCTTTAAGCGTAATTTTAATTTAGTAATTCTATAATCATTTTTTAGTTCTTGTAATTAGTAAACATGTTTCTGGTTCTTTTGTATTTTTGTTTTGTTCTTGTTCAAATCTTTGTAACAAGTAATAATTTCAGTAATATAATATTAGTTTTAAGTTTCGTTTGGGAAGTTATGGTTTGGGCTTTTTTGACTATTTTAGTCACAAAAAACAAAATAGGCTATTTTAGTCATAACAAACAAAACATCACATTCAACCCATAATCATTACATTATTCTCTCACAAAAAAAACTCAAAAAAGTCAAAAAGTCCTTCCCAAACCAAGCTTTTAAGCCCAGGCTAAAATAACCAAAAAAGTCAAAAAGCTAAAAAGCCAACCCACTTCCTAAACGGAGGCTTAATTTGTTTCTTTTTGTCGATTTCCACCAAAGAAGTGATTGATTTGTTAGTGTTTTGTGAATTTTTGATTTATCTATGGATTTTCATTTGTCGATTTCATTGAAACTAAATTTTTGCTGGCTTCGTTTGGGAACAGGCTATTTTAATAACTTTTTGACTTTTTACGAAAAGATGTGCAGAAAAGTAGAGAGGTGATGTGACAACTTTTAGTAATTTTTTGATTTTTTGACTAAAATAGCCACTTAATTTATCATAAAAATATCACAATAAATCTTCAAATTTCAATGAATGCGAATGTGTAAAATAAATAAATTATATTAATTTTTCTTAAAGTTTGAAACAGGCATAATTCATTTTAAAATTTTAATACAATTACATTATTATTTTGAAAAATTTTAGACCATTAGTTTTAACTCAAAGAAGTCAATCATATTACTATTGATATATTATTTATAAAAATGTTATTATCGCAATATTCGGATAAGCACATGCATGGAAGTTCTATTTTTGTTACATTTTTCAATGAATATTGCATTTCATTTTTTTTTTAATGGCCAACTTTGCAATTCATGTGAAAGACTACAATGGGTGTGAATTTCATTTTCATTTCTCAAACGTACACAGTGCACCAACTCTGGCCCACCCATTTGGGAAATAGACCCACTACGTGTCATCACCTTGTGGCCCAATGACTTGTCAAACAGCACTCATAACCGTCCGATTTCTCACCATCGTTTAGGCCTCTGATCCGCCGTACGTCCCTGTTTTATGAGAAATGTTAGGAATGAGGAAAATTTTTTTATAAAAATGATCCTAAAGGATTTGTGGTTCTTAGATTACCTTAATTAGTATGTGGTACTTTATTCTAAGTATAATCTAAAAGTCATAAATTTTTTATGATCATTTTTATAAATTTTTTTTCATGATACCTAATTGTTGTTTTATATATATAACAAAATTGATTGAATTTGTGTATATTGGTTGATCAGTTGGTCATTTAAAAAAGTTAATTTGTTATTTGAGCGAAGAGTAATGTTAGAGATCATGAAAATTTTGTCATGAAAAGGATCATGAAAAATTTATGATTCTTAAATTATTTTGATTAGTGTGTGGTGCTTTATTGTAAGTGTAATTCAAAGGTCATAAATCTTTCATGACCATTTTCATGAAAAACTTTTCATGATACCTAGCATTACTGCTGAGCGAATGTGGATTGCTCCACCGATTGATAAAAATGATAATTGATATGGATATCATCAATTATTCGATTGATTGTCTAATTTGTGAGTAATGTTTTTGATGAAAAGTTGACTTTTTAATTTTTTTTTAGTTATTGTTTTTTGATTTTTTAAAAAAAAAATTTAAAAAATTATTTTATTTTATTTTATTTTTAGGAAGTTTTCAAAATGTCTCTGAATTCGACCGAGAGATGATTTGAGATGTTTTAAATAAGTGTATTTTTTGATTTTTTATGAAATATGAGTTGGATATGCGTTGGGTTTGAAGTGATGCGATAGAGAAGTGATATGATTTAAATAAGATGATGTAATTTAAATAAGATAATAATTTTTTAACTTTTTAATTTTTTTAGTATATACCAAACAAGACCGAGTATAAATCAATCATTTTTCTTTATATAT
Organism: Camellia lanceoleosa; assembly: GCA_025200525.1. Classification (NCBI taxonomy): domain Eukaryota; kingdom Viridiplantae; phylum Streptophyta; class Magnoliopsida; order Ericales; family Theaceae; genus Camellia; species Camellia lanceoleosa. Next base: position 23,827,677 of record CM045760.1, read on the forward strand.
ATATATATATATATCTCCATTATCCACCCTCTCTCCTCTGTTTCTTCCTCGATTTGTTTGTCTCTACCTCAAAATGATTTCACTACAGAAACAAGAGCTTGTAGAAGACGATCAGAAACAGACAAGTGATCACAGAATCAACGGTGGAGGTGATATGGACTCAGCGCCACCGCTAACTTCGGAGCTACCCCAGAAACTACGTCAATCGCCGCCGCCGTCAGCAGTGACATTGAAGGAGGAGCCACCCGCGGAATTTGGGATGTTACCGGTGGCTGCGATGCCCCTGCCGTTGCAGATGAGATCATCTGCAGCGGCGCCTCCCAAGGACCGCCACACCAAGGTGGAGGGCCGAGGGCGGAGAATCCGAATCCCCGCCACCTGCGCCGCCCGGATCTTCCAACTAACCCGAGAGCTCCGCCACAAGTCCGGCGGCGAGACAATCCGGTGGTTGCTGGAACACGCCGAGCCTTCCATCATCTCTGCCACCGGCACCGGCACTGTCCCCGTCATCGCCATGTCCGTCGGCGGAACCCTCCAGATCCCCACCACCTCCGCCGCCACAACGAAAAAGAAACGCAAACTCCCCCCAACCCCGACCGCCATAGCACCACCACTCGGCGGCGGAGTAACACCACCACCACCCACTCAAACCCTAATCCCCGTGTGGGCCATACCATCAAATTCAGCCCCAACATTCTGGATCGTTCCACCAACCGCCGCAGCCGCCATTGCCGGACCCTCGAATCAGCCCCAAATTTGGACGACGCCATTGATAAACATATCAGCGAGACCCATTTCCCCGTTCGTAGCTTCCATGCAACAAAATACCATCAACATAACAACCTCCACAACAACACCGCCATTAGAGATCCGAGCTTTATCGTCTTCAGTGACTACGAGCTCTACAGTTGGGGCTAGGACTGAGAAATCTGTTTCGATTAGTGCACCGAGTACTTCGAGCTCTGGTAAATCTGGAACTACTACGATTCCGACACAGATGCTGAGAGATTTTTCAATGGAGATTTACGATAAACGAGAGCTTCAGTTCATGGGTAGTAGTAATAGTACTCGTTCTGTGAGTCACCATTACCATGCAGAGTCTTCGAAACCATGAAGATTTTCAATTCAGAGTTTTTGATTGGCTCGCCATGAACTTTCAAGTAGTTTTGAGCGTCGAGCTTTTGAATTGAAAGTTTCTTTTTTCTATTCGCAGAGAGAGAGAGAGAGAGAGAGAGAGAGAGGGGGAGAGAGAGCAGGTGCGCACGTGAGAGGATTTGTATTGATGACGTGTAAAGTGGGGTCAGATTGCAGTGGCCCCACAATTGAGTCTGGTTAAGTGTTTAGGAAATGAAATAGTGCGGTGCGGTTTGATAACACTTAGCTGTCGTTTAGTTACATTTAAGTTTTCAGTTTTTTGTTTAAAAATTTAAAAAATTTAAATAAAAATTTATTTGATAAATTTTTGATTTATAAATTAGTGATCTCAGTTTATAAATTTGGCTAAAAAATATAAACTCAAAAAATGTGTTTTTATTTTGAGTTTTTAATTTTTTTTTATTTTTTATCACCCAACACTAATCACCACCTGCCATTATTTTCCACCACCATCTTCTGCCACCACCCATTCACTCGCCGCCGCCACCACCACCACCCACCACTACCACCCACCAGCCACTATCCACTTGCTACTCACTCGCCACCGCCACCACCAACCACCCACCTGCTATTCACCCGCCACTACAATCCGCCACCTACCCGCCATTACCACCACCACTCACCACCTACCTGCCACCACCATCCACCATCCGCCACAACCAGCCACCTATCACCACTACCTACCTACCACCACCAGCTACCTGTCACCCAACCACTCACCTGCCGCTGCCACCACCACCACTACAACCACCACCATCACCCACCACTCACTTGCCACAACCACTCACCACCCACAACCACCACCCACTCGCTACCACCCGCCATCGTCACCCATTTACCTACCCACCCACTACCACCACCACCACTAGCCTTCACAACCCGCCATCCGCCACCCATTTACCACCACCACCACTACCCCACTCGCTACCATCTGTCACCGTCACCCACCCACTCACTATTACCACCTACCACCTACTCGCTACCTACCTGCAACCACTACCTCCCCACCACCACCACCACCACCACCCACTCGCTACCACCCACCACTTGCCACCGTCACCCACCCATCCACCCACCACCCGTTACCCACCACCCATCGTCACCACTTTCCACCACTGTCTTCCGCCGCCACTTGCCACCACTTATCATTTCTCACTCTTTTTTAAATTTTTAAATTTTTAAAAATATTTTATCAATTACCAAACGCGTTTGTAATTTATGTTTTTCTAAAAATAAAAAAAAAATTTAAATAAAAATCAGTTTACAAAATTTTTGTAAATATAAACTGAAAACGTAAACGTTACCAAATAGACTGTTTAAATTTATTTTGAAAACCCCTTACTACCCACCACCACTCGCCATCCGCCACTCACCTGCCACCATTACCCACCACTTGCCACCACTACCACCTACTCGCTACCACCCACCACTCGCCACCGTTACCCACCCACCCACCACCACCAGTCGCCGCCACCTACCCGCCACCACCACCCACCCGCTACCACCCACCACCACCCGCCATCCGCCACCCACCTGCCACCACCACCACCACCACCACCCACTCGCTACCACCCACCACCCGCCACCGCCACCGCCACCGTCACCCACCCACCACCACCCGCTACCCACCAACCAGCATCATCACTTTTCACCATCGTCTTTTGCCTCCACTTGCCACCACTTGTCATTTCTCACTCTTTTTTATATTTTTAAATTTTTTAAAATATTTTCTCAATTACCAAACGCGTTTGTAGTTTATGTTTTTTTAAAAATAAATAAAAATCAGTTTATAAAATTTTTGTAAATATAAACTGAAAACGTAAACGTTACCAAACAGACTGTTTAAATTTATTTTGAAAACCCTTTACCACCTACCACCACCTGTCATCCGCCATCCACCATTACCCATCACCTACCACCACTACCACCTACTCGCTACCACCCGTCACCGTCACCCACCTACCCACCACCACCCGCCATCCGCCACCCACTTGCCACTACCACCACCCACCATCTACCCGCCATCCGCCACCCACCTGCCACTACCATCACCCACCACCACCACCACTATCCACTCGCTACCACCCACCACCCGCCACCGTCACCCACCCACCACCACCCGCTACCCACCAACCACCGTCATTACTTTCCACCACCGTCTTCCGCCGCCACTTGCCACCACTTGTCATTTCTCACTCTTTTTTATATTTTTAAATTTTTTAAAACATTTTGTCAATTACCAAACGCGTTTGTAGTTATATTTTTTTAAAAATAAACAAAAATCAGTTTATAAAATTTTTGTAAATATAAACTGAAAACGTAAACGTTACCAAACAGACTGTTTAAATTTATTTTGAAAATAATTTACTATTATAATAAATTTAGATTTACATAGTAATTTTTTTTTATAAAATATTGTGCTGTTTTTTTTTTTTTTTACACAATCTTGCGTTGACTTGGAGTATATTTAATGATAAGAGAAATAAACACAATTTCGATCAATTATTTAATATTTAATTGTGAAATTTATTTTATATATATATATATATATATTTATATAGGCTCATTTTGGGAAGCTAGCGAAAAACTAGGCTTTAGTTTTTTTAGCCAAAAAAACTAATTTTTTACCTAAGTCACTATTTAAAAAGTTAACTTTTTTGACTAAAAAAAGTCAAAAGTCAACTTTTTACTAACTTCTAAAAACATCACATATATGTATATATATTTTAAATTTTAAAGAAGACCAGTGTAAACATATGTTTATCTTAGAGCAAGTTATAATTTCCCCAGATAAGATTTTAAATGGGTACTGTTAGGGATATCAAATTTTCTATCAAATAAATGACCAAATGTCTCACAGGATGTAGGGTCCACAATTTTGTAACCTCATACCTATGTGAGACATTTTATCATTTATTTGATAGAAAATTTAGAATTTATAACATTTTTCATTTTAAATTAGGCTTACAAATAAAGTTATGTTTAATATAACACTTAAATAATTACTTCAATAAGAGAGTTGAAAAGGAAAATTATTTGATATTTTTGAAGTATTATGTATTCATACTCTTTTATCAAATTATTATTTATCATATTTTTAAAAAAATTTCAATCATTCAATTTAAAATTAGGGAGATTTACCAATAAATCCCAAATTTTGAACTTATGAACCAATTGGTCCCATTTTTATTCTACTAAACCGTTTAGTCCCATTCAATTGTGAGGGACGTAATTACCCTCGTGCATAATTAGTAAATAAATGTGTGGTGTGTTGCATGTGATACATTGTGAGGGTGTCACACAATGACAAAGCGCTGTAAGGGGTTTTTATTTTGGACTGGATTGGTGTGTTTGGGGGTTCACACAGGCAGATACACAAACATTCACAACACACACTCAAATCCACACCAACATCGACAGAGCCAAGCATCACTGTCGCCAAACTCCGACATCCTCGTCGTCTCCAAACTCTCTGCCGCGGACTTGGTGATTTTCGATCTCTCTCATTTTGATCGTGATCAAGAGGCGGAGACATGGAAGACAAGTTCGATGATGATCATTACGTTATTCTAGGTTACCATCTGAAGAGGGCTAAGCTTTCGAGAAAGAGATCACGAAGCATATCGAAAAGGGTTTGGAAATCCACCGATAAGAGGCCGATCACCGCAATGCCCATGCCGACATTCACCGACTCAACGATCGTGACGCCATTCTCGACGATCCGTCCAAGTCGAGACGCGAAATTCGAAGGCAATCATCGCAACAGGATCAAGCGAAGGAAGATGGTGAATGATCTTGAAGAGAGAGAGGGGGCTTGAAAGCGAGGAAGAATAAGAGGAAGAAGAGAGAATTCACAGGAAATTTAAGAAAGAGGTTGCGAGGATCCGAGCGAAACAGGGGAATAGAGTTGGGCCAATTGGGATTGGGTTGGAGAAAGAGAAAGTGATTAAGGTGTCATGGAAGAAGATTGACTTCAACACACACACACTGTCACACACACACACACACTGATGATGGCTTCAACACACACACACTGTCACACACACACACACACACACACACACACACACACACACTCTGATGGCTTCAATACACACTCACACACACACACACACACACTGATACACACACAACGCACACATCACACACGGAATGAGCAAAGGAACTGATCTAGCAAAACAATATCACATTAAACTAAGGGCACTCTCGTCCACACAGTAAAACAAAAATGGAAAAAAAAAAACAAAAAGGACCAAATCAACCCACCAGCAGGACTATTTGGTATAATAGAATAAAAGTGGGACTATTTGGTATAACAGTTTGTAAAGTAGGATTTATTGGTAAATATTCCTTAAAATTATAATAACTCACTTTCCTTGTCAATTATAATATCATAAAATTCCACCTGATTGTGTTACAGAAATACCCAATAATCATCCAGTTAAAAGTAAGGGTACACATGGGACCAAGAAAGGTGTCGTTTGGGAGCAAGGATTCCCTCCGTAACTTCTCTACTTCACTCTTTTCTTGTAATAGTCAAGATTCATCTTAAAAGAATCTAACAGATTAGATTACTTTATTAAAAAAATTAAAAATTAAAAAATAATTTTTTAAAAATAATTTACCCCATTGAATTCTCTGAAAATAAATTTTGACCGTTATAAGAAGAAAGTGTAGTAGAGAAGATAAGGAGAGATCCTTGCTCGTTGTGTGGTGGGGACAGGTGGGGGGAATTCTGTGCGAGTCCACTTTCACAATTTGTGTCCCATCTAGAGTCTGGGCCAAAGTTGTTGGGACGGTGGATAAGTTTGGTGGTCCACGTGTACGTATATATTGAAGATTGAACGATTACTTGACTAGATGCTCTTAATATTGTGTTTGATTTAAGAATTTGAAGAGAAATTTAAAAAGAAAAAGAAAAAATAATGATAAAATATAAATAAAATATATTTAGTTTCTTACACACACATATATATATATTTTAAATCTCTCCTTAAATCTTTAAACTAAACACAATCTAAGTAAGTGTTTAAGGTGAAACAATTTTAGGTCCCACATACAAGTTTTGCACCACAATGCCCCCTTTTGCTGTGATCTTCTGTAGTGTCTTCTTTGTTTTTTTTTTTTTTGTAATGTCTCAAAATGATGTTATTTTTAGATAAAATTGAAGAGAAAAAAAAAAACCTCACCCAGTCTGCCATTGCCGGCCACCATCCCATCAATTTCGACTACACCAACCCTCCTCTCTCTCTCCGGCCACCCTACCCTTTACTCCTTCCTCTTACACTTTTTTATTATTTCTTCTCTGTCTAGGATTTTCATATCTAGGATTCACACCACCACTCATTATATACAGAACTATTTTGAGAAGATGGTTATAATTAACTTTTTATGAAGTAGGTTATAATCTGGAAAGTGAATTCTAACCCACCTCCCAAAAGACCCCACAATCCTTATAAGTAATTGTACCAAACTCTTTTCCATAGAAGTTAAGTAGGCTAAAGGCTCTCTGCTCTGATTTGCTTATAACTTGTTAAGTAGGAATAATTTATATAAGCTAAAAAAAAATTGATTATCGGAAAGATAGAAGGGTGTTTTGACTAATACTTTCTATTTATCACCAACAGGACCATTGTAACGCATGTATATGATTGACTTAGTTCAGCAGCAGACTAGCATCAAGAAGACTACAAAAGTCTCATCTATTATAGACCTTTATATTCACACACAAGCATTGTTGTTTGGGCAGTACAAATTGAATAAAAACACAATAAGAACAGATTAGTAATTCACTAATTTTATTTGTGTTATAAACAACAATAATTTACATTATGTCACAAATCGACACTTTAGTTTAGTATCTAACCCACAAGGTGTATGGACCTCACTTTAGTTTACAACAAAACAAAAAAGAACTTACCAGTTGATTATATGGTTAAGTTCTCCTGAATGGCAAGGAATGATCCAACTATACGTCCACCAACATCCGGGAAATTTTCACATCCGGGAAGGGGCTTAACCTTGCCCTTTGGATTAACTTCAACCGGGTACTTCAGGAGGTGTCCCCTCATCTCTGTCACGTCATCAGCTGCAAACTGTTTCCAGTTCATCTCACCTATTGACCTAACCCTTCTCACACATTCAATAGACTCAGGTTTTGTAAAGCAGTCCTCAATGACTCCAGTATGCTCTGCCCATAACGCCATTCTATATCCGTAGATCTGCAAAGCATACATACATGCCCATAAAAATGAAGTCTCTTATTGTTGTGCATTAACCAAATGAATTGGAACAAGTTCACATTAATTATTGTAATTAAGATGGGCTTCTAACCATTTTTAGTGTTTTCAGAATTTCTAGAACTGACATCAATCACATTCTCTTCTAATTTTTGGCAATTGCCCAACCACTTTTATCTTGTAAGTACTCCATCCTAGAAGATAATTTCATAATTTGACTTCTATAGGCAAAATATTAAAAAAAAAAAAGAGAAAGGAAAGAAAAAAAAGAAAGAAAGGAAAGCCTATATTATTTTTAATATTAATAGCTTCCTTTTAGAATTTATTCCACTAGTGCGTACACAAAAACTCTGATTCATTTTGTTTCCATAAATAAGAGATTCTAAAATAAATGTGAAATATTCAATATAAATATCTCATTAAAGGTTACCTGTCTGTGTGGATTGGATAGTTTTCTTGCCCAAGTATGATGAGGTTGGTAGGCTCCCATTGCAATCTCAGTGTCTCTGGAGCCCTCCATTGAACGCTGATTGATGTTTGCAGACCCTATAATTACATACTCGTCGTCCACTATCATGCCTTTTGAATGAACATAAATCATGAATCTTTGGCTTTTCCGGCTCAGTGCCTAAAATACAAAAATATAGATCATTTATGTACATACTTGACATAGTGAAACTGAAAATTACAAAAATAAGCGATGAAAAATATTGGCTAAACAAAATGTTAATTTAAAAATAAAGGAGAGACCTGAGGACTGTTTGCTGCAGCAGAACGGTCTGTGCTTAAACTGTCACTGCTTGCAACTTCACGGTTGCCAAGACAAAAGAAGTTCAAATAGTCTTGTGGGGTGTATTCATTCTCAAGCCCAACCTCCACTAAAGCCTTGTAAATGATCTCATACATCATTTGCATTGTTTTGTTCTGTAAAATCAATGAGAGAGATAATTTCAAAATAAAAAATTGATCCTTCCGACGTATATACACTGCTGGGCAGATTAATAGAATTTTTTGATTTCCCATTGGAAATAAATTAATCCAATGAAAAAAAAAGCAACAAAGCTATCCATCTATGAAGCTGCCTTTAAAATGCAGAAGTACAATGCTATGCGTTGAAGTCATAATTGGTTCCTACCTGCCAAAATAAAATCCTTTGTGTAGCAGCACCTGTCGGATTGCCTTCTGGCCACATCGGAATAACAATATAAGCTGCAAACCTCTCACGTGCTCTGATTTTCTCAGCAATTTTAAGGGCAATTTCCATGGGAATCAAATTGTTTGCACCTGCAGCAAGAAAATATGCTCGCAATCAGTATTCAGTAAAGGAATTCAAGCATAAAAGCTCAGGAAAGCATCTATTTATTGTCGTATCAAAGGCCACTTCACTCTCAACTAAAACACGATGTAGCAAATCAAAAGAACTACCTAATCCTATTAAACCCTCCACTGTAAGTAAAGAGACAGAAAACCAGTTTCGTTGTTTGCTAAAACCAAGCAAGTTTCAAAGAACCAACCCCCCCCCCAGGGGCCGAAAAGCCACTTCTGCAAACCAAATTTCATGCCAAAAGTGACTTCAACTATCCCAGTTTTGAGATAATCATTAACCATGCTCAAGTCCAATAGGTATTCTTAAATTGCATCAATTTTTCCACACCATAATATCTAAGATTGCATAACATAAACAAAAATGCTAGATAAAACTTTTTTAAGTTTTGGTTAACCCAAAAATAAACTATAGAATTATAACGGTGCAAACCAACCAGTTTAATCTGGGTTGGGTATTTTTCGGTCTATAGAAGATTCTATCATTTGTGCTTTTAGAAAAAGAAACATAAACATCATGATTTTTGCATGTGACGGAATAGTTCCTTACCTATGTCTTTATGGGAGCTCCAATTGTATGAAGACCCTATGAAATATTGATTTTCAATATAGATGAAATGCTGAGCAGCACGAATAGCCTTTACATATGCTGTATGTATGCTCATATCGATAAGTACATTCTTCCCGCACATCAGGTTCTGGTAGAGAAAGTCATCAAATAATATCCACAAAATCAAATCAATAAATAAAAAATTCTGAAACAGAGTTAAAACTTACCTTGCTAATAGCTTCCTTTGGATCCTTAGGAAAACCCCTAACAGAATTTGAATCAATAGAACGAAAAATCTGCATTTACATGACGTTACATTGTTATACAACACGACCACTAAGACCATTTCAGTTCCGACTAGAATATTCAATATATATATTTATCAATTTACCTGAACATGCCAAGCCTCAGGATCATTTTCATTTAGGCAAGGAGCATCAAACACCCCGATTATGTCAGGCATCCTTTCTATTCTGAGTAAAGAATCATCATAAGACATCTTCAGTTTTTTAATGCCGTGGGGTTTAGAAGCCTTCAACCAGCGCTCCTCAAAGTTTGCTAGAACATCATAAGCTGCCGGACCATCAATTTTACAATGCAAGTCATGCCATGGTTCTCTTGGACAACCATCAACATTCCCCTGTTAGTTAATAACATGAACGCAAATAAATAACACATTCATGGGTCACGAAAGAAAAATTTGTAGATCAGTATTGGGGGTGTTTGGTGTGGATTATTGTAAGCTAAAGTTGATAATCAGAAAGCTGTAAGTAGAAGCACCCTTTTTCCAGCTTCTAAATGATTAGTTTTTTTTCAGCTTATTTAAGCTATTTCTGCCTAAAAAGCTTTAAGCAGAAGCTACACTAAACAGTCTGGCACAGATTCCCAAATTAAAATAAGCTATAATCACCTCTTATAATCCACACCAAACACCCCCATTGATTTGCATCCTCAAGCATTGGCTAGAAGTTGTAGAGCTACCAGGTTAACTCCAGAAAGTAGCACCCCACAACCAAAAATGTAACAAAGGAAGAAAAAAGACACAAAAATATATAGATAAATAAATAAAATAAAAAAGATCTAGCCGTAATTTGTTGAAAAGCATCTACTACATAGGAAACCTTTCTAGTGAAGGCTAACAACTAGGACCTTGCTCCTTATCTCTCTGCCTTGAAATGATTCGAACAATTGAAATTCACAATTGAATATTCTTTTTTAATGTTTAGCTTGTGAGAGCAATGCATTATCAAAGAGAAAAACTGCTAAGAAATTACCGTGTAGGTAGGGTTATGATAGTCATCTTTATGCACGGTTTGTAGAGTCCTAAATAGGGGATGTTGTGGAGTATCATATCGACCATCACATAAATCCAGTCCCCCAAGAAAAGCTATAATTCTTCTTCTATTATCGCCAGCATCAGCATCCACAATCACAGTCTTCTGATGGTGTGTATAGATTGTTTCAACTTCCTGATAACAAAATAGTAAGAAAATTAAGTTTAATCCAATATATTCTCAACAAATACCATGTACCAAACTAGATAAATAGATATATATATATTATACGCATGACCCCCATGTGTCGTGTCCTTCATTTTTCGAAAATTGTCGTGTTAGCGTGTTCGTGTTGTATCACATGTCAGTGTTTGTGTCGTTGCTTCTTAGGCTCCATCTCTCTCCTAATGAGCCATATAACAAGAGAAACCACGAACTACAGCTTATGTACTACAGCTTATGTGTTTACTGTGATTTCATGCTTAAAAGCATGGAAGCTTCTTGGCATACAAAGTACACCCAGACACATAATCATACAATTTCTAAAGATTTGAGCATTCCACCATGATTTTGAGAAAAAGGGTTGTTATTATCAATGAATTTTCTGGATTAGGCTATCCAAAAGCTGACGATGTTACTTTGCCCCATTAATGTATCCTTCACAATTAGCATGTGGCATGTAGTCAACATTTTGTTCGAGTGTCTCACAGTTTGGCACCCCCTTTTTCTCTTCTTTTTGCCACTGCACTGAGTTTGTTTCATGATGATTTTAAGTGCCTCGAGTCTCAAACTAGCCACTTTGTTCAGATATTAACAAAGGCTACATTTTTTATTGAGACCGGGGTGTCTGGATCAAAGCCCAACTAAACCCAACTAATCCCCAGGGGTGCACAGCAAGGAGTTTCCCGTAAGTGCACTACGGTTAATTCAAGAGTTTTTCACCAATCCGACGGCTCCAAGGAATTGTTAGTACCTAAGAAGTTTCAATTTCTGAACCTTAGAGGGGGCACACGCCCAAGACCCAAGGCCTTGCCACCAGGCCAAACCATTGCAATTAACATAGGCTGCATTTATACCCAATCCAGCCCACCCAGCAACCTGCAGCAGGACAGAACTGGGCAATGGCCTCCTCCATAAATCATTTCGATTTCAATTGACTTTCTACTTCCCTAAAACCCAAAACCTAGGTTTATTTGTTGTTCATATATCATAGCAATGCTGATTTCTAAAATCAAGACCAGTTCCATTCATATGGACTGACAACGTAAGATTCTTCCTAACAGTTGAGCTATGTAATGCAGCAATCTGTTTTCCATATAAAACATAAGAATAGGAATGCATGTGGTGCACCACTTTGGGCATCAGTTCCTATGCTAAAGCTCATCTTAGCTTGAAGTCAAGCAACTTGGACCATTTTGGATGTCCTCAATATAAATGGTGGAAGAAGTGCAAAATGCAACAACTATGGCCCACCAAGTTTGGGCTAACAATTAGTTTTCCAGTAATGCTAATCTATGCTTTATCATTGCAAATAGTTTACAATTTCCAAACACCGACGGAAAATAAAATTATCGTTGAGGTGGGAAAAGTAGAGCATTAGCCATTAGGCATATAGGCTGAAAGAAGACACTGAGGAGAGAAGGAAAAAAACAATCACATACTCTTTGCTTAATCCAGCTATGCTTCTTTCCTGCTATGCGGGGACAAAGCAGCACTTGCACTGAAGACTGCTTGAAAAATCGGCGAGTTTCTTCGTCATGTGTTTGCATGATTCCATCCTGCAATTCTCAAGTTTTAGTGCTAAATGACACAATAAATGTAGGAACACTTTAAAACCAAACCATAACTTTGGGGAGTGCTATGGAAGAGAAATTAATTCAAGGAAAACATTTTTATGATTGAGAAAAACAATGCAAATCCTTGCAGCGATGGACAGATGCAGGTAAATTAAGCATATTAAGCTCCAGTCAACTACTCTACATGAAGAGGCATGTGGGCAAGAATTAACAAAAACAAAGCTTGCAAAATGTCACGATGTCAACTCAAACCAACAGCTCAAGGCTTAGGCTTGTAAACGAAGAGAATTACAAATTAGTCCTATAATCTTGTCTGAATTAAAATACAAATGAAGCTTTGAATTTAAGTTTTATTTTAGCTCCACATGACTAATTTCATATCTCGTAATGAATATTTCAGTTATACCCAAAATTATACATGTATAAAAATATATCTCTGATAAATTCAATATATAAATGAGTATTGAGTAACAAAGTAGTTGTCAATCACAATTCTTTGGGTTTGTGTTCATGTGTTTGCAATTCAGATATCAAATTTACAACCCTACTGTTTACAGAGTTTTAGCATTGAAACAATAAATCAATAGAAGAAATCACTTTCCACACAGTCCCTAAATGACATTATGATATAACTGAAATTACATCAACTAATTTTAGGATACAAGGTAAACTACTTACTGTTTTGTAGCCCAGGATACTCCTTGAAGTAGGGTCATCCCACACAAGCAGCAGCACTCTCACCCCTTCTTGTGACTTTGACTTTAGAAGATCCCCCAGAGTGCAACTTGATGCATAATCACTATCACGAACCAGTTTCACTTTGTGCCATACTGCCCAACCAGTAATATAAATCAAACGCCTTGCTTGGCGTATTGCATCAAAGATGTCATGCCAGCACTTCCCATGCACATATTGCATCCCACGGTCAAGCTTCAAAATAGGAAGGTAACCATCGGGTACATGAGCATCTTGATATAGAGTAACTGTCCCACCTCTCCTAAGGGGAAAGTATGTCCCAGGAACCCCAACATAATCAGGACCAGCTCCGACTCCATGATGATAAATGCTCAATCTCTCTATTGGTGTGTACTGAATTGAGAGACTCAAAACAGCACCAGGCTTGCAGGGTTTCCCACTATTATTGAGGATTGGATACGATCTCTGAACTTTTTCCCCCGAGTATATATGTTCCACTGGAATTGCCACAACTCCCATAAGCTGGGATCCTACAACATCATTGTCCTTAACAAGAAAGTGCAATTCAGCAGCATAATGTGCGACAGGAACATAAAACCGTTGCTTCCAAACAGGATTTTCTTCATTACTAATCACATAAGTCCTCCCAATCACAGCACTTGTCACTGAAATGGAGACATATGGATCGCTAGTGATCATATGATTCATGCTCCCTTCAATCTTGTTGCTCATGTTCACCGGTAATTTGCTAATCATATCTCCTAAAGTTTTATGAAACATATCCATGTTTGGAAGGTTTTCAGCCTTGTAGACCAAAATATCTAAGTCCCCATGTAAGAGCAAAACTTTCAAAGAACCCTTGGATGTTGAAAATGGCTGAATCTGCAAACTCTGATTACGTGGGGAATCAATAAATGAGTTCCAATAGGATAAATCAGGATGAGCGGGGGAATCAAGCGGCCCTGAATGAGAAGCATCCGAACTACTCGAAAATGATGTATTGGGATACCCATATATGGTCCCTTGGGTATCATACCTCGCACTTAGATTATGCAATGTTGGACCATAACTTGGTGCCGATGGTGCTGCAGGTGGTGGAGGTGATGCCGGGACAGAAGTGGTATTATCGGATATATGGAAATTAGTTAAAAGATCATCTATAGGTGGGTAAAGTGGAGGGTAATTGGGGGTATTACCACTGGCATGATCATGATTCATTGTAGACCCAGATTCCACGGACGATGTGCTATCCTGGCGGTGAAGACCGGAGAAACTATTGGGCCGGGATGGATCACCAGAGTAGCTATCTGATGCTGGATAGAAAAAGTGGCCGGAGGATTGATGATGGTAATGAGATGAGCCATTTTGGAAACTACCTTGGTGTTGAAAGTTTGTCTGAGGTGGGGGGTTGGCTACTGGAGGGACTGGAAAATTGTTGTAGGATGGATAGGGAAGCGGGCCAGAATTTGATTGTGGATAGTAGGGATGTTCTAAGGGCCCTGGATGGGAACTTGGAGGTGGAGGACCTGGTGGTGGGTATGGATAGGTATGAGGGCCAGACTGAGAAGCATTGTAGTATGGAGAAGGAAGAGGGGGATTAGCAGAAGGTGGGTATGGAGCAGAATTGGGAGATGGGTATGGAGGTGGAACCTGAGGGTATCCATAGCCATAGCCAGTATTGTAAGGATTGTAATTATCCATCAGATGTACATACTAACCTGTTAGGGTTTTTCTACACAGATGCACGACAAAGAGAAAAAAATCAAAAGGGTTTTGATTCTTTTACACTCAGATGGAGATTTTATTAGATTCAAGTGTAAAAAAATTAACAACAAATTCAGAGAAAGATTGCTAGAACAAGCTAGAGAGAGAGAGAGAGAGAGAGATCAAAGGGCTTTGTCTATTAGTTCAATTCAAGATCACAAATAGCACAATTGAACTTGAATTGCTAGAACAAGCAAAGAACAAAGAGAGAGACCTGTTGGTTGTTGAAAAAGGAAAGACTTTAAAGAGAAGAAAAATCAAATGGGTTTTGTTTCTTTACAAAATCAGATGGAGATTTTATTAGATTCAACTGTACAAAAGATAAAACAACAAATTCAGAGCAAGAACATATCAAAGTCCTTTGTTTATTAGTTTTTAATTCAAGATCACAAACAACACAACTGAACTTGAATAGAATAAGCTAAGAAGAGAGAGAGGGGAGAGAGAAAATACCTGTTGATTGTTGGAAAAAGAACAGTTTGAGAGAGAGAGAAACTGAGGCTCGTTTGTGAATTAAATATAAGAAATGTTTTTTTGTCCCTGAAAAATCTGTCCATAATGCTTTTAGGTTCAAAACGTCGTCGTTTTGGTCATTTTTTTTTTATTTTTTTTTATTTTTTTCTTATGTCATGGTTTTCTGTTTTGGGACATTCGGAGCACCCTATTTTCGGGGCCCTAACCACTGCTCATTAAATATTGGACTGTGCTAGGTGCCCGAATTTTCGGCCCTGAATCTCCCTAAAATTCAGAACAAGGTAAAAAAAAAAAAAATTGTTCAAAACGATGTCGTTTTGGATATTAAGAGGATTAAGAGAGTATTTTTAAGAGGACAAATCATTTTCCTTAAATATTTATAATAAAAATTGAGACCCCCTTTGGGGTCACCCCCTTCACCCCTTTGTATTTGATTGGCTAATTTTTTTTTTTTTTTTTTTTTTGTTCTGATCTCTTAATTCCCAACCTCACGTGTGTGTGGGGTGGTAGGGGTGAAACTTTTAAGGAGGATGAATCATTGCTCAAATATTTAAGTGAAAAAGTTAAAAAATTATTTTTAATTGTTATGTCACTATTTTTATTTTTATTTTATATATTTCTTTTATAAAAATTTAAAAAAACTATTAAAATAAGTATACATTTTCAAACGGGTTTGGCTTTGGTCCAGTCCTTAATCGGATTGGACGGTGCTGTTGGGCCTGTGGGGGTCCACCACGGGTCCCGTTTTGAAAATCTGAACCGTTCAATGTGTAGAACTTGTCGAGTACTATATGCCTGTGAAAAATTACATTGATCGGATATCGATAGCTATGTGATCAAATCAGTTTTGTATAAAAAAAATGGACGGTGAATAAATTAACGGTTGATAAAAAACTGATTTGATCACATAGCTATCGATATCCGATCAACGCGATTTTTCACAAGCATATAGTACTCGACGAGTTCTACACATTGAACGGTTCAGATTTTCAAAACGGGACCCGTGATGGACCTCCACAGGCCTAACAACACCGTCCAATCCGATTAAGGACTGGACCAAAGCCAAACCCTTTTCAAACGACGCCTGAATTCCAGTCCCGGGAATCCATGTACTTGGTATGTAACGGTCAGTGTATACACCGACAGTGTTACAACAATTTCGGTATTGCGTCTTGAGCTTTTGTCTTTCTTGGCCGAGAAGAGTGGGACTTTCGTTACAGGCGGTTCACTATTTTCATTCTGTCTACGTGGAGATCTTTATTGGAGCTGACATGTAAGTATACTCGGTCTTTTCAACTGTAATTTTTTTTTTCAACTTTCCAGCTCAGCACGAATTACAGTGATGGCAACTCAATTTTGACATGTTTGGCACAGTTTTAAAAAAATACCCAACAATTGTACAATGATATTTTTATTTTTTATTTTTTTGATATCTAGACCTACTCCATACCCGTTCTGATGACTAAGGCTAATTTGGTATAATATAAAAAATTTAAAAAGTTAAAAAGTCATTATTTTATTTAAGTCATATTATTTTATTTAAAATATATCATCTCTCTATTATATCACTTCAAATTTAACTCATAATTTATATTTTTTCATAAAAAATTAAAAAGTATACTGATTTAGATCATCTTAAACAATCCCCAATATAATTCAAAATAACCCAAGGAAAGTAAGCGGGCCCATCTATTCAAGATGCGCAAATTTCTTTATCATTAAGGTGATCACCTTTGTTAAATAATTGTAGAATGATATGATATTATGGGATTGTTTGTAATGATCTAAATAAGTGTATTTTTTAATTTTTTATGAAATATGAGTTGGGTATGAATTGAGTTTAAAGTGATGTGGTAGAGAAGTGATGTAATTTAAATAAAATGATATGACTTAAATAACTTTTTAAATTTTTTAGTTTATGCCAAACTAGGCCTATATATCTCAATTCTTAATTCATGACATATTATTATAGGTAAAAGTATAGGTTGATGTTTTGAAATCTAGATTGTTGATCCAACCAGAAAAGGAATAGGGGTCTAAGGAGTTACTGGTAGAGTTATGCAAAATATAGTTTAATTTGTTAAAATTATATCAATTCGTATCAATTTGTATCATTTTATTCGCTAATCGCAAATTAAATTTTAAAATTTATAATCTATATTCGAAACCGTTCTGCTAAGCTCTATTATTATTAATACATATATATTTTTTTTACCTTTAATGAAATATCAAAATAAAGATGAGTGTGAGAGAGATTTAAGATGTAAGATTTGTTACAAATTAATGGTTATATATATAAAACATATTATGTAAAATTAATTTATATTATATATATATAAAATATTATATAAATTAGTGTTATATATTATATAAATGTTTTACCCACTCAAAAATTATACAAATGTCTGATAATTGGTCAAAATATTCTTCAATCTGTCAATTCACTTAAAATCATCCAAATCACAATTTGCTAATCCATTAATTCACTAATACATCATTCAATTTATAATTTTATTCTCAAATCGTTTGAATTGTACCGCACATATTCCTAATTATTAGTTCAGTCGTTAAGTTAATTAAAATTAAAACGTGATGTCATAATTATCTCATAAATATATTTCAAATTATACTTAAATATAAAATATAAGAATTAAAGTAGTTTCATTTATATGAATTTTATATTTTAAGATATATATTTACATAATTATATTTAATGAATAATTATATTTATACTGATTATTTTAAATACTAAAATAAAATTTACTTTGAAATAAATAAATTGAAGTTAATAAAAACTTTTAGTACAAGATATCAATGAAGCATCAATGGCCAATCCTTGGTGACAGGATTTTTGCAATTTTAATCATTCACCTGTTGCTCCTTTGGGCTTCCGGCGCGGTTGGTTTCGTCACCCGGCCAGCCGTGGCGGTGGCTGTTTTTTGGTTTAACAAAAGAGTGGTACAATATGTAAGAATTTTTTTTAAATACAATTTAATGTGATTTATGTATAATTATATTAAATTTATCTTATTAAGTAAGATACATGTATATTAATTAGATGGTAACTAATTATTAATGAATGTACTTATATATACATAATGTATAAAAGACTAATGGAGATAGTGTCAATGTATTGAATGTGATAGATTCATTATGAATGAATCTTAGAGATGCATTATGTATCTATTATGAATATATAAGATATATTAATCTATCTAATGAGTTCATTAATATAGAAGATGCATTATGTATAATGAATGTATAAGATACATTAATCTATTTAATAAAATTCATTGAATGAATAGATTCTTTGATGAGAAAAATACTAGTATAAATAGTGTAAGGTCTCAAACCACACAAAACTCAAGTTGTCACCACAAGAAGGCTTTCATTGCCTAGAGAGAGAGAAATGGTTTGAAGGTCTTAAACAAGTAAAGAACTTAAAGATCAAAGTCTTCCATTCAATGTTTCTCTTTCTTACAAGAGGATTTCATACTATCATGGATTAAGGTATGTATTCACTTATTTTGAATAGTAGAAATTCATATAATTTTCATGTATAGAATTGAATCCTTAATGGTTTTTAATTTATGTTCTGCAAAGTTTCTTATCAATTGGTATCAGAGCATGGTTCTCAATTCTGATGCATGAAACGTATAAGTATGAATTTCATTTTATGATGATGTTTTACGTAACAAGTGCATAATATTTATTTACACTTGTCCAATTTTATTTTTATTTTTGGCCAATCTTTTACTCTATTGATATTAAAATAAAAATTAAAAATTATTGAACAAGTTGTAATTAAGATAATGTCTTATACACTTATAATGTTTTGTTACACATCTTATGAGTTGAAATATTGTTGATCAGCCCAACGAAAGTTCAACATTATATATGTTTGAATAACCGAAATGATTAGTATAATAAATATAGCAATAAGTTTTTCTGCCCAATGGTGATAAACTTCTCATGTGCTTTACTTAATATAAAAAAAAAAAAGCGACATTGAGTTTTTCTGCCCAACGGTGAAAAAGATCGTTATTGTCTTAATGATTATTTTATTTTATTTTATGTTGTTTATTTTTATTAATCATCTCATTTACTTTTATGAATTGTTAAAATATATTGTTATTCCGCCCCATCGGAAGGATAACTTGATTTCATATCTAACTAATTATATTTTATAGTTAGATATATTTAACTAGTGGTGTTATTTTTATGACATGTGAAAAGTAGTTTTCTTGATTATATTATGTAATGGATATTATGTGTTTGCAGCATTGAATCCTACTGTAATTAATAGTTACTTGTCTGGTATTGAAGTTTTGAATGGAACTAATTTTAAGAATGAAAGGAACAAATTGGAATTGTTTTGGGAATTATAGATTTAAACTATGCATTAAGAGAGCCAGCTCCTACAAAGCCTAATGATACAAGTTCTAAGGAGCACATGACTTTATATGAAAAATGGGAACGCTCTAATCGCTGAAGTCTAATGATTATGAAAGGCTCAATTATGTCTGCAATTCAAGAAGAAATCCCTGTTTTTGAAAGTGCAATGAGTTATATGAAATCTATTGAAGAACAATTCATTGGAACTTCCAAATCCCTTGCTAGTACTCTCATGATTAAAATGATGACAATGAAATATGATGGTTTGTGTGGTTTTCGTAAACATATCTTAAAGATGAATGACATGGCCTCTCAATTAAAGGGAATGGATATGAAAATTTCAGAAGGTTTTCTTATTCATTTCATTATGACTTCTCTTCCTGTGCAATTTGGTCATTTTAATATCAATTATAATATGCAAAAAGATAAGTGGAAGATGAGTAAGTTAATTGCCATGTGTGTTCAAGAAGAAGAGAGACTTAAAGCTGAAAAGCCTAATATGGCTCACCTTACCACCTTGGGTCCAATCAAAAAGATTTTCAAGAAAGGCAAAAGTAAGAAGAAAAAGAATGCAAATGATGAAACTCACAAGGTTAATGAAGAAAATAAGATTCGATGTCATTTCTGTCGAAAGAAAGGTCACATAAGAAAAGACTGTCCGGGTTTTAAAAGTTGGTTGGACAAGAAAGATAACACTCAATACTTTGTGTCTTATGAATCCTTTTTGGTAAATGTTCTACCAAATTCTTGGTGGAGTGACACTGTTGCAAGTATTCACATAACAAATTCCATGCAAAGATACCTTACAAGTCAGAAACTAAATAAAAGAGAACGAACCATTACGGTTGGGAATGGAATAGAAGTGGACATTGAGGCTATTGGCACCTCTGTCTAATTTTAGACTCTGGTTTCATTTTAGATATAGTAAACACAGTTTATGTTCTTGTTTTTACTAGAAACCTAATTTCTGTTTCACAACTTAATTCATGTGGTTATGAATTTAAATTTGGAAATAATAGAGTCTTTTTATTCCACAATTCTCATATGATTGGTTCTGGTACTTTATATGGTAATCTTTATTCATTGAATTTAGATTCCACTTATGCACAATCTCTTTTATCCTTTAATGTAAACGACTTGGTAAATAAAAAGAGAAAGCGAATGAATGAAAATTCATCCATGTTGCGGTATAAGCGCTTGAGCCACATATCAAGAGAAATGATGGAGCGTCTTATTAACGACGGAATTTTAAGTTCACTTGATATTTCTGATTTTAGTACTTGTGTGAATTGTATTAAAGGAAAATACACAAAGACAAAGAAAAAAATGTGTTACTAGAACTACTGAATTATTAGACACAATTCATACTGATATATGTAGTCCCTTTACTATTCCAACTATTTATGGACATAAATATTTTATTGCTTTTATTGATGACTTTTCTAGGTATACTTATGTGTATCTTATTCGTGAAAAATCAGAAGCACTTGATATGTTCAAACTCTATAAAGCTGAAGTTGAAAATCAACCTGGCAAACGGATTAAAAGTTTAAGATCTAATAGAAGTGGTGAATGTTATAGTAGATTCACTGAGTCGAGTCAAAATTCAAGTACTTTTGCTTTATTTTTGACTGAGAATGGTATTGTTGCTAACTACATAATGGCTGGTACACCTGAGCAAAATGGTGTAGCTGAGCGATGAAATCGTACTCTTTTGGACATGATGAGAAGCATGATGAGTAACTCTTCTTTGCCAGATTACTTGTGGGGTGAAGTTTTAAAAATTGTTGTACATGTTCTTAATAGGGTTCCTAGTAAGGCTGTGCCTATAACTTTGTAATAACCCTCACCACTGATTACTAATAACCTTACTGATTACTGTTAAACTGAGACTGATTGTGATAAGTAATTGAATGAATTGAAATACTGAACCGACTGACTGAAATCTGGAACTGAATTATATGTCTATCTGTTTGACTGTTAAATTATCTGTTCTAGTTTTATGTTTAAAATGCAAATTGAAGGCCTTATCGGCGGCCGAATCTGAAATCGACTGATGTTTTCTAATCATTAGAATTTTTGTGATTTTATGGCATATTTATCTGAAATGCGATTTGGTATGATTAAATTAGATTAATTATTGATAAATTGCAAACTTGGACTTAATCACAACTTTACCATGCCTAGTAGCCCACTATTTAAACATATGGAGGCTTGAATACATTCAAACAAAACATTTGCTCAGCCAATTCCCTTGCTATAGCCGACTAGAGAGAGAGTGATAGGAGAGAGAGCTTGAATTCTCTTGATTTGCTTGGAGGCTTAGAGATTTTGGAAGATAATTGACAAATTGAGCTCCCTCACCTCTAATTTTAGACCTAAGGTAGAGTAATTACCCTCTTGTTTATAAGTTGAGCTTGTTCTTACATGATTCATGTCAAATTTAGTGGATTGAGTCATGAAATAGCTTCATATGTTGATTTGAGTTAGAATTCATGCATGCATGTGTTTATCCTTGCATTGTGAGGTTTGATTTCATGGAAATCTTGCATGCATGTTCATGTTTATATTATAGTTCATGATTTCATCTTGATTTTGTAAGAATTGGCTCATTAGAGCAAGTGTTGGAGGCTTTGAATTGGTTAAATTCATACATGTTTACATGTTCTTCATGTTCATGAAATTTGGTTTGAAATTAGATTTAATTGACTTACCCTTGGGCTTTGATTTCACAAATTGAGCTTTGAAACTTGTTGTACTTTGAGTTTAGATGTGTTTTCCAGAAATTGGGTCCAACAGGTTGAGTTTTGAGCTGTTGAATACTTGGTTTGAGCTTGGGAGGCAAATCTGGAAATTCCAGAATTTGGCTTCTTCGCTCGAGCGAAGGATTCTACGCTCGAGCGACTATCGTCTATTCTGAGCTCCCTTCGAGCGAAGGAATGGTGGCTCGAGCGTAAATTGCAAGCTCACAGAGTCTTGGTGAACGCAGACGCACGCTCGAACGAGAGAACTTACGCTTGAGCGAGGACTGTGTCTTATGCTCGAGCGAGCATCGAGCGAGCATCAAGCGGAGATTTTCAACATCCAGCACTTTTTGCATTTTTACAGACCGCTCGAGCGAGGAAATCTACGCTCGAGCGACCACACTGATTTGTCAAGCTCGCTCGAGCGAAGAAAGCCACGCTCGAGCGAGACCTTTATTTTCTGAAAATTCTGAAAATGCTTTTAAAGTGCATCTTTGCATCCTCATTTTATCCTAGGCATTCTTAGGCCTAGTTTAAGGCATCTTAATGAGGATATAGATGTAGAACCACACCGAGACAAATTAGGGATTAAGTTATTGTTTTTCCTGACTGTGTAGCTTAGTGTGTGTCCATCCTGTAAACTGTATAGGGTTGGCAACTGAAGACGCTCTAGCTTATTGTAGCCTAGAACTCTGTGAGTAACAGTTGTATAAAGATATGATCGAAATGATTATCTTCTGAATACTGAACTGAACTATTTTCTGAACTGATACTGTTAATTGAATAAATGTATGTCCTATATTCTGAACTGTATTGTGGCATCCTTAACAATTACTGTTTACTGTTACTGCTACTGTTACAGAGATCTCTATCGGTTCCCTTGTTAGAACCACTACTGTTTACTGATATGATGACCATCATTTACTGTTTGGTCTGTTAAGACCTAGTCTTTCAAGACTATGCTAATGGATGTACCACATATCACTGTTATGACTGAATGACTGATATACTGAATCAATTTACTGATTTCAATACTGAAAGGACATTCATTCTTAACCTCTTTACGCATTATGTTATTCACTGGGCTTTAGCTCACTGCTCATATATATATGTAGGTGTACAGGCACCGAATCAATGCTAGAAGCGTCGGGATAAACTCTAATTTTGTCAAGCAAACCACTGTGCCTCACTGCGAGGTTCCGAGCCTATCAAGCTATGGCTTTGGGGTGTTTTAATTTTCCCCGTCTATCTCTGCATCTGTTTTGTAATAACTGTATAGACTGTTACTGTACTATTTAATAGGGATTAGGTCCCTGTTCTGAATGATTGTAAATGTTGTACATACTGTTTTGTCACTGACTGTATATATGTATGAAAAGTCTTTTTGCATACAGACTGTCACAGCTTATTGGACATTATTTAATTACTATATTGGCTTCCGCCAGCCCCTATACTCTATATTACTGTTCTACTGTTAAGCAGGTCTTTGGTAATCTCGGATTACTGGCCGGTTATGGTACTAAACCCATAGGGGCGGGTTTGGGTCGTGACAAACTTCTTATGAGTTGTGGGTTGGTAGGAAATCTAATTTGAATTATTTACATGTATGGGGCTGTCTTGCTAAAGTAAAAAATTTCAACCTACAAATAAAGAAATTAGAACCTTGTAACAACCTCGATCCGTAATTAGTTACTAACTGTGATTAAGGACGTTAATCAAGTGATTAGTAATAATTATATGTTAATCGTGTAATTTTGCATGCTATTTGATTTTCTATCTGTTGTAAATTCTGTATTAATCTGAAAATAGAAAGCCTTACCGGTGTCCGAAACCTGAATTGATTACATGGACGTGTCATTTGGAATTTATAGAATCATTTGGTAGTTTCTATTAAAAATTGATTCAGTTCAGTAAAAATCGCATATGATTAAATTGAGCCTTGATGGAAACTATTTTGGATTAATTGAACTTTGCACTAACCTGGATAAATTAAGGTTTCTTGTGTTTAATAAGATGATGCATGATTTATGCCTAATCTACTCCTATCCACGATTCAAGATGTGATTAAGTGTATGATGTGCCAAGGCATGTGATAGTGTTGAGTGTAGAGGATAAATTCTTGTGGGTGTGTTGAAGTAGTGCATGTGTGTGCATGTGTTGTTCATTCGAATGTGAGAGTGTGTGAGTGTTGTGTATATTTGCTGAATGTGAAGGAATATAGGCAACGTTCTTCTTGTTCTTTTTACTACTTTGAGCAGAGAGTTCACCTTAGAGAGAGAGAGAGAGAGAGAGAGAGAGATAGCTCACTCTAGAGAGAGAAAACTCTACATTTGTGTGGTTTGAAAAAGAAGAAGAGAGCTAAGGAAAGTCCACCTCTTATTGTTTGAAATCAAAGCTCTAGGTAAGAGTCTTGAGCATCTTTTTTGCAGCTAACTTCCATGCATCATGATTTCAACACATCTTTGAGCCAATTTCATAAAATTAGCAAGTGAAGTGGGTCTTTGAGCTTGTAAATGACTTGTATGTGCATTCTTGGAGGTTAATCTCTGGTTCCATCATTTTGAGTTTGAGTTTTGAAGTCATTACAATATGTGGGTTTATATATTGCATAATGCTTTGGAAATTCATGGTTTCATATCAACCATTTGCATGATTTGAAGGAATCAAGAAAATAGCTTGAAAACCTTTCCTGTATGAGCTTTTGAGTTCAAATTTGATAAATCAATGAGTTTTGAGCTAAACGTTTAAGGATGATAATGTTTTTGTGTTTTAGAAAGGCTTTCTAAGTGTTTTGATCAAGCTATACATGAGTGTAGCCATTGAAATTGCATTTGAAGCTTGAAACTTTGTTTTTGGAAACCTATAATTTCGCAGTCCGCTCGAGCGAGGAATCCTATGCTCGAGCAGAGAATGCGAGCCCTCAGTATTTTTGCAGACATGAGCTCTTCGCTCGAGCGACCACTTGGACGCTCGAGCGAACCCTTTGCATATTGTTGATCCGCTAGAGCGTGGAAGTTGTAGCTCGAGCATAGATTGAGACTAACCAGTACTTTCTCCAAGTTTGCAGACCGCTCGAGCGAAGGAAGTCTCGCTCGAGCGACCCCTCTCATATTTGCATGTCCGCTCGAGCGAGGAAAGATACGCTCCAGCGGGGACCTTATTTTCAGAAAAATTTACCAAGTGTTTCAATTCATGTTTTGGCATCCTCATTGCATCTTAGGCATTCCTAAGCCTTAATTAAGCCATAGTGATGAGGTTTTGGAATAGAAACACACTAAGAAAAGAATGTACTGAGTTAAAAGATTACAAAAGTGTGTTTGGAACAATGTGTTAAGCAAGAAACCTATGTAATAAGAAAGCTAAGCCGTGTTGGCCATGTACATGTGTAATGATAAGCTATGTTTGTGTTATGCACTTGTGGTTGTAGGTCAAGGCTCGAAGATTGATTGACCGTTTACGGGAACCACTATGAGTAACATTTCTGTAAAGATATATTGATATGAACCATGTTTCAACTGTTATGCGATAAGTTATAATTTCTAAAATGTTATTTTAATTATGTGAACGAATGTCCTATTTGCGAATTTATTATGGCATCCATAGATAGTCCCAAGTCATAGGAGATGGCATGTAAATGCGTATCCATGACACATTTGTGATACGAGATCTCGTTAGCCACTTCATTGTGGTGATGTGCGTTTAATCGGTATCCGAAACCGATTACTCTAGTCGAAAGATGTTATGTGATGTGTTCTATGGGATGTACCATTATTATGTTCAGATACGAGAATGATTATGCTATGATCTGTTTTACGCTTATGACGTGTTTGGATGTCGTTCACCAACCTCTTTACATTGATGTTAATCACTGGGTTTTAGCTCACTGTGTGTATATATACGTATAGGTGGGCATTCTGGAGATCGAGCCTGAAGGCTTTTGCCTGGATCTGTGTCCTGTTGTCAGCCAACCATTGCACCTCACATGGAGGTTTCTGAAGTGTCATGTGTTAAAGTTCTATTGTTTCTGTATATGAAAGTTCTTTGTTTTGTTGGTTGTACTTGAGATGTTATTGCTAAGTGTGTGGGTATAATGAGAAAATGATTTTTGGTTATGTATATAAAGTTTTAAATATTCTGTTTTATGTAAGTCTACACAACTCATTGGACAACAATGTTTATGTATTTGCTTCCGCTAGTCCCTTAATTTTGTTAATCAATACTGAGGCCTTCGGTAATCTAAAGATTACTGGCCGGTTACAACGCTAAACCTATAGGGGCGGGTTTGGGTCATGACAACCCTAGGACTATAAGTTGTTATTTCATTAGATATCTTGAGAGATCAAAGGGTTTTAGATTCTATTGTCCCACTCATAGCACAAAATTTGTTGAAACTAGAAATGCTGTGTTCTTAGAGGATGAAAACATTAGTGTGAGTATGAATCTCAAAAATATTTCTTTGGAGGAAAATTGTGATTTTACGCCTTCCACGATTATCCAAGAAAATATAGTACGTGAACCTATTGGTACACAAGAGGTTTCTCACATTAGAAAAGAAGTTGTCCCAGTTGTAGAACAACTTTTACGTAGATCACAAAGAGAAAAGAAACCATCCATATCAGATGACTATGAGGTTTACCTAAATAAGTGTGATATAGGCTTGGAGAACGATCTTGTTTCTTATGCCGAAGCCACGAATAATGGAAATTCAACTCGATGGTTAAATGTCATGAAAGATGAGTTAAAATCCATGAAAGACAACAATGTCTGGGATCTTGTAGAATTGCCTAAGGGAGCCAAAACTATTGGATGCAAAAGGGTTTTTAAAACCAAGCGTGATCCTAAAGGCAATGTCGAAAGATACAAGGCCAGATTAGTTACTAAAGGATACACTCAACGAGAAGGGATAGACTATGAGGAAACTTATTCTCTTGTTTCTAATAAGGATTCCTTGAGAATAGTCATGGCCTTTGTAGCTCATTATGATTTAGAGTTACATCAAATGGACGTTAAAATAACTTTTTTGAATGGTGACTTGCATGAAGTGGTTTACATGGACCAACCAGAAAATTTTCAGGATGAAAGTAAGGAAAATATGGTTTGTAGGCTTAAGAAGTCCATATATGGTCTAAAGTAGGCATCTCGACAATGGTATCTTAAATTTCATGAAGTTCTCACCAAATTTGATTTTAAGGATAATGTGGTTGATCAATGTGTCTACCTTAAAATCAGTGGGAGCAATATCTGTATTATAGTTTTGTATATTGATTATATATTGCTTGCTAGCAATAATTTGGGAATGATATATGAGATAAAGAAATTCCTTACGAGAAATTTTGAAATGAAAGATCTTGGTAAAGCCTCTTTTGTCGTTGGGATAGAAATTCACCCAGATATGTCTCGTGATATTTTAGGATTGCCCCAAAGAGCCTATATTGAAAAGGTTTTTAAAAGATTCAACATGAAGAATTGTTCAAGTAATGTTGCCCCTATAGCTGAGGGTGATAAATTTAATGAATTTCAGAGTCCCAAAAATAATTTAGAAAGGGAACAAATTAAAGAAATTCCTTATGCCTCTGCAGTTGGGAGCATTACGTATGCTCAAGTTTGTACACGTCTTGACATAGCATTTATAGTTGGTATGCTTGGTTGATACCAAAACAATCCCGGACTTGATCATTGGAAAACAGTTAAGAAAGTGTTGCGATATTTACAAGGCACTAAGGATTACATGTTCACTTATCAAAGAACAGACAGCCTTGAAGTGGTTGGTTATTCAGATGTTGATTATGCTGGATGTAAAGACACTCGAAAGTCCACTTCTAGGTACATTTTTATGCTTGCTAATGGACCCATTTCATGAAAAAGTCATAAGCAGTCTCTGACAGCCTCTTCCACTAGGGAGGCAGAGTTCATAGCATGTTGCGAAGCCACATGTCATGCAGTATGGCTAAAGAATTTCATATCTGGATTACAACTTGTTGATTCAATTTTGAAGCTCTTACAGATTTATTGTGATAATGATGCTGCTGTGCGGTTCTCCTACAATAACAAAACTTCAAAAGGATCAAAGCATATTGATATCAAGTATCTAGTTGTTAAAGAAAGGGTTCTGAATCAGATTGTTTTCATCTATCATATTGGCACTACACTCATGTTGACAGATCCTTTAACTAAAGGTCTCGCACCTAAGCTCTTTCAAGAACATGTTACGCGCATGGGCTTAGTAGAAAGTTTATCATGTTTAAACTTGAAATGAGTGTATTATGTTCGTGATAAATGTTATGTTATAATCATCTTTTGTTAGTAATGATTATGTTTGTTGTTTTCATTCTTCATACTTGTGCACAATTTAGAAGAAGATATAAACAACATGATCGTTATAGATAAATTAGCATTAATCACCATTATGTTGCTAATGTCATCTCTGTGATTTGAGATTCACTTATTTATGTTGATGGAAAATATTAACACTATAACCATTGTACAATCTTGATCAATATGTAAATCACTGACTACAATGATTTGGTGCTAATAATTTCATTGAATAGAATCTAATGGTGATGGTGCAATCTTCTAGTGGGAGAACGTTGGCCATATTATGATAATCTAGTGACATAATATAATCATGCAAGCCAAGTGGGAGATTGTAAGAATTTTTCCTAAATATGGCTTAATGTGGCTAATGCATGATTATACTAAATTCATCTTATTAAGTAAGATACATCAATTAGATGGTAACTAATTATTGATGAATGCACCTATATATACATAATGTATAGAAGACTAATGGAGATAGTGTCAATGCATGGAATGTGATAGATTCACTATAAATGAATCTTAGAGATGCATTATGTATCTATTATGAATATATAAGATACATTAATCTATCTAATGAGTTCATTAATATAGAAGATGCATTATGTATCATGAATGTATAAGATATATTAATCTATTTAATGAAATTCATTAAATGAATGGATTTTTTGATGGGAAGAATACTCGTATAAATAGTGTAAGGTCCCAAACCACACTCTCCATCACAAAACTAAAGTTGTCACTACACGAAGGCTCTCATCGCCTAGAGAGAGAGAAGTGGTTTGAAGATCTTAGACAAGTAAAGAACTTAAAGATCAAAGTCTTTTATTCAAGGTTTTTCTTTCTTACAAGAGGATTTCATACTATCATGGATTGATGTATGTATTCACTTATTTTGTATAGTAGAAATTTATATAGTTTTCATGTATAGAATTGAATCCTTAATGGTTTTTAGTTTATGTTCCGCAAAGTTTTCTATCACTATATGCATCAATTAGTGTACTAATTAGTGTATCAATACTAGTTATGATTTTACTATTGACCTCACTTATTATATAAATTACAAATATAAAAAATATCTTAAATTATGCCGCATCATCAATTGGTACACTAATTAGTACACTAATTGGTACATATAGTATTACTCTTAACAAAAATAAACGGGGATGTATCCGGACTGCACACAAAATTAATTTTATCATTAATTTGTTTTCTTAATTTGTTATTAGCAATTGCGTGTACATTTAATAAATGATTAGTGTATTAATATATGTTATGATATTAACATTTTAAAATTATAAATCCTACCTATTATATAAATTAGAGTTAATTATCTAAAAACCCTATTTACAAATGTTATAGTACCTCAGTTCTTATTTAAGATTTTTTTGAACCAATAAATCCTATTTAGTAAAACTGAAAATATTATCAGTTTTTCTCAATTTTTAAAACTAAGAATATTATCAAATTTGCATAGTAATGTTCAAAATAATTGTTTCACTAATTGATTAAAAAAAAATAGAGTATCAGATCAAACGTTTTTGCCATTTTATTTATTGGTTTGTTTCAACTATCCAATAAAATCAAGAATATTATCAATTTTTTTTCAATTTTAAAATTGAGAATATTATCAGTTTTTTTATTTTTAAATTATTATTATTAATAATTTTTTTTTTTAGTTTTGCACATCTATGTTCCATTACCATGCTCCTTTATAGACATAAAATTTTAAATTTTGCACCAAAAAAAAAAAAAAAAATCAAAAATTTCAATTTTTTAAATTTTTTTTGCACTTTTTTTTTTTTCAATTTGAAAGTCGATATTTTAACGTTTTGAAAATCAAAATAAATGTCAAATCATCATGTTCCTTTTTAAATAATCATAACTGATTAACAATCATTATTTGAAAAACAATTCCAACTATTAAAAATTTAATAGGATTTGAAAATCTAAACAATTTTAGTTAGGACTTAATGGAGTATAAGTTTATAAATTAGGATTTGTATGTAAATGTTACTATAAATTGTGGATGTTTGGTGGAGATTATTTTAAACTAAAAGTTGATAATTAAAAAGTAAAAACTAAAAGCACCCCTCACCCAGCTTCTAAAAATCAGCATTTTTCAGTTTATTTAAGTTATTTTTGCCGAACAAGTTATAACTAGAAACTATACCAAGCAATAGAGAAAGTGCAAGGGATAATTTTCTCCTCCAAAATCACAATTTCATGTCTTTGAAATTATTTTTAATATCCCAAGTATTGTAATTTTAGAAAACCTCTTATTAAAATGTAATTATTTTTTTATTCCATTTTATTTTTCCGCCACAAATTCAAAATTTAAACACAACCACAATCTTCTTGTAGCAAACATTGTATGCTCCACAATCCCAAATTATAATTTATAGCCAAGAGGCCCATTGACTCGTTACTGCATAACGTTTTACAGCTCAAGTAGAAGTAGACAACCTATACCCCATGTCTAGTTGGGGGCATAGAAACATTATTGATTGCAAATTTCTACAGATAGTAATTCTAGACATGTCTATTATTCTTAGCATATTGTTCACACTATTCTCACCAAGTTATCTCTAAAATGTTACATAACGGTGTACATATCTATTCATATGCCATATATATAGCACACCAGGCCAAACCACCTTTTATTTGGTTCATTGTTCCTTCACTTGCACATACATCACCTTTATGGAATAAAAATAACAATAGGACTCCTCACAATATGCCGCAAGCTTCTCCATATGAGTGAACCTGACATTATTTGCCTGCTTGTTGTGCCCTTTCCCTTCACTACCACCTTAAAGCTCCTCTTTTGCGAAGCGCGAGAGAAGTGGAGACTCATCGGTTTAACTATAATCTCCACCCCTTTGGGAGCCCTAATGGTGGCATTGTAGATAGATTGAGAAGGGCCAACATTAGTGACTATCCTGCTAAACACAACAGTGGTCGTCTCGCGATCATTTAAACTTAGTAGCATGGCTGGATAGTTGAGAGCATCACTTCCAACCCTGGGAAGCAAAGATGAGCAATTGATTGATTTGGAACCTACTAAAGTTGCAATAGATGATTCAGGGTAGCCCTCATGGCAGAGGAACTGAATGTAGGACATCTCGTCCATGTCATAGATTAGTCCGGGGCTCACTGCTTTGGTTGGGTTCACTTGACCAGCACCATAGGCAAATTCACGCTCATTGTTCACCCTCGAGCTCATTGGTGTTGCTTTGGAAAAAATTTCAAGGGAAAGCCATAATGAAACAAAAAAGATAGGTTCACAATTAGAGGGAGGAAAATGTTACAGGCGCATAAATAAATTATAAGCTACCTTACATGTGGGGAGCATGTGAGTATCTGTAGTTGGTTTACTGTTTATTTCGTGTCAAAAGTGTTGAAAATGCTAAGGCACAAAACAAAAAGTTTTAAGAGCACAAAAAAAAATTTAACAAATGATCACAAATATAGGACAAAATGACGGAAAATGTTTTTTTTTTACCAACGCTGCTAGCTTACCACCACCACCACCACTAATACCCTATTATTACCACTACCAATAACACTATTAGTACATTAGTTTTAAAGTTACAATCAAATACAAGAAAACATTTTTCACAAAGTATTTTTTTTTAAAAATGTAGAAAATATTTTCTGTCAAACCAAATATAATGTGATTGAATCAGCTTGCTTGGTTAGGTTTTTCAAAAAAATACTTTTCAAAAAGTTCTACTTTCTTATTTTTCATATTTTTTTAGTTTTACTGAATTTTTTTAATATTTAAAGCAATTTTGTTTTACTTTTTAGACATAGCTAACATAAATATACCTAAAAAGTAAAAAAATTGTAAAAAAAACCTTTTAAAAATTCACTAAATACCAAAAATATAAAAAAATACGAAAATTCAGTACATTTTTTTATATTTTTATGTATTTTTTAATGTTTTAAAATATTTTTTCACAATTTTTTACTTTTTAGATACATCTAAGTAAGGTGCATATAAAAAAATAAAAAAAAAAGTTTAAAATTTTAAAAATATACACTAAAAACAAAAAACACACAAAAATAAAAAAACTCAATTTTTATAAAATTTAATCCAAAAAACTTAAATCAAACACACTGAATATAATTTTTCAAAGCAAATAAAGACCATATTCCAAGTTACTCAAAGAGGACAAGAAAATGTTGCTTGTTTTGTTACCTGTGGTCATGATAGCGGATTTGATCGCTGTAGGAGACCAATTGGGGTGGAATGACTTCACGTAGGCGGCTACTCCAGCAACGTGTGGGCATGACATGGAAGTCCCAGACATTAGTGTAAATTTTGAATGAATTGTGTCACCTTTTAACCCTGTAAGTGACTTCATAGGGGTATATGCTGCTAAAATGTCTATGCCAGGTGCTGCAATATCAGGCTGTTCCATCACAAAATTTAAAAAAAAAAAAAAAATGAGGCTCAGTAAAGTATTAACCAGGAGGCATGGTTAAGGATAAGCTAAGCCTATGAATATACCTTGAGGAGGTGGTTTGTTCCTCCTGGATTTGGACCCCTAGATGAAAAGGAAGCAATGAATGGAGCTGGGATTTTAACTTCTTGGGACTTGTATATCACTGCTGATGGTGATCTGAATTGGACAAGAAAATGAATCATTTTCTTACATGGCACTAGAAACATTTAAAATCTTGAAATTAAACCGTTTGAATAAGACTTTTTTTTATTGGGCATGTCTAAAAATTAAGTTTTATCGGTACATTATCTATCTCATAATAATATTTTATTCATAGAAAAAAAAAATTCTCCTCGTTGGATTGAAAAATATAATCTGGGCCCACAGACCTTACTTTGATGATTCGATTTGTTCATTTTATAAGCCTATGTATAGATTATTTATGAAAAAAATTCAAATTAATCCAATAATTATAATCACATAATTTAATTATATTTTTCTTAAAAATATGAGTAGTCTATTTCTAAAATTATATTTATCCATTTTTAAAATCAAATATGATATTATCAGTATGATTATTGGATAATATATTTTTTATAATTTACTCATAAATATGTACAAAATGAATAGATTGAATATCATAATGGAGTCTATAATGTGTCCAAATGTCTGAACGAATTCATTCCACTTGAGAGAAGCTCCCAACATTCCCCCCCCCCCCCAAAAAAAACATTAATTTGGCCAACAGTATTATTATTACCTTGTGGTGTTAATATATTCACCAATAGCGTCACTTATGGTGGTATTGACCGCAGTTGCAGGTGCCATGAAAATTTGGGCATGGTCTAGATATTCTTCACTTGCACTGATGATGGCTCCAATCCCTCCAAATCCTTTTACTACTGACTCCAGTCCCCACATTCCTAGTTGGCATAGGACTAGTTTTCCCTTCACCTTGTGAGGATCCATTGACTCTTGAAAACAGTACCTTTGCAACATGGTAAAATATATTTAATGAGAAAAATCTATTCTTAAATATTGTTAATAAGAAATTATAAGAATGACGTGATAATATTATTTTTAAAAATAAAAAATGTTAGGCCCTAAAATATTTATTAAAATTTTTGATAAAAATTTTAATAAATATTTTAAAATCTCTAGTATTACTCTTTAAAAATTAAACACATGTCGTTTCTTTTAAAATAAGGTGTCATGTCATTTTGTATTGATTTTCAATACTACTATATTTGTTAGTATGATATTATTTGTGCTTAATGTTAACAATGTTATGTAATTAGAAAATATTCCAAAAGAAGTTATACAAGTTTGAAATATGTGAATCAAATTTATTCTCGATATGAATCCACTACACTAATTTTAAATTTATACCATAAATTAAAAAATTTGTTCTGAATTAATACTTTCCCTTCAATACTTTGTCATTTCTCAAATCCATAATTAGTAAATTAATTTAGTACCTTGCATCGTCTGTGCTTTCAGAATTTTTGGCAACAGCATCACCTCTTACAAGAGGGTACAATTTTTCCTTTGGGTCAAATATGTTCACCCCAATCCCCTGCATATATAACACATGCATATTTTCACCATGTAAAAAATCTACTTTAAAAAAAAAAGAACAAAAAAAAGAAGAAGAAGAAGAAGAGACATTTTGTGACCTTTTTTTTAAAAAAGGTAAACTTTTACAAAATTTGGACTTTTCTTCACTTTTTTCCTTGTTTGGTCCTTGGGCTTATGCCTTTCCCTATCTAAGAAAACAAAAAATGTTGAAGACATAAATCAAATACAGAATTGGATACAAAAACATATAAATAAATAAGATCTTATAAGATTTTTGTGGGGTTCGCTTTTCAAAAATTGTATCCATCTATTTATCTCCTTTGTGTAAGCATGGGTTATTTTGGGATTTTGCTATTTCATATTCTTTGTCATATCTTCATGTCGTCACAAAAATAAAATAAAAAATAAAAAACTTACTGAGACGGTTTTGCCACTTCCCAACACAACATTGCTCCTGAACTGCCGATTGATGCCGCTAGCGGCCACTGTAAAGATCCACGGAGCATTGTTTACCACTGAACCCATGCTCGGCCCATCATTTCCGGCAGAAGCAACGGTTATGATCCATTTTTTCATAGCATGAAACGCCCCAAACGCTATTGAGTCCGTCATGTAATCCGTCGAGAGGCCTCCGATGGAGATGGAAATGACATCAACACTGTCATTAATGGCAGCGTCAAAGCCCGCTAGGATGTCCATGTCGGAGCAACCGGAGCTAGCCCAACAAACCTTTTTTTATTTTATTTTTGTTTTATTAGCAAGAAAAAAAAAGTCTTTATAAATTCAAGGAAAAACCTTATGCACATACAAGAATAAATTAAAATTTTAGCGACGAAATTGAATATTTAAGTAATACATTACTATTTTTTTTGATCAAAATTTTCGTTTCCAAATGACATCAAATTATTTGATCACTAAAAATGTAATTATTAGTGACATTTTAAAATTTTGTTGTAAATTTTTTTCTTTTGTTGACTTTTTGATATGATTCAAATAATGATTGAAATTGGTTTCCTAATTTTTTTTTAGGATAAATTACAAACACACCTCTTAAAATTTACTTAAATTACAAATTACTCTCCGTAATTCTAGAAATTACATTATGCCTCTTAAGGTTTTTAATTTCATAACAAATAGGTCATTTTATTAATAAATCATTAAGTTAATTAATAATTTTTAATAATGTTAAAATTTTATTTCAATTAATAATTCAGATAATTTTATTATTATATAGGTGAACAGTTAGAAATTTTACTTTTTCAATTAATTTTA
Source organism: Camellia lanceoleosa (assembly GCA_025200525.1). Classification (NCBI taxonomy): domain Eukaryota; kingdom Viridiplantae; phylum Streptophyta; class Magnoliopsida; order Ericales; family Theaceae; genus Camellia; species Camellia lanceoleosa. The sequence continues at coordinate 23,863,703 of CM045760.1, forward strand.
TTAAATAAAATTTATTGACAATGAGGTATTTGTAATTTTTTAAACCACAAGGAGCAATTCGTATTTTAAGCAAATCTCCCTTCTTTTTTTTAAACTAATATTCTCTTTTCGTGATAAGAAAGTTTTGTCCCCAAAACCCTTACATGTTGATTTGTCCCAAGTACTTGATGATTTCAATTTGAATTGAATGATTTGAAAGGAAAATAAAAGAAACGAAACGAAAAGAATTTAACTTTAATCTAATCCCTTGCTTAGATTGCTACATAGGAAAGAAATGAGGGGAAATTAATTTATCTTGTAATCCACTTTTTGAATGGACAAAAGAGAAAATAGAATGATTACTAATTTTTATATAATATCAAAATTATTCATCTAGGTATTAAAGAAATAAAAACATAAAATATTATTTTAGTAATATATAACTTTTTAATTTTTTTATGTGGTCTAACCAAATAAGAATAGAGAAAAATTACTATATTTCCTTTTTTCTCTTTAGCTTAATCAAACAAAAGGAAAATAAAACACAATTTATTATCTTTTCTCTCCTAACTTAATAAATCTTTCTTTTTCTTTTTTTTCTTTCTCTCCTAGATTAAAAAAAAATAAAAAAACATGTTGACAGGAAGTGAACAAGTCAAGCAAAAGGAAAGGCAACAGACCTTGTAAGCAGCAACCCTAGCAGAGGGCACAGCCCCACGAGCAGTGCCTTTGGCAAGGCCAAAGAGGCTTGCACCTGTGACTAGGTTTCCAGCTAGGGTTGAGGAGGTGTGAGTTCCATGGCCATCCACATCTATGGGTGAGAGTATGTCACTTGGGTCTTCATTTCCATCTAGCTTAAAGTATTTGGCTCCTATAAGCTTGCTTTAATAAAATAATAAATAAATAAATAATTAGAGGTTAATTCATGCATCGATTGATAGAAGCATAGAAATATGTACAATAAACATTGTGCATATATATATATCATTTATAAGTTATGATCCAAAATTACTATCAGTTATGAATCATTATGATGTTTGGTTATGGACATGGATGGAACCAGAATTTCATTATCGGAAAGGTCAAAAGAAAAATAATTTAGTGTCACCATATATACAAAACACACATATATGTATATATGATATATAAATTATATATACATAAAAAAAATTAAATAGCATAGAAGCAATTTCTAATAGGATGAACAAGTTTTTTTTGGATGTAAAATAGAAAGAGAATTCAACATGGAAGAAGAATAACAATATTTTTTTATACTGAGGGGTCATTTTATATACAAAATGAAATATATATATTTTTAAAGTTTTATAACAAACAACAATGTTCACAGAAAAAGGAGGGCTATGGCCCCTCATAATCTTTTCCTAATTCCGTCCCTGGTTATGGACAATTGTGATAGTGACGTGAACTACTTGTCAAAATAAAATTAGTTATCTCATTCTGGTGTTTAGTTTTACAATCACTTGCAAATCATATATATCAGTTAAGTTAGACACAATTAAGAGTTGAACCAAGACATCTATGTTTACCAATGGTTCATAATTCAACTCTTAATAAGGGATATATGTTAACCATTAATATGATCTAATCTTTAATTTTTAGAGCAAAGGTCATTATTTAAAAGAATGTTTACTTTAATAAACAAATCCGACTAACATATATACAGATATATAAAATAAGAGATAAATTTGAAAAAAAATAATAACAATATCTATTGAATACAAAACAGAATCCAACTGCAAATTATGGGACGGGTATATAAACAATTCTTGTGATGTCAATAGCAGTTTGCTTTTTCAAGGAAAACCCTTTAACAACAAACAAAAATAGCTGACCTTAAAAGGGCTAAACTACTATGGTCCAAATTTAGTTTCCTCTGTTTCACACTTTACTATTTTTGGTCCATCTGTTGAGCTGAGCAACTCTAGTACCTGTATATCTACTTTGTGATCTAACATAGATTAGCTATGTCAAAAATGCCAGGAATTCCAAAAAAAAAAAAAAAAAATTATCTAATTTTTTATGTATATATATTGTAAGATAACTGGCATCAAATGCAATTTTGTGGTTCTAATTTTGTTACGAATATAGAAATTAAATATAAAATTAAATTATAGAATACACATAACAAGATTTTATGAAATTTGTTGGTGAGATTGAAAAATTCTATCCATTCATGCATATTTTATGTCATATTTCGTTATCAATTTATGTGTCTTTAGACTTGTTCACGTGGCTTTTATCTTGAAATTATTTATATTTATTTTTGTTTTTCTAGTATATCCAGGTTGTATTGTAATGTAAGAGAGGAGAAAATCTTTGCCTATCGCAAGATTTGAACAGTCAACCTCTATTTAACTTCCTCTCTAAAAAAAAAAAAACCCTCTATTTAATTTATTTAACAAATAAATAAATAAATAAACTTATTTAACGGGAGACAGTAGTTAAAAAGATATACAATCCATACATGCATCCATTTTCTTTTGGTCTCCATTACCCTCCACTTGTTTTATTGACTTAAACAATGGAGAGACTTTGGCAACACCACATTGATCTAGTCTCTCCATTCTTTTTTTCAATAATAAAAATTTTATAATGGAACTATAATCAAGGACGAAATCAGAATTTTATTATCAGAGAGGTTGAAAAAAAATCACCATATACACAAATATACATATATATATATATATATAATATAATATATAAATTATATATATAGGAAAAAAAATTAAATACCATATACATGCATACATTATCTCTTGGTCTCCATTACCCTCCACTTGTTTTATTGACTTAAACAACCATATACATGCATACATTATCTCTTCGTCTCCATTACCCTCCACTTGTTTTATTGACTTAAACGACGGAGAGACTTTGGCAACACCACATTGGTCAACTCTTTTCATTCTTTTTATTCAATAATACAAAATTTATAATTGAACTATAATCAAGGATGAAATTAAGGCCAAGTTTGGGAACTTCTGAAAAAGTTAAAAAATCAAAAAGTTATTCAAAAAGTTAAAAAGTTAACACTATTCACCCAAAGTTAACAATTACGGCTGCATAACTTTCAATCTTAATTTTTCCCTACAAATGAATTTTTACAATTTTTTATTACACATTTTTTCATAAAAAGTCAAATAATTAACCCAAACATCCATATTTTTTTCCTCAATTTTTTAGTCCAAAAAAACAAAAAATACACTTATTTAGAACACCCCAAACAACCCCTAAGATTTGATTACCAGAGAGGTCAAAAAAAAATCACTATATACAATACACAGTACAATATGATATATAAATTATATATACATAGAAAAAAAATTAAATACCATAAAAGCAATCTCTAATGAGATGAAAAAATTTTTTGGTGTAAAATAGAAAAAGAAGGCAAGATAGGAGAATAATAAATTATGTATATATATATATATTTTATATTAGGGATTCATTTTATGTATAAAATGATACATATTTACAGAAATAAGGAGGTTATGGCCACCATAATGTTTTTCTAATTTGATCCCTGATTATAATCTTACCTTGACCACTCAAAGTGATTAATTGTTGGTTAGGTGTTACCACACAATTTAATAAAATAAAATAAATTAGCATAGTGGTTTGATCTGAGTTAATTAGTGCCTATTGAAATGATGAAGACAACTAATAAATATGAAAATGACATGAACTAATAATATTTACTTGTTGCACCCTGAAAAATTGGCAAAGTGGCCACAGCTTCCTTTCCATTTGGCTGGTGGAGGTCCGAATCCATTGTCTGCAAAGCTCTCTGATTCTGGAGTGATACCTATATGACCACACCAAAAGACCTTGTTAACTTAAAATAACAAAAATAATAAGTTGACGGACACAGAATTTCATAATTAATTACAAAAAAATAATGTTACTGTTTTCACTCATGTTATTCTATTTATATTTTATGTCATTGATTTTGTATTCGGATAATAATTGATAATAAAAATATCAAAATTTTCATCATAACTCTAAGGCTTGTTGATTTAATTTAACGTTGTGTTTATTTTGATGAATTTTTTTTAGAAAAAAATTTCTTGTAAAAATGTCTTTTTATATTTGGTTGCAATTTTGAAGCTAATGTGTTAGAGATTGTGGTTGTGGTGCTGGTGGTAATGACGGAGGCCACAACAGCAATGGTGGTGGTGGTAGGAGGAGGTGGTCGATAGTGTAGCAGTGGTGTAAGAATTTAATTCAAAATATTCTTCACTTGTCAAAAAAGTAAACATATTTTTTATTGAAATGATTTTATTTTTTACTAATCATTGAAAATGTTTTTTTGTTTACTTTCATTTTTTGTCACACAAATGTCAGAAAATATGAAAAATATTTACTAGAAAATGTTTCAAGCAGAAAGGAACAGAGCATAAGTACAAAATCCAATAAAATTCTTGAACCTACCTGTATCTAATAGACCCACAATTATGTTGCTCTCCATTTTTAATTTTCTTCTTGCTGTCATAGGCAACCCAATAAAATCCCAGGACTTTGTTGTGTGCAGCTTGTGATACCGGTTTCGGAAAACCGAAAGCACCCCCTCCATACCTAAGCATTCACAAAAAAAAAAAAAAAAAAAAAAAAACTCATTAAATTCAAATACAATCTCTCAACAGACATAAAGTTCATAGTATAATCAAACATTAATTAAACATACTAGATAATTTATTGGCTTCATGTTCATGTAACTTTGCAGCAAATGCATTGAAGTTTCTACTGTAGCTGTGTACAAGGGACTCCTCAGCATCAAGCTCACTGTTCCATTATGAAAACATTACTGTTTTTGGAAAGTGTAATTGAGAAAAGATAAAATAGAACAAACATAAAAGAATACAAAGATTCATACAAGTCTACGTTTTATTGTGAATGTAGAGATTACAAAAAGTCGGCTCTCTCTCATAGAAGCTCTTAAGATCACAAACATCCTGAAATAACTCTTTTAAGTATAAAGATCCGAAAAGTAGCAAATCAGATCAACATAGACTCAAACACAAATGTCGGGTTGGGACTGCCTTGCCATTTCCCCACTAATCGGGATGTGAAAGTTGCCATTTGGTAATAAATATTATTTGGGTTGAATTCAAAATACTAGCACAACATTGTCCTTAGTCCACTTATGCTAAAGAGCAAGAAGCATAAGAACACAGAAATTTTTCCAAAACACAATCAGTTCTTTAGAGAATACAGAAACTGATCACAGAATCGGAGTACTGTATTCATCCAAATCAACACACAGTGAACCAGGATGAATGCAGTGTGGCTTTCATACTCGTGTTTGCAAACATAAACACATACATAGAAGTGATACTACAGATGGAAAGAAAGAGGCATAGATTCAACTAACCTTCCCTTCAAATTTGAGAGGACATTGATATGTGTCTGATGTACAGATTCTGCATAATCAACTGCTTGATCTCTCAAGAACACAACGTAAAATTCCTGTAAATCCTATGATCAAAATCAAAATTTCAATATGTATACCAGATAGTACAACAAACAGTAAGTGATTCTAACTACTGAAACCTTTTTTGTGTCACCATTTACAGCTACAAGACTGTTGAAGATACAAATGAGAAGATGAGAAAGTGTTAGAAGGGAATGGATATATCGCTCTCTCGACATGTTTGTAGAGTAAAAAATGCTTGAGGGTATGTTTGAATTGAGCTATCTTTGTGAAGATGAGAGTCTCTATAAATAGCTAGCAAGAAAGCGAAAACTAGTTTAATTAGAAGAAACAAACAACAACGTCTTTGGCACAAAACCAGGCTTGCTAGTTCGAATTAATGGCTGATTTCACCTAATTTCAAAAATAATTGGTTTGGTTGTGAAATAAATTAAGAAAGATATGAATGAAAAACTTGAAATCTTAAAACATTTTGATTGTGTTAACTTTGAAGTAACAATCTTGCCATGACCAAGAACCACGAATTTAGGAAAACCTCAACTATTCAGTGACATGTACTAGTAACTGAATTGTTTGGATTATCATGTTCTTCACATTGAGTTTTACGCAGCAAGAAAAAGATGCTCAAAAAATAAAATGTACGAACCAAATTATGTATCCCACACTGCACCTACATTTCATTTCTTGAGCACTTTTTCTGAGTTTGTAGCTTTTTTTATTTGCATAGTTTTGTAGTGTATATATTTGTTGTGTGTAGATTTCTGACCACACTGCCAAATTAGTATTCAACTGGAGAGCACTGACAGAATAGATGACGCCTGAATGACTTGTAACAGAAAGAAGAGATTCCAGCGGTGGTTCGTCCACCTGGGGGCACTCTGACGATCAAATCAGTTATCTCTCAAGGATAGCAAAAGTGTTTAACTCACTATTCAGAATATAAAAAGCGTACCTTAAACCCATGGGGGTGCCTCTCTTTTATAATCATCACAAACCTAATCCCAATAGAAGCCTAGCTTCAATGGACTTTGAATTACTACTAATCTTGGGCTCCCAGTAGGATTGGGATAAACTCTCTAAAAGTCTTATCTTTATCCAAACTGAAGCCTTTTCTCGTTCAAGGACTCTTGTCCCCTATCCGCTTATCTCGGACTTCGGTATCTTCGGAGATAACCTCGGCCTAACCGAGATCACCTCGACGTCATGATCAGGACACATGGCACCTCGGCTGACACTTCGGTAACACCTTGGCCACGTGTTGCCATTCAAAAATTATGTCCCCACAATTGTCCCCTAGGTTCTATTACCTCGACATATTGAGGTGATGAAACTTATATCTTTTGATCTCATAACACGTCGGCTAAGCTAACTCCATTATTTACTGCCGAAGTCAAGACTCGTCGATTCAATATGACCAAGATCTGTAATCTGTTTTCCCTAAAATGCCTTTAGAGCAAATAATTAAGTCGGTTTAAATTATTTAGCCGAGATCATTCTCTGGCCAGGGTGTAACAACCCTATCTTGTTTCGATAAATCCTTGAATTACCTCTGATTTACGCTAAACTGGCTGAATTTATGGATAATTGAACTAATCGAAATCTTGAACGACTGATTGAAAATCCCTGAATTGACTAAGCATATCCAATGTATTGCATATTTATCTGTTCGATTATTTGATTATCTGTTGGTATGTTTATGTTTAAATTGCAAATTGAAGGCCTTATCGGCGGCCGAACTGAGAATTGTTTAGTGTTTCATGATCGGTGGATTTTTTGTGATTTAATGGTATATTTAACTAAAATGTGATTATGTATGATTAAACTAGATTAATTTGAGCCAATTAAAGAGTTTGTTGTAATTACACTTTTGCCACCTAGTGGGGCCTTTGTTTATTCATGTTTGAAGCCTTGTATATGCTTAATCAAAACATTTCCTCAGCCATTTACTTCACCATAGTCGACCAAGAGAGGGAGTAAGAGAGAATTGAGTTCATTTTTATGATATTGCTTGGAGATTAAGAAGATTAGAAGAGTTCTTGCTTGTTTGAGCCTCTACACTTGCAATTGAAGACTTAGGCAAGGTAATTGAATCTCCCATTGTTGCATTTAAGGTTCTTCTTGCATGAGTCAAGTTAAATTGTAGAGTTAAGACTTGAATTGGTTCTATAGTGTTGATATAGAGTTTAATTCATGCATGCATGTTTGAATTGATGAGTTTTGAGTTGAATCCATGGTAAAATGTACATGCATGTTCATAAATAGACTTGAGTCCATGAATTCATCATGTTCTTGAAGAAATGAGTCCATTTGGACAAGCTTTGAAGGTTGAATTTGGTTTAAATCCATGCATGTTGCATATTCTCCATGTTCATGAAAAATGGGTTTGAAAAATGGTTTTAATTGACTCACCTTTGGGGCTTGAATTCACAAATTGAGCTTTGTAACTTGTTATACAATGAATTTAGATGTGTTTTCCAGAATTTGGGCCCAAGAGGTTGAGTTTTGAGTGAAAGAATGCTTAGTTTGAGCTTAGGAGACAAATCTGGAAATTCCAGAATTTGGCTTTTTCGCTCGAGCGACCAACCTTTGTTCGAAGCTACGCTTGAGCGTAGGATTGGTGGCTCGAGCGTAAAATTTCAGCATCCAGTACTTTTACTGTTTCGACAGACCGCTCGAGCGAAGGATTTCTCGCTCGAGCGAAGCCTTTGATTTTGGAAGCTTGCTCGAGCGAAGGAAGGCTCACTCGAGCGAGGCTCCTATTTTCAGCAAATTTTGCAAAATGATTTCTAAGTGTATTTTTGCATCCTTATCCCATTCTAGGCATTCTTAGGCCTAGTTTAAGGTATCTTAATGAGGGTATAGATGTAGAACACACCAAGGCAAATTAGGGAGTAAGTTTTGATATTTCCCAACTGTGTAGCTTAGTGTGTGTTTAACCTGTGAACTGTGTAGGGTTGGCGACTGGGGAGATACGCTCTAGCGTACTGTAGCCCAAACTCTGTGAGTAACAATTGTGTAAAGATATGTTCAACTGAGAATGTTTTCTGACTGTTTACGGAACTGTTTTCTGAAGTGATTATTGTTATTTGATTGAATGTATGTCCTATATTCTGAAATGTACTGTGGCATCCTTAGCACCTACTGTTTATTGTTACTGTTACAGAGATCTCTGTCGGTTCCCTCGTGGAACCATTACTGTTTACTGATTGATGGCCATCATTACTGTTCGGTCTTTAAGACCTCTTGTTCTTGCTATGCTAATGGATGTACCACATATGGTGAATAAGCTACGGTGAAATGAAATCTTGTTTAATGTTGTTTTCATTCTTTGTAAGGACATTTCATTCTTAACCTCTTTACGCATTATGTTATTCACTGGGCTTTAGCTCACTGTTTATATATATATGTAGGAGCTCAGCCACCAGATCAGAGCTAGGAGCATGGGTTAGACTCCAGTTTTGTCAAGCCAGCCTATGTGCCTCACTGCGAGGTTCCGAGTTGCCATGTTATGGCTTTGGGGTGTTTGTTTTTCCCCCGTCTGTCTCCATACTGTTTTGGATTATTGTATAGACCGTCAGCTACTAACTGTACTGTTATCAAGGGATTAAGTCCCTGCACTGTGTGACTGTAAATTTTGTATAGACTGTACGGTTTGAATGTATGAATGCATGAAAAATCTTTTTGACATACTGTCACGACCCAAACCTGGCCCTATGGGTTTAGCATCAGAATCGCCGATGAATCCGAGATTACCAAGGCACAATGATAATCTGATAAAACAAAGTTCGAGAACTGGCGGAAGCCAATGATAAATAAATAATGTCCATTGAGCTGTGACAGTCTGTATGCCAAAAAGATTTTTCATGCATTCACACATTCGAATAGTACAGTCTATACAAAATTCTGATACTGATAAAGGACCTAATCCCTTGATACTAAAGATCTGATTAGTAGCCATACTATCTGATAATCCAAAACAGTACGGAGACAGACGGGGGAAAACAAAACACCCCAAAGCCATAACATGGTAACTCGGAACCTCGCAGTGAGGCACATAGGCTGGCTTGACAAAACTAAAGCTTGCTTGACGCTCCTGGCTGCGGTCTGGTGCCTGTACACCTACATATATATATGAGCAGTAAGCTAAAGCCCAGTGAATAACACAATGCGTAAATGGGTTAAGAATAAATGTCCTTTCAGTATTGGAAACAGTCATTTCAGTCAGTTTATCAATCATTCAGTTTGTGGCTCATATTTTAGGTCATAACAGTCATTCAATTAAAATAGTGATATATGGTACATCCATTGGTATAACAGTGCAGTAAACAGTAGGTCTTAAAAGACCGGGTCTTAACAGACCAAACAGTAAATGAAGGCCATCGGTAGCAAGATAAAGATGTGATACTTGATAACAATTCAGAGAACAAGATCTGATGCTTGTAGATTCAAGAGGTGGCTCACACTGTAGCACTTAGTTCCGTAGATTCTAAAGGTGGCTCACAGTGTAGCACTTTGTTCGAAATCAGAAATACAAAATGGCCATCATAACAGTAAACAGTAGTGGTTCCAAACTTGGGAACCGACAGAGATCTCTCTGTCGCGATAACGATGCGATAGGTGCCAAGGATGCCACAGTACAGTTCAGAATATAAGACATACGTTCATTCAAGACCGATGTCGATTGATGAACAATTCAATTCGAATGATATCAATTAAGTAAATGATATCAAGTCAAGAAATTGATTCGATAGAAATTCGATAACGATTCAATTCAAGCAGTTCAATCAAGTAAACATTTGATTCGATGCGATTCAATAAAGTAGACAGCTCAATAAGGTAAACAGTTCAATCAAGTAAACAGTTCAGAAGATAATCATTTTTGAACATATCTTTACACAGTTGTTACTCACAGAGTTTGGGCTACAGTATGCTAGAGCGTGTCTCCCCAGTCGCCAACCCTACACAGTTCACAGGTTGAACACACACTAAGCTACACAGTTGGGAAATATCATAACTTAATCCCTAATTTGCCTTGGTGTGTTCTACATCTATATCCTCATTAAGATGTCTTAAACTAGGCCTAAGAATGCCTAGAATGGAATGAGGATGCAGAAATACACTTAGAAAACATTTTGCAAAGTTTGATGAAAATAGGAGCCTCGCTCGAGCGAGCCTTCCTTCGCTCGAGCGAGCTTCCAAAATCAAAGGCTTCGCTCGAGCGAGCAATCCTTTGCTCGAGCGGTCTGTCGAAATAGTAAAAGTACTGGATGCTCGAATTTTACGCTCGAGCCACCAATCCTTCGCTCGAGCGTGGCTCAGAGTAAACATTGGTCGCTCGAGCGAGGAATCCTTCGCTCGAGCGAAGAAGCCAAATCTGGAATTTCCAGATTTGCCTTGCAAGCTCAAACCAAGCATTCTACCACTCTCTACTCGACCTCTTGGGCCCAAATTCTGGAAAACACCTCTAGACTCAATATACAACAAGTTTCAAAGCTCAATTTGTGAATTCAAAGCCCAAGAGTGAGTCAATTAAAATCATTTTTCAAACCCATTTTCAAGAACAATCTTCAAACATGACATGCATGGGTCAAAACCATTTCAAAGCTTCAATTCTTGCTCTAATGAGCTCAATCCTTTCAAACCAAGATGAAAACATGGACTTATACATAAATGTGAACATGCATGCAACCTTTTGCCATGAAATCAACTTTAAATTCCTCAATACAAGCATGCATGCAAGAGATGAGCCTTCAATTCAACATTATAAGCCATATCTTGGCTCTAATCTTCAATAATCCTCTAAACCATGCAAGGAGTGCTTCAATTCATAAACAAGAAGGTAATTACTCTACCTTAGATCCTCAATCACAAGACTAGAAGCTCAATTTAGCAATTATCCTTCAATTTCTTCAAGTATACAAGCCAATTTCAAGATGAAACCAAACTCTCTCCCAATCTCTCTCTCTAGGTCGGCAAAGACAAGGAAAAGAGCTGATGAAAACGTTTGATCAAGTGTATAAACCAAGCCTCAAATATGGTGTGAAGTGGGCCACTAAGTGGCAATTCCGTAAATAAGGCCAATTCTTTGATTTAGCTTATTTTGTCTAATTTAATCATACCAAATTGATTTTCAATCAAATATACCATTAATTCACATAAATTCCAATGATCATAAAACATTGATCCATTTCCGATTCGGCCGCCGATAAGGCCTTCAATTTGTAGTTGAATGCATAAGACAAGAACAGATAATTTGGCAGTCTAACAGATAGGTTATGCATTTAAACGATTCTGATCAATCAATCGATTCGATTACTTGATCGATTCGATATTTTAATCAATTCAATTACAGATCATAATCGGTCTCAGTTTAGCAAGAACACCGACAAGATAGTAATGTCGGTCAATCGCTGATTAGTGATGAGGTTGTTACACATCTGCATCGTCACATTTCAATGGACATTATTTGTTTACTGTATTGGCTTCCGCCAAGCCCTGAACTTTGTTTCTTGTACTCATCAGCAGCCTTGGTAATCTCGGATTCTTGGCGATTCTGATGCTAAACCCTTAGGGCCGGGTTTGGGTCGTGACAGAGTGGTATCAGAGCGATACTTAACCATGAGTTATACCCCACACACGTGTCCAAATGAGCTATAGGGTGTCCTAGAAAAGTGATTAGGGCATTTCATGAACTTGAAAAGTGTGTGGCTATGTTATGACTGAATACATGTTAATGTGATAACTGTCTAAACATGCAACTGTTTATGTTATAATTGCTATAACTGTTATAACTGCTTATAGTGAAATGGACAATGCGAATGAACCTGAATCCTCATCTACCGAGGCAAGAATGGAAAGAATGGAAAGAATGATGGAACTGATAACTGCTAGACTTGAGCAACAACAGAACCAACAGCCCCCACCTCCTCCTCCTCCGGTACAGCCGGAACCAAATGCAAATGTGAATGATGGGGATATTATTGCTCTCATCCATAAATTCAGCAAGATGAAACCGCCATCCTTTCAGAGAGGCCTTGAACCGCTAAAGGCTGAAGCTTGGGTGCTTGAAACAGAAAAACTATTTGAAGTGTTTCCGTGTTCAGAAGCGAATAAAGTACTGTTAGCTACCTTCACCCTACAAGAAGAAGCTAGAAGGTGGTGGATGTTGATCCGCGATACAAATACTATTATGACTTGGGCTCAGTTCAAGGAGTCCTTCTTTGAAAAGTACTTCCCACAGTGCGTTAGGGATAGGAAAGTGACTGAATTTGTACAACTGAGACAGGGTACAATGTCTGTGGCTGAATATGAAGTAAGGTTCACTGAGCTTGCCAGATATGCACCACATATGGTGGACACTGACTACAAGAAGGCCAGAAAATTTGAGGGTGGCCTTAATATTGCAATACTTGACCGAATAAGTGTTTTGAAACTACCGACTTTTGTGGGTGTTCTCGACCGGGCGTTGATGGCCGAGTCGAACATTGCAGCAGTGAAACAATCTAAAACACCAACAACTGAATGGCATGGTAAAAGGCAGGGTTTCAAATTCAAGAAAGGCAAGCACAACCCGGCCAACAAGAAACAGAATACGGGGTCAACAACTAACCCCAGTCAAGGGAGTGGGTTCATTCCACCCTGCTCTGTATGTGGCAACAAGCACAAAGGGGTTTGTCACAAAATATCCGGAGCCTGTTACAGATGTGGCAAAGTGGGCCACATGGTTAGAGACTGTCCCTCTGCTCCGCAAGTTAGTAGCAAAGCTACACCAAGCGCAGTAGCGTCAACTGTAGCACCAAAGCCTAACCCCAAAGCTACCGGGAAAGAGCCTATGAGGCAAGGCCGAGTGTTCGCCCTAGTACCGGGAGACGTGCAAAATACTAAAACCGTTGTGTCAGGTATCCTCTCTATTTGTGCTCAAAATGCATATGTATTGATTGATTCGGGGTCTACACACTCATATGTATCGCATGCTTTCTCACGGAAATTGAATAGACCCTTAGAACCCATGAATTACCTGTTAGCTGTATCATCACCTATTGGGGGATCCATGACATGTGCATATATGTATCCTGCTTGTGAGATTATTGTTGGGGATATGCATCTGTTTATTGATTTACTGCCATTGAACATTGATCATTTTGATGTAATATTGGGAATGGATTGGTTACAAAAATATCATGCCACTATTGATTGTGTGACCAAGAAAGTTGTTTTCCGTCCACCTGGTTTGCCTGAATTCGTGTTTAATGGGAGTGGAGTAGTACCTCATCCGTATCTGATTTCTTCTGTGAAAGCTGTTAAACTGATTAGAAAGTGATGTAAAGGATATCTGTGTTCTGTGCTGACTGTGTCTACTGATGATAGTGTTAAAACTGACGTGAATTGTATTCCTATAGTCAGAGAATTCCCAGATGTATTTCCAGATGATCTGCTAGGGGATTTAATTGACAGGGAAATCGAATTTACTGTAGATGTGGTTCCGAGTACACAGCCGATATCTAAAGCTCCCTACAGAATGGCCCCAACTGAACTGAAGGAATTGGAAGTGCAATTGCAAGAGCTATTAGACAAGAAGTTATCAGGCCCAGTACTTCACCGTGGGGTGCACCTGTTTTGTTTGTAAAGAAGAAAGATGGCTCACTGAGACTGTGCATTGATTACCGTGAATTGAACAAGGTAACTGTGAAAAATAAATACCCATTGCCACGTATTGATGATTTATTTGATTAGTTACAGGGTGCACAAGTGTTTTCCAAGATTGATCTCAGATCAGGATATCATCAACTGAAGGTTAAACCGGAAGACATTGATAAAACTGCTTTTAGAACGAGGTATGGCCATTATGAATTTTTAGTTATGCCATTCGGAGTCACGAATGCCCCTGCTGCTTTTATGGACCTTATGAACAGAATTTTTAAACCATACATTGACGATTTCATTGTAGTATTTATTGATGACATATTGATTTATTCAAAAAGTAGAGAAGAACATGAACACCATCTGAGACTTGACCTGCAGACCTTAAGGGAACAGAAACTGTATGCTAAATTGTCTAAATGTGAGTTCTGGCTTAATCATGTTATGTTTTTGGGGCATGTTGTTAGCAAAGATGGAATTTCTGTCGATCCGCAGAAAATTGAAGCTGTAGTGAACTGGCCTAGACCGACAAATGTGACTGAAGTCCGAAGCTTTTTGGGATTGGCTGGATATTACAGAAGATTTGTCAAGGACTTCTCCAAAATTGCCCTACCATTGACTTAGTTAACTTAGAAGGGGACATCATTCGACTGGACTAACCAAAGGGAATCAGCATTCCAAGAGTTGAAAACTCGACTTGTGACTGCACCGGTCCTCACTCTACCTTCAGGTACGGATGGTTATACTGTATTTAGTGATGCTTCTCATAAGGGTTTGGGGTGTGTTTTAATGCAGAATGAGAGAGTTATTGCTTATGCTTCCCGACAGTTGAGACCACATGAAAAGAACTACCTGACCCATGATTTAGAACTTGCTGCGGTGGTGTTTGCACTGAAAATTTGGCGTCACTATCTGTATGGGGCGACATGTGAAGTATACACCGACCACAAGAGTTTGAAATATTTCTTCACATAGAAAGAACTGAATATGAGACAGCGTAGATGGCTAGAACTGATCAAAGACTATGACCTACAGATTTTGTACCATCCGGGAAAAGCCAACACTGTTGCCGATGCATTGAGCCGAAAGTCAATTGCCAACTTAGCTTGTTTGCTCACCGGACAGAAAGAATTGCTTTATGATCTCGAAAAATCTGAAATTGAAATTGTCTTGAGAGAACAAGGTGGAACGCTAGCTGCTATTTCTGCTCAACCGGCATTGATTGAAGAAGTTAAAGAGAAACAGCAACTGGATGACTTTTTGAAAAAGATCATCGAAGAGAGGGAAAGTAAACCGAGAGCGAGATTCAAATTTGAGAACAATGTACTGAAATTTCAAGAAAGACTGTGTGTACCGAATGACATTGAACTGAAAAGAAGAGTTCTGCAAGAGGGCCACAATTCAAAATTGTCTATCCACCCGGGGAATACGAAAATGTACCAAGATCTGAAACAGAATTTCTGGTGGCCGGGAATGAAGAAAGAAATTGCCGACTTTGTGTCCAAATGTCTTCATTGCCAACAAGTTAAAGCTGAACATCAACGACTGGGATTATAACCAACCCATACGGTATGGATTCAATACAATCATCTATATTGATCCATCGGGATTTATTGAGAGAAAGTCATTTGCGCCTTCGAGGGAAATGTCGATCTCCATTCTTTGGGTAGAAGTTGGAGATGGGCCTTTGCTTGGGCCCGAGATTGTATATAAACGATCGAAAAGATAAAACCGTCTGAAAGAAAGACCTAAAACCGCATGTAAAAGTTATGCGGATGTCACAAGGCAGGACAGAGAGTATGAAGTGGGTGGTTACGTTTTTGTAAACGTGACACCAATGAAAGGCGGAACTTCGTTTTGGAGTCAAAGGCAAGTTAGCGCCGCAGTATGTCGGACCGTATGAGATTATTGAGAAAATTAATCCTGTGGCGTATCAAGTTGCGCTCCCTCTTGAAATGGAGCATATGCATAATGTTTTTCACATTTCGATGTTGAGAGATTATCTCCGGGATCCCTTCCATGTGATTGAGCCTACTCGTATCGTGTTGAGTGATGACTACACTTACGAGGAACGGCCTATACAGATTGTAAACAGACGAATCAAGAAACTGAGAAACAAAGAGATCCCGTTAGTGAAGGTTGACTGGCAGAACCATGGTGGTGTGTATGCCACTTGGGAAAGGGAAGAAGACATGGCTAGGCGATATCCTGATTTGTTCCCGCTGAATCCTGTTTTCTTCCACAATCAAGGTAACTCGAGTTTAGAGGACTAAACTCCTTATAAGGAGGGGAGACTGTAACAACCCCTATACTGTTTACCGATAAATCACTGAATTACCTACTGATTTCTGCTAAACTGGATTGCTTATGACTGATAATTGAACTAACTGAAGTACTGAACGGACTGATTGAAAATTGGAACTGAATTGACTAAGCATATCCAATGTATTGCATATTTATCTGTTCGATTATTTGATTATCTGTTGGTATGTTTATATTTAAATTGCAAATTGAAGGCCTTATCGGCGGCCGAACTGAGAATTGTTTAGTGTTTCATGATCGGTGGATTTTTTGTGATTTAATGGTATATTTAACTAAAATGTGATTATGTATGATTAAACTAGATTAATTTGAGCCAATTAAAGAGTTTGTTGTAATTACACTTTTGCCACCTAGTGGGGCCTTTGTTTATTCATGTTTGAAGCCTTGTATATGCTTAATCAAAACATTTCCTCAGCCATTTACTTCACCATAGTCGACCAAGAGAGGGAGTAAGAGAGAATTGAGTTCATTTTTATGATATTGCTTGGAGATTAAGAAGATTAGAAGAGTTCTTGCTTGTTTGAGCCTCTACACTTGCAATTGAAGACTTAGGCAAGGTAATTGAATCTCCCATTGTTGCATTTAAGGTTCTTCTTGCATGAGTAAAGTTAAATTGTAGAGTTAAGACTTGAATTGGTTCTATAGTGTTGATATGGAGTTTAATTCATGTATGCATGTTTGAATTGATGAGTTTTGAGTTGAATCCATGGTAAAATGTACATGCATGTTCATAAATAGAATTGAGTCCATGAATTCATCATGTTCTTGAAGAAATGAGTCCATTTGGACAAGCTTTGAAGGTTGAATTTGGTTTGAATCCATGCATGTTGCATATTCTCCATGTTCATGAAAAATGGGTTTGAAAAATGGTTTTAATTGACTCACCTTTGGGGCTTGAATTCATAAATTGAGCTTTGTAACTTGTTATACAATGAATTTAGATGTGTTTTCCAAAATTTGGGCCCAAGAGGTCGAGTTTTGAGTGAAAGAATGCTTAGTTTGAGCTTAGGAGACAAATCTGGAAATTCCAGAATTTGGCTTCTTCGCTCGAGCGACCAACTTTTGTTCGAAGCTACGCTCGAGCGTAGGATTGGTGGCTCGAGCGTAAAATTTCAAAGATCCAAGATTTTTTCCTGTTTCGACAGACCGCTCGAGCGAAGGATTTCTCGCTCGAGCGAAGCCTTTGATTTTGGAAGCTCGCTCGAGCGAAGGAAGGCTCGCTCGAGCGAGGCTCCTATTTTCAACAAATTTTGCAAAATGATTTCTAAGTGTATTTTTGCATCCTCATCTCATTCTAGGCATTCCTAGGCCTAGTTTAAGGCATCTTAATGAGGGTATAGATGTAGAACACACCAAGGCAAATTAGGGAGTAAGTTTTGATATTTCCCAACTGTGTAGCTTAGTGTGTGTTCAACCTGTGAACTGTGTAGGGTTGGCGACTGGGGAGATACGCTCTAGCGTACTGTAGCCCAAACTCTGTGAGTAACAATTGTGTAAAGATATGTTCAACTGAGAATGTTTTCTGACTGTTTACGGAACTGTTTTCTGAAGTGATTATTGTTATTTGATTGAATGTATGTCCTATATTCTGAAATGTATTGTGGCATCCTTAGCACCCTCGTTTATTATTCTTTATTAGAGATCTCTGTCGGTTCCTCGTGGAACCATTACATTCTTGATTGATGGCCATCATTCTTGTTAGGTCTTTAAGACCTCATTTCTTCTTGCTATGCTAATGGATGTACCACATATGTGAATAATCATTACGAAAAGATCAAATATCTTGTTTAATGAACTGTTTTCATTACTGTAAGGACATTTCATTCTTAACCTCTTTACGCATTATGTTATTCACTGGGCTTTAGCTCACTGTTTATATATATATGTAGGAGCTCAGCCACCAGATCAGAGCTAGGAGCATGGGTTAGACTCCAGTTTTGTCAAACCAGCCTATGTGCCTCACTGCGAGGTTCCGAGTTGCCATGTTATGGCTTTGGGGTGTTTGTTTTTCCCCCGTCTGTCTCCATATTGTTTTGGATTACTGTATAGACCGTCAACTACTAACTGTACTGTTATCAAGGGATTAAGTCCCTGCACTGTGTGACTGTAAATTTTGTATAGACTGTACGGTTTGTATGTATGAATGCATGAAAAATCTTTTTGGCATACAGACTGTCACAACTCAATGGACATTATTTATTTACTCTATTGGCTTCCGCCAGTTCGAACTTCTGTTTTCTTGTACTCTTGTCAGCGGGCCTTGATAATCTCGGATTCTTGGCGATTCTGATGCTAAACCCTTAGTAGGGTTTGGAGTGGACACGAGGTCCTTGTTTCTTTAAACCAAGAACTTCAAGAGTTTTGTCACGCGTGAAAGTTGTCACGCACAGCAACCCAATCATTATAGCCACGCGTCTTTCCTTCACTGGATCGTACTTGATACGCCCCTTTAAGTCGTCTTGCGTCTGGGTCCGCCGTCTGACAAGCACGTCACCTTAGGCGCATTGATGGTATTTTGCCGCCATTCTCCACGTTTGATCAAAACTACCCTCTCTCTCCGTCTTTTCACTTTTTTACCATCATCTTCGTGCAAACTCTCTCTCTCTACTCTCCCAAATCCGCTATTGCTTCCAACCTTCAAGCTCTACAACTGCTTTCATTCCTTCCTTTCGGTGAAGCTTTTGCTGACTTTTTCCGATTGTAACCATTACCTGACTCCAGCGTACTTAACACCGGCTTCATTCCTCTGGTAAGTCATTGCTCCTTTTTATTTAAATTTCTTGTTTTACTTCAAAGAACTCCATTGTTGTACTCGCTGCCTTTGCGTGTTTGCTCATGTCTTTGATCGTCAATCTGTGTATTGGATTCCATCACGTACTTAAGCATGTTCGTTTTATGGCTCTGTTTTTGCCCAATCCATTCTTGAATATACACACATTGCTCGTATATTTGTTGATTTTTGCCACTGTTCTTGGCCTCACACACTTGTATAAACTTTATCACCGTGTTCTTGATGATTCATCGTTGTTCTTGATTTTGAATCGCATTCCTGTTTCTGTTTGCTGTGTTTTTTTGTAGATTCCTGCCTTCAACCTTCATTTGCCTAGACTTAGATTTGGGATTTGTTTGTAGAACATACGAATCTTAGGTAGAACTGAAACAAATTCCCCTTAGATCCTCAGAAATTCTTACCATAGCGCACAATTAGGTTTTAGCCGAGGTCTCCTAAACCCTTAAAACACTTTCTTTTGAAATCCAACACCTTTCCTCCAAGCCGACGTCATGGGTATGTGAAGGTATAGGGTAGACACTCCGACCGAGCTAGAATATTTCAGGCAGGAGTTTTCCATCCCAGCCAACGTCCATCTGAGGTTGGCTGGGGAGGATGACTCCATCATGCCCACAGTTGATTCCATGCCTTTCCCAATTGTAGCTTTCATAGAGTGTGGACTTAGGCTCCCACTCAATATCTTTTTCTGAGAAATCCTCCATTACTACAAATTGAACCCAATGCAGCTCGCCATCAACTCCTACCGTGTTATCAACGACATAATAGCCTTAGCCAAAAAAGAAAATGCTAGGGTAACTTTAGCCGACATCCAATACCGCTACACCATGTGTGGCCTCAAGTTAGAAAAATGCTATATTTACTACCTCAAACCGAGGTCCACAAAATACAAAATTGTTTCCGACCTCCCAAACTCCAACAAGGGAGCCGGGGATGATTACTTTATTGTCTCGAGCAACTGGGAGTTTGCTCCAGATG
Organism: Camellia lanceoleosa; assembly: GCA_025200525.1. Classification (NCBI taxonomy): domain Eukaryota; kingdom Viridiplantae; phylum Streptophyta; class Magnoliopsida; order Ericales; family Theaceae; genus Camellia; species Camellia lanceoleosa. Next base: position 23,883,862 of record CM045760.1, read on the forward strand.
AGGACCTTCATCTCTACCCTCTTAGCTGAACAGTTTTCGTAGAGGGTAACGGTAAGAGCCAAGTGTTACACTTTGTTTTTTAAGTTTTTAATGCTTTGTTCTTTCTACACATTCTAACATCTGTTTTTCTTGCAGCTTTTCCACAACCGGCAAAAGAATTTCGTAAGTCCTTCTTCCCGAGCAAGGGCTTGAAGAAGCTATTGGATCTATCAGTTCACAAGCGGAGAGCTCCCCTACTTCTTAACTACATCCCGACATATAAGTCGGTCTTTCCTGATATCCCAAAGAAGAAGAGCAAGTCTCCTCTTTCCGCCATAACTCCTCCAGCAGCCTCATCATCTCGGCCAGATCAAGGATCAACTTCCGATCCAGCTGAGCAACCATCAACCTTAGCTCCATACTTGATCCCTCCATTTCAACGCAAACGTCGTCGCCAGACTGCAATTGCTGCCGAGATGGGTTGCAAGAAAACAGTCGCAGAAGACCTTCTGGATGACATCCCCGACACTATCAACGCTCAACCAGCACAGCCTCAACCAAAACCAAAGCCCAAAAGACTGAAGAAGGCCCAACTTAAGGCAACAGTGACTTAGATTGGCACTGAGGACACCTTGCCAATTTCAAAGTTGGCTGAGAGCGAGAAGACCATTTCTGCTGTCGAGAAGAGGCCTACTAAGACTGAACCATCCCAATCAACCCAGTCGAAGAGGCCGAGGTCCGAGCCCGCAATAACCTCGGGCTCTATGAAATCATATGCCCCCTGGGCTCCCCCCATTACAATTGAGGACAAGCCGATTAGAGTTGGCGACAGCGCCGACGATATTGAAGTCGGCGTTGCCCTCTCTACCGTCTTGCTCCTTCCCAATGATCTCGAGCACAACACCAGGATGAGCAAGTATGAGAACTTTTCTCTGATGTTGTAACGCTCCGTCCAAGTAAGCCTTTAACATTTTGTAATTTTTCATTTTCTTTCCGCTACCTCATACTTAGAGAGTTTTATTAACACGTTTTTCTCCATTTCTCCTAGGCGATCCAGCATGGCCACTCTTTCGCGATGCAAGCCTTTGCCATCAAGAAGGAGTTGGCGAATAAAACCAAAGAGGTTGCTAGCTTGCAGAAGGCTTTGAAGAAGGCTGAGGGCAAAATAAAAACCTTGTCAGATCAAGCCGAGGCTGCCATAAAAGCGCAGGACGCGGCCGAGGAAAAACTAGACGCTGCAGAAGCCATTAAGAAGGTCCTTGAAGCCGAGAAGAATGAGGCCTAGATAAAAACTGCTGAGGCTCAAGCCGAGCTCCGAGCTGCCTTGGCCACGAAAGCAGCCGAGATCAAAGCGGCCGATGAAAAGGCGTATGCTGAGGGGGCGGCCGACATTAAGGAGGACTACAAAAACCAAGTGGGGAAGGCATGCAACAAGGGTTTTACCCTTGGTTGGATGGCTGCCCTCAAAAAGCTTGATGTCCCTGAGGACTTCCTACACAAGAATCCTGGTGACCTTCCTCTGCCATTTCCCTCTACTCCAAGCCAATTCGAAGACGATTCCGAGTCCGAGGAGGAAGCTTTGGTTAGAAAGACGAAGGACGTTGTTAGGGCCAAGTCCTCTACTCTCAATGAGCAAGTCGTAGACTTGTCTCAGGATAAAGAGGGCGAGGTCTTCAAATACGCCACTCTTGAGACAATATCGGACATGCCTATCGCCGAGAAGAGCATTGATCAAACTCTTCAAGAAATCGATGCCGAGCTCGTGGCGGAGAGGACCGCTGAGATGTCTTCTCAACTATCTTCTGAACTCCAAACCCAACTAGCCAGAGACGCCAAGGAGTCTTAGTCCGATGTTTTTCTCTTTTTCTGTACCTTGTACTCTTTTTCTTTCTTTTTGAAACAATGTAAGCTTTTATTTGGTCGATGTTCCTTCATCTATTCTGAACAAGTAATCTCCAATATTAGGCCAAAATGCCTTTTTGTATTTGAACTTCCTTATCTGAATGCAAGTATAACTTTCTTTCTTCAATGTGATTGTATGTTTGTCTTCCTTTTACTGTCTTGTATGTTTCTATACTTAGAATAATTTCCATGTTTTCAACATACACCTTAACTGTGTAATCTTCTCGGTGTGGAATACTTCGGCTATTCCCACTAACAGGTTATTTCGGCTCTAACCTACTATTTGAAAATATTCGTACTATTTCCACAAGTGTTATTTTTAACTTGCCATTTCGCTCAAGACCTCTGTCTTCTATTATTGTAACATGATCTTGGGTTAACTTCAACTTTTAAATTTTTCTTAAAATTTCAACAAGCGTTAAACCATCTTCCTTTAACATAACCTCGGCTCAACTTCAACTTGTAAATTTTGCTCAAAATTTCAATAAGTGTTAAGCCATCTTCCTTGCAAATTCCAACTCCCAAGCATTATTCTCTAGTCCTCTGCCCCCTAATGTGAACTTAAGTTCCACTTGGGTTCTCATTAAGCACATGGCTTTTGATCTTGTCGCCGAGGTCAAATTCAAACAAAGACTGGCCGAGGTTACCAACCTCGGTCTCTTTGTTAATCTGACTGACATGCACTTGGCTCCAATCTGTGTCTGATTTTTCCGATATGACAAGTCCAGGTTAACCCAACTTAGTTCAACTCTATTATATGCAAGTAAAGTTTCTACTCTGCCATATAATAAGTCTAAGTTATTCGTCATGTTTCGCTTAGAAACACTGCAAACTTAGTTCAACTCTATTATATGCAAGTAAAGTTTCTACTCTACCATATAATAAGTCTAAGTTATTCATCATGTTTCGCTTTAGAAACATCACAAACTTAGTTCAACTCTATTATATGTAAGTAAAGTTTCTACTCTGCCATATAATAAGTCTAAGTTATTTGTCATGTTTCACTTAGAAACATCGCTAACTTAGTTCAACTCTATTATATACAAGTAACATATAATAAGTCTAAGTTATTCGTCAAGTTTCGCTTAGAAACATCGTCGAGTACCTATTTAGTCACCATACAAGTTTAAAAATCAATCTAAAAACTTTGATTAATACTTCGGCTAATAACAAGAGAAAGCCTAAAAAACAATAAGATCTAGTGATAGAAAAACTTCAGATTGCAAGTATTCTAGGGTCTTGGCAGTTCTTTGCCTTCATAAACCTCAAGCCGATATGCCCCGTTGCCCAAGACCAAGATGATTCTATAAGGTCCTTCCCAATTCGGGCCAAGCTTGCCTTCTCTGGGATCCTTCTTGTTGCCGACGACCTTTCTCAGGATGAGGTCACCAATTTGGAACTCTCGCGGGTTTACCTTCTTGTTATAAGCCCTGGCAAGCTGCTGCTAGTATGCCCTCAGCTGAATTATTACTTTTTCCCTTCGTTCCTCTAGTAGATCCAGATCTCAGGCTAAGAATGCCTCATTGGTTCCATTTTCTACTGCCTGAAAAACAAGAGAAAGCTTGAAAAACAATAAGATCTAGTGATAGAAAAACTTCAGATTGCAAGTATTCTAGGGTCTTGGCAGCTCTTTGCCTTCACAAACCTTAAGCCGATATGCCCCGTTGCCCAAGACCAAGATGATTCTATAAGGTCCTTCCCAATTCGGGCCAAGCTTGCCTTTTCTGGGATCCTTCTTGTTGCCGACGACCTTTTTCAGGATAAGGTCACCAATTTGGAACTCTCGCGGGTTTACCTTCTTGTTATAAGCCCTGGAAAGCTGCTGCTGGTATGCCCCCCAGCTGAATTGCTACTTTTTCCCTTCGTTCCTCTGGTAGATCCAGATCTCGGGCTAAGAATGCCTCATTGGTTCCATTTTTTACTGCCTAGGTTTTGATCCCTGGGATGCCGACCTCCAATGGAATTACTGCCTCTGTGCCATAAGCCATGGCAAATGGGGATTCCCTCGTTGATCTTCTCAGCGTAGTCCGATATGCCCAGAGTACACTGGGCAACTCGTCCACCCACTTTCCCTTTGCTGCTTGTAGCCTCTTCTTAATCCCATCCAAGATGACTTTGTTGGATGCTTCTGCTTGTCTGTTGCTTTGAGGAAAACTTGGGGTGGAAAAATAATTCTTAATTTTGAACTTTGCACAGAAGCTCTTGATTAGCTTACTGTCAAACTATGTCCCATTGTCAGCTATTATTGCTCGTGGGATCCCAAACCTGGTGATGATGTTCTTCCAGATGAAGTTCTTCACATCAATGTCCCGAATCTTGGCTAGGGGTTCAGCTTCTAACCATTTGGTGAAGTAATCTGTCGCCACCAGTAGGTACTTCCTTGTCCAGTTGCTTGAGGCAGTTTTCCAACAGGATCCATGCCCCATTGGGAAAATGGCCAAGGGCTGGACACCGAGTTCAGGTCTGCTGCTGGTTGATGTATCAAAGGTGTAAACCTCTAGCATTTCTCACACTTCTTGACATAGGCTTCAGCATTTTTCTACATGTAGGGCCACCAGTACCCTTGAGTAATGGCCCTATGAGCAAGTGACCTGTCCCCGGCGTGGCTTCCACATACTCCTTTATGTATTTCGTACAAAAAGTCTTCAACCTGTGGAGGATGCACACACCTCAAAAGGGGTCTAGTAAAAGATCTTCTGTAGAGATGTCTTTCTTCTGTCAAACAAAACCTTGCCGACTTCAGTCTGATCTTGTGCGTTTCTTTTTAGTCATTTGGCAGCTTCCCATCTCGAAGGAATACTATTATTGTATCCATCCAGCTTGGTCCCATCTCCACACATATTGCTTCATGCTTTGTGTTTAGTGGTTCTATACTTGGTCCTAGCAAGTAATCAACCATTATTGTTCTTGCTTCTCCTGGTTTCATTGCACTAGCCAGGTTGGCTAGGGCATCGGCATGGTTGTTGTCATCTCGGCCGACTTGCTATAGCCGGCAATTTTGGAACAATGCCATCAGTCTGCCCACTTTCTTTACATAGGTCGACATCTGTGGACGCGCCCTCGGGCCTCAATGCGTGCCACAGTTCGGACTCGATTTGTTGTCGGTTCTTAATTTGAACCAAAGAGTCCAAATCCGGCAAATCGTTTTGGAAAACAGATTTTTAGAAAAGAAGTGCCAAACATGGACTGCTTTGCCAGATATAGAGTCGCCACCTAAATATTTTATTTTGAAAAATTTAGGAAACCCTGACTCGTTTGCCTAAGGCCACGTGTCCGTCATCACCAAAGTTGCCTCGGCTCGGGAACTTGGGTGCGATTGGGGAAGGTCAGCTATGAGCACCCCCTCTCGCCCGATCCGAAGATCGGCCTCTACTAACCATGATATCTCGTTTTTTAAAACACATGCGTTCTTATTCCGATTAATTAGCTAGAATTATTATGTGATGCGCACAGCAAAACAAGTATAGACTAGATCGCCTAATTTGGAACAAAGCATTGCATATCCATTTGTTTGGAAATGTTTGAAGTTTGTTACTCGCAAGTAGGCTAAAATGCGGATTTCAATGAATTATCCCAATTCAAGTAATCCAACCTTCACCCACAGGCATTCAGACAGTTTTATCACATAAGCACATAGCCACATCGTAAGCATGTTGTCATGTTAACATTCACACTCATGCGAGATGTTAAAGCATAAATACTTACATCGTACTCCGCGCCAAAACAGAGAACTTGTTAGCAATCATGCATGATCCAAGTCTATGTTAAGTGCCTAATGCATCACATACAAAATGCAATCTAGAATAGGCTCGGCTAATCCTAGGATGGCATGTGGAATGAAACAGATAACACGTATTCAAGTTAGATTTGAAATACTATGCAGTTAGTATGATGCGCCGAGCTCGGTGCATGAAATACAGATGAATAAATGCACGCATGCATAGCATAAGGTATGCTAATTGAAATATGCCCTAAATCTAACAATTGTAAGCGGTTAAATAAAAGGGAGAAAGAAATGGGGTTGGAAGACATGCATCCACGCACCCACACTTATTACAAATTTGCCCTCTCTCGGAGGGACCGAATGAATAATACAAGCCAACTAATTAACTAACTCACAAGCTAATTAATTATTACATAACCGAATTGAATAACTAGCTACAACTAATTAATACACAACTTAATTAATTAACGAATCAATTAACTAATTAATGAATGACAACAAGCAAGTAGGGAAAGCAGTAAACGGTGCTATTCCAGCTCTGTTTGAAGAAGGGAGGCATGCATGCTCGCTTCGGTTCCTCGCTTTAGAAGGCCTTCTGGTTGCTCTTTAGAGGCTCTGTTTGCAGGGTGTCTTCTAGTGCTTGTTGCTGGACCTTACCAAAGCACTGCAGGGGAACTCACCAGTGGCCTGCCGGCCAGGAAAGGAGATCTGCCGGCCAAAGATGGTCCATTGTCGGCCAAGGGTGGCACACTGCCGGCCATCAATGGCAGGCTGCCGGCCATTGGTGTGTTGTGATACCAAACTGCAACGAAGCACAAAATAGAGGAAAGGGAGGGTCTCCCAAAGACATGTATGCACCATGACACTCCAAATCACCTCAAAACATCAAGGGAGAGGCCTAGTCAGATCCACGACCATCAATTATGCATCCCGATGCACGATGGCCAAAGATCTAACTTGTGCAAATCAATATGAAAATGAATGCACAAATAAAGCAAGTAAAGCCTAGAACTCTATCATGAATCATCAAGAGCTTCGGCGACCGAGGATTGAGACACGTTCCATCACTCGGAGTATGAAACGCCTCTCATTCCTCGTGCTCGGATTAACGCTTAATCCAAACAATGCAACACATAAGCATGGCAAACATGCAATATGAACTACATAGCATACTCGGTGCTAAATTGAATCATGCAATCATGCAATATGACTTAAACATGAAAAATGAAGGATAATGAACATGCAATGACATGTAATGTAGTTAGCATGCGACAACATGCGAATATGGAGCAAGCATACAACAATATACAAGACAGGCATGCAACAACATGCTAGGTATGGACTTAAACTAATATGGGCAGCTCTCAACTAAGCCCAAATTAGTGGCCAAAGCGATGAATTAAGCCGCATAACACACTCAAGAATGTGAAATACGAAAGGTTCATCAAAGGGGCCTAAAAGGGCAACTCTCAAAAGTGCCTAAGAAGTGACAAATATGCAAGTGTAACAACACTAGAGGCATTGAAATGAGATGATAAACGATGCTAAATCATCTAAATAGCTCAAGGATAGCATGCATGAATCACCGAAACACAAAGCTTGCAAGGCCAATTACACTACAGCTATACAAAGCATGAAGGATATGGCAAGGGCAACCCAAAATAGTCCTAGTACATGTTGATATGAGACTAAAACATGCACGGAAGTAAGCCAAAGCAAGCTAGCATACAATGCTAAAACATAGGACATGCAAGGCTACAAAAGAGGCAATGCACTACACCTATTAGAACCAATCATGGCATGACTTGGACAACCAAAAATAGAGTTACATCATGGTATATTAGGACCCAAAATGTACTGAAATGATGAGCCAAAGACATAGGCTAAGTGGCATGCACAAAAGTCCATTCTTGAGGCATAAAGCACAAGCTATGAAAGGCATTCAAAGCATGTCAAATGCAAGTGAACAACAACATTTCATGGACTGAAATAGCATGTGGAATGAGGGCAAAGCATACAAACATCACATGTATGGCATGGTAGAGGCCTCAAAACCCAAGACTAGCCTAAGCATTTACACTATAGCTATACAAAGCATGAGTGATATGGCCATGGCAGTCTAAAACAGTCCTAGAACACTTCAAAATAAGCATAAAATCAAGTTTGAGCAAAGTCAAAATATGCTAGTATGATGAGTCAAAACATCATGCACAAAAGGTTAGTAAACAAGATTTGTTCTACACCTATATGGAGCATGCAAAGGATGATCAAACCAACTATGGATAGGGTCATAAAATGCCAAATGATAACCAAATACATGCTGAAATGTAAACCAAACAAGCTAAAATGACATGGCATGGCATAGAGCATATGAAGCTAGTTTAGGGGATTTACACTACAAGTATATAATGCAAGCATGGAATGACAAAACCAACCCAAAACAGGTCCATGGCATGGTAAAACATCACCAAAAACCCACTAAAATGGACTCAATACAAGCTAAGCACACATGCTACTTTGATGAGCTATGGATGGAGTTACATTACACATGCTATATGCAAGCAAGACATGACCAAACCAGCCTTGGACAGGGCTAAGGAAGGTCCTAAAAGTCACAAAAATAGGCCTGGACCAAGCCTCAAAAATGCATAGAGGGATGGTCCTTTGGAAAGCCAAAAATGCAAGCAAAGAGGAACACAAAGAGAGGGGACTACCCCCTCTGATTTAGGACCTCAAAACCACACATTTACCACTGAAAATCCACTAGATTTCAGTGGTAGGAAGACCAAACCAAGGCTAGCTCGGAGGCTCCAAGATATGGCTTAAAACAAAGCCAAACAAAGCAAGGAAGGGGGTTACACACCCCTAACAGCAAAGTGACCTTAACCAAACTTAAAAAGAACTTATAAAAAAGACTTTTTTCAATTATAAACAAATCCTAAATCAATATGCAAAGAGGGCTAAAGCAAGGTGCAAGAAAATGCAAAAATGGGAAAAATGCTCACCCTTGAAGACCCTCTTCGAAACCAGTAACTTTAGGGGGTGGAAATTGGTTTTCAGAGCTCAAGAATCCTTCCCAAGAAGCTTAATCCAATGGTGGTGGTGTATCTCTATGTGTTGTAGTGTAAAAATGCAAGGAAATCCAACTTCAAAGCATTAAACACAAGCAATATAGAGAGAAATGGAGTTTTTGCTCTTCAAAAACTCAGAACCTCTGTCAAAGAGGATGACATCCTCCTTATATAGAAGGATGAAAAGCCAAAGCTTCTTCAAGAAGCTTTGCAAGGGCTTCATCCCTCCATATACGTGTATGGAGGGGAGCAAACAAAAATCCAGTTAGCTCAAAAGATCTGGAGGAAAACCAGCTGAGATAGGGGGGGTGCCGGCCATCATCAAAGGCCGGTAGGAACAAGTACATGGCCGGCAGTGCACCACAGGGTCCACTTTGAAAGGACCTAGTCAAGGTCCAAAAAAGGGCAGAAAGGATACAGGGTCCGAGAAGCTCAAACCGGTGATGTTCCGCCGCGACAGTCGAGTACTCAGCGAGCAATCAAACTAGTTGTTGGGTGTACCTGCAAGCACAACCAAGTCTCAAGGACGGTCAAAAATGGGGTGTCTACAACATCCTTTCATCTCGGGTTGCATACTCGCCTGTTGCCTAGTTGACTATAAGCTGGGAGTCACAGAAGACTATTACCTCGTTAGCTTCTATGGCTGTAATAACCCTGACCCTAATTAACGTTAATTGGTACTTAATTATGCCTAATAGTAATTAAGAGGAAATCCGGAATTAATGTGCATGTGTGTGGCATTACTTATGTGTTTCTATCTGTTTAACGTAGAAATATCTATTCACATTTTAGTTTCGGTCTGCGAATTGGAAGCCTTATCGGCGCCCGATTCTGAAATTGATTAGTGTTTTAGACTAGTTAGAATTTATGTGATTTAAGGTTGTATTTATCTGAAATTCGATTAAGAATGATTAAATTAGATTAATTATTGATGAGTTGCACAAATTAGACTTAATCACTAAATTACCACTTAGTGGCCCATTACATGGACCATTTTTGAGACTTGTATACACTCTAAGCAAACATTTCCTCAGCCAATTTCTTTGGTATTGCCAACTAGAGAGAGTGAATAGGGAGATAGCTTCATTTCATCTCAATTTGGCTTGGAGATTAAGAGGATTTAAGGGTGAATTGCAAGATTAAGCTTCCTTGCCTATAATCCAAGACTTAAGGTAGGAGATTCAATCTTTTGTTGTTATATTCAAGTTAGTTCTTGCATGTTTCATGCTAAGTTGAAGAGTTGAACCTACAATTGGTTCAAAAGTGTTGAATTAGAGCTCATTCCATGCATGCATGTGCATATCTCTCATTTTGGAGGTTGTTCTTCATACATTCCCACATGCATGTTCATGTTAATGTTAAGGACCATGAATTCAACTTGTCTTTGGAAGATTAGGCTCATTTGAGCTTGTAATTGGAGCCTTGAAATGGATCAAACTCATGCATGTTACATTTGAATTTAGTTCTTAAACTTGGGTTTGAAATCATATTTAATTGAATTACCTTTGGGCTTTGATTTCTCAAATTGGCTTTTGAAACATGTAATATTATGAGTTTTAAGTGTTTTTCCAGAAATTGGGCTCAAGAGGTTGAGTTTTGGGTGTTGAATACTTGGTTCGAACTTGGAAGGCAAATATGGAAATCCCAGGATTTGGCTTCCTCGCTTGAGCGAAGGATTTCTCGCTCGAGCGACTATCGTTTGTTTAGAGCTCCACTCGAGTGAATAAATGGTGGCTCAAGCATAAAATTCAAGCTCTCAGGTTTTTGGTGCACGCAGACGCACGCTCGAGGGAAGAGACCTATGCTCGAGTGAGGTGCTGTGTCTCACGCTCGAGCGAGCATCGAGCGAGGCCCGCCATAGGGGCTTTGCTATTCTGTTATGTTACTCGGATCCGGAGGTTCCTTCTTGGAACTAGGTTATTCATAACTTTACGCTTATGCGTTCTGTTCTGTTATGCTAATGGATGTATCACGTAAATGTAACCATGACTTATGATTTTTGTCTATATAGGATCTGAACAAGTATGATTTTGATACAATATGAATTGATTTCTGAAATCTGTACGAACTCATTCATTGAAACCCCTTTACTCTATTTATTATTCACTATGCTTTCGCTCACAGTTTACTATATATATGTAGGTGAGGCAGCACATGACCCAGGCCAGAGTTGATGGCCTTCAGTTCCGTTTTGTTAGCCAAATGTTACGTCTCCTGAGGAGGTTCCGCTTGAAGCCTATTGTCATGGCTGTTTTTGTGACCATACTAGTCTGTAGGTGTGTTATGTAAAGTCAGGTCTTGGGAACTATTCTCTATAAATATTGATGTAACTGACTAGCATGTTTATGTATATAAATAAGTTTTGAGAAGTTCTGTATCATGTATGGTATCACAACTCATTGGACCTTGTTTATTTTATATGTTTGCTTCTGCAGCCCCTTATTATTTGTTAATCTGTTCAAAGGCCTTTGGTAATCCACGGATTACTGGCGATTCTGATGCCAAACCTCTGAGGCGGGTTTGGTCGTGACAATGGTCACGCCAAATTTTAATCCTGTTATTAGCGTTTCATACTTTGCTTCATTGTTTGAGGCCTTAAACCCTAGATAAATAGATTGCTCCAGTACCTACCCATCTAGCGATACTAGTACTACTCCTGCCCTGCTCCCTGTCAGTTTGAATTCCCATCAACAAACAACCGAAAGGAGTCGCCGATGTAAATACTACAGGGCTTGAGTTTCTCTTTGTTCCTTTGTTCTGTTGTCCCCCGCTGGGTTTTTTCTTGCTTATTTGGGTGTTGTATTCCTCGGCTCAACGGAGCTCGATGTATGACGGTGTCTGGTGTGAACTCGGCGACGAAGTCGGCTAAGACTTGGCCTTTGATTGCTGTCATAGGTCTGAATTCCAGGTCATATTGGCCCAAGGCCACTGCCCATCTGGCTATTCTGCCTATCACATCTCCTTGCTGCAACAGGGACTTTAAAGGATGTTCAGTTAACACTACAATTTTGTGGGCTTGAAAGTAATGATTCAACTTCTTGGAAGCCATTACTAAAGCTAGTGTTAATTTCTCCGAGGGTAAGTACTTGGTCTCTGCATCTGTCAGGGTTTTACTCACGTAGTAGACTGCCCTTTATTTTTCATTTTCTTCTCTGACTACTACTGTACTCACTGCGTGCTCTGACACTGCCAAGCATAAGAATAGCTCCTCTCCAGGCACTGGGTTTGAAAGAACTGGAGCTGTGGTCAAATACTTCTTCAAGTCGGCTAAGGCAGCTTCGCACTCTTCTGTCCATAAGAAGTCTGCGGCTTTCTTCACTAAGTTGAAGAAAGGTTTACACTTGGTAGAGCTTCTATTTATAAATCTGTTTAGGGCTGCAACCCTTCCAGTCAACATCTGCACTTGCTTTGCCGATGTTAGGCTCTTCAATTCTAAGATGGCTTTAATCTGATCCGGGCTAGCCTCAATACCCCTTCTGGTAACCAAACAACCTAAGAACTTACCAGATCCTACTCCAAATGCACACTTCAATGCATTGAGTCGGAGCCAATATGTCCTAAGGACATCATAAACTGCCTTCAAGTCTTCCAGATGGTCTTCACGACCATGTCATCTATGTATACCTCCACAGTTTTGCCAATTAGATGTCTGAACATCTTTGTCACCAACCTTTGGTAAGTTGCTCTTGCATTTTTCAACCCGAAAGGCATTACTCTGTAGCAATATAGCCCTTTTGGGGTGATAAATGCAGTCTTTTCCTCATCTAGGGGGTATATAGCTATCTGATGGTACCCCCTGTAGGCATCTAGGAAGCTCATCCTTCCATGCCCTGAAGTGGCATCCACCAATTGGTTAATCTTGGGTAATGGGAAACTGTCTTTGGGACGAGCCTTATTCAGGCTGGTGAAGTCCATGCAGACCCTCCACTTACTATTCTTTTTTTTCATAACCACTGTGTTTGATAGCCATGTCGGGTAATTTATCTCTCGAATGGCTCTGGCCTCTAGAAGTCTTTTTACTTCCTCTTCTACTGTCTCAACATGCATTAGTGTCGGCCTCCTTGCCCGCTGGATTATAGGTTTGGCCAACCTGTCTACATTCAATCTGTGGCAAGTGACCTCGGGGTCAATGCCTGGCATCTCGTACGGTGTCCATGCAAACACCTCAAGGTTTGCTCTCAGGAATGCCTCTAACTCTTTTTTTTCTTCCTCGGCTAAGCCCGAGCTGAAAAGGAAGAAGCGTTCTTTATCCTCTTGCTGGACAAGGATTTTCTTCAAAGTTTCTTCACTTTTCTCGGCTGGCTCTTTGGCGACGTCATCCAAGACTTCCACATTCTCGTCCTCGATCTCCACTGTTTCTGCTTCTCGTATGTTGCAGGTAGACTTCATCGCTGCCATGGAGCAATTCTTTGCCTGTAACTGATCCCTTCTGACCTCCTTTATTCCATGCTCTGTTGGGAACTGTAATAGCTGATGCAATGTTGAGGGAACAGCCTCCATTACGTGCAGCCATGGCCTTCTCAGGATAGCATTGTAAGGGGAGGGTGTCAACTATGGTGAACTTTATTTTTAGCTTCTTGGTGCCAGCCTGTACCTCTAAACTTGCTGCTTCCAAGGGCCACGTCGGCGTTCCATTGAACCCAACCATTAGGCCATTGGACTGCTCCAAGTCATCTTAGTGAAGGCCAAGCTCCTTGTAACACCTGACATACATGATGTCACAAGAGCTGCCTTGGTCAACTAAGATACGCTTCACTTGGCACTCTCCAATCTGGAGGGATATTACCAAGGCATCGTTGTGTGGATGTTGTACCATCTCCAGGTCTTCCTCAGTAAAGGACACCACTGGTCCTTAGCTCCTGTCTGCCCTAGGTCTCTTCTTACTGACCTGATACACATGTTGTAGGTGTTTTACTTTCTGGGTTTCCCCCCTTATCTCATTCTCATTCACCTTTGAGTGAATCACATTAATCACTCGAGGTCCGCTTGCCTGTGGTTGTGGTGCTAGTGGGGTCGGTGCTGTTGGTGCTTGGGGCAGTCTTGTTTGCTCTTTCCTTGTCCTGGCCTCGTCCACCAGGTCCCTTAAATGGCCTTGTCTTACCAGGTCTTCTAGATATGTCTTCAGGGCTCTACACCCCTAAGTTAAATGTCCAGCCTCATTGTGGTAAGCACAGTGCTTGCCAAGGCTTCTTCCCATAAATTCGCCCAGTATCCTTGCTGGTGCTCTGTAATAGGGCTGATTTCGAATTTTCTCCAAGACTTTGTAGATTGGGATTCGAAATACGGTTGTGACTGCCTGTGCAGCCCTTAATCCTGTCTCTGGTTTGTTGTATCCACTATCACCTCGGCCTCGCTTCGGTAAGCTGTTTTTCTTCTCCGGTTTTGACGCATTTGTCCCTGGCATGTCCTCCTCGGCCCTGGCATACTTCTCTATCCTGACCATTAGCTCCTCCATGCTTTTCGGCAATGTCTTTGCCAGTGATTTTCAAAGCAGGCAGTCATCTTTTAATCCGTTCTTAAATGACACAACCGCCACCTCCTGGTTGCATCTTGGTATTCGATTGAATACCTCATAATACCTTTTGGCATAGGCCCTAAGGCTTTCGTCCTCACTGATTCTCAAGGCCATCAGGGCGTCCACCCTCAATAATTGTAGCTTGTTTGTCACGAACCTGGTCACAAACATCTCGGCCAGGCCTTCCCAGGTTTTCACAGTTCCTTTTGGCAACTTGTGAAACCAATCTGATGCAATTTCTCCGAAGGAAGAGGGGAACACCTTGTAGAGTAACGGCTCGTTCCCAGTGTATAATGCCATCGAGTTTAGGTACAAGTCGACGTGAAAGTTGGGGTCTGACTTACTGTCGTATATCTATAACCTCAGCATATTAAACCTTTTCGGGGTTTCAAATTTCTCCAACTCCACCGAGAACGGTGTTCTCGGCTTAACCGGAGAGGTTACCTCGGCATCCTGCTGCTTCCTCTGGAAGTGACCCCTCAAATCCTCCTTGGTCCATCCAGGAGCTCAACTATCAATGGATTTCAACCTTTTTGGCATGCTACTCCCAGTATCATTGTGGGTCATTTTGGACCTTTCTCCGTTGGTTGCGTCGAAACACAGTTCCTTCCCTTAAATATGTTAATATTCTTTGGGGTCAGCTTCCTTGGTGCGATGCGTCCTCCATAAATCTCCCCTTCTTGATTCTCCTCGCTCGACCTCCCTTGAAGGCCGGTGAGAGTGTTTCTCGGTTCTATCGTGTTGAGGAGTTGCAGGAATTGTCCTCTGCCCCCTTAGCTGGGCATCTTTTTTGGCCGCTGGAATTGGCATATCTTGTAACGAAAACGGTGGTTGCATAACGTTGTTCTGCATCATGAAATTGACGATCGATTGTAGGTCCGCCAATTTGTTTAGCAGTTCCTTCATCTCGTCGTCCCTCTGCAGGCGTCTATCTTTCCATACTTGGAGGTCGTCTTCGTTATAATACCCGCCTCGGTCTGATTTTTTCGTTATGTCGCCCTCCTGGCCGACGTCATTCTCTCTGTGATTTTTATCATGAGTCTCTTTGTTACAATTATCTTCGTTGACGTCAAGGTCAATAGGTTTCCCACTCCCGGTAGGAGTGTCGTCCCCAACCTTCTCTTTCTGTCCGTTATTGGCCATCTATTCTCATTTCTTTCCCACAAATGGTGCCAAATTATGTATGTAGATTTCTGACCACACTGCCAGATTAGTATTCAACTGGAGAGTACTGGCAGAATAGATGATGCCTGAATGACCTGTAACAGAAAGAAGAGATTTCGGCAGTGGTTTGTCCACCCGGGGACACTCCGACGATCAAGTCAGTTATCTCTCAAAGATAGGAAAAGTGCTTAACTCACTATTCAGAATATAAAAAGCGTACCTTAGACCCATGAGGGTGCCTCTCTTTTATAATCATCACAAACCTAATCCCAATAGAAGCTTAGCTTCAATGGACTTTGGATTACTGCTAATCTTGGACTCTCAGTAAGATTGGGATAAACTCTCTACGAGTCTTATCTTTATCTAAACTGAAGCCTTTTCTCGTTCTAGGACTCTTATCCCCTATTTGCTTATCCCGAACTCCGGTATCTTCGGAGATAACCTCGACCTAGCCGAGATCACCTTGGCGTCAAGATCAGGACACGTGGCACCTTGGCTGACACTTCAGTGACACCTCGGCCACGTGTTGCCATTCAAAAATTATGTCCCCATATTTGTCAAACGTGCAAAAATGGAAAATGGATAACTAAAATGCTCTTTTGTCCTCCCTGTTAAATAAGGTAGACAATAAAATTTAGATTGAAAATTATTACAAAAACTTAATCTCACAACCGAAAATGAATGAGAGAGAATTGATGAATTGAACTTCAATATTTTAGCAGGTCTGGCCCTGGGTTAAGGCTAATGAGGCCTGTGCCTAGGGCCCAAAAAAAGGCCCCCAAATTCATTATCTTATACTGTGGAAGCCAAATTTTCGACGGATAATAAGGCCGAATAAATGTATGAAGAAGACTCAGGAAGGAGAATGTATTTAGCCATGATCTAATCAGTCGACTAGAAAACCGAATATTATAATCGGCATTTTAACCAGCCGAACAAAGGCCGATTAAATGAACGTGCAGTGGACCAAAAGTGGGCCCAAAAGCATAAGGCCCTAGGGGAAGAATATAAATAGAGAAACATAAGCCAAAGACATGTATGTGAGAATTAATATGCTTAACTTAAGATACAAGCAATCAAGAGAGTATATACTGACTTATCCGTCGGAGTGCTAATTCCGGTACCCCCGACTGGAGTGTTTGTTCCTTTTCAAGTTATTAGCTGTGGATCTCGAGCGTCCCATTGGATCCAAAGAAAATTTCCAAACCACATCCTCACAATTGGCGCCGTTTATGGGATGAACTTGGCTGCATACTATGCGGGCCGTGCCGAGCACCTACCATCAACTACTGCGCTTTCCAACAAAACTCGGCATCGAACAAATCCACGGCTCTCAGTAATCGGCACAAGCCTATCATCTTGCAACAAAGGCACCACGGGAGCTGGAAGTAAATTCCATTAAAGTGTCGGATCGAGAGAGCCTCGACGATGTTGGGCGGCTCCCAAGCGAAAAGGCAACTGAGATCCTGGATCGAGTAGAAATTGACGGAAATCCTAACAGGTTCTTCAAAATCGCACTTCCCTAAACAAAGTTGATAGGCAGCAGTTGATTTCCTTTCTACTCGGCAACCTTGACGTATTTACATGGACACCACATGAGATGCCCGGGGTAGATCCATCTATTTCTTAGCACCGTTTAAACGTTGACCCCAAATGTAAGCCGATTATTCAGAAGAGTCGGCGGTCAGCCGTAGAACGCACTGCTGCCATTGTTTAAGAGGTTGACCAGCTTCTTGATACCGGGGCAATCCAGGAAGTGACCCATCCTACACGACTCTCGAATATTGTGGTTGTAAAAAAGAAAAATGGGACTTGGCGTGTTTATGTGGACTTCAGAGACTTTAACAAAGCTTGTCCCAAGGATTGCTTTCCCCTCCCCCCCCCCAAGAATAGACCACCTCGTAGGTAGATGCCATGTCATATCACCAACGTATGAGCTACCACCAAATTGCTACGCATCCAGAGGACCAGGACAAGACCGCATTCCTCACCCCAAGAGGAACCTATTGCTATAAGATTATATCTTTTGGGTTGAAAAATGCGGGGGCAACTCACCAAAGACTAGTCACTGCCTTGTTCAAGGAGCTACTCGGATGTACCATGGAAGTGTACCATGGAATTGTACATGGAAGAGACATTTGGCGTTCCTAGGGCTCTCACCCCAGGCAATGGCACCCAGTTTGATTGTGGGGTTTTCCGAGAACTATGCAGCGAGTATGGTATTCGGCCCTATTTCTCCACCCCAGCTTATCCCGAGTAACAGCCAAGCTGAAGCCTCCAACAGTCATTCTTGACGGTATTAAGAAGAGGCTGGAGAAAGCTAAAGGCAGATGGGTCGAAAAATTACCGAGTGTATTGTGGGCTCATCGCACTACTCCAAGACGGTCCACTGGAGAAACGCCGTTCGCTTTGTGCTTCGGAAATCAAGCCATCATCCCCTTGAAAATCGGCCTCCCAACCTTGAAATAAATTTTTTTTGATATGGGCCGAAACGACATGATGTTGGCCTTGGATTTAACTCTAATTGAAGAAAAAAGAGACTGTACCCTTGCATCGATGGCACGGTTCCAGCAGCAGCTCGCTAAGTCGTATAATCAGCGCGTTTAGCTGCACCGCTATGTTCCGGGCGAATTGGTCCTGAAGAAAGTGCTTACAGCTACCAAGAATCCAGCTAATGGAAAATTGGGTCCCAACTGGGATGGCCCCTATCAGATCGACTTAATCACAGGAACATGGGCATATCAGCTCAAAGACATATCTGGAAAAAGCCTGCCATGCCCTTGGAATTCCTCGCATTTGCATAAATTCTATCATTGAACCCAACCTGTGGGGCAAGATATTTGTTTTGAATGACTCACCATGTACACATTTCGTTTTTGCAATGCAAAGTCTCTTATTTCCTCACTGTGAAATTCAACTCGTTACAACTCTTAAGCCTCCGGATTTGGAGCGCTCTTCATGGATATCACGATTGGCAAAAACAGAAGAAGCCTCCGAATTCGGAGCCCCATCCGTGCAGGTCATGTTTGGGCCGATTAAGCCTCTGGATTTGGAGCGCCTTTCGTGGATATCACGATTGGCCCAGAAGAAGCCTCCGAATTCGGAGCCCCATCCGTGTAGGTCACGTTTGGGCCGATTCAGCCTCCGGATTCGGAGCGCCCCTCGTGGATATCACGATTGGCTAAGACAAAAGAAGCCTCCGAATTCGGAGCCCCGTCAATCCAAGACGCTTTTGGAATGAAGAAGCCTCCGAATTCGGAGCCCCATCCGTACAGGTCACGTTTGGACTGATTAAGCCTTCGGATTCGGAGCGCCCTTCTTGGATATCACGATTGGCCAAGACAGAAGAAGCCTTCGAATTCGGAGCCCCATCAGCGCAAGACGTTTTTGGGCCGAAGAAGCCTCTAAATTCGAAGCCCCATCTGTGCATGTCACATTTGGGTGGATTAAGTCTCTGGATTTGGAGCGCCTTTCGTGGATATCATGATTGGCCCAGAAGAAGCCTCCGAATTTGGATGCCTATCCGTGCAGGTCACGTTTGGGCCGATTGAGCCTTTAAATTCAGAGTGCCCTTCGTGGATATCACGATTGGCCAAGACAGAAGAAGCCTCCGAATTCGGAACCTCATAAGTGCAAGACGCTTTTAGGTCGATTAAGCCTCTGAATTCAGAGCCCCATCCGTGCAGGTCACATTTGGGCCGATTAAGCCTCCGGATTCGGAGCGCCCTTCGTGGATATCACGATTGGCCCAGAAGAAGCCTTCAAATTCGGAGCCTTATCCGTGTAGGTCACGTTTGGGCCGATTAAGCCTCCGAATTCGGAGCGCCCTTTGTGGATATCACGATTGGCCCAGAAAAAGCCTCCGAATTCGGAAACCTATCCATGCAGGTCACGTTTGGGCCGATTAAGCCTCTAGATTCGGAGTGCCCTTCGTGGATATCATGATTGGCAAAGATAGAAGAAGCCTCCGAATTCGGAGCCCCATCAACGCAAGACGCTTTTGGGCTGATTAAGCCTCCGAATTCGTAGCCCCATCCGTGTAGGTCACATTTGGGCCGATTAACCCTCCTGATTCGGAGCACCTTTCGTGGATATCACGATTGGCCAAGATAGAAGAAGCTTTCGAATTCGGAGCCCTATCAGCGCAAGATGCTTTTGGACTGATTAAGCCTCCGAATTTGGAGACCCATCCCTGTGAAGCCTTTGAATTCGGAGCCCCATCAGCGCGTGCAGGTCACGTTAGGGCCGAATAAAACTCCGGATTCGGAGCGCCCTTCGTGGATATCACGATTTGTCAACAGAAGAAGCCTCCGAATTCGAAGCCCCATCCGTGCAGGTCATGTTTAGGTCGATTAAGCCTCCAGATTCGGAGCGCCCTTCGTGGATATCATAATTAGCCAAGACAAAAGAAGCCTCCGAATTCGGAGCCCCATCAGCGAAGACGCTTTTGGGCCGCTTAAGCCTCTGAATTCGGAGACCCATACGTGCAGGTCACGTTTTGGCCGATTAAGCCTCCGGATTCGGAGCACCCTTCGTGGATATATGATCGGCCAAGACAGAAGAAGCCTCCGAATTCGGAGCCCCATCAGCCTCTTTCGTGGATATCATGATTGGCCAAGACAGCAGAAGCCTTCGAATTCGGAGCCTCATCCGTGCAGGTCACGTTTAGGCCAATTAAGCCTCTAGATTCGAAGCGCCCTTCGTGGATATCACAATTGGCCAAGACAGAAGAAGCCTCCGAATTCGGAGCCCCATCAGCGCGTGCAGGTCACGTTTGGGCCGAATAAGACTCCAAATTCGGAGCGCCCTTCGTAGATATCACGATTGGCCGACAAAATAAGCCTCTAAATTCGGAGCCCCATCAGTGCGTGCAGGTCACGTTTGAGCCAAATAAGACCCCGGATTCGAAGCGCCCTTCGTGGATACCACGATTGGCCCAGATAAAAAGCCTCCGAATTCGGAGCCCCATTCGTGCAGGTCGCGTTTTGGCCGAATAAGCTTCGCTGATATCACGTTTGGGCCGAGTTATCATTCTAATTCGGCACGTAAGTCATTAGTTATGGTTAAGCATAAACGCATTTGGTGGAAGAAAGAAAAAGATTGATAATATGTCTAAACATTAACTGAAATAACAAGCCAACATGTCAAATAATATGCTTTATTAAATGAATAATACATAATTCGCTCGTCAGAGCATTATAATATGTTTAATTCTATTTGGCTTCCCACTCGTCATCGCTCTTCTCAACTTCAAAGGCCTCAAAGGAAAAATGATGATTCTGATATAATGGCGACACCAAATCAACACCTTTTACCCGGAGAGCCTCTGCCACCTGAAGAGCTTTGATCCATCTGTGCTTAAACCCACGGTTTTCACATCAGCAGACCTTCTCGGTGAGCTTTTCCTTAGTCTTTTCTATCCCCACTTTCCGGCCATCATGGAAACCTTTTTCATAAGCCCTGCCCTTCGCTACCTCTATCGCAAACATGCTCGCTGTATCGTGATCGGCAATTGCATAACTGATAAGCCGTTAGGTTACCCTTTTTTCCACAATCGGGTTAGCTTGTCCGGCTGGTTGTGTTTGAACAGCTTTGACCTTCCTTAGCTCACGCTTAGTTGCTTCCACGCGAGCTTCTAAATTTCGAATGCGTTCATCATTCTTCTCTATTTCATGTCGCGCGGCACGAAGGCGCATGCCGATTTCATAAGCGGTGTATAGCCCTTTCACCGCTCCATGAACGCCCTTTCGAAACACGTTGAAGTCAAGTCGACTAACCATCGACTACTGAATTTCTGGCGAAAAAATCTGTCGTGAAAATTCGACTGCCACGTTTGTGTCGCGGATGATGGAATCTGCCTCTGTCATCGGTTTGTTCCTGATGAAAACTGAAAAGCTTAACGGGTGGGGTGGCCCACTGGCCTCACTTCGCGAACGAGGGGAGCTCCCCCATTGGCGCTTCTGCTTCCTTGATGACCTACTTCGTTGACATGGAGAATGGTGCCTCTCGTGTTCTGCAGATGCCCTACCTCCTGTACGGGAAGGCTCGCCACCTCGATTCATTGCTGAGTCCAGCTCAGCCAGTGTCCTGCCCTCTCCCTTACTGTTAAAGAATAGTCTAGTTGACATTCACACATTTCCGGCCACGAATGACGGTCAGAATTGAGTCACTTTTTGAAACACAAATGGAATCTCTCACTCCCTTTTTAATCACTCAAGAGTGCACTGCATTCCCGAGATGACCTCGTCAATGCGCACACTCCAGAAGCCATCAATATTCGGCGTCATTGATTCATTCTGAACTGAGGCAAGGGCAGATTCATTAATCTTAACAACTAAAGGCTGGCCAATCGAATCAGCGAAACCCCACGGCCTTGTGCCGAAAGGATCACGTGCCTCAGTCACCTCATGAACTGTCGATATGCTGCATTCTAGTTCATAACTGAGGCAAGGGTAGATTCACCAATCTTAATCACTAAAGGCTGGCCAATCGAATCGGCCAAACCCCACGGCCTTGTGCCAAAAGGATCACGTGCCTCAATCATCTCACGAACTGCCGATATTCGGCATTCCAGTTCATAACTGAGGCAAGGACAGATTCGTTAATCTTAACGGCTAAAGGCTAGCCAATCGAATCGGCCAAACCCCACGGCCTTTTGCCGAAAGGATCACGTGCCTCAATCACCTCACGAACTACCAATATTCGGCGTTCTAGCTCATAACTGAGGTAAGCGCAGATTCGTTAATCTTAACGGCTAAAGGTTGGCCAATCAAATCGGCTAAATCCCATAGCCTTGTGCCGAAAGGATCATGTGTCTCCATTCATATGCAAGGGTATGCTCACAAGTTTATTCGAGTAACTTGAAAGGCTAATCGCAAAGATACACCGTTATCTTTTAATTTATTCATCTTTTTAACGGAATGATTATCTATCGTGTAACAGATAGCAATAGGCTTGCCTAAAATAGTGAAAAACAATAATCTTCATTGATAACAACAATTGAGTACAGGCAATAATGCAAAGCAAGGGAAATTTTCATTCATAAAGTGAATACAGATAGTCATCATTTTATACATGAAGATTACCCCAAGCAAATAGAAGTCTACTAAGAAAACAAAACATGTTTACAAGAACGTACGTTGAAAATTCCTAACAAAACTAAAATGTCGCCCAAAATCAATCCTCGGGGTTAGACTCAAGCGGCTCAACGTCTATTTGCTCGTACGGAATCGGCATGGCCAATGTCGCATTAGCAGCAACAAGGGCTTTGAGTCAGCCATGTTTCTCAAATTTGGGGACTTCTTCTACATAATTTTCAAGGGCGATGCTCTTCCCAGCCTCGAACGCTTTGGAAGCCTTGGAGTCAGATCTTTCCTTCGCCTTCTTCGACTCTTCTAATTCGGCCTCCAGCTTGGCAATCACCTCCATGGCTAACTTGAGCGAATGTTCACTCGCGTTTGCCCTTTCCTCGGCGGCCAATTTGAGTTGGTCACAACTCCACGCCCTTTCGGCCTCGGCTTCGGCTTCGGCTCTTGCGCTTTCCATTGTTGCTCTCGCCGCCCCGAACTCGGCCATGCTCCTCTCACCCTTAACTATCGATTTTAAACGGCCAATTCGTTCAATGGAGTCATGCTGGTGGCGGCCTATTTCGGCTATCCTTCCAACCGTCTGCAAAACAGGGAGTTAAAACCGAAAAAAAACCAAAACAATATGCGTAGAAAACGGAAGTTAGGATTGAGTCACATACTAGAAAGGCCGATTGAGCAGCTAATGCTATTGTCAGCAAGTTCGGCTCAGCCCGAAAGGCTGCCTTGTCAGTCGGTAATGAGATCGAGGTAGTCAAGCTCAACACCATGGCTGGATCTTTCAAGGCCGACGCATCAGAGGAGATCGGCACGTTTTTTATCTTCGGTTGAACAACAAAAGGCGTAGGCACATCCGACTCCTCTAAATGCGGCCATTTGTTAATGGGATTTTCCTTAACGCCGGCCTCACTCTCGGCGGGATGTTTCTCCCCTTTTGATCTTCATGTCTTAGCCATTCGACTTCTTACACCGTCTTGGCCACCTCGATTTGGGCCATTTCTTCTATAACAATAGGCTCAAGAGATTCAGTTGGAGGTTCGGAACGAATGGTCTCAGCTTTTCGCCGGGCGGCCATCTGCTCGGCTTTTTTCCTTCGTGCCATTTGAGAAAGTGTTTCCCCAACCATGCTCTTCGGATAGGAGCCGGGGAGATCTCCCAAACCAGAATATATCTCTCTAAAAGAAACTTTCCCTCGACCTGAAGTGGAGGGAGGGTTGTCCTGGTTAAGGCATGCTGCTTCGAACGCTGAGTTAACAGCCTCATCGACTTCTTCGGCTTCTAAAGTGGACTGGCTCGGCTGTTTGGCGATCTTCTCGACTACTGACTCTTCGGCTTGGTCCGAATTAGAAGCTTCAAAACCGATCTGCCTAAGGTTTTTGAAGCGAGCGAAGATGAGAGCCGTGAGATGTTGTTCGCCACGTGGAATCAGGATGTTTTCCATGGCCGAGAATGTTGCATAAGTTGGCTCATACCTCAAAAGTATATGGGCATCTCTTCCCTGCTTCTGGATATTGGGATGACCAAAAAGCTGGAGTGCGGTTTTGATTTCCGCAAGAACCGCGTCGTCGACCGAAACCAGAACTTTCTTCAATTTGTTGCCTACACAAATAAAAAGATCACTTAGAGAGAAAGCCGAGTAAACGAAGAGCAGATAAACGAAAGAAGCTACACGGCAACCTGATTCGTCTCTCTGTCTAGGTATAGGGTCCAGGCGATCTTCGCCCTCGCCGAATTCCCAATTACCACGGACAACGACCATTACATTATCAACTCGCTTGCCAGAGCTGGCAAGCATACTTATCAAGTGATGATCGGTGTCCCTGGCCCTGAGAAAATAGCGCCCTTGTCGACCGGAGGATTTGGCCAAAGCATAACAGTGCCGAATAACAGGAATGCCAAGGTTGATCCTAAGTCGCCGGTTTAACTCTATGATCCCCATTACGATTCGGAAAAAATTTACATTAGGTTGCGAAGGGATTAAACCCCAATGGCGAAGGACGACCCTAAGAAATGGGTGTAGGGGAAAACGGACTCCGCCCTCTGCAATTGACAGAAGAGGGAAGACGATTGTACTCTCATCAGCCCTCTCCATATCAAGAGTGTTGTCCGTTGCAAGGGATAAATGGGCATCGTCAGGGATAGAAAAATGGCGTCAAAACCCAGTAATACGATCTGCAGAAAGGAGGTCTTTTAAATGCTTAGCCATTCTAGCAAGTCTAAGGAATATGCTAAACTGAAAATAAGCAAGGAAATAGGATTCAAGAAGAAAAGAAAAGAGAACTTACAAGAAGCAGAAGAGAAAATGAGAGACGGAGGGAAGTTACAGAGGACGTAAGATGGAGTAGGTATATCGACCGGCAGTCCAGAAGGTTCGAATATTCAAAAAGCATGCACTCAAAGAGACGACAAAGTTTCAAATCATAATAAATGAAGAGAGCGTACGAAGAGGCGGGAATATGTAATAGTGCTTAGAAAACGTATGCTTTGACATGCATTGAGATGAGTTTAGCCGCCGTCCCTCTAAATTCTCAAACTCGAGAGTAAACATGCCGTATGAAACCAAACATGCCGAATAACCATAGTTAATAGGATGTTTGGGGGACAATTGTGGGAGCCGAATTTCCGACGGATAATAAGGCCGAATAAATGTATGAAGACGACTTAGGAAGGAGAATGTATTCGGCCATGATCTAATCAGTCGACCATAAAGCCAAATATTATAATCAGCATTTTAACCAACCGAACAAAGGCCGAATAAATAAACGTGCAATGGACCAAAAGTGGGCCCAAAAGCATAAGGCCCTAGGGGAAGAATATAAATAGAGAAACATAAGCCAAAGACAGGTATGTGAGAATTAGTATGCTTAACTTAAGATGCAAGCATTCAAGAGAGTATATACTGACTTATCCGTCAGAGTGCTAATTCCGGCACCCCTGACCGGAGTGTTTGTTCCTTTTCAAGTTATTAGCTGTGGATCTCGAGCGTCCCATTGAATCCAAAGAGCATTTCCAAACCACATCCCCACATATACTATATTAAAAATTCAAAATGACTCAATTCTGTTTAATTAATTTAGGCCATTTTAAAATGGCTCAAAGTTCTATTTGGCCCAATTGATAAAATGTTCAGTTAAAAAATATTTATAAGTGTTAGTCGTTAGCCCAATTAAAAAAATAAAATATATGTATATGTATTAGTCATTAGCCTAATTCTGTGTGGCCTATTTTTCTCTCTCTCTTTTTATGGCACAATTATGTGTTTTTTAGTATTTTTTTAAAATATTTTATGCAATTTTTATTTATTTATTTAATTGATACATCTAATTTAGATATACTTAAAAACTATAATATTTGTGCTTTTTTTTTTAAATTTTTTTTCCCAAATATAAAAAAATACGAATTACAAACTCAGATAATTATTTTTAAAAACTCTAAACCAAACAAAGTAATTTTTATTTTTATTTTTTATGAATATCTAAATGGCTCCCGAAAAATTATTTCGCCTCAGGTCCCCAAAACTCAAGGCTGGCCCTGTATTTTAGACCCATGATGAGGCCCATATAGAGAAATATCATATGCACAAGTTCTACGTATAACCTAATTTACTCATACTGTTCCTTAAATTTGTATAGAACAACCATATATGGAAATATCTTATGTGCAGATGAGTATATAACAACAATACTATATATCCCTTTAATTTATCACCCATAAATCATCCATAATTATGTGACAATGAGATTATATTTTATATAATAAAATATTTGACAAATTAAAATTTGACACTTGTCAGGCACATCATTAAAGGGTATTTTTAAGAGTGATAAAATAAGTGTTTCAAGCATTTTTCAGTGTATAAATATTACTTTAAGGATGGCCTCATACCATTAAAGCTCTATCGAATAATGTTACACAATAAATATTTAAATAATAATTATTATTATTAACAACCATGTGATTCATGTGGCTAAGGTGTGGGTGTGTTTTTCTCACAAAAATGTCACCATTACTTCATTCTAATTAAAAAAATTGTTATTAATTTGACCTGTACATTGCTGCGTGAGGAAGGTAGTGATCAATAGTGGTTTTTATGTTTAAAAATATACACACTCATAGTTTTCCAATACAGTGTGTATTTGCTCGCCGCCCTACTTATCTAGATGTGATCCGAGCAAGTTTAAGTGTTTTCTGAAACAAATATGATTACATCAATAAGGTATTCACTTCATTATTCTTATATATAGATTCATCAGGTCTTGGAAACTTCTTTATTTTTTTCACCTTATTGAGGGGGGATTGGAGCAGGTGGCACAACACGTCTTGTGAGAGGCCTTTTGAGGTGTGTCCTGAGTGTATTTTCATGATTCGATCGGTTTATATTGTAAAATTCGTCGAGTAAATTATACACTAAAAAAATTAGATTAATTTGACATCTATAACTCTATAACAAACCACATTTGTTTAAAGGAAAAAATAAACGGTTGACATAATTTTGATAATTTTTGTAAAAACATTTAGGATTGACATAAGGTTATATATGTCTGATTAATCTAAATTTTTTTTATAAATAATATGCTCGATAAATTTTATAAAATGAACCATTCATATCATTGAAAAAGGCTCGAAACATGTGTCATAAGGCAGACACAGACCACTAATCCTATTGAGGAGAAATCTTCTTATAGTTTACAACAATAGAAAAAGATGTCAAAACAAGAATAAACGAATTTTTTAATTTTACATACATTTTTTTTTATATTATTTCTAATCATTTTTATGATTATATTAGTTTTAATTTAAATTAATAGAACTTTTTGAAAATATTCTCACACATGAAATGGGGAAAGAATGAATAACAAAAGAGAAGACTTTTAGCTTGGGAAGTGAGTTAATAGTCACTTTCTAATTTTTAATCCATTTCTTTTTTTCACAAAAAAATTAAAAAATAAAAATAAAAATAGATTTTAACCATCTTCTTAAAACACTCCAAAAAGTTATTTTGACTAAAATTTACAAAAAGATAAACTAAGTTAAAATAGTTAACAAAATAAAATGTCATATCAAACTCATAATCAGTTCACTTTTTTTTTTTTTTTTTTCACAAACATCACATCTAACTATAAAAAAAATCTAACTATTTTTCGAAACACAAAAATTTTAACCTATTAAAATAGTCAAAAACTAAAATAACTTATTAAAATAATAACTTTTCAAACACGCACATTATAATACTATTGGCTTTTTGGCTTTCGAAGGGTATGTTTGTAAATGCGAGCGTACCAGCAAGGATCAATCAGTCCTTACAGAAATTGTAATTGCCAACCAATTATCAGACGATTGTGTTTTAGTTCTTTCAGCCTCAATGAAGAGGACTTTTACTGGTGGCTTGACTTAGGAGAAATTAAGCGAAATAACAGTTAAATGAAGAACAATCGAAGTATTTCATTAGAATGAAAACTTACAATGATCCAAACTCAGCCTCGTAGAGGTTTACAGCAACAATCTACTTGAAACTACTCTTATGAACGAAGTGCAGTGCAGGAATTTAAAGTGCAGGAATGTAAAGAACAGGAAATTAGAGGACAGGAAATGTAAAGACTGGAAATGTAAAACTAGAAAAGAAAATATGAAATAAATGACTGGTTTGTTAGATCTGAGTCTGGGCCTTTTTTTGGGGGGCTTCCCTA
The DNA here is from genome assembly GCA_025200525.1 of Camellia lanceoleosa. NCBI lineage: Eukaryota > Viridiplantae > Streptophyta > Magnoliopsida > Ericales > Theaceae > Camellia > Camellia lanceoleosa. Next base: position 23,911,989 of record CM045760.1, read on the forward strand.
CTATTTATACTTGTCAAGGATGACCTTCGAACTGCACTTCAAACCGTCGAACTGCCACTCCATGATCGCTGATCATGTTACCTTATAAGTAGTTCCACTACGCCATCACTTGCAGTTAGGCTTCCCTCCTATATTTGAATTTGAATGTGGGTAACCGTTGAAGCCACGTCACCTTGCATCTCTTTACTGATCCAATGCTACTCAGATCACCTGAGAACCAATATTAACTGCCACGTGTCCAATTAGGATCGAAGACTTGAATAGTCTTCCTATATTACCCTTACTCTGTCACGCGTCGAATTGTGATTGGCTTTTACAAAATATGCAGCAACATTACCCCCACACTAATATACCCAGTACTTGGTGATATTAGTGGATCACAGTCGTGCATGGGCTTTGTGTTTTAGAAACACAACCGTCATCCATTGATGATTAGCTGCATTAATTTCATTTCCAACTTTTGGAACATCCCCACCACCTTAGTAATCGAACGGACTGATATCTTTTTCATGGTTGAACCAAACTTCTTCTCTATTGATCAAGCACATGAAGAGTCATCTGATGGTGCTGTTTCTCCTTGAAGGAAACTCCATACATTAATTAGACGCCTTTACTTAACTTTCTATATCTAAGTCATGGAGGCCTTCGCAAGTCATCAATCCTTGGACTACGAATATATTGCCCTTAATCCTTTAATTCAGAAAATTGTAGATATGGACATAGGAGACTTTTCTTCGCAGTCTGCATGGGATAGAGCTGTAGCTGCTTCTACCTTCGAGGGTTCTGGGGCTTTTGGCTGGTTGGAATCTGAAGCCTGTGATTTAAGGGAGCAAGTTAATCACCATTTCGTTGAATTCACTGACCCTTTAGATTTCCCCTCCGATGTTCGAAGTTCGGTAGTTTATCCTTATGTACCTATCGATCATCGACGCCATTTGGAAGGCAATTTACTCGTAGCATGGTGCACATCCTCCATGTCTACAAGGATAATATCTGCCGCCCGACGCATAAAAGAAGCATAAGGGCACAATCCATCAATTTTAGTCAAGAAGGCGAAGCTCTCCTCTTTCGATTGGCTTGATTACATTAATGCCTTTGTTCTTTCTATTCCTGAGCCATCTCCTGAAATGAAAGCATTCACACCTTCTTCTTTATCTGAAATAGAAGTATCCACTCCTTCTCCTCCACCCACTTCTTGCTGGACAGAGAGACTAGGGCTTGCCCTTTCTGCGGATAAGGTCTTTCTTCCTTACAAGCCTCCACCTTTCCCTACCCCCGTTGAGCGAAAGCAAGCCCAGTTCTTACTTGCAGCCTTCTCTTACTTGCCCTTCGACGTTCTTGAGGATGATGTTCCTCTCAAGAACTTTCGATGGGCTTGTGATATTCTAACTCGGGGTCAGGTCCTCAACCTTACCGCTCAAGCAGAACTCCACATGTTTCTGGACCAACTCCCATTACTCCTTCACTGGCATCGGACTGCTATGGCAACCGCCAGATCTTTGGACCAACTTTCATCCCTTCAAGTTCATGCCCAGTATGAAGCAGAGAAACTCATCGAGAAATTCGATGATTTCCAAAATAAAAACTCTGCGTACAGCGATGGCATGGATATGGGCGAACTGGAGCGAGGTTTCAAAGAAGCAGCATTCGAAATGCAGGCTGAAGAGCTCTTTTATCAAGTAAGAGCCCATCAACTTCAGCAGCCAATTCTAGAAGAAATGGAGGATAGAATGAGGAAAGAAAAGAAATTCATTGACCATAGTTGGACAATATTTCATGATCTTGTTATTTATTCTATTCCTTATTTCTATGAGCTTGAATTTGTATCCAAAAAGGGCCATTTAATGTAATTGCATCTACTTTAATACAAACGAGGATTTTTCTTTATTTAGCATTGTTTGATCTTGTCCCCATTTGCCTTTGAAAGCGAATTCAGTGCTTCGAACTGAATAATTCCATCCTTCGAATCTGGACTCAATTGTTTTTAACCAACATGACTTTTCCAATTTATGGAATAAAGTTGACAATTCTGGCTGATATCATTTAGAATTAGTGTTTCGAATTTAACAACCTCATCCTTCGAACCTGGACTCAATTGATTTTAATGAAACACTAAAAGGAACTAACATGACTTTTCCAATTTATGGAATAAAGTTGACAATTTTGACTGATATCATTTAGAATTAGTGCTTCGAATTTAACAATCTTACTCCTCGAAGCTTGTTTTAATTATAAACAATATATGGTCATGGTTAATATAGCCAACCAATTTTAATTTGACCACTTTTACTTCAAAGAGCAGTCCATGCTGTTTTAGTTCAAAAGACAATCTCCTTTTGTATATATAGAAACCAACGACTGGTTTTGATGTTTCGAACACCAATTCTCATCCTTAAAGAATCCTAAGTTTTGCTTCGAAGGTCGTTACTTTCATTAAGAAACCTCAAATAGGTCTTTAATCCTTTTGGAGTAGACCAATACTCGAGCATTATTGCATCTTTAAGTATGGAAATGTGCTTCGAAGCCGGCTTTTCTGTTTCGAAGCCGTTGTTACTTGACTTTTGGTGTCAAAACCTAGCTTCGAAGCCAAATTTTTCACTTCGAAGCTGGCATCATCACCCGGGACGTGTTTTCCCTCCAAAAACTATCAATATTGAAGGAAAACTCTTTGTATTCGTATTTTTAGTACTTAACGACTTACGCGACATAATTTTCAGACACAAAGGCTTTTCTTTAAAACCCTTTTTTGTTTCGTGTTCTGGAATCACTCGCATTCTTAACACACAAACCCTCCTTTCTATCAATCTTCGATTTCTTTCTACTCCATTTCTCAGCTTTACTTTCTGAAAAAGCGAGCTACTAATGGCTTCTTCTTCATTGAACATGCCAGTCGTAGAGCGTGTGAGTTCATCTGTAGCCCTAAAGAAGCTCATTGATGCAGAGTGTGAGAAGTACAAAGCTGGGGAGAAAAGCGCTATCGATGGACGTATCTTCATCCCTCGTCGCCATGAGCAGCAAGACTACGTGCTTGGGCCTATGTTCAAGGAGATCCTTACTGAGCTCCCAATGTTATATCCTCGTCTGGAAAACCAATGTCTTCTTTATGAAGGTGGTCTTGACTGAAGGAACTGGAGGATGAATCGCCCCTACCGATACTAGCCCACGGTGAGACCGGAGTGGCAGGAATGGTACGACCGGGTTGTCCCTGCTAGAACTCTGGACCTTCAAGAGCTCTGCCTTCTCGATGCTCTCCGACTATGCAGGGTAACTATCTCAGAGGACCCTTTTTTAATTCCTGCTGCTTTGTGTTTCTGGAATCCCATCTTTAATTTCTTTCAATTTAGATGTAGGATGATGGCCCCTACTGTTCTTGACATTTGCTATCTACTAGGATTATCCCCCATTGGTACCCCCATTGGGCCAGATTACCCTGGCTCTGCAGTTCCTTTCTCTTTCACCTCTCTTAACTCATCCTATAGTGATTTTGCCAAGGTTGAGAATAAAAGAGAGGGCCTTGTGACTGATAAGGAATTATTTTCCTTCTTATTGTATTGGCTTTGCAAATTCCTCTTCTACACCTCCTCTCAGAGAATTATGCCTGAATTTGCCCCTCTTGCCAAAGCCCTTGTTCTACATAAAAAGGTGGCCTTAGCCCCACATGTTCTAGGCCATGTATATAGGGTCTGCTCCCTTTTTTGTGAAAAACCCTTAGATGCTAATCAAGGGGGGCCATTCTGGATCCTTCAATTTTGGCTTTTTGCCTATTTTATTGAGTTGCAATCCAAATGCCTTAAATTTTCTAGGCTACACTCTCTTACTCATGGCATAAGGATAGCCAATGCCTCACTTTATCCCTCTACTTTTGCTTTTTACTTTTCTTTTTTCCACCAACTTCCAGCTTCTCTTCCTACTTACCGTTTCCGTCCCTTCGAACCCACAATTGGTCAGTCTTGGTTGAGAAATTTCCTAAGTGACAGGCTCTGTGCCTCACCTGTCCACAAAGATATATGGGCTTCCATTCTGATCCCCAGAGAGTTATTTATCGGGACCTTGAACCCCAAAGCTTACAAATGCATCGCTGAGCCCTACTATCCTGCCCAATTTGCTAGACAATTTGGCTTCACACAAGGGGTCCCAATACCTCTCTACAGCAACACCAATCTGAGCCTTACTAGGAGGGATCTGAAAGTTCGGAGGTCCAGGCTAGAAGAGGCAACTTTCAAATTTATAGATGACTTTATCAACTTTGAGTATACCCCCTTCCTTCCTTAAGGTACTCTATTAAAGAGATACCAGAACTGGTGGATGAACAACATGGAAGTCTACTTGGCCATTTCACCTCAAGACCTACTAAAGGTGCTAGATGTGCCCAAGCCTAAAGGAGCTGAAATTGTTACTTCTTCCACTGTTCCAATTGCAGTGCATGCTACAACCCAACCTTCTTCTGCTGCCTCAACTCCCCCAAGAGTCACTCAGACTGCCTCGAAGAAAGGTATATACCTTTGTTTCTTTTCCTTTGGCCTTCTCTATAATGCTTGCAATCTTATTCTTAGTTCTTCTCTTGTGAAGGTGGTCCACAACAAAAGAAAAGGAGACTCCTTAAGCTAGAAAATGAAACATATGTGGTTCAAGCAGAGGAAGAAGAAGAAGAAGAAAATCAAGAGCAGGATTTGCCCTTGAAAAGAAAGAAAAGAGTGATTGACTTGGTTCAAGATGAAACAGTTGCTAGAGAGGTAGAAGAGGAGCTCAGACTGAAGAAGTTGAGAAGAAAATTGAGGAGCAGAAAATACCAATACAGAGAAAAAATAAACGAAAGATGACCGTCTCTTCTTCTGATTTCGTCAAAGACTCCGATTCCGAGACAATTGCCCAAGCAATAGAAAAGAGAAGGAAAGTGACTGCTTCAGCTACTGATTTGGTTGAAGATCCCATCCACAAAGCAGCTGCCAAGGTAGTAGAGCAGGAACATTCCAAGGCAATAATTGTCTTCGAGAGGGCTGAGAAGAGACGGCAGCAACAGTTTCTGAGAGATGAAGCTGCTGCTGCTGATGCACTACAAAGAGAAGCTGCAAGAAGGCAACAAACTGCCGAACATTACTCCCTTCGCAACTCTCCCATCAGTGCCAATACTTCTGGAGCAAGTAATTTCTTTCATACTTCTGCTATTTTTTCCTTGTCAACTTTTGGTACTGAAGTTTGACATTACTTTACATTTCTTCCTTTTGCAGCAACATCCACTGAGCCTATCTTTCAAATGAGGACTCTCTTAATTTCAGTTGAGGTTGATCATATGCAGAATGTGAGGGCTATTCAGATGTTACTTCCACTTCCCAAGCCTACACTTTCTGTACCTTCCCTGAGGCCAAGCATTCCTTCACTTCTTTCCCTTGGTTTGACTTTACATCTTTCTCACTTAACTTTTGACCTCCCTCAACTTACTTCTCTTTCAAGCCTTGCTCCTCTTCTTCCTTCCAAGGAAATTCCAACTGTCACTCCATCTCTGATGGCAGTTGATGCTTCTTCAGAGGGTGCTGGCAGCTCTCCAACCCATAGTTTACTATCTTTACCTAGCTCCAGCCCTTCTTCACTTGATTCATTGGTGGCTAGGACCATGGAGACTACCAAAGATGCTTCACCCATTTCTCCTATCCCTATGCAGTCTCCTGTGTCATCTACCACAACCCTTTCTGCGCCCCACATGTCTATGGATGAGGTTGATGTCTTCGGAGCAGGACTAGCTAGTCTCTTCGACATACCCTCTACCTCTCCATCATTCAATGAGGAAGCTGAGCCATTAGTTTTGGCTGACTCTTTGCTAAAAATTTTTTAGAGCTCTTCTTCTTCCAGCAGCAAGCTTTTTGTACCTTTGATAGACTTGGACACTTGCCTGGAACTGCTGATCTCTTTTTTGAGGATTCCTTTCGAGGCTCTACAGAGGCCTATAATCAGGAATGGGTTCCTTCAGTGTTGCAAAATTACTGAGTAGTCCGACATGAATGTCTCAAGTCATCTATCCCAGGCTGGAACTACTATCGACTTCTACATCAGCAATTGTCATGTTGCCAATGCTACGGATGAGAAACTGGCTAGGGACCAGAGTTTTGCTTCCCAAGTGCATACTGAAGTGTCAGATCTCAAGGAACAACACTCCCGCCTCCCGCCTGAATTCAAATTCTTTGGAGAAGAAAGCTCGACTTGAGGAGGAGCTAACTGCAGTAAACCAGGCCTTGGTCTGAACTAACACCAAATTGCAAATCACCAACCAAGGACTGGCCAATCGAAAGGGAGAAATGGCTGTAGCTATTCAACTCTTTTCATCTTTTACCAATAGGAAATCTGTTGTACAAAAATAATTAAAACATTGTAATGATTTTTGAGCCAATTTGTGGCACAATGTATTTGATTCTTCATGAAAAAACAAATTTTTGTCTATCATTTGAGTAATCTTGTGTTCTTGTACTTAGTATTTATTTTATTCCTTATGTTTCCCAAATGGTTGGAAAATAAGACTTCAAATATCTACCATTAATCTTTTTGGGATGTACATAACCATTCAAATTTCTCAAATGGTATGCTCCAAAAGGCAGAACTCTATGAACTTGATATGGTCCTTCCCAGTTAGGTGACCATTTGCCAAACTTATGGCTTTTAATTCCTATTGGGAGTATTGTTTCCTATACCAAATCACCCTCATCAAAGCCAATATGTTTGACTTCCGTATTATAATTTTTGGCTACTTTCTTCTTTTGGAAATGAATGCTATTTAATGCCAAAATTCTAGCTTCATCTATGCCTTTTAACTCCAAGCACATACTTTGATGGTACTGCTCAGGATCTAACTGATCTTGGCATCTTACCCTCAAAGATTTAACATTAATCTCCACAGGTAACACTGCATCATGTCCATATACTAAGGCATAAGGAGTGACTCATGTGCTTGACCTTGGGGAAGTTCTGTAAGCCCACAAAACATTCAACAATAGGTTATGCCAATCCCTAGGATTGTCCTCCACAACCTTTTGTATTCCTTTCTTCAAGGACTTATTGGATGATTTAGCTTGACCATTGACTTGTGCATAATATGGGGTGGAATTAACAAGGCTAATCCCAAACTCTGCCACAAAAGACTTCACCATTTTCCCATCAAACACAGTCCCATTATTAACAGTTATGGTTTGTGGGATGCCAAATCTATGGATCAAATCTTTAATAAATCCAATAACCTCCGTTTGGTCTACAGCCTTGTATGGCTTAGCTTCGACCCACTTAGTGAAGTAATCAGTAGCCACTAGAATGAAACAATGATGCTTCGAAGAAGATGGCTGTATTTTTCCCATCATATCCATGGCCTATCCTCTGAATGGCCATGGCTTCACTACGGCATGTAGGTCAGTTATGGGCACATGACTTATTGTGCCATGCTTTTGGCATGCTTGGCAACCCTTTGCATATTCTATGCAGTCTTTAAGGATAGTTGGCTAATAGTAGGAATGCCTTCGGAGCAACCACCTCATTTTTACACCAGGCTGATGAGCACCATAAATGCCTTTATGAACCTCAACCATAACTGTTAATGCTTCTTTTGGGCTTAAACATTCCAGCAATAAGCCATCTCCCCCCCCCCTTTTGTAGATAGCATTACTATATATCATATATTGCATAGACTGCAATTTAATTTTCTTGCTGGCCTTCGAAGATGGACCAGCCAAGTACTGCATTATTAGATGCCTCCAATCTTGTTCTTGTAAGTCATTATGATTAACTTCCAAGACCACTTTCCTTTTATTCAAATGTGGTATTAATCTCTGATATGTTATTGGGCTTATGTCCCTTTGGGTATTATCCCTTCTCTTGAAATTCGAAGCTTTCTGAGCCACATCATTGGCTTTATTATTCAAGAATCTTGGGACATGAGTTACATTTGCTATCTGAAATTGAGAAAGTAAATGTAATGCAACAACATAGTATGGCAAAATAATTATGCTTTGACACTTGAAAATCCCTTTCACTTAGTTAACCACCAATTGAGAATCTCCAAATATGTCAACTACATGAACTTGTAATCCAATAAGAATTTCTAGTCCCACTATTAAGGCTTCATATTCAGCTTGGTTATTGGAACATGTAGCTTCATCCACTCTAAAACCATGTGTGGTCTCTACCCCTTGTGGAGACTTAATCACAATACCAATTCCAGTTAAACCATTGGCTTTCGATCCATCGAACCACATTTGCCATGGCTCAACACTAGCCATACCAAGTTCCATTATCTCTTGGCTCTCTGTTTGAGATGGATGGTCTGCCAAAAAATTGGCTAAAACTTGCCTTTTTACTGCCCTTTGAGGGACATATTCTAAATGAAATTCTGATAAGGCTAGTATCCATTTGCCAATTCTTTCCCTTAACATAAGTCTAGATAACATGTACTTAACCAAATCTGTGGTTGCAATTACCAAGACAGTTGTAGGTAAAAGATAGTATCTTAATTTCATTGCAGCAAAATACAAAGCAAGACACAGCTTTTCAACAGCTGAATATTTACATTCACAAGAATTTAGAAACCTACTAAGGTAATAAACAGCTTGCTCCTTGCCTTCTTCATTGCCTTGGGCCAAAAAAGCTCCCAATGAATCTTCTGCTGCAGCTATGTACAACTTCAAGGGCTTATTACCCTTTGGTGGTATTAGCACTGGAGGGTTGGCCAAGTAGGCTTTGATACCTTCGAAAGCAATTTGATGCTCTGCTGAACTGTCTACCAGCAAATCTGCTATAGGCATAGGGTACTCATCTTTCGGAGTTGCTAGATTCAAGTTTCTGAAATCAATGCATACCCTCATTTTACCATTCTTCTTAACTACAGGCACAATATTAGATAGCCATTCAACAAACCTAGCTGTCCTAATAAAGCCTGCCTTGAGTAGTCTGAGAATCTCCTCATTGACTTTCTGAATTACTTCTGGACTCGTTCTTCTTGGTTTTTGCTTATATGGCTTGAAATTAGGCTTCATAGGGAGCCTATGTTCCACTAATGATCTATCCAATCCTGGTAGTTCATTATAAGACCATGCAAAGCAATCTTTATATTTCTTTAGAACAACCAACAATTGGTCCCTGTCCAGATCATTCAAACGAGCACTTATATAAGTGGGCTGTTGTATAGAACCTTCCCCTAAATTTACTTCTTCTAAGGGGTCTTGTGTCTGAGAACTTACTGAATCTTCTTCTTTGATTTCCTCTAGCTTCGAAGCAATCTTCTTGCTTTGTTCTGCTCCTAGGTTTTTTGATTCGACATCTTTGCCCTCCTTCTCATAGACAAAGTCTGTCCATAAGGCCTTTTCTTCCTGCATCTCCTGGACTTTTGCCTCAATGTCCAATGCACAGTATTTATCAAGGGTCAAAACTCTGACCTGTTGCTGTCCCTGTTTGCAGCCAATTATCATGGCTTCTCTATCTTGCTTCTGTACTTTTTGGACTATTACTTTTATATCCAATGTTGAGAATTGAATTAGAGCCAAAGACTTGGCTTCTTGTGCTTCATCTCTTTGCCTACAACCAGGCATCATTGTCATCCTTAACGACAACCTCTTCATCAGCACTCTCCTAGACTAATTGCTTCAGGTATGTCACTTCCTCATCAGCCGTCACTTCAGCTGAGCCATCAGGTTTCCTTAGTATACTGAGTGGTGTCACTCCCTCAATATACAATTTGGCCTTTGCAAAGTCTGCACAGGCTATGAAAGGTTGAGGATCTGCATCAATTTCCTCTGTCTCTCCATTGCCTAAAGCCATCATAATTTTCTGATGCAAAGAGGAAGGCACTCATTTGTTAGTGTGAATCCAATCTCTCCCAAGTAAAGCATTGTATTTAGCATTACTGTCGATTACGAAAAATGCCGTCATACAGTCCCTGGTTCCCACACTCAGGTTGATGGGTAGAATTCCCTGAGCAATTTGTTTGTCTCCAGCGAAGCCAGCAATGGTTGTGCTGGTTGCGATCAACCTAGGATTCCTTTTCCCTAGTTTCTTCAAAGAAGATTTCGGTAGTAAGTTCACTGCTGCCCCATTATCTATCAGGACTCGATTCAATTGTATCCCATCGAAGAAAGCCTTGATGTACAAAGGCTTGACATGTTGTGTCATTGAATTCGAGAGATATTCAAAAGGATATGAGAGGTTGATGCTCACCTCTTCTTCGCTCTCATATTCAGTTTCCATTGGGGTAGCCATTCTGGAGTCATCCTGCACCATACTCACTTGTGAGTCTTCACTAGAGACTGGAATTTGATCAATTTCTTGACCATCTTGGTCCTCATCCCCAGCTTGGAACTCATGAGGTAGTATATGTACCATATTGACTGATACTGGAGGAAATGAGCCAAATTGGATGGCTGGCTGTGCCTGTTTCCCCTCTTGGCTACCTTGATCAGTTACCTCAGAAACATCTTCCATGCTGCATTCTGGCACTTCATTGCTAACAGGTTCCTTCGAATGGTTTTTCTCAACTGGTTTTTCAACCAGAAATGTTTGCTCAGCCATGAAGGCTTCGAACATTTCTTCATCCACCATTTCTTTCTTTTGGCTTATGCCAATTTCTTCTTTTATCTCGCTATCACTCTCCATCAGAGCTTTCTCCAATCCTGCTAAACTAGACTTCTCTCTGGCTTTTAGTTCAGAATGAACCTTGGCCAATTGTTCTCTGCTACAACCTACTTTGCTTTGTAAAGTTGGCTTTGGAGTATGGTCTAACTTTGGAGTCTTCTTTCTTTCTGTCTGGACCAATGAAGAGTTCTCTCCATTTTCTTTCATATCTTGCTAGTACTGAGTGTACCTGCGCTGAATCTTTCTCATTTGTGATCTCGAAATAACTGGGACCAAATCTGGTTCCTTTGTCTTTGGATGTTTAAGCAATACCCAATTGTTCGGAGCCACCAAAGGAGGTTTAACCATTCTTCCTTGGTTTCCAACATCTCTCTGGGTAGGCACTTTCCTAGGTTTGTTTTGCATCATAAACCAATCTGGAACGACAGGTACCCAAGAACTTACTGACTCAGATGTTGAACTGCTTCTTTCTACCTTTGAAGCCATCTTCGAAGCTGGATATAAAGGCAATTGCTTGGCCCTGACCTCATGTTTCAAGCCTGATTCAGGCCTTTGATGAAGGTAGCCACTTTCTGTCCTGCGTGAGGTTGGTCTAGGGGGGCCAATCTCTGGCTTTGATTCCATAACCTGAACTCTTCTCCAGTCTTCTTTCAGAATGACTGCTTTCCATTCTATAATAGTTAGGTGGCCTGGACTCATACAAGGGCCTCTTGCCTTTAGTATGCATTATATCGACTGTTAGTTCAACTACCAATGGCTGCTGCCTAACACTAGCCGGATACGATCTTTTGTTATAAGTATTGGTTGGTTTAGGGTGTCTCTGCACATCCCTGTAATATTGTTTCCCATCAGTTGGAAGCCCTTTTAACCACTTATAACTTAGTTTGCACTTGGGACAGATCCTTTGCAATACTATTGCCTCTAAGGAATCATCATCCAGTAATTCTTCATCAGAGTGTTCCCTTTGATGTGAGAAACCTTGTCCAATAGCTGGTGGGTTTCTAGTGTCCTTCTTGATGGTTGTCTGGTTGGCAACATGCATCTGCACATTGACTTCTTCCAATTCTGTCAAGGACAAGTTCTGGAAATCTGACATAATGACATTGGCTGCCACCTCTCCAACTTCTGGAAATGGGTTACTATCAATCCCCATGGACTTTTCTGCTTTGGCTGGGAATTTCAAACTTCCTTTCCGAATTTGCTCTTGGATCCTGTCTCGAAAAACAATGTAGTTTTTAGTCGAGTGAGACCAAGAGTTATGCCATTTACAGTATACTTTTTCTTTAAGTTCATCTGGAGATGGAAGTTTTACTCTTTTTGGTAACTTAAGGAAGTTGGCCGCAAGCAAATGATCAAAGATGTCATCTGCCTTTGTTAAATCGAAAGAGTACTTCCTGTGAAGGTCTTTCTTTTTAAACTGCTAGTCAATTGTTGTATCCTTGTGATGCCCCAAAATTTAAGGACATCATAATAAGGTTTAAAACTTAAAATCAATTTTCTTAATTAAGAATCCTCATCAATGTTGCCACCAAATTTACCATCATCCATTAATTAACAACACTAAAACTAAAAGTTCTTAAATTACAACTCCAGTCAAACTTAAAACTTTGTCTTAGTATACAAATAAAAAAAAAAAAAAAAAACTAGAGAAAACTAGAAAACTCAGAAAAATGGTTCATAGAACTTTGGCACGCTTCAAGCTAATCAGGGCTGAATGTTGCCTTCCAACACCTCGGTGTTTCCTTCAGTTTCTTTGGTATCTGGCATGAAACGCCAGGGCAACGAGGATGCCAATGAGCGACGAGCTCAATAAGATACCACAACCCGAAATGCCCACCCCAATAATGATACCCACAATGAATAATGCGCAGTAACAGAATAACAGGTAGCATTTAATAAGCATAATAGGAATGCCATTAGTTGAAATAATACAATAGATAATAAATAAATAAAATGACAACAGAGGCAGTATTCCATCATAAGGAAAATGCGCACTTTTCTTTTTAAATTCTCATAGATTTAGTTTATCAGATAAGTTTAAGTAACTCCCCGCGGAGTACTATTTCCACTCAACCGCTAAGCAATGGCCACGGGCAATTCTGACTCCCCCTTGGTCAAATATTCAAATGTTACCTACAGTAACTACCAATGATGCCCACGCACTAGGGTTACATACCCGAGTCGTGACATCACGGTCTACCCCAAGGGAACGGTCTATGTTGTGACGCCCGCACCACCAACCTTATATCGCCTCACCGATAAGAGCCGAAATATCTTCCCATGCCATGTTAGGGTTCGGAACTCACTTGCGCAAGATGCCAGACTGGGCTCACCCCATCACTTTTACATTTTAATGTATCATTGGTTAAATTTCGTGTTTCTTTACTTATTGAAATATTCACAATAATTCAACATTTAATTACCAATAATGTTATATCAACTCATTAGAATTCGAACATAAAATATTATATATGTCACACAATAATAAACAATTGTACAAAATTTAAATAAACAATTTATTTAAACCATGGTATGAAATAATAATGTAGATACCAAAAAGAAGAAATAAATTATAATCACACACATGTATGGATTTTAATCTACCAGATTAGATTAGTACAATATTAAGTTTTAGTCCAAAGAAACAATTGAAGCAATAATTTTTTATTCCTCCTTAATCTGCCTAAATTTTTAGAATATATATTTTGCAAATAAAATTATAAATAAATTACTTATACAACTCTAAAATTCATGTAAATCTATAGAATACTTAAAAAACATGTTATGGTCATTTTTCAGATGGTAGTTTCCAAAAATAAATTATAAATAATTCTTAAAAATTTCAAGAGTGTTTATGACACAGATTTCTCACATTTTCTTAAATTAATTCCACACTTAAATTCATAAATCAATTCCATAATCTAAAAATTTATTATGAAACTAGACTTCTCAAATTTCATTTTTTGCTTAGAAATTATCATATTTGGCTTAGTATAGAATTTTAAATAAATTTTCAATTACACAGTAAAATCTGTCTCATAGTTTCAGATTTAGTTAAAAATTTGTATAAATTCGTAGGAAGCTCAAACATTATTGCCAAAAATTTCTGGATAAACTAGACATCATTATCAACAATTTTGTAGAAGAAATCATCTCGAAATTTTGAGAATAAAATTATCTAAAAATTTGGATAAACATGCTGGCAGATTCAAAACAGATTATTCTCAACACAGTTTCAGATTTAGTTAAATTTTTTTATAAATTCGTAGAAAGCTCAAAAATTGTTGAAAACTTTTGTGGATGAAGTAGACATAATTTTAAACAACTTTATAAAAGAAATCTTCTTCAAATTTTTAGTATAAAATTGTCTAAAAATTCGTACAAATTGTTTGGCAGATTCAAGAACCAAATAAATTCTTTAATTCACTCTATAATGGTATGAAATACACATGCAAGCCTATTTTTACAATAATACCATGATTTTTTTTTTTTGACTATCAGTATCTTCAAATATTTGATATACACATCACAAAATTTACATACATATATATAAAAATTTCTATCTATAAATTAGTTAAAAATCTGAAGATTTCAACAATTAAAAAAAAATGAGAGGGTTAGGAGGGTTTTCTTACTATGTTAGGTTGCTAACGATTTATCGACCGAATTTGATTTATGATTCTGATCGTAAGATATGACCGTCCTGGCTCCATGATCGTCTTGTTGAAATTTCACATTAATCGGACGCGATCTCACCGTTGACCTTCCATTGGATTCTCTTACAACTTTTAGTTGTTGATCATCATCTTAGACTTAGAATTTGCAAGATCTAACCCCAAAAATGAATTCTACACGTCGAAAAACCTAAGGGTGGTCATGCCCAAAGTCGTAGGACCACTCGATTAATCTAAATGTACTAGGATGCACCGTAGCACCATGGGCCGAGAAACATTGGATAAAATTTAAGTTCATCTTCTCCCACAGCTCCAGCATGCACAACAGAGAGACCCAGAATTTTAGTTTCAATGTCACTAGTTCAAATACTTGTATCTTCTTCATCGTAACTCCGTTTTATCTAATTTTTCTGTCATTGGATTCACCTCACGGCCTAGTTTTTGGTTCACTACTCACACGCCTCGTTCCGTCTCTTTTTGCATGCCATCGGATCTCCAAAATTTGACGAAAAATAAGATTATTTTCCTACCGTCTCGGACATTTTTTCGAACCATCTTTCGGACTCCATAACTTTCTTAATTCTTAATGGTTTTACTTCATTCTTTCGCCAATCTCTTCAACTTACTTCGTACTTCATCTTACATGGCCTATTTTTCTCAATTTTTCCCGGAATGGATGGTTTTGGCATGCCGAAAGTAAGTCGAAAACCAACTTTTGAAATTCAAAGTAAACTTCTTTAATTTTGTTTCTTTCTCCTCTATCTTCCTTCTTTTTCTCTTTCTTCACCTACAACACTTTGTGAATGGTGGTTCTAGATGATAATGGAAATAGGTGATGGTGGTGGTGGCGGTCCGACGGTGCGCCAATGGTGGTGAAGTTCACGGGTTGGTGGCTCGGATGGTGATAGTTTGGGTTGAGGCCATGGCTATGGAGGTCGGGGGAGGAGGAAAAACATAGATAAAGAAGGAGAAAGAGAGTTTTGAGAATGAGAAGTGGAGGGAAAGAGAGAACCGAGAGAGATGAATACTGGAAGTGAAGAGAGGTGAAGAAAACTTGGACTCAATTTATGATGAAGACAAATTAAAAAGAAGGGAGGTGTATAGCTTGCATGTCCACCACATGGAAGGTGGGATGTAAGAAAACCTGGGGAGCAACCCATGGTTTTTGATTGGATTTTTGTACAGAAAATATTAAGTTTCAGTATAATTTGATTACAAAAAAAATAGAGAAAAAATAAACAAATAAATAAAAATAAAAATATCAAAAGATTTAGAAATTAATATTGAGTAATAATATAAAGTCAAAAAAATATTTTATTTTATTTTATTTTGAATAAATGTTCAGTATAAAAATATACAGACTATTAAATTCAAAATATTGTGAATAATTATTTAAGAAAATTATATTATTTTTATTATATAAAAATACGGGGTTTCACAATATATATTATTTTTATTATATAAAAATACGGGATTTTACAATCCTTATGAATTAATGCTTCACAGATTACAGGTTCTTTGCCCACAATCTCTCCTGCATCGATCTCATAATTAGGATCTCTATAATATGTCTTGTACGATGCATTATTTCGATCTTGTTCCTCCTCTAGTAATGCTTCATACCTAGACACCTTATAGGTTAGTTCCACAAAATCTCTGAATTTAGTTGAATCAAACTTCTTTCGAAGCCTGAACTCTAAGCCATTTTGAGCCAATCTTACGAATTCTGGCTCTGGCAAGATGACTCTACATTTATTTCGAGCCCTTTTAAATCTGGCAATAAACTGAGCAGCCTTTTCTTCAGGTCTTTGACTCAATCTTGCCAAATCTGCGATGGAAACCTCTGGCTCTGATTGGAAGAATTGGGCATGAAATGCCTCTTTCATTTATTACCAAGTTTGAATGGAGCCAGGTATAAGGTTGATGTACCATACAAATGCTCCCCCAGTTAGAGAATTTGGGAATAGTCTCAGCTTCATATAGTCATGATTAGTAAATTCACCGCATTGAGCAGCAAACCTAGCAATATGCTCTACTGTTGATTGATTTCCACTCCCGTAGAAAAGGGTAAAATCTGGTATCCTGAACCCCCTTGGGTATTCATGTACCCTATCTACCCATTCTGGGTATGGCTTTCTGTACACAGGAGTCTGGACCCCCCGAGCCATCGGTCCACAGATTTCCCTAACAATATCAACAATTTGGTCCCTAGGGACCACATTTTGTGCTTGCTGAACCACTACTGGAGGAACAAACACAGGGTTTGGTGGACAAACTTGTGCTTGTGTTCCTCTTGGTCCATAAAGTGGTACATTTGGGACTGGCTGTCCCTGTGGTGTAAGTTGTTATTGGGGGTGTGGGTAACCCCTTTGAGCCTGTCCTGCAAAAGGTGCTGGAACAGGTGTTGTGTCTTTTCCATTTGTGGGAAAACCTTCCAACCCCCTGGGTATAAATTCGAATAAGGGATTACTATACCCCCTAGTGCCAGGTATGGCTTTGAACATGGGATTTGTGACCGTTCTTATGCCAGTTTCTTGTACTGGGCCAGATCCACCAACTTGCATGGTCTCATTGTTAAGTACTGAGGCATTTTGGCCTGCGATAGGCCTTGAAATTGGTTCATACCAAGACTAAGGTGATGGTCTTTCATAGTTCTGATTACTAGTTTGACCATTAGCATGTTCATTAACTTGCATAGGCTGTTTATCTCTAGCCAATCTTTGCTGAGGGACATTTAAAACTTCCTCCGTATGTCTTGTGTTTGTTGGTTGGTGGTTATTCATTCGATCTAAAAAGGATGTTACCCACCTTTCCATTGTGTTCATTAATTGCTGTCCCATAGCATCTACTAGGCCATCCCATGGATTTATTGGCTGAGTAGATGGAACAGTGGATGGTCCAATTCCTTGGTTTCGTCCAATACTATGAACATGTGGTTCTTGTCCTAAAGTACTAGTCTGTTCGACCATAGGTTTTGATAACATAGGAGTTTCCACAAGATGTGTTATCACATTATCTTCTGGATTAGGTATTTCTACCTCTCCTTCTACGCCTTCTTTCAAGCGTTCATTTTCTCCTTGTCGTCTTCTTCTAGCCATTTTAGTTAGTCCCACTGGGCGTGCCAAAAATATATGTTGGCTTTTTGGCTTTCGAAGGATATGTTTGTAAATGTGAGCGTGCCAGTAAGGATCAATCAGTCCTTACAGAAATTGTAATTGCCAACCAATTATCAGACGATTGTGTTTTAGTTCTTTCAGCCTCAATGAAGAGGACTTTTACTGGTGGCTTGACTTAGGAGAAATTAAGCGAAATAACAGTTAAATGAAGAATAATCAAAGTATTTCATTAGAATGAAAACTTACAATGATCTAAACTCAACCTCGTAGAGGTTTACAGCAACAATCTATTTGAAACTATTCCTATGAACGAAGTGCAGTGCAGGAATTTAAAGTGCAGGAATGTAAAGAACAGGAATTTAAAGGACAGGAAATGTAAAGACTGGAAATGTAAAACTGGAAAAGAAAATATGAAGTAAATGACTGGTTTGTTGGATCTGAGTCTAGGCCTTTTTTCTGGGGGCTTTCCTGCTGTTTATACTTGTGAAGGATGACCTTCGAACTGCACTTCAAACCGTCGAACTGCCCCTCCATAATCGCTGATCATGTTACCATATAAGTAGTTCCACTACGCCATCACTTGCAGTTAGGCTTCCCTCCTATATTTGAATTTGAATATGAGCAACCGTTGAAGCCACGTCATCTTCCATTTCTTTACTGATCCAATGCTACTCAGATCACGTGAGAACCAATATTAACTGTCATGTGTACGATCAAGATCGAAGACTT
Organism: Camellia lanceoleosa; assembly: GCA_025200525.1. Taxonomy (NCBI): domain Eukaryota; kingdom Viridiplantae; phylum Streptophyta; class Magnoliopsida; order Ericales; family Theaceae; genus Camellia; species Camellia lanceoleosa. Next base: position 23,930,107 of record CM045760.1, read on the forward strand.
GAATAATCTTCCTATATTACCCTTACTCTGTCACGCGTCGAATTGTGATTGGCTTTTACAAAATATGCAGCCAACAAATACTAACTAAAAGTTTGATAAGTTTGATAGTTTTTTTCATTTTATGTGTGGAAATGCTTTCAAAAAGTTTTTATTGGTAAAATAATTTGTTTAACCCATTCCACAGTCGACACTTCATCTTTTAATTATTTTGAATTAATTATATATTTTTATTCTATATGAAATAATAAAAATTAAATATAACACATAATTTAGGCCAAGTTTGGGATCTTTTAAAAAAGTCAAAAAGTCAAAAAGTTACTCAAAAAGTTAAAAAGTTAACACTATTCACCAAAAGTCAACAATTACGGCTGCACTACTCCCAATTCGAATTTTTCCCTACAAATCAATTTTTACAATTTTTTATTACACATTTTTCCATAAAAAAGTCAAAAAGTTAACCCAAACATCCATATTTTCAACTTCAATTTTTTAGTCCAAAAAGACAAAAAGTGTACTTATTTAGGACACCCCAAACAACCCCTTAATATAAAAAAATTATCAAAACAAGGGAGAATTTTTTTTAATAAGTATAAAAAAAATAATACTCACAAATTAATTACATTAAGACATTATAATTATTAATAAATATCACTTTACTCTTTTATTTTTTAAAACTCATACATTTTGATTTTTATAATTATAAAAATTTATATAAATGCTTATAAACAATAAGTAAAATAGTATTTTTAAATACACAAGTAAAGAGTAAAATTGGGGCAAAAAATGAAGCGTTAGTTTGAAAATTAATTTTTTTAATAATTTTTTTACTCTTTATAAAAAGAAGTAAAAATTAAATAAAAGAATAATTTGATAATTTATAGTAAGAGAAATGATTTTTTTCCCTAATTTCTCTCCCCTCCGAATAGCTCGAAATTTAGAAGAGAGAGAGAAAGAGAGAGAGAGAAGAGGAAGAGAGTTCGTTGCTGTCGCTGTCAGCAGCCTCCGCCTCTGCCCGATCGTCAAATCCTCGATCATGCCTCCACATGCCGTCCTACCCCACTTGCCACTCCCGCGTCTGCCTCTAGCCCAATTTGTTAGACCCCCTCCAATCCTTCTTCCTCCTCCTCCTCCTCCTCCTCCTTCTCTCTCCTCCTTTCTTCTCTTTTTCTTTCTTCTTCTTTTGATTTTCTAATTGAAAAAAAAATAAAAAATTAAAACGACGAAACGACGTCGTTTCGTCAATTCGGGGGCTCAATTCGAGCTCTCTAGCACGATTGTTTATAATGATTTGTCCCCCGAATCTCCCGAAATCACAGAGGAGAGAAAGCGAGGAAAGAAGAGAAAGAGGAAGAGGCAGTCCCCGTCGTAACCCTCTGCCCGTTACCAGACCTTCATGCCATGCATTGCCGTCGTCATGCGTCGCCTCAGCCTCTGCCTCGCATTTCCCATCTCTGCCTCCGCCTTCACCCCTGCATTTGCCCTGTATGCCTCTCTTCCGCCTCGCCTCCGTCCACTCCGTCCGCATAAATGTCTTCTTCTTCCTTCTTCTTCTTCTCTTCTTCTTCCTTCATTCTTCTTCTTCTCTTCTTCTTCCTTCCTCCTCCTCCTTCTTCTTCGTTTTTGATTCAACCAAAAAAAAAAGAGGGCAAAAACGACATTGTTTTTGCCTTTAGGGGGATTCGGGCCTGTTTTCAAGCGATGTAGCATTGCTCTTTTTTTTAATATTAAAATCCTTACTTCAATTCCCAATTCCCAAACAGAGCCTAAATTCCATTTTTGGGTGAGTCTCTTCTTCACTAGTACTCTTACACTGAAAATCGTGGTTACACGACGATGTCCATCTTCATCGCTCGAACTTCTCGCCGGAAACCACCCTCACTCTCTCTCTTCTTCAAGCGCCACCACCTCTCTTCCTTCTCCACCACCACCACCACCACCACCACAACCCCTCCTTCCTCCAACCTCCACACCAAGTACTCCTTCAAACCCCCACTCTCTTTCCACCAAAACCCTAACCCCAACCCCAAAACCCCAACCACCAAGAAGCCGCCGTACCGTCCGCCGTCGTCGCTCGGCCGCGGCGGAGCGAAGCCGGTTCGCTCGGACCTGCCGTTCGATTTCCGGTTCAGCTACACCGAGAGTAACCCGGATGTGAGGCCAATTGGGCTCCGAGAGCCGAAGTACTCGCCTTTCGGGCCGGATCGGCGGGACCGGGTCTGGACCGGAGTTTGTGCTCCGGCGGTGGAGCTGAGAATTGGGTCGGTGGAGGATGGGAAGGAGGATTCGAAGTTGGAGGCGAAGAGGACGAAGATGAGAGAGAAGACTTTGGGGGAGCCATTGACGAATGCTGAGAGGAAGGCTCTGGTGGACCGGTGTCATAGCCATAGAACAAAGCGCCAGATTAATTTGGGTATTGAGATTTTTTTCTTGTGTAATTTGTTTGATTGTTCTTGTTTTAATTTGATAATTTAACTTATAATTTCACGGGTTCATTTTCTGTATTTTTTTGCTTTTTGTATTCATTTTCCGTGTTTTTTAAAACAAAATAATGAAAAGTTTGAACAGACCCATTGTTTTGTAGTTTTTGTTTTTTGTGTGAAAGCAGTTTTGGAACATTCGAAAACAACTTTTATGTTTCAAAAAATGTGTTTTGTTTTCAGGAAATTTTTCCAGAAGCAGTATTCGGAGAGAGTTCGCCTAACAAGGGTGATATGTGTTATTCGATCATGAGTAGATTTACAATAAGGGCATAGCAGCCCAAGCTCCATAAAATAATGTAATTGCTTTTTAATTATAATAACAAAGAAAATCAAATGCAGATATGTATCCAGAAGGTAAACTAGATTTGAATTATTAAATAGTTTGTAGAAATGACAAAGCTCTGTTAATTATGTTTTTGTAATGGATTTTGATTAGTGCTTAAATGCTTAATTTATTTATTCTGTTTCTTGAGTTGTAAAGAAAAAAGGTTAGGAATGCTGGTGTCGAATGAGGTCACTATCTGAGGATTAGATATCATAGAGGAAGGCTTTTAATTGACATGATATTCAATTGTTAAGAATGAATTTGATGGTCTGATTTTAATATTCTGAAGTAGAACATAAGGCATTTTCTTCTTTGAGTTAAAAAAGAGTAAGATAGCATGGAATTGTTTGCTAATTCAACCAGAATCTTTCATACTCTTTACTAATTTAGCAATCTTCTAAAGAAAAGTCATTGAAATTACAGCTTGACTGATTTTTTTAGATTTTTGAATGAGTTACACTCAGGTTGTTAGAATGTCACTATTTACACTTCCACCAAATAAAAAAGAAAAGAAGAAAAAGAAGGGGGGGACAGCAGCTTTTTCTGCTCACTTTTGGCATTCGTGGTTTCTATTGTAGGAAGGGATGGTTTAACACACAACATGTTGAATGATATTCATAATCACTGGAAACACGCTGAGGCAGTCAAGGTAAAGTGTATGGGTGTACCCACCGTTGATATGAAAAATGTTTGCACTCAGCTAGAGGTACTTTGTTCCCCTCATGCATAGAAGCATTTCATTCTCTTGGTTTCATCTCCTCTAAGGACGTTATTTAGAAAGGAATAGTGCATAGAGGCATTTCCTTTTGGAAGTAACCTTTTGCAATTCACATTCATATTGTATGTAATGCTTTTGTTTCTTGTGTGTTTTGTACACCATGGTAGATTAATTTGTACCTCTTTGCCCATGGTTTTTACATTTATTCGTGCCATTTTATTATGAACTTGGTTATTATTCATATCTAATGGGCTCCTAGATATTCTGTTGTGTCTGTTTAATCAAAGTTTTATGTTTGTATTCCAGGATAAAACATTTGGCAAGATTATCCATAGACATGGTGGTCTACTCATATTATACAGGGGCAGGAATTATATCCCCGAGAAGAGACCCGTGATTCCTTTAATGCTGTGGAAGCCTCACGAGCCTGTATATCCAAGGCTTATCAAAACTACGATTGATGGCCTTGGCATTGAAGAAACAATGGGAATGAGAAAGAAAGGACTGGCTGTTCCTGCCTTAACAAAACTTGGTAAACCTTCTGTTAGTAGTAGCTTTCAATACCGTCACTTTGTATGGTTTCTAACACATCAGTTTCAAATGCAGCTAAAAATGGTTATTATGGTAGTCTTGTACCTATGGTTCGAGATGCTTTTCTTGCCAGTGAGTTGGTTCGGGTAGATTGCCAAGGCCTTGAAAAAGTGACTACAAGAAACTAGGCTGCAAACTGAGGGTAAAACTTTAGCTTTTGATTAATCTTACCTTGTGGTAGTTGTCTTGTAACTACCAATACAAAATCTGCTATCTTTTGTTCTTTCTTAGTAATTTGTTGCATGCTTGTTGCAAATTGCCCCCATAAGTACACTGCTTGCTGGGGTTTGGGGGGACGAAGAGAGATTTGTATTTAAAATATAAAAAGGAAAAGCAAAGAAAACATGCATATATATAGATATTAGTACTAGCGTCTGGCTCCATGGTATGCGTGGGTAACTTAACATATGGTTTTTGATTTGTTGATTTTACTTTTTGGTCCTTATAGTAATTGCTAGGCAAAGGTAATAGTTGGGGAAATTATGTTGTCGCTATTAATTTTTTTTGAAAATCAAAATTGCATGACTAAGCTCCAATCGAATAAGTTGTGTGCTTTATATAATGGAGTAGGCATAGCGAGAGCTTAAAAACAGGCAGTCCCAGTGCACAAGGCTCTTGCCATTGTGAGCTCTAGGGAGGGTCAGATGTTAGTCTTAATTCAACTGCTTGACATTGGTCACATGACTGTGTTTTGCCATTGCGAGGTTCAGGAAGGGTCAGATGTGAGATTCTGTTTTTATTTTTATTTTTATCTTATATGAAAATGCTTACATGTACATTCAACATTCCTGTAAGCTGAACAGATGATGAACTGCTACTAACTGATAATTACGACTTTGTATGAAGAATTATGCTGAAATTTTGAATTTACAAAGGTGGTCTTGTGTTTGAGTCTATTAAAAGCAAATATAATTTCTATGACATAAATCCCCCAAGTAACCCCAAGTAGGACTGACTCTTGTTTTATGACCTGAGTTAAATAACCTAACACCCCACCTTCTTCCAGACTGAAGAAACACCACAACCTTCCTTCGCTAACCTCAACTAGAAAGAGAAACAAGTTATATTGCTGATAAATTAATGATTATAATTTTATTTTATTTTTGTTTTACATAAAAAACCATTAGTTTTGTTAGATGATTAGTTGTGAATATCTAATTTGCAGAATTTAATAACTTCAAGAAGTAATATACACGGTTAACAGATAAGCTGGGAACATTTGCGGTGTTGTGAGCTCCAACAGATTTATTGTATGCAACAGTTGTAAAGCATAACATTCCAACAACCCCATGTTGGCTACATGAATTTCGCTTTGCTATTCAGCTCAGATGGGGAGCCATATCATGAGCTAAGTCATGGCTCCACTATCTTGTTTTCACCACCTATACTTTTCTGTTGGCTATCTTCTTGTGCTTGTGGCTTCTTCCTCTTGATTCATATCTATTCTTTCGGACCTACGGTTATGATCATTGGTGATTGAATTTGAAATGTGTATCTATCTCCCATCTTATCCTAAACATATTCCCATTTGAGTTGTGTTTGGATCAAAAATTTTGAGTGGGGATTTGGGGAGGGAAAGAAAAAAGGAAGAGGAAAATTGAAAAAATTGACATCAATGCCCCATCTTATCGTAAACATATTCTCCAGTAAACTTAAATTTAGCATTCATGCAATCCAATTAAAGTTGCTCTCCGCTATGTTTTGGTGGATGTAAGTTGACTTTGGTGGCAGTTTCAGTTGTTCCATGCATTGTTGCCACTGAAGTTCTAATACCTTAGTGAATGGAAAAGTGTTTTACCAATCTACTTATAGACCAATCCTTTCCTAAACTTATTTTGGTTTTGCCTTTTGACACTGTTGATCACACCTGTATGTTCTAATTCTTTCTTTCTTACAATTTCACGCAGGACTTGGTGCCTTGTGTCCTGGTGACATTTGACAACGAACTGGTTGTGGTATGGAGGGGAGAGGATTATAAGCTGACAGAGGATGATGATCACTTCCTTACAGTTCGTGATTCATTTGACAATCCACGGGATGATTTGGTTAGCCGTCCAGAACACTAAACCTCAGATGATGACATCAGCAGTTGGCATTCCAGAAGAACACGAAACCTCAGGTGATGACACCAGCAGTCGGCACGACTTCCACTCTGAGTCCAAGTAATTGCATAGCACAAGCACCATTTTGCTTCTTCGCGGTCGAGATGAGTATTCCATTATCATATCCAGAAGATGAGCCATAAAGATTTGCAACTGTATATTCTTCTTATGGATGTTTCAAAGTAGCCGAGTTTCCATGATGTTCAGTCTTTTTTGGTTCTTGGTTTCTTACTTTTGAGCTGTGTTTGGTTTAGTTTTAAAATCAATTTTGAAAGGTAAGTTTTTGAAAAGAGTGTTCGAAATTTAAAATTTTGTTTGGTTGTATATTTGGAAAATAATTTTGTAATTTTGTAGTTGGAGTTTGTAGTTTGGGATGATTTGTAGTTTTTTTTTTTAGTTAAATAGATTGGTGTGAGAGAAAAAGTGATTGATTGATATGTAGGATGTGAGAAGAGTGAAAATAGAAAAAGTGATTAAAAATAGTTGTGAAAATTATAAATCAAACAAATTTTGAGTTTTGAGCTCTCAAAAATTAGACTGTACATATCAGTTCAGATCTTAATTCGGCTTAAGATTTTACGTAAGGATGTTGAAGCAATCAGATAAGAAAGGAATGATTGTTCAATAGAGGAACTTGATTGGGCTTAATTATTGTATTAATCTTTCAAATGGGATTCTCTCATGCTTTGGAAAGCAAATGCACAGCCTCCTTTTTTTTTCAGGGAGGAATGATATGAAAAATGCTTCGGACCCCCGCAGGGTCGACCCCCAGTGAGGTGGCGCGTCATGATTGGACAAAAAAAAAATTGTTTTATTTATTTATTTATTTTTTTAAGTTTCAGCCAGTGGGGGCTCGCCAGCTCACTGGGGTCTGCAGCATAGTTGGGAATGATATATATGACTGCATTTATTTCAGTATTTTGTTTCATTTTTTGTGGTTATTTGACTTATTAAAATGAAGGTGGAAAATAATGATCATATTCCATCACAATGTTTTTGCCCACGTTTGATTCACTGAAAAATAAAGAAAAGTGCATTATAAATAATATTATTTTTTAACATTATAAATGAATTGTCATTTCTCTCCAACAAAATTGTCTATTCTTTTTTTATTATTTTAAATTAAATTTATTTTTGTGTTAATGACTGATTTTGGGAGATTGAATACTATCTTCTATTTAAACTGGATTACAAAAATTACAAATTCAATTTCAATAACATAACAAATTCAATACCGATTTAACATACATTGAACACATTGAATTCTATACGGATTCAACACAGATGCAATTAGATTTGTTGCAATTTTTTTTTTTTTGAGTTTTTTTGGTTATGTACACAAATTCAACACAGATTCAAAAAATTAAATCAAAAATTTCAAAAATTATACAGACACAGACAGATTCAACACAGATTCAAGGTTATGTACACAGATTCAAAAACTCAAAAATTAGATTAGATGCATCCAATTTTTCACAGAACTGTTGCAACAAAAAAAAAATAATAATAATTCCAAAAATTATGCAGACACTGACAGATTCAACACAGATTCAAAAACTCAACAATTAGGGTTGATTTGGGATGTTCTAAAAAAGTACACTTTTTGACTTATTGGCTTATATGGGTTGGGTTTGATGTGATGTGTTAGAGAGGTGATGTGATTTAAATAAGATGATGTGACTTAAATAGGATAGTGACTTTTAGACTTTTTGTATTATTTAGGTTATGCCAAAATTCGCCTAATGCATCCAATTTTTCACAGATCTATTGCAACAAAAAAAAAAAAAAACAGATTTAATTCCAAAAATTAAATCAAAAATTCCAAAAATTATACAGACACTGATAGATTCAACACAGATTCAAGGTTATGTACACAGATTCAAAAACTCAAAAATTAGATTAGATGCATCCAATTTTTCACAGATCTGTTGCAAAAAAAAAAAAAAAAATTAATTCCAAAAAATTAAATCAAAAATTCCAAAAATTATACAGACACTGATAGATTCAACATAGATTCAAGGTTATGTACACAGATTCAAAAACTCAAAAATTAGATTAGATGCATCCAATTTTTCACAGATCTGTCGCAACAAAAAAAAAAAAAAAACAAATTTAATTCCAAAAATTATACAGACACTGACAAATTTATGAATTGATACTTTATTTAATTCAACAGATTTGATTCCAAAAATTAACACATACATTAAATTAAAAAAAAACACATACATTCCAAACAAACACAGACAGATCTGTTGCTACAAAAAAAAATAAAAAATTAACAGATCTGATATGTTGCAAAATAAATCAAAGATCGGGACGAGAGAGAGAGAGAGAGAGAGAGAGAGAGGCTTACCTGTGAGGTCGATCGGTGCAATGCGAGAGTTGGTCGATCGGTCGATTTTACGATGAGAGAGAGTCGATCGGTGTAGATGCAAAACCAAAGAGTGAGAGACTGTGAGATGAGAGAGTGTAGGAGACATATCACAGATAGAGAGATCTGATACGCTGGAAAAAAAAAAAAAAAAAACACCAAAGATCGGAGAGAGAGAGGCATAGATAGAGACTGAGATTCAGAGAGGGGCTTACCTGTGAGGTGTGCGATGAGGTCGATCGGTCGATCAATCAATCTTGTGACGAGAGAGAGAGAGAGTCGATCAGTGGGTGCATGCAGTGTAGATGAAAATCGCGAGAGTGAGAGTGAGAGTGAGTGAGTTCTGTTTTGTTTTTGAGTTTGAGATGAGAGATAGATAACGATTGATTAGGGTTTTTGTTTTTGAAAAGTCAAATTTGAAGGAAAAAAAAGTTTTTTTTTCTTTTTGAACGGTCAGATTTGAAAGGAAAAAAAAAAGTTTTATGCAGGCGGGTTGGGCGGGTGCAGGTCAAACCCGCAACCCGAAAATTAGATAAAATCCAAACCGCCCCCTACCCTAATGTGTTTGCGAAACTGCCCATACGTAAGAGGTTCGGATCGGGTATGGCGGTTTGGGCGGGTAGGATAACCCTATGCCCAGCCCTACTTTATAGAATCATCTTGGTCCTGGGCAATGGGACATATCGGCTTGAAGACAGTGAAGGCAAAAAGTTGCCAAGACCTTGGAATACTTGTAACCTGAAGTTTTTCTATCATTAGATTTCATTTTGTTTTTTTTAAGTTTTTTGTTATTAATCGAAGTAAATAATAAAATTTTAGCTCAATTTTTTTTCCAACTTGTGCAAAACAATTAACCAGTCCCTTGGCGATATTTCTGATTGAAACATGACGCGTAACTTAGACTTATTATATGGTAGAGTTGAATTATATTTGTATATAGTAGAGTTGAACTAAGTTGGCGATGTTTCTGATTGAAACATGATGAATAACTTAGGTTTATTATATGACAGAGTTGAATTATACTTGCATATAGTAAAATTGAACTAAGTTGGCGATATTTCTGATTGAAACATAATGAATAACTTAGACTTATTATATGGCAGAGTTGAATTATACTTGCATATAGTAGAGTTGAACTAAGTTGGTAATGTTTCTGATTGAAACATGACGCGTAACTTACACTTATTATATGACAAAGTTGAATTATACTTGCATATAGTAGAGTTAAACTAAGTCGGCGATGTTTCTGATTGAAACATGATGAATAACTTAGACTTATTATATGACAGAGTTGAATTATACTTGCATATAGTAGAGTTGAACTAAGTTGGCGATGTTTCTGATTGAAACATGATGAATAACTTAGACTTATTATATGACAGAGTTGAATTATACTTGCATATAGTAGAGTTGAACTAAGTTGGCGATATTTCTAATCGAAACATGATGAATAACTTAAACTTATTATATGATAGAGTTGAATTATACTTGCATATAATGGAGTTGAACTAAGTTGACGATGTTTCTGATTGAAACAAGATGAATAACTTAGACTCATCATATGGCAGAGTTGAATTATACTTGCATATATAATGGAGTTGAACTAAGATGAGTTAACCTAGACTTACCATATCGGCAGAGTCAAACACAGATTGAAACTAATTGCATTTGGGTAAGATTAACAGAGGAACCAAGGATAAGAACCTCGGCTAGTCTCTGTTTAAACTTCGGCGACGAGGTCATAAGCCACATACTTAATGAAAACCCAAGTGGAACTTAAGTTCACATTAGGGGGCAGAGAGCTGGAGAATAATGCTTGGGAGTTGGAATTTACAAGCTAAAATTGGTTTAACACTTGTTGAAATTTTAAAAATTTACAAGTCGAAGTTAAGCCAAGGTTATGTTGAAAAAAGGTTGGTTTAACACTTGTTGAAATGTTTTAAGGAAAAGTTACAAGTTGAAGTTAAGCCAAGGTTATGTTGAAAGAAGTATCTACGTACTTGCCGAGATTATCATGTTGCCAAGACTTGGAAGATAATAGAAGACAGAAGTCTTGATAGGTGAAAGTGAAGTGGCAGGTTTTAAATAAGCACTTGTGAAAATATTTTTACAAATGTTTTCAAAGTATTAAGACATGGCCGAGATAAACATTCAACAGTTATACCCGAAGCATTTTACCCCGAGGAAATTGCACAGTTAAGGTGTACCTTGAAGACATGCAAATTATTCTAAGTATGAAAACATACAAACACTTGAAAGAAGAAATTGTACTTGCATTAAAAGAAGCAAAAAGGTACTTCGGCCTACAAAGAGACTACTTGTTCAGATTAGAAAAGCAGCACGTCGGCCAAATATGAAAACTGAAAACATTGTTCAGAAAATTACTAAGTACAAAGAAAAAGATTATAGTAAGACTACTCGGTGTCGGTGGCGGGCTGTGTCTCGGCCCCAGAAGACAATTGGAAAATCTTCTCAGCAGCCTTCTTAACCTCGATCTCGGCGTCGATCTCTCATAGAGTCTGATCAATGTTCTTCTCGACAATTGGCACCTCGGATGTTGTCTTCTTGGGAGACTCCTCATCCTAAGTCAAGTCTAGGACTTGCTCATTCAGAGTTGGGGACTTGGCCCCAGTAGGATCTTCAGCAACAGCCACTTCGGCCTCGTCGTCTTCAGCTTTCTCTCCTTATTCCTCTTCTTCTTCCTCCCCAGCCTTAGCTTCAGACTGGCTTGAAGTTGATGAGAATGACAGCACAAGTCGGCCTACGTCCCTCAGAGGAGAGTCCTCGGCGACATCCAACTCCTTCAGAGCGGCTATCCAACTAAGGGTGAAACCCTTGTTGCATGTCTCTCTGACTTGTTTTTTGTAGTCCTTGAGGACGTAGGCTACCCACTCAGCATAGGCCTTCTCGTCCTCCGCTTTGATCTCGGCAGCTTTGGTGGCCAAGGCATCTTAGAGTTCGACTTGGGCTTCGATCATTTTGGCCTCAGCATCTTTCTTCTCAACCTTAAGGACCTCAGCGACATTCTTAACAGCCCGTGCTCTTTCATCGGCCTTGTCTTGGGCCTGTTTGGCTGTTTTGGCCTAATCTATCAATGTCTTCATCTTGGCCTCAGTCTTATTGATGGTCTTGAGCAAGCCAGCGGCCTCCTTGGTCTTGCGCGTCAACTCCTTCTTAATGTCGAAGGCTTGCATCGTGAAGGAGTGGGCGCGCTAGATCACCTAGAAGCAATGGAAAAAAGCAAAAGTTAATAAAACTCTCTAAGTATGGAAAAAAACAAAGAGTACCAAGTATTAGGGGCTTACTTGTACAGAGTGCTGTAACGTCAGGGCAAAATTTTCGTATTTGCTGACCTCGGAATTGCGTTTGAGGTCTTTGGAAAGAAGCAAGGTAGTAGAGAGGGTAACTGTCACGACCCAAACCCGCCCCTAAAAGTTTGGCATCATGACCGGCCAGTAATCCTAGATTACCACAGGCCTTCCTGTACAAAACATAAATAAAACGGGGCTCGCGGAAGTGAAAACTAAATGCAAATAGTCCAAAGAGCTGTGCATATATATAAACAAATATTTACATGCTCAAAAATGTTAATTTACCCACTACTGTACAAAACATGTATCAAAAATTCATATACAAAATATATAGGCACATGCCACCAAACACAGCTGAAACAAAACTCATACGGCCTTCCAGGCCTAGCCCCAGCTCGGGGGCACCATAACTCGGGTAGGCTTTCAAAACGGCGGCTCGACTCGGACTCCGCCTAGGCTTGGCTCCCAGAATGCTCACCTATAAATACATATATACAGGGGTGAGCTAAAGCCCAGCAAGTAACATTAATGTAAAGGGTTAGTGAACGAATCCCGCATATCATATATCCGTAAAACAAATCATTCATAAACATAATCATTTCATAACAGAACATACATAATGGCATACTCCACAGAACATAAAAACATAACAGAACGTCTTCCGACTAGAGTAATCAGTTCCGGATACTGATTAATCACATATCGTCACAATGAAGTGACTCACGAGATCTCGCAAACTAGTCATGGACCCGCATTTTCATGCCGTCCTCCACGACTTGGGACTCTCTATGGATGTCATACTAGATTCACAAATAGGACATTCGTTCACAGAAAACATTAACGTTTCAGAAATCATAACATAGCATAGCATTTTCAGAACATACTTTATAAGAACATAACTTTACAGAAATGTTACTTACAGTGGTTTTCCGAAACCGGTTGTACGGTCTTCGCAGCTTGACCTGCAAATATCAGCAGTATAGCATGATCCTTTAACACATATCATCATTGTAGCGACCCTAATTTTCTTTAGTCATTATTTATTATTATTATGGTTATTATTATCTTATTTTATTTTTGACTTTATTAATTGTGTGGTCACATGAGAGTTAATGTAATATTTAATGGATTTAATGTTGTAATTATTAATTGTGTGGGTTACATGAGAATTTATTGGGACATTTAATGAATTTAATGTGGTGATTAATTAATTTAATGTGTTATTTAATTATATATAATTAATCAAAATCTTTAAATATTTATGTTTGTTATATATAAAAAAAAAGGTGTTATATATATAATCTTATATTTATATATATTATAATCATGTGTATTATATTATATAATATTATATAATAATCATATTAAATTAGAATAGAAAATTAGGTTATTATTTTATATATATATATATATATATATATAATATGTTATGTAATCAATTAGGTGGATGAATTTATAAGGAATTAGCAGCCTCGGGGAAAAGGCCGAGAGAGAGAGAGAGAGAGAGAGAGAGAGAGAGGAGCAAAGAGAGGGCTGTGCGAGGCGTGCGGCGGGAAGAGAAGGAAGATTAGGGTTAAGGTTTTGTTTTGGTGGCTCTATTAATTTTTTAAATAATTCTTTGAGTTTCAAAATAATATTGTGAGTACAAATCCTATTTTCCTTGATTATGTTTGATTTCGTTAGTTTATTTATTTATTTATTTTATTAGATTGATGTAATTTAATATTTTCGTATGTAGATGTAGAGAATGAATTAACTTAATTATTTTGATTAGTGTCTATGAGATGTTTAGGGTTTTTAGATGAATGATTAATTTTATTTAATTTGATTAGTGGAACGTGTAAAATTTAGGGTTCTCAGATGATTGATTTATTTTAATTAATTTGATTAGTGATATATATAAGGTTTAGGGTGTTTAAATGATTATTGATTTTATTATTTTTTTTAGATGATTGATTAATCTAATTATTTTGATTAGTGTATATGCGATATTTAGAGTTCTTAGATGATTAATTTATTTTATTTAATTTGATTAGTGGTACGTAAAAAGTTTAGGGTTCTTAGAGGTTTGATTAATCTTAATTAATTAGATTAGTGATATGTGCAAGGTTTAGGGTTTTTAGATGAGTGATTAATTTTAATTAATTTGGTTAATGGTACGTGTAAGGTGTAAGATTTTTAGATAATTAATTGATCGTAATTATTTTGATTAATTGGGTATATAAGGTTTGGAATTTTTAGATGATTGATTAATTTTAATTATGTTGATTAGACGTATATGTAAGGTTTAGGATTTTTAGATGATTAATTGATTGTAGTAATTTTAATTAAATTGGGGATGTAAGGTTTGGGATTTTTAGAGGATTGATTAATTTTAATTATGTTGATTAGACGTATATGTAAGGTTTAGGATTTTTAGATGATTAATTGATTGTAGTAATTTTAATTAAATTGGGGATGTAAGGTTTGGGATTTTTAGAGGATTGATTAATTTTAATTATGTTGATTAGATGTATAGGTAAGGTTTAAGATTTTTAGATAATTAATTGTTCGTAATTATTTTGATTAGTTGGGTATGTAAGGTTTGGGATGTTTAGATGATTGATTAATTTTAATTATGTTGATTAGATGTATAGGTAAGGTTTAAGATTTTTAGATAATTAATTGATCATAATTATTTTGATTAGTTGGGTATGTAAGGTTTAGAATTTTTAGATGATTGACTAATTTTTAAATTATTTTGATTAGACGTGTATGTAAGGTTTAGAGTTTTCGGATGATTGTTTGATTTTAATTATTTGAATTAGTTGAGTATGTACGGTTTAGGATTTTATTTTGGGTAACTTTATTAATTCTTTGAGTAATTCTTTGATCTTCAAAAATAATTTTAAGTACAAAACCCACTTCCCTTGATTTATGTTTAATTCGTTGTGTTTATTTTTATTTGTTTGATGTTGGTTTGATTTTGTTTTTACATAAAGATGATAGATTAATTTTAATTATTTTGATTAGTTGTGGATATAAGATTTAGGGTTATAGATGTTAGATTGATTTTAATTATTTTGACTAGTAGTGTATGTAAAGTTTAGGGTTCTTAAATAAATGATCGATTTTAATTACTTTGATTAGTTGTGTAGGTAAAGTTTAGGATTTTTAGATGATTAATTAATTTTAATTATTAGTTGTGTATGTAAGATTTAGGATTTTTAGATGATTAATTGATTTTAATTATTTTGATTAGTTGTATATGTAAAGTTTAGGATTTTTAGATGATTGATTGATTTCAATTATTTTAATTAGTTGTGTATGCAAGGTTTATGTTTTTTTTATGTATTTATTTTATGGATTTAATCACCCTCATAATTATATGAAATTGGAATAAACTTAGAATCCATAGATATTGGTTGGAGGATGGATTGGTTTGTTGTTGGTATTTATTTATTTGATGTTGGTTTGATTTTATATTTGCATGTAGATGATGGATTGATTTCATTATTTGGTTAGATGTTTATGTAATGTTTATGGTTTTTATACGTATTTGTTTTATGATTATAATCACACTCTCGAATATATGAAACTAAAATTAATTAGAACCCGTAGATAAATTCCTTAAACTCCACCATGACTCCATGGATTGTTATTTTATTTGAGTGATGATGAGAAAGAGTGTATAATAAAAAGGTGAGGATTATGAGAGTTATTTGATGCCTTATGCCCGGCATTGTTATATTTGTCTCATGATGTCGATGAGATGTTTATATATATTGTTGCATCGTTCTCATGAGTAGACGAGTGCTTTGATTTGCGCGCGTACGTATATGCTAACCATCCGGGGAGTGTGAGTCAAACTCGAGACGATATCCCCGTGCAAGTTTGGCTTCGGAGTGGGTTAGGTATACGGGAGGCACATGGGATATATGTGTAGGCTAGAAGGGGAGGGCCGAAGTGGTGGAGTCAAGGTACAAAGAATTAATTATGAACTTGTATGCTAGTTCAAATTGTCTTAATTGAGTCAAGGTGCACAGAAGTAATTATGAACTTATAGGTATAGTTCGAATGATATTGATTGAGTTAAGGAACAAAGAATTTAATTATGAGTTTATTTCTATAGAGTGAATTTTGTTGATATGTTCATGTTGAAAAATAGTAATCGACCTCAATAAATTATAAAATTTGAGCAGAGGCATCTATACGTGATTTTGGACCACTTTTATGTTTTATGTATTTATTTAAAGATCGATTAGAACTTATAATCGGATGATCTTGATTATTGTCGGTTTGATTCATTTTAGCAAGGCAGATTTTAGAGGCTGTTTTAACCCACGAAACGAGCTCATTTTTATTGGTTTCGCGTAAACTGAAGTAAAACATTATTCTGCACACTTTTTATGTTTTGAATTTTTTTGAAAAAATTCATCTTAGGGCAGTTTTGGTTCGTTTTCAGATTCAGATTTTTCGATTGAATTCTGTCTAGATTTTTATATCAAGTTTTCCTCTTAACCTGTTCAGTTTCTGTCAAATTCGTCCGCGCTGTCTTTTATAAAATTTGATTCTGTACAACTTTCGTTCTTTAAGTTTTCGTCAATTCAAATTATTTAAGTATGAAACGGTACATTTTTATATTTCTTCAGTAAGTTACATATGATTAATTTATACTAACATTATTTTCTTTTACAGGATGGTGGGTCTTACTAACTTTTTATGCAGGGCTGACCCACCATATTTCTATTTCTATTTCTATTTTTTGTTTATTTTATAATCAATTTATATTTCGTTGTGTACGGACAAGAAACTAAATGCCACCATATCTCGAGAAACCACCCATTCGTCTCGGTGTGGTTGGAACTACTTGTCTTGTCTAGTAATAAGAATTTAATGTACTTTTGTTTGTGTCTGGTGGACACGTGGGTGTTGATTCTTGTACTCATACCAAGGTATACAGATATCTTGACTGTTTTGTCTCTTGGCGTTCTGTTTGGCTTGGATTGAGCTTTCCTTCTTGAGGATTAGTAGAGGCTTTGGTGATGGCAAGAAATAACTATGATTGTAGGACATGTCGATTGGACTTCTTTTGTTTTCTCATGTTTATAGTTGTTAGTAGTTTATGTATTTTTATTTTCTTTTATGACCTTAGTATTTTGAAAATTTGGCATGGGTTGTAACCTTACATTATTTAAGTTGTTTTGAAGTATTTATTGTTACTTTAATGTTGGAGGTATTGGTTAGTTTTAGAATTATGGTGAATGGTTTAGTTTGTGTTTAGTTTTTTTTTTTTTTTGTTTCACCCCTAGGATTTGGATGATGGAATATTGATTTGGGTTTAGTCCTAAGTTAATATTTAATTGTCCAAATTTTGGAGCGTGACAATCATCAAATCAAGTCCACATATTCGTTTAATGGTATTTCAATCTCATAACTTCATTATCATGACTTAATTAAAGCTTAAGAATGCTCAAAATGAAATGTAGACGCCCAAAACATGCATTGAAATATTCTGCAAAATTTCAGGAAAAATATGTCCCCGCTCGAGCGGCAAAACCCTCGCTCGAGCGGTCTATGCACTGAGACGAAAATACTAGATGTGCGAAATCTCCGCTCGAGCGGACTGTGAAAATCTGGGTAGAAAAACCAGTCCAAAAATCTGCCAAACCGTGGCCTCCATTTTTGCGAAATCAACTTCCAAAATCATAAAATTGAAGGCCGAAATTACTTGAAAACAACTTGCTTTGAGCTCCAAAATTAAACCCACATGAATCTACTAAAAGATTAAACCATAACTCAAGTTGGAAAATCATATTATGCATATAAAAGCTTCATCCCTTAACCATGGAGTTTCTCCTTCCAAAATGAAAATCATGCAAGGAAAACATAATCTTAAACGTGAATTCATGATAATATGCTATGGATGCTCAAAGATGCACTCTAGATGAAAATACAACATGATACCATCCATTACATATGATGCCCCTTAAATCCACTTACTAACCATGAAAACATAGATGATCCAACTTTACTTCAAGTATTTAGAGAGAAATCCTTACCTTGATCACTTAATTGAAGACAATTAACTTGAATCCCCTTTCTTTCTCTTCTTTCCCTTGTTTCTCCCCTTTGCTCTCTCTTTCTCACGAATTCTCTCTTCTCTCTCTCCCTTAGATATTTTCTTTCTTTTATTCTTGAGTCAACATGGTCAACAATCTTTATCCATAACCATATATATCCTATAAATCAAATTGTGCCATAAGCTTGAGCCAAACAAGGCTTTACGAATCAGACGGAATTCAGTTCTCAATTTATCGTTTCAAATGGTTCTAAAAATTCCCGATATCACGTAGACGTGTTCAATTTCATTTTCTGAATCCATTACGGTCGTTAATTTCAGTCCCGAAGTCGTAATTTCAACAGATATTTCCCAATTAATTCATATTTATGAGTAATTAATTACCAATAATTATGGCGTATATTCTGGGGTCATTACAGTAACGCCAACTTCAATGTTAGTCGCACTGTCGCCGACTCTGACTGGCTTGTCCTTGATGGTGATTGGAGGGGCCCAGGGGGCATCAGATTTCAGGGACCCCGAGGTTGTAGCAAACTCTGACCTCGGCTTCTTTGACCGGGTGGATTCGGAGGGAGCAGCCTCTGCGGGCCTCTTTTCGGCAACAGAGACACTTTTTTCTACCTCGGCCATTTTTTAGATTAGCAAGGTGTCCTCAGAATCGATCTGAGTCATCGTTGCCTTGGCTTGGGCTTTCTTCAACCTCTTTAGCTTCGGTTTGGATTGAAACTGGGAAGGGGAAGACTGAATTGTGACGACATTGGGGATGTCGGCAAGAAGGTCTTCAGCAATGGCCTTTAGTCGCCCCATTTCGTCGGCGGAGATGGCCACAGTAACTTTACTGTCAAGGCGGATCGCTGGAAATGCGATTGATGAGTTGGCTGGATCGTAAGAGGATGCCTCAGTACTTTGGCGTCTTCGGCTACGAGTCTTGCTTGTTGGTGCGAGCAGTGGAGCTCGACGTCGACGTCGACATTGAGAATGTGGAATCATTTGTGGAGCAGAGATTGATGGCTGTTCTGCTGGGTCAGAGGTTGATCCCTGGTCAGGCCTTAATGATGACTCGGCTTGAGGAGTTGTAATAGAAAGAGGAGACTTGCTTTTCTTTGGGATGTCAGGGAGGATGGATTTATAAGTTGGGATGTAATTTAGGAGCAGAGAAGTCCTGCGCTGATTAACAGGCAAGTCCAGTAGCCTCCTGAAGTCTTTGCTTCGTTGGAAGGATTTACGAAAGTCCTTGGGTGGCTGAGGAAGGGCTGCAAAGTAAACAACAAACCATTAGAACATATAAGAGGAATAACAGTAATAAAGACTTGAAAGCAAGGAAAGTGACACTTAGCTCTTACCATCTCCATCTCTGAACACTATACGGCTTAAAGGGTAAAGGTGAAGGTCATCCTTTGGAGGGAACTCCCAGTTGCCCGAGACGATGAAATAATCGTCTCTAGCACCCTTCTTGGAGTCTGGAAGGTTGGCGACGAGTTTGTATTCTGTGGATCTCGGCTTAAGGTAATAAATGTAACCTTTTTCTAACTTAAGGCCACACATGGTGTAGTAGTACTGGATGTCGGCTAGAGTTACCCTAGCGTTTTCTCGGCTAGCTAAATCAATTATATCATTTATGACTCGATAAGAGTTAATGGCTAGTTGCATCGGGTTAAGTTTATAGTAGTGAAGGACTTCTCGGAAGAGGATGTCAAGAGGGAACCTAAGTCCACACTCTGTGAAGGCTACTACTGGGAATGGCATGGAGTCGTCTTTGGGCATGATGGAATCCTCCTCCCCAGCCAACCTAAGATGAACGTCGGCCGGGATAACAAACTCCTGCCTAAAGTATTC
Source organism: Camellia lanceoleosa (assembly GCA_025200525.1). Lineage (NCBI taxonomy): Eukaryota > Viridiplantae > Streptophyta > Magnoliopsida > Ericales > Theaceae > Camellia > Camellia lanceoleosa. The sequence continues at coordinate 23,949,902 of CM045760.1, forward strand.
TAGCTTAGTTGGGGTGTCTACCATCCACCTGAACATACCCATAACGTCGGCTAAATAGGAAAGGTGTTGGATTTCAGAAGGAAATGGTTTGTTAAGGTTTAAGGTACCTCGACTTAAACTCAGAACAGAAGCAAGGGCAAGGGCTTTTTAAGATCTAGGGAAATTTGTTCAAATTTTCCTAGGGATAGTGGCTTCTATCAAAACCCAAGCCTAAAATCTATATGGAAACAGGAAATTAGAGGCAAGAATCTAGCAAAATGCAACAAGAAAACAGAAACAAGAACATGATTCAGACTCAAGAAGACAAACAAGAATTCAAGAACATTTTACAAAACATGTATAGATATACAAAGCCAAGGACAGTGGCACAATAACAAGTATGTATTTGGTTTAGAACCTAGAAAGCAAAATCAAGCACAGTGACAAGCTATCAAGAACGTCAAATATATGAACAGCATGTGTGTGTGTGTATACCAGCAACAGATTGTACAAAAATAGAATCATGAAACAAATGACGAATGGTGGAATTCGACACACAAATGACTATTGAAGAGCATGAACAGATTTGCAATGGCAGTATTCAAGCATAGCAAAGTTTAAAGAAAAACAAAGAATTGAAACGAAGGGAAACAGTGGCTTACCAGGAAGAGTGATGCCGGTGAAATGAATGCCGAAGTTGAATGATGGTGGAACAAGTAACAAGACAGTGAATGCCTCACTGGAGAGAGAGAATGGAAGCAGTTGTAGAAAGCTTCGAGAGAATGAAAATGGAGGATTTGGGAGATGAGTGTTAGAGAGAGAAAGTTTGGAGAAGATGAAAATGCAAAAGTGAAACAGCGAAGAGAAAGGGAAATGTTTTTGATCAAAACACGAAAAGACGGCAAAAACACAATTAGTGTGCCTAGGACGATGTGTTTGTCAGGCAGCACACGCAAATGCGACGCAACTTGATGGCGCGTGTTAGGTACGGTTCAATAGGGAAAGGACGCGTGGCGAAAACGGTTGAATTACTGTGCATGACAGCTCATATGCGTGTTGAAACTCTTGGAGTTCTTGATTTAATGAGGCAAAGACCTCGGCTAAGGGAACGATCTCGGTTAAAGAAACTTGGAAAACTTGGTCCTTGGTTCTAAACAGACTACAAGTCTTGGTCATATGAAGCCGACGAATGATGACCTCGGTAATGAAAGATAGAGCAAGTGTAGCCAAACTGCTATAGGTTCAAATGATATAGGATCTATTACCTCAGAATGCCGAGGTAATAGAACCTAGAGGGCAATTGTGGGGACATATTTTGTGAGTAGCAACACGTGGCCAAGATGGCACCAAAGTGCCAGCCGAGGTTATCTACGAAGATGTCGGAGTCTGGGATAAACGGATAAGTTATAAGAGTCCTAGAATGGAGAAGGACCTCAGTCTGGATAAAGATAAAGCTCTTAGGGAATTTATTTCTATCTAATTGGGAGTCCAGAATAAGCATTGAGTCAAAATCCATTGAAGCTAGGCTTCTACAGGGATTAGGTCAGTGTTGGCTATAAAAGTAAGGCACCCTTGTGGGTCTAAAGTATGCTTTTTGTATTCTGGTTAGTGAGTTAAGCACTAATTATTATCTTTGAGAGATAACTGAGTATTGACTTGATCGTTGGAGTGTCCCCGGGTGGACGAACCATTGCCGAGTCTTATCTTTTTGTGATAGGTCGTTTAGCCGCAATCTATTATGCTGGTGTTCTCTAGCTGAGTACCTGTTTGGCAGTGTGATCAGAAAACAACACACACATTATATATATATAAAATATTATATAAATTAGTGTTTTATATTATGCAAATGTTTGATAATTGGTTAGAATATTCTTCAATTTGTCAATCCACTCAAAACTGCTCAAATCGCAATTTGCTAATCCATCAATCTACTAATGCCTTATTCAATTTATAATTTTACTCTTAAACCGTCTGAACTGCATCGTGCATACCCCTAGTTATTGGTTCAATCGTTAAGTCAATCAAAATCAAATCGTGACGTCATAATTATCTCATAAATATATTTAAAATTATACTTAAATAGAAAATATAAGAATTAAAGTAGTTTCATTTATATGAATTTTATATTTTAAGATATATATTTACATAATTATATTTAATGAATATATACATTTATAAAATACATTTATACTGATTATTTTAAATACTAAAATAAAATTTATTTTGTGATAAATAAATTGAAGTTAATAAAAACTTTAGTACAAGATATCAATGAAGCATCAATGCTCAATCCTTGGTAACAGGATTTTTGCAATTTTAATAATCATTCATGTGATGCTCCTTTTGGCTTCCGACGCGGTTGGTTTCGTCACCCGACTAACCGTAGTGGGTGGGTATTTTTTGGTTTAACAATATATGTGACGTGTACAAGCCCACAAAGGCCATGAATTATTGTAAACAACCCAAGCCTATCACTTGGAGCCCAATACATAACCCAGCTGGTGAGGTTCAGAACCAACATGGCATAAAGTGCCAATGGCATTCAGACACATGGCAGGTGAAGGACGAGCCACATCGGCAGACAAAGATCTGCAAAGTTATTGTCACTGCACATCACCATTAATGCAGCACATCACCATTAATGCAACCCATCACAGCATTTATTACGACAACACTTCCCCGTCGGAACAGGACCCTCTTACCCTGAACAAGGTAAGCTACAGCATAGACTTTCGGCAAGGAGGGCAGGTCGAAAGGGACAGCGAAATGATTACCAAAGGATATAAGTAAACGTTGAAGACAAGAAGAAGGTTAAGTTTTCTATCTCAAATCTCTCTCTCTCTACACACTACTACTTCTACTACCTTTCTCGTCAGAGGGTTCACTGGGGGACTACCCCGTTCCCCGTTGAACTTGTTTGCCGGTTATTTGGTGGGCTTGATTGTTCGGACGTGGGTTAGAGGAGCTGGGATCTGCCCGATCCATCCCTTGGAAGAAACTGTATTATCAGTTGGCGCCCTTTGTGGGAACTTGTCTTTTATCTGGACCCCAGTTGTGCTCATTGTCGCCGGAGACCCTGTCCTAACAACTTTTTCCTCCTACCCATCTAAATGTATGGTCACAACTTGATCCATGGTTTCTCACCATAATGCTGCCGACCATTAGACCGACCCTCCCAATCCAAACAACCCATCACAGTATTTCATTGAGCTTACCAATAGCATTAACCGCATAGCCGAACAAAACCAGACCTTGATAAATGCTTTACTCCAAAGAAATCTCCCTGTGCCTTCTCCACCACCTCCAGATGTTCCACCTAACCAAGAACGAGCCCTGAGCTATACCTTCCCACAACCCTATCCACCAAACTTGGAAGGTCTGCAACCTCCTCCCCCATATATAAATCCACCACCTCCACCCCCACACCCATCGGTCATGGCACCAGTCCCTGAGGGGGAAGCCAGCAGTGTCCAACCCCCGTTTCCCTCCGGTGGTGACAACATTCCCCTCTGGGACGCTGAACTTCGAGCCATGAAGCTTCAACTTCAAGGGGTTATGCAGAACATCCAGCATAAACCCTCCACCACGGCCAACTCACCATTTGTTGCCTCAATCCGGGACAAACCTCTGCCCACCAAGTTCAAAATGCCCACCATTGACTCTTTTGACGGAACCACGGACCCGGTCGACCATCTGGAGACCTACCTCACCCTCATGATTCTCCATGCCTTCCCTGACGATATCATGTGTCGAGCTTTTCCTGTGACACTGAAGGGGTCAGCTCGACTGTGGTTTAGCCAGTTACCAGCAGACTCTGTCTCCACTTTCCAGCACCTCAGCGACTCCTTCCTCAGCCATTTCATTGGAGCCCAGGGCCAACGCCGCCCGGCAACCCAACTCCTCAACATCCGTCAGATTGAGGGGGAGTCGCTGCGCAGTTTTGTTACCCGCTTCAACACCGAAGCCCTGCAAGTAGCGGAAAATGATGACAAGGTCATCCTCACGGTTTTCATAGCCGGGCTACGGTCATCCGATTTCCTTTTCTCCATCTCTAAAAACCCCCCGACCTTCATGGCAGCCCTACTCTCAAAAGCCCAAAAATACATGAATGTCGAAGATTCCCCAACCGCACAGCAGAATCCAATAACTAAAACTCCGACCCCCAGAGACAAGAGAAAATACTCAGAACCCAGAAACATCCAGTATAACAGCTAAACACCCCACTATTCCGACCGACCTCATCGCGCTGACCGGTCGGCACCAGCTCGGCCACTCGGTCAGTTTAAGCGGTACACGCCCCTTAATTCTCCTATGGAACAAGTCCTCCACCAGATCCAACGAGACTACCCTCTCAAATGGCCCTTACCTTCACGGAACCCTTCCAATCGGAAAGACCAGTCCAAATATTACCGTTTCCACCAAGACCATGGCCATAACACTGATGATTGCATCAACCTCAAGGATCAGGTCAAAACCCTAATACGTCAAGGGCATCTCAGCCGGTTCACGGACACCTGTCCCCAACAAAGGCAGAACCGGCCCTCGAAACAATTGCGGCACACCCCGGCAGACTAACCCAACCAAGGCCATGATCGCCTTCACATGACCTTGGCCCCTGGTAACCCCCTCGCTTGATTGGAGAAATTTGAGTTATTTCAGGTGGCCTTGCTTGTGGGAGACCATCCCGTTTGGCTCAGAAGGCAGAACTCCGAAAGATAAGGCAGGGCTCAAACAAAACAGTTGCCACAGTAGACCGACCCTCCAAACAACCCAAGCAATGGACAGAGCCCATAACCTTCACGGACGCCAACTGTACAGGCATCCATTATCCTCACGATGACCCTCTCGTCATCTTTGCCCTGCTCTCCAACTACAAAGTCAGACGAGTTCTCATCGACAACGGCAGCTCCTCAAACATCATATTCCTCAACTATTTCTGCCAGCTCAAGATTGGGGAGAAAAGTCTATCTCCCCTCCAAACCCCTCTGGTCGGTTTCACTGGTGACCGGGTGACCTCCATTGGCTCCATTGATCTCCCCATCACTATCGGCGAGTACCCTTGGCAGACCACGAAGCTACCTACCTTCCTTGTAGTCGACTGCCCCTCTGCCTACAACATCATCCTTGGTCGCACAGCCCTTAACGCTTTCCAAGCTATCACTTCAACCTATCACCTCGCCATAAAGTTCCCCACTAACCTGGGCGTTGGGACAGTAAGGGGAGAGCAGACCGTAACCAGAGAATGTTATGTCGCCTTACTCAAGGAAGTCAAGCTGAAGGAGGCCATGATCATTGAAGGACTCGATGTTTGGGATGAGGACGAACTAGTAAGAGGAGAACCAATGGAGGAACTCATTGAGGTTCCCATCGATCCCGCCAACCCAGCAAAAATTGCCAAGATCGGCAGCCAACTATCCTCCTAAGCTAAGGTCGACCTTACCGCATTTCTGATCGAACACAATGATGTATTTGCCTGGACTCACTCAGACATGCCAGGCATTGACCCATCTTTCATAACCCACCGCCTCAGCATTGAACCTCATTTCTAACCTTACTGCCAGAAGCAGCGCATCTTTCATCCGGAGCACAATACTCTTATAGCCGCAAAGGTTGACAAACTCCTTGAGGCCCAATTCATCAAGAATGTGGACTACCCCAAATGGTTGTTAAACGTGGTCCTGGTCCGCAAGAATAATGGCAAATGGCGACTCTGTGTCAATTACTCTGACTTGAACCGAGCTTGCCCCAAAGACAGCTATCCTCTTCCCCGTATAGATCTGCTGGTCGACGCCACAGCCAGTCATCAAATGCTCAGCTTCATGGATGCTTTCTCTGGTTACAACCAAATCCTGATGCACCCGTCCGATCGGGAGCATACATCATTTATTACTGACCTGGGTACCTACCACTACCGGGTGATGCCATTCGGATTGAAGAATGCTGGAGCCACCTACCAACAGCTGGTCAATGCCGTTTTCCATCACCAGATAGGTCGGAATATGGAAGTATATGTCGACGACATGTTGGTCAAGAGCAAACTCTCCACTGATCATCTGACCGACCTACGAGAAACCTTCGCCACCCTACGCAAGTACCAAATGAAGCTCAACCCTGAGAAGTGCGCCTTTGGCGTAGGATCTGGGAAGTTTTTGGATTTTATGGTCAGCTAGTGGGGCATTGAAGCTAACCCTGAAAAGATCAAGGCCTTGATCGAGATGCAGTCACCCAGAACGGTTAAGGAGGTCCAAAGACTCACTGGCCAAGTTGCAGCCCTCAACCGCTTCATTTTTCGCGCAACAAATAAGTGCCTACCATTCTTCAAAGTCCTTCGGCAAACTTTTGAATGGACGGCTGAATCCGAAGAGGCTTTTCAACAGTTGAAGCAGTGTATGGCCAACCCTCCCTCCTTTCACAGGTAACCACGGGCGAGTCTCTCTTTCTCTATCTAGCCGTATCAAGCACCGCTGTCAGTGCAGCTCTTATCAAGGAAGACGACTCTGTCCAACGACCGGTTTACTACATCAGTTGGGCCCTCAGGGGAGCGGAGCAGAACTACCCACTGTTAGAAAAATTATCCTTGGCCTTGGTCACCGCCTCCAGACGACTTCGTCCTTATTTCCATGCCCACTCCATAGTGGTCCTCACCGACCAACCCTTGAAGAAGGTCATGCAGCAACCAGAACTTTCCGGCAGACTCATGCAATGGTCAGTGGAACTCAGCCAATTTGACATCTCTTACCGGCCTCGAACAGCGATTAAGGGGCAGGCTATCATCGATTTCATCATGGAATTCACTAATCCTACCCCAACCGCTGCCTCTACACCCCCACTAGCTCCCATCAAGCCAGAAGACCCTCATTCTTGGACTCTCAACGTCGACGGATCATCCCCAAGGAAGGTAGTAGGGCTGGCCTCATCCTTACCGCCCCTGAGGGTGGTTATTTCAAATGCGCCCTCCGTTTCCTATTTGAGGCCAGTAACAATGAGGCCAAATATGAGGCATTGATTGCAGGACTTCGCTTAGCCAGGGATATTGGTGTCAGCCACATCCGAGTGTTCAGCGACTCCCAGCTCATCGTCGGCCAGATCACGGGAGAATTCGATGCCAAGGAAGACACAATGAGGGCTTACAGGGATATTGCACTTCCCCTTGTTCGCCTCTTCAATGCCTTCCACATCAAATACATTCCTTGGACGGAAAACTCTAAGGCGGATGAGATGGCTTAGTTGGCTTCCGCAGGCCAGTCTGACCTCAGCCGTGGTGTCCACCTAGAATACCTATCCCACCCCGCCATTTGCCCCGACCAGTACGAAATACAGTTCCTCCAAAATGAGCCTATCCCTTGGGCGTCGGACATCTTTCTATTTCTGACAACAGGGGAACTGCCAGACGACCAACAGTAAGCTGCCAAAGTCAGGGCTCGGTCGTCCAATTACATCCTTGACCGCGGCATTTTGTATAAATGTGGTTTCTCACGCCCCTATCTGCGGTGCCTCAATCCGACTCAAGCCACTTATGTGATGCAAGAAATTCATGAGGGTATCTGCGGCAATCACTTTCGAGCGGGGTCCACGGCCACAAGATACTTCCGCCTTTGGATATTTCTGGCCTACTCTCAACCAAGATGCGGCTGACTTCGTGCTCAAATGTGATAAGTGTCAGCGTTTTGCCAATATCCCCCATACTCCTCCTACTGAATTGATCACACTTTGCAGCCTCTACCCGTTCGCCAAATGGGGGATCGACCTAGTTGGCCCTTTACCCACCGGCCGAGGCCAGACCAAATTTGCCATTGTTTCCATCGATTATTTTACTGAGTGGGTAGAGGCAGAACCCCTTGCTACCATTACCGAGCGGAACACAACCAAGTTCATCTGGCAGTCGATCGTTTGCAGATTTGACATTCCCCAGGCCATTATTTCTGACAACGGCAAGCAATTCGACAACGCAAAGTACAGGAAGTTTTGTGCCGACCTCCAAATTCAACCATGTATTTTTTTCCTCGGTCATCCCCAAGCCAATGGCCAAGTTGAGGTCACCAATCGTTTTCTTCTAAAAATCATCAAAACTAAGCTAGATGCTGCTAAGGAAATTTGGGCTGAGGAACTACCAAATGTACTCTAGGCTTACCGAACTACAGCGCGGACTCCCACTGGGGAAACTCCTTTCCGCTTAACATACGGCACTGAGGCGGTTATTCTGGTAGAAGTCGGTCTGCCTACCCCTAGAGTTTTACATCCGGATCCAGCACTAACGGCAGAGCTCCGTCGGGCAGACCTAGACCTAATTGAAGAACTCAGAGAAACCACTGCTATCAGACTGGCCTCATACCAATAGAAAATGAGAACACACTACAACCGCAAAGTCTGACCAAGGGAGTTCGCTGTAAGGGACCTTGTCTTGAGAGAAACAACCCTTGCCACCAAAAATTCGACCGAGGGTAAACTGGCAGCCAAATGAGAAGGACCTTACGTTGTGAAGGCCCGACCACGTCCGGGCACTTACCGACTTCAGGACATGGAAGGTCGAGATCTCCCCATCCCTAGAACGCTGAACACCTGAAGCGCTACTTTCAATAAGTTCCTATTGTTGTATTGCTCAGTTGTTATATTTTCTTTTTGTTACATAATGTAAACTTGGATCGACTGGATTACACTGACCTTAACAACAATTCTATACCTTAGCTATCTGTGTGTTGTCTCAATAACATTCTCATTTACAACACTTATTACAAGTCTTAGCTAGACCGAGCATCACTCCATAAGCCTCGGCCAGTTCGACTGTCAAAAGCCTCAGCCAGACTAAGCACTAAAAGCCTCTGCCAGACTGAGCACTAAAAGCCTCAGACAGACTGAGCACCAGAAGCCTCGGCTAGACCGAGCACTAAGAGCCTCTGCCAGACCAAATATGAAGTACTTGGCTTGCCTAACAAGTCTTAGCCAGACTGAGCGCCACAGTTTCAGGGTCAGACTCAGTTACCTACAATGTCAGTAAAATCATAGCCTTGCCCCAAATGAGCACGCATACAGGGCTCGGTCAAGGCCACCCACGCAAATTCCATGCTCGTGGAATTAGTAGGCACACTTAGTCGCAATTCCAGCTCCAAATCTCTACACCACTCTTTGCTCAGTCGAATTCCAAAACCGTTCTTACACGTCTTCTTCACAAGTCAGGTTATTCTTTTCTCCATCAAACTCACAAACCAAGCCTCACTCTATAAACTACTAACCTGACGCACAACTGCATTGAGTTTTTATTACAGGTCCAATTTCATTCTGCCTTAAGGAATTCCTAAATTTAGTTTTTATTATAAGTCTATCACAAGTTTTCATCACAAGTTTTTATCCATTTCAGACGCACAAGCAAAAACAGTCAAATGCAAAACACAACTGAAATTTTATCGATTCACAACTTTGTACATAAGTTCATTACAGCAATTCAACAAAAAACAAAAAAACAAAAAAAAAAAAAAAAACAAACAAACAAACAAACAAACAAAACTAAACAAAAACAATGTCTGTGCACAGTCTTCTTCTTCTTCTTCTTCTTCTTCTTCTTCTTCTCCAGTTCCTCCTTCTCACTGGAGATGAGGTCTTCTTCTTCAATACCCTCATCCAGGGGGGTTTGGGCCACATCGTCGTCACCAATTGTTACACTACTAAGGTCTAAGTCTGGGAACAGTTCTTCAGCTCTACGTTTGAACATCTTCCAGCCATTGTCCCAGAACTCAGCCATTTCGTGTTTGTAGAAGTCTGACTGCTGGAAGCTCTCAATAACTTCTGCTTCAGTTCTGCCTCCAGCGGTCGTCCTCGATAGGCTTGCCCCCCAGTTTCTTGCCTAGCCAAGCTGCTGGCAACCGCGGCATCAACTGCCATCTGAAATTTAGCAGACCCTTTGAATTGCTCCACTGCTGCAACGCAGAGATCAGGGTAGGCCGCCCTTTCAGAGGCTACCTTCGCCCTCTCTTCGTCCAGCTCCTTCTGCAGGGTCACCCTTTCAGACGCAGCCTTACCCTCTCCTTCTCCAACTCCTTCTTCAGGCTCTCCTTTTCCGTCGTCGCCTTGGCTCTCTCTGCTTCCAACTCCTTCTGAAGGCTCCTCCTCTCCTCCACTGCTTTAGCTCGCTTGCCCTCCAGCTCCTTCTGCAGATCGCCAATCTTCACATCTGCCGCATCCTTCTGCTTGATAAGCTCTTCATTACTGCTCATTGCCTCTTCATGGCGTTCGACCGCGACTGCGCAAGCTTTTTGTGCCTCATCCAATTGCTTTTGCTCGCCAGCCAATTGGAACTCGAGCGACACAACCTGGCGGCGTGTGTTCTCTAACTCTACCTTAGCCGCTTGCAGATCAGCATGGGCACTGTCCTAACTTGCACTCTCCTTCTTCAACTTTGTAAGTTGAGCCTTGGCCTCATTTGCCTTAAGTTTGGCAGCTCCCGCCTTCCTCAGCAGGGCCCCTGCCAAGGTAGTTGCCTCCATTTGAGCAGAGCATAACCCCCTCAGCAGCTCAGCCTCATTGAATCTAGATGCCGAGCGCAGGGTTGCCTCTTCTACAATCCCTACCAGGCGGTCTGCCCTTGCCTTGGCTGGGCTTTCTTCTCCCTCCAGCCGCCCCGTCACCGCACGAGCATGGTAGATTGCTGTGGTCAGACTGACTCCCCCTCCTTGAGGTGCAGGCCCCCCCTGGGGCTGTTCTTCCCTCCTTAGCATAGAGGCGACCCTCGCGTCCCCTACGCCGATCGCCGCCACCACTGGCACGACTTTCCTGACCTCTGAGGCAATATCCACCACTTTTGGGGCAATTACCCTTCCTGGGGTCCCCTTCACTTCCCCACCTTCTACCTCCTTGGCCAGACTGGCCTCCTCCTTTGCCCTCACTTCCCTCCTTCTCTTCTAGGCAGGCTCTTCTTCACTCCGCCTCACCCTCTTCTTCTTCTTCACCACGCTTAATGCCTCCATCTCCTTCAAAGACCCCTCCTTCAAAGGGTCTCTCGGGGGCAGTCGTGGCACAAATTCGCTTAAGTCTTTATCTCCCAAGGGTTTGGGGTGAGGTCGAATCCTCTTCCTTGCAACCGATTTTGGTGGTCAGTTGGCCTGGGACTTTTTGAATTTTTGGGCTTTCGCAAGGATGGTCTGATCCTCCGCTTCTTGAGTCCTTCTCCTCGCTTCCAACTCCGCTCGGTCGAGGTCCCCACCGCTCAGCTATGGACCCAACCCTGCCTCAAACAATGCAGACGGCTGAACGAGCTCGTCCCATTTGGCCCATTCTTTCTCCCTCCACTCATTTACCCTCTTCACCCTCTCCTCTGCTGCTGCTCCCAGCTTTGGCTCCATCGACTTGGTAGGTACCTTCCAAATGGTGCGCACTTCAACTCCTCCACTGGCAGACACATAGAACCACCGTGGTCTCCAACCCTTGATCGACGACGGTAGCCCTGTCACTAGCCCTTTCCCTGCTGATGCCTGCAGAGTGACCCAAGTCTCTTGTTGCCCTGAGGCCTTGTAGCATGCGAAGAATTCGTCCATTGTCATGGCCGCCCTTCCGTTCACCTTCGGCCAGGCACTTGCACAGGACAGCAAGATCTTCCACGCATTGGGCATTAGTTGGCCCAGTGCCACCTCCAAACGATTTAGGACATCTACTACCACCTGCGGCAGGGGCAGCCTCAGTCCTCCTTTCAATGCCTCCTCATAAAGGGATAACTACCCTGGCCTGGCATCGGATGGCCTCTCTGTCGACATCGGCAACGACAACTCTATTTCGGCAGGCACCTAGTATCTTTCGCGAATAGCCTCCAAATCCGCTGCAGTAACGGTTGATTTATCTGCCTTTGTGTGCCAGTGATCAGGTTCTGCCTGGTTGATTGGCTTTGGAGCTGCTATCATGGTGGAACCGTGAGATTGTACAATCGACTCCCCCACCCTTTCCATCCTGTATTGCTGTGCTAACTCCACCGCATCATCATCTCCAAGTGGATCCACCCTGACATTCGCAGTTTCTTCTTGGGCCATTTCTCTGGTATGTCTGCGAATCGCTTTAGAGGCAGGTGCAAGGAAATCGAAAAAGTGTTGCAGAGGTGTATTGTGAGCAACAAAGGAATTCACACTTGGAATATTTTGATTTTTCGTAAACAAGTAGGTGAATCGAATAATGCCAAAAGCCCACGGTTTACCCGTATTCCAAGGATCCCAATTAATGTTCGCCAAGTTTGAAAACTTTTCAAATCATCTGCCAAAACTGTCTTTTCAACACCCATAATGACTTAACGTTTCATTTCTGATCCAACGCCTAATCTTCCCCCCCTCCCCAGGACGTTGCCTTGTGTACGATCACAATCCACTGTCTCCTCCCCTTACCCTGTCTTTTCCACTTCAAATCACCACGCGACACGCCGCCTCTTAAGCCCCACGCCCCTCCACCTCACCCTTCGCAGTCGGCTTTCCTCATGGTCGGCCCTCCCGCCCGGCCAACATTCGCGGTCGGCCCTCTTCGCGATCACCCTCTTCATGGTCGGCCTTCCTGCTCGGCCAACCTCCATGGTCGCCCTTTCTCGTGGTCGACCTTCCCACTCGGCCAACATCCGCAGTCGACCCTCTTCGCGGTTGGGCTTCCGCTCGGTCACCCTACACGGTCGGACCACCTCCCGATCGGTTTACCCACTCGGTCACCCTCGCTGATCGACCTCCATACTACTACTCCCTAACACCCTCACCTTCTTCATTACTATTCCCTTCACTGGACTAAAGCTGTACTCGGGAATGGGGGACTGCTGACGTGTACAAGCTCACAAAGGCCATGAATCACTATAAACAACCCAAGTCCATCACTTGGAGCCCAATACATAACCCAGCTGGTGAGGTTCAGAACCAATATGGCATAAAGAGCCAATGGCATTCAGACACATAGCAGGTGAAGGACGAGCCACATCGGCAGAAAAAGATCTACAAAGTTATTGCCACTGCACATCACCATTAATGCAGCCCATCATAGCATTTACTACGACAACACCTCCACGTCAGAACAGGACCCCTTACCCTGAACAAAGTAAGCTACAACATAGACTTTCGGCGAGGAGGGCAGGTCGGAAGGGACAGAGAAATGATTACCAAAGGATATAAGCAAACGTTGAAGACAAGAAGAAGGTTAAGTTTTATATCTCCAATATCTCTCTCTCTACACACTACTTCCTCTACTAACTTGCTCGTCGAAGGGTTTACTGGGGGACTACTCCGTTCCCCGTTGAACTTGTTTGCAGGTTATTTGGTGGGCCTAATCGTTCGGACATGGGTTAGAGGAGCTGGGATCTGCCCAATCCATCCCTTGGAAGAAACTGCATTATCAATATGTATTAATTAGTATGTCAATATTAGTTACGATTTTATTATTGACCTAATTTATTATATAAATTACAAATATTAAAAATATCTTAAATTATGTCACATTATTAATTAGTACATTAATTGATATATATAGCATTACTTTTAACAAAAATAAACGGGGATGTATCCGGACCGCACACAAAATTAATTTTATCATTAATTTGTTTTCTTAATTTGTTATTAGCAATTGTGTGTACAGTTTAGTAAATAATTAATGTATTAATATATGGTATGATATTAACATTTTAAAATTATAAATCTTACCTATTATACAAATTTATCTAAAAATCCTATTTACAAATGTTATGGTAGCTCAGTTCTTATTTAAGATTTTTTGAACCAATAAATCTTATTTAGTAAAACTGAAAATATTATCAGTTTTTTTCAATTTTTAAAATTAAGAATATTATCAATTTTGCATAATAATATTCAAGATAATTGTTTTACTAATTGATTAAAAAAAACAGAGTATCAGATCAAACGTTTTTGCCCTTCTATTTGTTGATTTGTTTCAACTATCCAATAAAATCAAGAATATTATCAATTTTTTTCAGTTGTAAAATTGAGAACATTATCAGTTTTTTTATTTTTAAATTATTATTATTATTATTATTTTTAGTTTTGCATATCAATGTTCTATCACCATGCTCCTTTATTGACATAAAATTTTAAGTTCTACAAAAAAAAAAAAAAAAAATCAGTTTTTTCAATCTTTAAAAAAAAAAATTGCACATTTTTTTTTTGTTTTTTTTAATTTGAAAGTCGATATTTTAAAGTTTTGAAAATCAAAATAAATGTCAAATCACCGTATTCCTTTTTAGATAATCATAATTGATTAACAATTATTATTTGAAAAGCAATTCCGACTATTAAAAATTTAATAGGGCTTGAAAGTCTAAAAAATTTTAGTTAGGATTAAATGAAGTATAAGTTCATAAAGTAGTATTTGTGTGTAAATGTCACTATAAATTGTGGGTGTTTGTTGGAGATTATTTTAAGCTAAAAGTTGATAATCAAAAAGTAAAAACTAAAAGCACCCCTCACCCAATTTCTAAAAATCAACATTTTTAAGTTATCGAAGTTATTTTTGCCTAACAAGTTATAATTAGAAATTGCACCAAATAGACTGATATGAATTCCCATATAAAAATAAGGTATAGGTTGCTTACATAATTCCAACCAAACACCTCCATTATAAAACTCAAAACTTCTAAAATTATGATACATTATCCGTTGATACACTAATTGATATACTAATAAATGCATATAATTTTGAAAAATACTTGGTGGTCTAAATTTATGTGACCCGAATGGTTTGAATGCGTTAAAACGACAAAACGACGTCGTTTTATACCAAAAATGACGTCATTTTGCACCCAAAATAACATCATTTTAAGACATTCAAACTATTCGAGTTATAAAATTTCGGGCCACTTAACATTATTGAATAATTTTATTCTTATTTTAAATAGAAAAATAAATATAAAACACTTTTTTGTTTTAAATGGAAAAGACACTTGACACGAGGGAAAGACACTTTTTTGTTTTAAATTGAAAAATAAGGAAGCTTGACTTAAGGGAAAAATATTTTATTTTATTTTTCAAATAAAAAAATAATGATAAAATATTTTTTAATTTAAAAAAAAAGAAGAAGATACGTGGCAAGAGGAGAAGGCTGGAAAGCCTTAATACAATAGTATATATATTGTTGAACAAAAATTATCACATTAATTATATATTTATTTATTGAACTTTAGTTAAGAGAAATTTGACAGAAAATCAAAAAATGGAAAAATAATTACATTTTAGTACAGAGTTTTTAAAAATTGCAATAGAAGTGTGAACATAAAAAAATAATTACAAAAATGTTCAATTATTGATTTTTGAGGATCAAATTGCCCATTTCACGTTCTCTTTATTCCTTTTCCTGCAACCCTTCTCTTCCACTACCAACCATTCCTTGATGTCTTACCCCCATTCTCTTTACCATTGTCACCACTATCATTACCCCCCCCCCCCCCCTTCTCTACGATTGTGACACTCCCAGACCATCCTTACTACCACAGTGACACCCCTAGCCTCCTTTCCACACCATTGCCATGAATATAAAAATTGTGAGTAAAAAGGAGAAAGAGTGATCTAGATTTCAAAGGGATTCAAATATAGGTTCAAGGGTATTTAGATTTAGGTTAAAAGGGATTTAAAGGCAATATGGGTGGCGGGAAGTGGGATATGGGGCTAGAGAGGCAAGGGAGGGGGTTATAATGTTGTAGATGGCTAAAGGGAGAGGTGGCAAAGACGGAGGGCTAGATGTGGGGGGAGGAAATTGTAGTAATTGTAGTGAGAGAGATTCTAGTGGTGGAAGAGGGGGGGTTTTGGGGTGGGGTGGTGGTGGTGACCAGCAAAAATGACCGATGGAGTGGATGCAGAAGAAGGAAAAATAGAGAAAGTGCAAGGATAATTTTCTCCTCCAAAATCACAATTTCATGACTTTAAAATTATTTTTAATATCCCAAGTATTTTAATTTTAGAAAACGTCTTATTAAAATGTAATCATTTTTTAATTCCATTTTATTTTTCCACCACAAATTCAAAATTTAAACACAACAACAATCTTCTTGCAGCAGACATTGCATGCTCCCCAATCCCAAATTATAATTTATGAATAATACTATATATCAATTAGTGTATTAATTAGTGTATCAATTGATGATGTGACACAATTTAAGAGGTTTTTGGTATTTGTAATGTGATTAATGAGTGAGGTTAATAATAATGTCATAACTAGTGTTGGTACTCTAGTTAGTATACTAATTGGTACATATAACATCACCTATAATTTATAACCAAGAGGCCCATTGACTCATTACTGCATAAAGTTTTACAGCTCAAGTAGAAGTAGACAACCTATACCCCATGTCTAGTTGGGGCATAGGCACATTATTGATTACAAATTTCTACAGATAGTAATTCTAGACATGCCTACTATTCTTATCATATCGTTTACACTATTCTCACTAAGTTGTCTCTAAAATGTTACATAACTGTGTACATATCTATTCATGTGCCATATATATAGCACATCAAGCCAAACCACCTTTTATTTGGTTCATTGTTCCTTCACTTGCACATACATTACCTTTATGGACCACAAACAACAATAGGACTCCTCACAATATGCCGCGAGCTTCTCCATATGAGTGAACCTGACATTATTTGCCTGCTCGTTATGGCCTTTGCCTTCACTACCACCTTAAAGCTCCTCTTTTGCGAAGTGCGAGAGAAGTGGAGACTCATCGGTTTAACTATAATCTCCACCCCTTTGGGAGCCCTAATGGTGGCATTGTAAACAGATTGAGAAGGGCCAACATTGGTAACTATCCTGCTAAACACACCTGTGGCCGTGTCCTGATATTGTAAACTTAGTTGCATGGCTGGATAGTTGAGAGCATCACTTCCAACCCCGGGAAGCAAAGATGAGCAATTGATTGATTTGGAACCTGCTAAAGTTGCAATAGATGATTCAGGGTAGCCCTCATGGCAGAGGAACTGAATGTAGGACATCTCATCCATGTCATAGATTAGTCCGGGGCTCACCGCTTTGGTTGGGTTCACTTGACCAGCACCATAGGCAAGTTCACCCTCATTGTTCACCCTTGAGCTCATTGGTGTTGCTTTGGAAAAAAATTTCAAGGGAAAGCCATAATGAAACAAAAAGATGAGAGGTTCACAATTAGAGGAAGGAAAATGCTACAGGCACATAAATAAATTATAATGCTATCTTACATGTAGGGAGCATGTGAGTGTCTGTAGTTGGTTTTACTGTTTATTTCATGTCAAAAGTGTTGAAAATGCTAAGGCACAAAACAAAAAGTTTTAAGAGCACAAAAAAAAATTTAACAAGCGATCACAAATATGGGACAAAATGATAGAAAATGTTTTTTTTTTTTTTTTTTTTTTTAAGTCTTACCAACGCTGCCAGCTTACCACCACCACCACTAATACCCTATTATTACCACTACCAATAACACTATTAGTACATTAGTTTTAAAGTTACAATCAAATACAAGAAAATATTTTTCACAAAGCATTTTTTAAAAAAATGTAGAAAATATTTTCTGTCAAACCAAATATAATGTGATTGAATCAGCTTGCTTAGTTAGGTTTTTCAAAAAAACACTTTTTAAAAATTTTACTTTCTTATTTTTCATATTTTCACTACAAAACTACAACTTTTAGTTATTTCATAAAAAAGTGAAAAAATTTTAAAAAAAAATTACAAAAAAAATTTTTTAAAAATGAACAAAAAAAAAAAAAAAAACGAAAAAACAAAAATACAATGATGAACACATACAAATAAACACATAAAAAACAAAAAACAACAACACTATTTTTGGCATATTTTAAAAAATCATATAAATATTTGCAAAAAAAAACTTTTAAAAAATAAAAAAAAAAACAAAACAAAAACAAAAAAAACAAGTGACAAAAAAACAAGAACAAGTCACACAATGAACAACAAAAAAAAACACTTAAAAAAAATAATACTAAGTGACACTATACTAAAACAAAAAAAAATAAAATTTGAAAAAAATAAACAAAATATACAAACAAAACAAACATAACAATAAACAATCACACATACATAAAAAAAAAATCAATAATAAATTTAAAAATTTATTTAATAAAACAAATAAATGTAATTAAATCATTTTTACGTAAAATGTACATTTTTTTTAAAACCACTTTTTTTAAAAAATAAAATGTTTTTTAGGTGAAACAAATTATTTTTTTTTTTTTTTAAAATTTTTTTAAAAAGTTTCATAAAATTTTTTTTTATTTTATTTTTGAAATGCAAAAAAAAGAAAAAACTAAAAAAAAAATTTTTATTAAAAAAAAAAAAAAAATAAATTTAAAATTAATTTTTTAAAAAAAAAAAAAAAGAAAAAATAAAATAAAAAAAAAATATATACAAAAAAAAAAAAATATAAAAAAAAAAAAAAAAAATTAAAAAAAAAAAAACTAAAAAAAAAGAAAAAAAAATTTTAAAATAAAAAAAACAAAAGTAGCAAAAAAGTTAAACAATTTTAACTTTAAAGTATTTAAAATTAAATAAAAAAGTAAAAAAAAAAGTAAAATTAAAAAAAAAATTTTTTTTTAAAAAGAGAGGAAAAAAAAAATTTTTAAATTAAAATTTTTTTTTTAAAAAATTTTGGTATAAAAATTGAAAGTGCAGTGACCATGCGATTTAAACATTGAAAGTTAAAAAAAATTAATTAAAAAAAAAAAAAAAAAAAAAAAGTAAAAAAAAAAAAATAAAAAAAATTTAAAAAAAAAAAAAAAAAAATTTTTTTTTTTTTTTTTTTTTTAGTTTTTTATTTTATTTTTAATAAAATTAAATTAAATAAAATAATTATATTATATTATATATATATATATATATAATATATATATAATATATATATAATATATATATATTATATATAATCATATATATAAAGATATAAAGTTATAAGGGTATGGTGTATAGGGTTGGGGTGCGGGAGGCGGTTGGGGTCTCTGGCAAGATCAGATCAAATTGGTCTACAAATATTATAATTTTGTCACAATGGACACATAGTGTCACAAATAAATAGTATAAATACACAAAAAAGTGTCACTAAAAAAGTTTTTAGTCTTGATGGTGTGTTATAACTATAAATTTTTTTTTCTTTTTTTTTAATTTTGCCACAAATAATAACATCCAATACATAAATAATTAAAAACAAATTTTTTAATTTTAGAAGTATGATGTGTGCACTGGCAGCTGCAAGTATTTACCGTATGCACAATAAAAAAAAAAAAAATGTTTTTTTTTTTTTTGGTGCAATGGGTGGCACTTGCAAGTATCTAAAGTATCACCCGTAGAAGAGGCACTTGTTCAAAATGTCACAAGACCAAAAAAAAAAAAGAAGAATAGTTTTTAGTTTTTTTTCAAAATGTCACTAAACTAAGAAAATATTGTAGTGTTTTTTAGTTTTACTGAATTTTTTTAATATTTTAAGCAAATTTTTTTACTTTTTAGACATAGCTAACATAAATATACTTAAAAAGTAAAAAATTTGTGAAAAAAATCTTTTAAAAATTCACTAAATTCTAAAAATACAAAAAAAAAAAAAAGAAAAGAAAATTCAGTATATTTTTTGTATTTTTATGTATTTTTTAATGTTTTAAAATATTTTTTCATAAATTTTTTACTTTTTTGATACATTTAAGTAAGGTGTATCTAAAAATATAAAAATAAAATGTTTAAAATTTTAAAAATATTCACTAAAAACAAAAAATACAAAAATCAAAAAACTCAATTTTCATAAAATTTAATTCAAAAAACTTAAACTAAACACACTGATATAATTTTTCAAAGCAAATCAAGACCATATTCCAAGTTACTCAACACTAAGAGGACAAGAAAATGTTGCTTGTTTTGTTACCTGTGGTCATGATAGCGGATTTGATCGCTGTAGGAGACCAATTGGGGTGGAATGACTTCACGTAGGCAGCTACTCCAGCAACGTGTGGACATGACATGGAAGTCCCAGACATTAGTGTAAATTTTGAATGAATTGTGTCACCTTTTAACCCTGTAAGTGACTTCATAGGTGTATATGATGCTAAAATGTCTATGCCAGGTGCTGCAATATCAGGCTGTTCCATCACAAAATTTTAATAAATAAATAAATAAAATAAAAAACGAGGTTCAGTAAAGTACTAACTAGGAGGCATGGTTAAGGATAAGCTAAACCTATGAATATACCTTGAGGAGGTGGTTTGATCCTGGATTTGGACCCCTAGATGAAAAGGAAGCAATGAATGGAGCTGGGATTTTAACTTCTTGGGACTTGTATATCACTGCTGATGGTGATCTGAATTGGACAAAAAAAAGTGAATTGTTTTCTTACAAGGTACTAGAAACATTTAAAATTTTGAAATTAGACCGCTTGAGTAAGACATTTTTTTATTGAGTATGTCCAAAAATTAAGTTTTATCAATACATTATTTATTTCATAATAATATTTCATTCATAGAAAAAAAATTCTCTTCGTTGGATTGGAAAATATAGTTTGCACACACAAACTCTGCTCTAATGATTCAATTTGTTCATTTTGTAAGCCTATGTATAGATTATTTATGAAAAAATTCAAATTGATCCAATAATTATAATCACATAATTTAATTATATTTGTCCTAAAAATATGAGTAGTCTACTTTCAAAATCATACTTGTCCGTTTTTAAAATCAAATATGATAATATCAGTACGATTATTGGATAATATATTTTTTATAATTTACCCATAAATATTTACAAAATGAATAGATTGAATATCATGATGGAGCCTGTGGTGTGCCCAAATGCCTGAACGAATCCATTCCACCTGAGAGAAGCTCCCAACACACCCCCACATCACCACACACAACCCTCCCTGGGCAAAAAAAAAAAAAAGAACATTAATTTGGCCAACAGTATTATTATTACCTTGTGGTGTTAATATATTCACGAATAGTGTCACTTATGGTGGTATTGACCGCAGTTGCAGGTGCCATGAAAATTTGGGCATTGTCTAGATATTCATCACTTGCAATGATGGCTCCAATCCCTCCAAATCCTTTTACTACTGACTCCACTCCCCACATTCCTATTTGGCATAGGACTAGTTTTCCCTTCACCTTGTGAGGATCCATTGACTCTTGAAAACAGTACCTTTGCAACATGGTAAAATATATTTAATGAGAAAAATCTATTCTTAAATATTGTTAATAAGAAATTATAAGAATGAAGTAATAATACTATTTTTAAAAATAAAAAATGTTAGACCTTAAAAGATTTATCAAAATTTTTGGTAGAAATTTTAATAAATATTTTAGGATCTCTTGTATTACTCTTTAAAAATTTAACCCATATCGTTTGTTTTAAAATAGGGTGTCATGTCATTTTGTATTGATTTTCAATACTACTATATTTGTTTGTACGATATTATCTGTGCTTAATATCAACAATGTTATGTACTCAAAAAATATTTCAAAAAAAGTGATACAAGTTTAAAATATGTGGATCAAATTTATTTTGGATATGAATCCCAAGACCGGCCCTAAGATTTAAGGGGCCCAAGGCAAATTTTAGAAATAGAGGCCCCTCTTACATTGAAAAAAAAAAATTCATGGATAAAACAATAAGTTATAATTTTTTTATTTGTTTGCAGTTACAAAAAAATTTACTTGCATATATAATCATTAAAATTATAAACAAAACAATTTAATGAAACAAAATTAGAGTAAAAAAATTTAGGAAAAAATTATTTAATTAAAACTGATAAAGACATAGGTCAAAAAATTAGGGCAAAATTATTTGTTCTATTAAAATCTAATAGATAAAGAAGGTAAAAAAAAAAAAAAAAAGGCCCATATATTGTGCGTATTATTCTTCTTGTTCCCAAACATTTTTTTTAATATATATTTTCATTTTAATAAATATGGGCCAAGCTACATTTATAAATAAATATGGGTTAAACCATACATGGACGTAATAAAATATTTTAGAGCCCTTTAAATTGATCTTAAACCCCCAAAATAAAATAAAATTTGGGCCTAGAACATTTTACTAAATTTAGTACCCTATTTTTGGGCCAAAATTTTGGGACTTAAGGCACAGGACTTACTGGCCTTAGACCAGGGCCGGCCCTGATGAATCCACCACACTAATTTTAAATTTACAACATAAATTAAAAATTTTAAGTTCTGAATTAATACTTTCTCTTCAATAGTTTTGCCATTTCTCAAATGCATGATTCGTAAATTAATTAGTACCTTGCATCGTCTGGGCTTGCAGAGTTTTTGGCAACATCATCACCTCTAACGAGAGGGTACAATTTTTGCTTTGGGTCAAATATGTTCACCCCAATCCCCTGCATGTAAAACACATGCATATTTTCACCATGTAAAAAAAACAAAAACAAAAAAAGAAAGAAGAATTAAGGTTTTAGAGATCAAAATTTAGGGATAATTTTTTTTTGCTTTGAGGCAATGTTGAACACATAAATCAAATACAGAATTGGATACAAAACATACGAATAAATAAAATCTTATAAGATTTATTTATGGGATTCACTTTTCAAAAATTGTATCCATCTATTTATCTTCTTTGTGTAAGTATGGGTTATTTTGGGATTTTTCTATTTTATTTTCTTTGTCATATCTTCATGTCGTCACAAAAATATATATATATATATATAATATAATAAAAAAATAAAAAACTTACTGAGATGGTTTTGCCACTTCCAAACACAACATTGCTCCTGAACTGCCGATCGATGCCGCTAGCGGCCACTGTAAAGATCCACGGAGCATTGTTTGCCACCGTAGCCATCCTCGGCCCATCATTTCCAGCAGAAGCAACGGTTATGATCCCTTTTCTCATAGCATGAAACGCCCCAACCGCTATTGAGTCTGTCACGTAATCCCCCCAGAGGGGGAGGACTCCGATGGAGATGGAAATGACATCAACGCTGTCATTAATGGCGGCGTCAAAGCCTGCCAAGATGTCCATGTCGGAGCAACCGGAGCTAGCCCAACAAACCTTTTTTTATTTTATTTTTGTTTTATCAGCCAGAAAAAAAAGTCTTTTATAAATTCAAGGAAAAACCTCATGTACATACAAGAATAAATTAAAATTTTATACGAAATTAAATATTTAAGTAATACATTACTATATTTTTTGATGAAAACTTTTGTCTCTAAATGACATCAAATTATTTGATCACTAAAAATGCACTTATTAGTGACATTTTAAAATTTTGTTGTAAATTTTTTTCTTTTGTTGACATTTTTATATGATTCAAATAATGATTGAAATTGGTCTCCTAATTTTTTTTAGGATAAAATACAAACACACCTCTTAAAATTTACTTAAATTACAAATTACTCTCTGTAATTTTAGAAATTACATTATGCCTCTTAAGGTTTTTAATTTCATAACAAATAGGTCCTTTTATTAATAAATCATTAAGTTAATTAACAGTTTTTAATAATGTTAAAATTTTATTTCAATTAATAATTCAGATAATTTTATTATTGTATAGATGAACAGTTAGAAATTTTACTTTTTCAATTAATTTTATTAAATAAATTTTTTTGACAATGAGGTATTTGTAATTTTTCAAATTACAAGGAGCAATTCGTATTTTAAGTAAATCTCAAAGGGTGTATTGGTAATTTATCCCCCCCTTTTTTTTAACTAAGGCCAATTTGGCAAGTCTCAAAAAATTCAAAAAGCCAAAAAGTTACACAAAAAACAAAAAAGTCATTACTATTTACAAATAAAAAATATTAAAAAAATATTTTATACATTTTTGTAATACAAAAGTTTGAATTACACTGTCAGTCGTACTGCCCCAATAGAAAAGCAGGTCATACACTTTTTAGGCCAAAAAAAAAAAAAATACATTGGTAAAGCCACAAAGTTTGATGGTAATGTTGGGCTCTTTGAGGCCCACTAAGAGTTCCGTTTTGATAATCCGAACCGTTCAATATGTAGAACTCGTCAAGTACTATATGCTTGTAAAAAATTATGTTGATAGGATATCGTTAACTATATGATTAATCAGTTTTATATAAACAAAACGGATGGTGTGATAGTTAACTGTTGAAAAAAATTAATTCGATCATATAACTATCGATATCCGATCAACGTGATTGTTTATAAACATATAATACTCGACGAGTTGTACATATTGAACGGTTCAGATTATCAAAATGGGACCCGTGGTGGCCTCCACGGACCGATCATCACTGTCCAAACACTTTGTCCCGAATGAGGCAATAATTTGCTGACCTAATCAAACTTTTTCTCCTATACACTTTATTTATACAATTTTTTATTACACATTTTTTCGTAAAAAAATAAAAAATTATCCCAAACATCTATCTTTTTTTTTTCAACTTTTTAATTAAAAAAGATAAAAAGTACACTTATTTAAGACACCCCAAACAATCTCTTATTTACTTTTCATGACAAGAAAGTTTTGTCCCAAAAACCCTTACATGTTGATTTGTCCCAAGTACATAATGATTTCAATTTGAATTGAATGATATGAAGGGAAAATAAAAGAAACGAAATGAAAAGAATTTAACTTTTGTTTGGCAAGTTAGTTTGTGATTAAAATAGTTACAAATGACAAAATAATTTATTTTAGTTACAACAAATAAAACATCACATTCAACTCATAATCCACTTTTTTCTTACAAAAAAAATCAAAAAAGCTAAAAAGTCATTCACAAATCAAATTTTTTAGCCCAGGCTAAAATAGTCATAAAAGTCAAAAAGTCAACCCACTTCCCAAACGGAGGCTAATCTAATCCCTTGCTTAGATTGCCAGATAAGAAAGAAATGAGGAGAAATTGAAAGAAATTAATTTATCTTATAATCCAGTTTTTGAATGGACAAAAGAGAAAATAGAATGATTACTAATTTTTATATAATATCATAATTATTCATCTAGGTATTAAAGAAATAAAAACATAAAATATTATTTTAGTAATATATAACTCTTTAATTTTTTTATGTGGTCTAACCAAATAAGATTAGAGAAAAATTATTATATTTCCTTTTTTCTCTTTAGCTTAATCAAACAAAAGGAAAATAAAACACAATTTATTATCTTTTCTCTCCTAACTTAATAAATCTTTTTTTTTTTTTTTTTTTCCTTTCTCTCCTAGATTAAAAAAAAATAAAAAAACATGTTGACAGGAAGTGAACAAGACAAGCAAAAGGAAAGGCAACAAACCTTGTAAGCAGCAACCCTAGCAGAGGGCACAGCCCCACGAGCAGTGCCTTTGGCAAGGCCAAAGAGGCTTGCACCTGGGACTAGGTTTCCAGCTAGGGTTGAGGAGGTGTGAGTTCCATGGCCATCCACATCTATGGGTGAGAGTATGTCACTTGGGTCTTCATTTCCATCTAGCTTGAAGTATTTGGCTCCTATAAGCTTTCTTTAATAAAATAATAAATAAATAAATAATTAGAGGTTAAGCCATGCATTGATTGATAGAAGCATAGAAATATGTACAATAAACATTGTGCATGTATATATTATTTATAAGTTATGATCCAAAATTATTATCAGTTATGAATCATTATGATGTTTGGTTATGGATTATTGTGATAGTGACGTGAACTAATTGTTAAAATAAAATTAGTTATCTTATTCCAGTGTTTGGTTTACAATCATTTGCAAATCATATATATCAATTAAGTTATACACAATTAAAAGTTGAACCAAGACATCCATGTTTACGACTGAGTGGGAAAATAATGGTGCAATGCGTCTTATGATTTGGCCGGATAGAAATTCACGGACAAGATTTGGGGCCGAGCAGTCTTGGTGAAAGGCGCTCGGTTAAGGCACCGATTGTGTGAACCGAGCTGCATACTTTGCAGGAAGGCCGACTACCCAAGCAGATGACCGGCGCCAGGAAGGGCGTAGTCGACCGAGCTATGAGTTTGTTCGGCAGGAAGGCCGACAAAGGTGAATGCGAGATATCTCGGACACGGTCCAGCCGGATCTCACAGAGTCAGTTCCTCAAGCTTAGCGTGCTTGGGCATGAAGCACGGCTATGGATTAGGGCATTTCAGCTGCCCAAAGCAGAGAAGGCTGGCATTTGGGATTAGGTAATGTCCAGCATGGTGTGACCTGACAGAGGCATGGTTTATGTGCTGACAGATGGGATAGCAGAGCCACGTGTTGAGAGATCATTGGGAGTAGATATGAGGCGCAGAGAGGTATATAAACAAGTCGGCGCCACCCCTTATGGGGATGGACAATTTTTATAAGTGAGACTTACACTCAAACACTCTCCCTTCTCTCTAGTCATTTTTCCAGGTGTGTGGTTCTAACTTGAGCGTCGGAGGTGTTTTCCGGACACACACCGCCGGGTAGCTCACCGCCTTTGCGCTTTCAGGTGATCGGACAGCTGAGGAACTGGGAAGAAAGGAAGTGCGGGTAGCCGGAATATTTTCCCCCCGTACAACGACTGACTCATAATTCAACCCTTAATATGGGATATATGTTAACCATTAATATGATCTAATCTTTAATTTTTAGAGCAAAGGTCATTATTTAAAAGAATGTTTGCTTTAATAAACAAATCCTACCAACGTATATACAGATATATAAAATAAGAGATAAATATTAAAAAAATAATAATAATAATAACAATATCCATTGAATACAAAACAGAATCCAACTGCAAATTATGGGAGAGGTATATAAAAAATTCTTGTGATGTCAATAGCAGTTTGCCTTTTAAGGAAAACCCTTTAATAACAAACAACCAAAGGTCTAACAACTGTGTGAGTGATTTTCCGATCACACTGCCCACCTTAGTAATTCAGCTGTAGAACACAGGCAGAATAGATGGCACCTTGCTGTCCTGCACAGAAAGAAAAGGCTCCGGCGGTGGTTCTTCCACCCGGGGGCACTCCGACGATCAAGTCAGTATATCTCTCAAAGATAATCAAGTATTCAACTCACAAGCTTGAGTATCAAAAAGCATACCTTAGACCCATGGGGGTGCCTCTCTTTTATAGCCAACACAATCCTAGTCCCAATAGGAGCCTGGCCCTAATGGACTTAGGATTACTGCTAATCTGGGACTCCCAGTGGGATTAGGATAAACTCTCTAAGAGTCTTATCTTTACCCAAACTGAAGTCTTCTCCCAATCTAGGACTCTTGTCCATATCCAGGTTGAGTTCCCTCTTCATTCTAGGACTCTTATCCCTTATCCACTTATCTCGGATTCCGATATCTTCGGAGATAACCTCGGCCTTGCCGAGATAACCTCGGCGTCACGACCAGGACACGTGGCACCTCGGGTGACACGTCGGCGTCACCTTGCCACGTGTTAGTACTCAAAAAATATATTCCCACAACTGCCCCCTAGGTTCTATTACCTCGGCATTCTGAGGTGATGGAACCTATACTGTTCGTTCATCTGTACCCCCTCTGTCTGAGATCAAGCTCGCCGACCTCAAAGTTCTCTGGACTTTACTGTCCACTTCTGTCAAGTATCAAGCTTCATGCTTTCCAAGCCATTCGAGATCATACCTTCTAGCCGAGGTTTCTGGTTTCATTAATTTCATAAACTCAAAGAGCTTTGTAACTGCTCCACTCATACTTTCTTGTGAGTTCCCGATTTCCAGTCATCTATTTGACTCCGGCGATTTTCATATCGGCGTTTATTTCACTTGGTAGGTTCACAAACTCTTTACTTGCTATTAAGCTCAATCTTTCATAACTCTTCTGAATCTGTTTACTTGCCATCTGTTGCTTTCTATTTTGAATTGTTTTACTGTTTGAATGCCTGGCACTGTTCTCGCCATATCTACTTTCTGTTGCTAGCATCATGCCTGGGTCATCGTTTTTACTTAGTGCCTATGCACTTGGTTTTGTTCTTTGAACTTCGTCGTCTTCTTGACTTTGATTTTTCTCTTTCTTCATTCAATCCTCTGGCTTTTTCCTCTTTCTAGCTCTTTTGCTTAAATCCGTCATTGTTCTAAGCTTTCAAGCTCTGCAACTGTCTTCGTTCCTCTCCTCCGGTGAGGCTTACGTCATTCTGTTGCATCCGTCGTCAAACTTCGGCAATTATCATTCTTGTTTTACGAATTACATTCTTGTTTCTGTTTTCTGTGTCTTTTTCCAGATTCTTGCGTTCAATCCTTGCCTTTAAACTCCGAGGTGTCAATCGCCGAGAAGAGTTTTGATCAAACTCTTCGGGAGATCGATGCTAAGCTTGAGGCCGAGAAGGCTGCTGAGAAATCTTTCCAACTGTTTTCTAGGGGTGAGACACAATTTGTTGCTGATGCCAAGTAGTTTGCTTCCTTTCTTGAAATTGATGCCGAGGTAACGGTAGAGAAGCTCCTCCAATCGATCGTCTGAGGTCAACTATCGATCGGTCGACGTTCTTGCTTTCAGTTCCTATTTCTTTAAGATCTTCATTTTTGTACTTGCCAACCTTCTTGCCAACCTTCTCAGCTCTTAACAAGCTAGTTGGTCATCTCGAATGATCATATCTCGGAAACGTCTTTCAGTGTTATCTCGGCTATACCAAACTTGTAAATTGCTCCTGCACCTTTTCTCTGCCCCCTAATGTGAGCATAAGTCTGCACTTAGGATCACATTAGGGAAGTTGGCTTCGTACCGTAGTCACAGACCTGATGTGTTCTTCTTTCGCCGATGTATTAAAACTTCTGGTATTTAATTCGCCCCCTTTAGACCCTCTTTCTCCTGGCTTTTGCAAACTATCATCACTGTTTCTTTGAAGCATTTATTCCTTTCACAACTCTGGTTACCACTTCTGGCGTGTACTTAGTAGTTCTGTTCTAATCAAAACGACGTTTGACTCTGGCGAATCTTTTGCCGACACTTAACTTTGTGCGCTCTCTAACTTGTAAATTTTCTCTGAATTTCAACAAGTGTTTAAGCCATTCTTCATTCTCGATTTTAACTCTGCTTGTAAACTTTTCTCGGGTTTCAACATCATCTCGGCTTAACTTCGGTTAAGCATCATCTCAGTTTAACTTCGGTTAAACATCATCTCGGCTTAACTTCAGTTAAGTATTATCTCAGTTTTAACTTCGGTTAAGCATCACCTCGGCTTAACTTCGGTTAAGCATCACCTCAGTTTAACTTCGGTTAAACATCATCTCGGCTTAACTTCGGTTAAGCATTATCTCGGCTTAACTTCGGTTAAGCATCATTCCTTCCTTGTCGTTTGTACTCTTGTACCTTTAGACAATGTAAGCTCTGCATATGGCCGATGTGCCCCTTTGTTCTTGAACGTCTAATTCAACTTTCCTTCTCTGAATGCTTGTGCCTTTGTCTTTTCTTGATTGCCTTTGCATGATTCTATACTTAGAATATTCTGCGTGCCTTTCATTCTTTGCCTTCTTTGTGCAATCTTCTCGGGGTTACATACCTCGGGTATAATAACTACAAACTTTACTTCGGCAAGATACTGACCTGTAAATTGCTGCAAATTTCAACAGATGATTACATGTCGGCTTAACTTCAACTTGTAAATTGCTACAAATTTTAACAAGTGTTAAGCATCTTCTTTGGTTTAACCAACCAGTAGATTGCTATAAGTCTGTAAGCAATAACATCGGTTTCACTTCGACTTGTAAATTGCTACAAATTTCAACAAGCGAAGAGAAACAGTAATCTCGGCTTAACTCCCACTTGTAAATTGCTACAAATTTCAACAAGTGTTAATCTCTGTATCGGTTTGACCAACTTGTAAATTGCTACAAATTTCAACAAGTGTTAGGCAATGATTTCGGTCTATCTTCAACTTGTAAATTGCTACAAATTTCAACAAGCGATAGACAAGGAATAATCTTAGGTTAACTTCAACTTGTAAATTGCTACAAATTTCAACAAGTGAAGATAAGGAACAATCTCAGCTTAACTTCAACTTGTAAATTGCTACAAATTTCAACAAGTGAAGATAAGGCACAATCTCAGCTTAACTTCAACTTGTAAATTGCTACAAATTTCAACAAGCGTTAAGGAATGGTTTCAGCTCAACAACTTGTAAATTGCTACAAATTTCAACAAGTGTTAAGGAATCTTTGTCAGCTTAACAACTTGTAAATTGCTACAAATTTCAACAAGCGTTAAGGAATGGTTTCAGCTCAACAACTTGTAAATTGCTACAAATTTCAACAAGTGTTAAGGAATCTTTGGTCTTAACTTCGATTAAGAATCTTCTCGGCTTAACTACGATTAAGCATCTTCTCGGCTTAACTACGATTAAGCATCTTCTCGGCTTAACTACGGTTAAGCATTTTCTTGGCTTAACTTCGGTTAAGAATCTTCTCGGCTTAACTACGGTTAAGCATCTTCTCGGCTTAACTTCGGTTAAGAATCTTCTCGGCTTAACTACGGTTAAGCATCTTCTCGGCTTAACTATGGTTAAGCATCTTCTTGGCTTAACTTCGGTTAAGAATCTTCTCGGCTTAACTACGGTTAAGCATCTTCTCGGACTTAAGCTCTGAGATCTTATCTTCTTAGATCTGCTCGCTCGGTTTGAGCTCTTCTTTTCTCGGACCTACTTATCTAGGCCGAGATCATGTCTTCTCGGATCCGAGGTCTAGAATCCAAGATCTGCTCACTCAGGTTCAGCTCTTCTTCGGGCCTACTCATCTAGGTCGAGATCATGTCTTCTCGGATCCGGGGTCTGGAATCCAAGATCTGCTCACTCAGGTTGAGCTCTTCTATACTTGAATGTTATTTCTTTGGGAGCGCTCATGCCCCCTGTGTTTGTATCCCTTCTGGAAGGGTCTTCGTTCCTCTGCAGGTATCTATCCTTCCATACCTGGAGGTCATCTTCGTTATAGTATCCGTTTTGATCTGTTGTCTTTGGTGCGTCACCTTTCTGGCCGGCGTCTTTCACTCTGTGACTCTGGTCACGAGTTTCTGTGTTGCGGTCGTCTCCTTCAATCGTCAAGGTCGATAGGTCTCCCACTCCCAGCAGGAGTGTTGTCTTCAATCTGATCCTTTTGTCCGTCATTGGCCATATATTCTTTTTTCTTTCCCACAGACGGCGCCAAATTGTGTGAGTGATTTTCCGATCACACTGCCCACCTTAGTAATTCAGCTGTAGAACACAGGCAGAATAGATGGCACCTTGCTGTCCTGCACAGAAAGAAAAGGCTCCAGCGGTGGTTCTTCCACCCGGGGGCACTCCGACGATCAAGTCAGTATATCTCTCAAAGATAATCAAGTATTCAACTCACAAGCTTGAGTATCAAAAAGCATACCTTAGACCCATGGGGGTGCCTCTCTTTTATAGCCAACACAATCCTAGTCCCAATAGGAGCCTGGCCCTAATGGACTTAGGAATATCGCTAACTGGGACTCCCAAAGGATTAGGATAAACTCTCTAAGAGTCTTATCTTTACCCAAACTGAAGTCTTCTCCCAATCTAGGACTCTTGTCCATATTCAGGTTGAGTTCCCTCTTCATTCTAGGACTCTTATCCCTTATCCACTTATCTCGGATTCCGATATCTTCGGAGATAACCTCGGCCTTGACGAGATAACCTCGGCGTCACGACCAGGACACGTGGCACCAGGACTCTTATCCCTTATCCAACGTATATACAGATATATAAAATAAGAGATAAATATTAAAAAAATAATAATAATAACAATATCCATTGAATACAAAACAGAATCCAACTGCAAATTATGGGAGAGGTATATAAAAAATTCTTGTGATGTCAATAGCAGTTTGCCTTTTAAGGAAAACCCTTTAATAACAAACAACCAAAGGTCTAACAACAATAGTTAACCTTAAAAAGGCAAAACTACTATGGTCCAAATTTAGTTTCCTCTGTTTCACACTTTACTAATTTTAGTCTATCTGTTGAGCTGAGCAACTCTAGTACCTGCATATCCACTTTGTGATCTAACATAGATTAGCTATATCAAAAATGCTAGGAATTCCAAAAAAAAAAAGAATTATCAAATTTTTTATGAATATATATTGTAAGATAACTGGCATCAAATGCAATTTTGTGGTTCTAATTTTGTTACAAATATAGAAATTAAATTATAGAGGTGCCGTTTGGTAACACTTACGTTTTCAGTTTTCAGTTTATATTTATAAAAATTTAAAAAACTCAAATAAAAACTTGTTTGGTAAAATTTTTAATTTATAAATCAGTGATCTCAGTTTATAAATTTAGCAAAAAAATGAAAACACAAAAAATGTGTTTCCGTTTTGAGTTTTGAGTTTTTTTTTTTACCACCCAACACTAGCCACCATCCGCCACTATTTTCCACTACCATCTTTCACCACCACCACCCATCTCCTACCACCACTTGCCACCACCACTCACTACACCACCCGCCACCACCAGCCACCACCACCACCCACCTCACCCACTGCCACCACCACCACCCACCACACCACCCCCCGCGGCCAGCCACCACCACCCGCCATCTACTTGCCACCACCACTGACCACCCACCTGCCACCACCACTCGCTACCATCGTCACCCACCTACCACCACCACCACTCGCCACCTACCACCCACCACCTACCACCCACCACCACCCGTCATCCGTCATCCACCTGCCACTACCACCCACCATCTGCCACCACCACCATCCACTCGCTACCACCCACCCCCCACCACCACCCGCCACCCACCACCACTACCACCACCCACCATCCCCCACCCCCACCACCACCACCGCCACCAACCACCACCACTGCCACCCATCCCCCCACCACCACCCGCCGCCCACTCGCCACCACCCACCACCACCTGCCACCCACTACCACCGCCCACCACCCGCTACTACCACCACCACCACCACCCACCCACCCGCCACCATCACACCCACCCACCCACCCACTACCACCACCACCCACCCGCCACCACCCACCACCACCAGCTACCCACCACCCACCGTCACCACTTTCCACCACCGTCTTCCGCCGACACTTGCCACCACTTGCCATTTCTTACTCTTTTTTATATTTTAAATTTTTTTTAAACATTCTGTCAATTACCAAACGCGTTTGTAATTTATGTTTTTTTAAAAATAAAAAAAAATAAACAAAAACCAGTTTATAAAATTTTTATAAATATAAACTGAAAATGTAAACGTTACCGAATACACCCAGAATATACATAACAAGATTTTATAAAATTTGTTGGTGAGATTGAAAAATTCTATCCATTCATATATATTTTATGTCATATTCTGTTATCGATTTATGTGTCTTTAGACTTATTCGTGTGGCTCTTATCTTGAAATTATTTAATTTTCTTTTTCTAATATATCAAGATTGTATTATAATGTAAGAGAGGAGGAAATCTTTGCCTATCGCAAGATTTGAACCGTCAACCTCTATTTAACTTCCTCTCTAAAAAAAAAAAAACCCCCTCCATTTAACTTATTTAACAAATAAATGAATAAACTTATTTAATGGGAGACAATAGTTAAAAAGATATGCAATCCATACATGCATGCGTTATCTCTTGGTCTCCATTACACTCCACTTGTTTTGGCGACACCACATTGGTCAAGTCTTTCCATTCTTTTTATTCAATAATAAAAAATTTATAATTGAACTATAATCATGGATGAAATTAAAATTTCATTACTAGAGAGGTCGAAAAAAAATCACCATATATAATACACATGTATGTACAATATGATATATAAATTATATATATATAGAAAAAAAATTAAATACCATAGAAGTAATCTTTAATATGATGAAAAAGTCTTTTTGGTGCAAAACAAAAAAAGAAAGCAAGATAGGAGAATAATAAGATATATATATTATTTATACTAGGGGTTCATTTTATGTATAAAATGATATATTTACAGAAATAAGGAGAACATAGCTACCATAATCTTCTTCTAATTTCATCCTTGATTATAATCTTACCTGGACCACTCAAAGTGATTAATTATTGGTTAGGTGTTACCACACAATTTAATAAAATAAAATAAATTAGCATAGTGGTTTGAAATGAGTTAATTAGTGCCTATTGAAATGATGAAGACAACTAATAAATATGAAAATGACATGAACTAATATTTACTTGTTGCACCCTGAAAAATTGGCAAAGTGGCCACAGCTTCCTTTCCATTTGGCTGGTGGAGGTCCGAATCCATTGTCTGCAAAGCTCTCTGACTCTGGAGTGATCCCTATATAACCACACCAATAGACCTTGTTAACTTAAAATAACAAAAATAATAATTTTACGGACACAGAATTTCATAATTAATTACAAAAAAATAATGTTACTGTTTTCACTCATGTTATTCTATCTATATTTTATGTGATTGATTTTGTATTCGTATAATAATTGATAATAAAAATACCAAACTTTTCATCATAACTCTAAGACTTGTTGATTTAATTTAACGTTGTGTTTATTTTGGTGAATTTTTTTTTAAAAAAAATTTCTTGTAAAAATGTCTTTTTATATTTGGTTGCAATTTTGAAACTAATGTGTTAGAAATTGTGGTTGTCGTGCTGGTGGTAGTGACGGAGGCCACAACGGCAATGGTGATGGTGGTAGGGGGAGGTGGGTGACAGTGTAGTAGTGGCGTTAGTAAGAATTTAATTCAAAATATTCTTCACTTGTCAAAAGTAAATATACTTTTTATTTAAATAATTTTATTTTTTATTAATCATTGAAAATGTTTTTTTTGTTTGCTTTCATCTTTTGTCACACCAATGTCAGAAAATATGAAAAATATTTACTAGAAAATGTTTCAAGCAGAAAGGAACAGAGCATAAGTACAAAATCCAATAAAATTCTTGAACCTACCTGTATCTAATAGACCCACAATTATGTTGCTCTCCATTTTTAATTTTCTTCCTGCTGTCATAGGCAACCCAATAAAATCCCAGGACTTTGTTGTGTGCAGCTTGTGATACCGGTTTCGGAAAACCGAAAGCACCCCCTCCATACCTAAGCATTCACCAAAAAAAAAAAAAAAATTCATTGAATTCAAATACAATCTCTCAACAGACATAAAGTTTATAGTATAATCAACCATTAATTAAACATACTAGATAATTTATTGGCTTCATGTTCATGTAACTTTGCAGCAAATGCATTGAAGTTTCTACTGTAGCTGTGTACAAGGGACTCCTCAGCATCAAGCTCACTGTTCCATTATGAAAACATTACTGTTTTTGGAAAGTGTAATTGAGAAAAGATAAAATAGAACAAACATAAAAGAATACAAAGATTCATACAAGTCTACGTTTTATTGTGAATGTAGAGATTACAAAAAGTCGGCTCTCTCTCATAGAAGCTCTTAAGATCACAAACACTAAAATCCTGAAATTAACACTCAAGTATAAAGATCCGAAAAGTAACAAATCAGATCAACATAGACTCAAAGACGAATGTCGGGTTGGGACTGCCTCGCCATTTCCCCGCTAATTGGGATTTGAAAGTTGCCATTTGGTAATAAATATTATTTGGGTTGAATTCAAGATACTAGCACAACATTGTCCTTAGTCCACTTATGCTAAAGAGCAAGAAGCATAGGAACACAGAAATTTTTCCAAAAACACAATCAGTTCTTCAGAGAATACAAAAACTGATCACAGAATCGGAGTACTGTATTCATCCAAATCGACACACAGTGAACCAGGATGAATGCAGTGTGGCTTTCATACATGTGTTTGCAAACATAAACACATACATAGAAGTGATACTATAGATGGAAAGAAAGAGGCATAGAGATTCAACTAACCTTCCCTTCAAATTTGAGAGGACATTGATATGTGTCTGATGTACAGATTCTACATCATCAACTGCTTGATCTCTCAAGAACACAATGTAAAATTCCTGTAAATCCTACGATCAAAATCAAATTTTCAATATATATACCAGATAGTACAACAAACAGTAAATGATTCTAACTGCTGAAACCTTTTGTGTGTCACCATTTACAGCTACAAGACTGGTGAAGGTACAAATGAGAAGATGAGAAAGTGTTAGAAGGGAATGGATATATCGCTCTCTCGACATGTTTGTCGAGTAAAAAAAGCTTGAGGGTATGTTTGAATTGAGCTATCTTTGTGAAGATGAGAGTCTCTATAAATAGCTAGCAAGAAAGCCAAAACTAGTTTAAGAAAAATGAGTGAGACCACTAAAAAAAGGAGCACTAATAGCTCTAAAGTGGTGTGGGTCTCACATGATGGGATGTTTTGCTCTTGTGTTTTTTATTTTTTATTTTTTTTTTAAATTTTCACCTCATTAGTGGTCAATTAGTGCTTCCAAATTAGTGGGATGAATCATTGTTACTAGTTTAATTAGAAGAAACAAACAACAACAACAATGTCTTTAGCACAAAACCAGGCTTGACTTCCTAGTTCTAATTGCTAAGGTTTAGGTTGGCAAACCTTAGAAGAAAGATAACAAACAAATTTGGTTGTTTTGTACTCTTTGTCAAAGATAAATATGGCAAAGGATAGGTTGGGTTTAATAGGAAACCAATGACCAAATCACTACCTCTTATTCTATAAAATTTGAAACTAAACCAAATAATAAATATTGCGGAATCAAACCAAATTGAACTAGTTTGACGCAGTTTGATTCGATTTGGAATCACGGTTTATAATTACATGCCATCATCACAACGTGTTCAAAAAAATATTGTTTAATAAAAATATTAAGTAACAAAACTGTTAATAAATTATTGTTCAAGCAACCATTGTCAAGTGGTAGTCCTAGTTATGAGATGAGACAGTTCACTGTTGAGTGACTAAGGGTTATGATATGATATTAATTAGGTTAAGTTTAGTATGTTGAGTGATTGAGGGTTATGATATGATATTAATTAGTGAAGAATTATTGAAAGCATCTTCATTAATTTCAATATCTGATTACATGTATGTATTTATACAATATATCTAACAAACTAATAATATCTGTAACTAACTAACTAATGTAACTAACTAACTAATCTAACAAACTCTATCTTCTAGCTAACTATGACATCAACTATAGCTTCAGTTTTGGCTTTAACTGGTTAGCTGTTAATGCAACTCTAAATGTTGTGGCTCAGTTTGCTCTGTAGTTGTAATAGTATTAGTCCCCTGAAAGCTGATGGGAGAGGAAGTGACCAGCAGCTTGGTCTTGAGAAACTGGAATCTAGAACTGGATAGAGGCTTTGTAAAAATGTCAGTGATTTGATCCACAAAAGGAACATACTTGAGAACAACTTTCTTGGCTGCAACCTTCTCATGAATAAAGTGACAATCAACTTCAATGTGTTTAGAGCGAGTATGAAACACAGGATTTGAAGCAAGGGCAATAGCGGAGAAGTTATCACACCAAAGAATAGGAGAGGAAGTAGTAGGAAGATGAAGATCATGCAGTAGCATCTGTAACCAACTCAACTCTGCGGTAGCATGAGCCAAAGCCCTATATTCAGCCTCAGTACTGGATCGAGAGACTGCCGACTGTTTCTTAGCAGACTAGGAAATGAGATTAGAGCCAAGATAAATGCAATAACTGAAGGTAGATCTTTTATCCAAATGATCCCTAGCCCAATTTGAATCAGAAAAAGCTTGAAGCTTAAAAGAATTGAGAGAAAATGTGAGGCCATGAGAGAGGGAACCTTTAACAAATCTGATAATACGTTTAACAAAGACAAAATGGCCATTAGTGGGATCATGCATATGTTGGCAGGCTTGGTTAACTGCTAAAGACAGATCAGGGTGTGTGATAGTTAAATACTGCAATGCACCAATAAGACTTCTGTATAACTAGGGCTGAGCAAAAGACAGAGAAGAAGCATGAGTGATAGCAGGCTTGACTGAAATAGGTGAATTGCAGTGTTTATAGGAGGTCATGCCAGCCTTGAGGAGAATTTTATAAGCATATTTTTGCTGGGACGAGAAGTAATTAGCTCCCACAGTTTGAATAGAAACACTGAGAAAGTAAGAAATGTTGCCCAATTCCTTCATGGCAAAGGCAACATGCATTTGACCAATGAGTTCTTGAAGAAGAAGAGAACTACTGCCAGTAAGTAGAATATCATCTGCATAGACCAAGAGAATGAGAATATCATTGGAGGTTTTCTTGATGAATAAAGACTTATCACAGTAACTGTTAACAAAGCCATGAGCTAACAAAAACTTGGAGAAGGTTGAATACTAAGCTCTAAGTGCTTGCTTCAGGCCATAAAGAGCTTTTCGGAGTCTACAACATGATGAGGATTGGTAGCACTAGAAAAACCAGGTGGCTGGAGCATATAAACCTCTTCATCCAAGGTACTATGAAGAAAGGTATTGCTAATGTCAAGCTGTTTTAAGGGCCACTAATAATGCAAGACAATGTAAAGAAAAATTCTGATAGTAGGTTGTTTAGCCACTAGACTAAAGGTCTCATTATAGTCAACACCTTCTTGTTGTAAAAATCCTTTGGCCACCAACCTGGCTTTATATCTGGCAATAGTCCCATCAAAATTTCTTTTTATTCTAAAAACCCATTTGCAGCCAATGGCTGTTTTGGTAGAAGGAAGAGGCACAAGGGACCAAGTACCTTGACCAAGAAGAGCATGATACTCATCAAGCATTCCAGCATACCAGACTAGAGAAGTAAGAGCTTTTTGATAAGTGGAAGGTTCTATATTAGTGAATGAAGAAGAAGAAGAAGAAGAAGAAGAGGCCACAAGACAACTAGTTTTGGATCGAGTAAGCATAGGATGAACATTGGTAGAAGAGTTGGGAGAAAATGATGAAGGATGTATAGATGGTAAATCTATAAAAATGGAGTGAATAGGAACAAGAGAAGAAGGATTTGGAGCAGAAGGCTGAATAGGCTGAGATTGAACTACAGGCGGCTCAAATAGAGGAGTAAGAGCAGCAGGACTAGTAGGCAGAGAATGAGGTACAACAGAAGACACAGAAATAGAGGGAGGCAGAGATGTAGGACAAGGAGCAGGAGCAGGAGCAGGAGTAGCAGTATTAATAGACCTAGAAGGAGAGCTAGAGGACCAAAAGAAGGACTGTAAGTTAGAGAAAGAAGAAAACTTATAAGGAGGCTGAGCTGTGGCAAAAAGAAAGATATCCTCATGAAAAATAACATGTCTAGAAATATGAACTTTCCCTGTAGCAAGATCAAGACATCTGTATCGTTTAAAAGATGGATGGTAACCAAGAAAAACACAAATAGAGGATCTAGGTTGAAGCTTGTCAGAAGTGTGGGGCTGAAGCCAAGGAAAGCACTGATAGCCAAAAAACTTAAAAGAGGAATAAACAGGAGAAGAATGGAATAGAATTTCATAAGGAGACTTATTAGAAAGATTAGAGCTAGGCATCCTATTAATGAGATTGGTAGCTGTGGACACTGCATCAAACCAATACTGTAAAGGCATAGAAGAATGATGTAACAAGGCAATGGTTGTTTCAATGATGTGCCATGTGTTTGCGCTCAGAAACTCCATTCTGAGGAGGTGTGTAAGGACAAGACATTTGATGAAGTATACCATGATCTTTTAAAAATTGAGTCATTGGGGTATTAACAAATTTAGTGCCTCCATCAGTTCTTAGAACTTGCAATTTGGGAGAAAATTGAGTTTCAACAAAAGCCTTAAATTCCAAAAATTTGGAAAACACTCCACTCCTGTAACACAAAGGATAAAGCCATGTAAACTTGCTAAAGTCATCAATAAAATGCACATAGTACTTATATGTAGACAAAGAAGAAAAAGGACCCCACACATCACTATGGATAAGAGATAATGGTTTGTTTACAGTAGAATTGGAAAGCATAAAAGAGAGTCTATGGCTCTTGGCCACACAACAATGAACACAAGAAGACAAAGGAGCCAAGGTTTAATTAGCAATATCAGGCAAATGACTCTACATATATACAAATTTCAACTGAGATGGATGACCCAATCTCTTATGCCAAACTTCAGCAGAAACAGCTCCAGTAGTAGGGGTATGAAAAACATGAGATGAAGAAGGAAAATAAGAAGTAATAAGGAAGTGATATAAACCATGCGCACTAAAGCCCTGGTGCAAGACTGCCTTCGAAGACTTCTCCTGAACCACAAATAAAGAATCATCAAAAGTGATAGTACAATTATTGTCTTTGGTAAGTTTATGGACAGAAACAAGATTTGAGAAAACAGGAGCATGTAAAACCTTGGTAAGCTTAAAGGAATAATGTGGAGTAGGAAAAATACCTTTCCCCGTGTGTTGGATAAGCAGAGAAGTACCATTTCCAACTGTAACTTGATTAGTACCTTGATATGGCTAGTACATGCTGAGATTAGAGAGATCATGTGTGATATGATCAGAAGCACCTGAATCAAGATACCAAGGAGAAGATTCAGGTGAAGCGGAAGCAATATATGCCTTTAGAGAAGATGAATTCTGTGAGTGAGGAGAAGAAGAAGACTGGTGGTAAGTAGTATCCAATCTCTGACAGCAATCAGAGGCAATATGATTTGCCTTTCCACAAATTTGATAGATTAGTCCAAAATGTAATGTTTGTCTGCCTTGTCTGCCTCTGCCTCTAGAAGATCTGCCCTCTCGAAAAAATACCTCGAGAGGAGCCCCAGTAATTGTGACTTGATCTATCACGAGAATATGATAAAGAAGAACTAGAATGAAAACCTCTTGTAGCAGCATAAGCAACAGATGATTCTAGACTCTGACTCTTTTTTTGTTTTGCTTCAATGTGAATAGATTTAGAACAAAGTAGAGAGGTCAATTTAGCCATGGAAATAACATCAACTCGTGCACGAATGGTAGTTTTATGAACATCGAATTCATCAGGTAATCCATTTAAAGTAAGTAACACAAGATCTTCTTCATCTACAGGTGATGAAGCTGGAGCTAGTTGATCAATATGGTCTTTAATTTGACTCAAATAATCTTCAATGGATTTAGAATCCTTAGTCAGATTGTTCAATCTATTCTTCATTTGATGAATATGAGATCAAGAAAGCAGAGTAAATCTCTTGCATAATGTGTTCCATACCTCTGCACTGTGTTGCAAATGAAGAACAAATGTGAAAATTGCAGATGTAAGACTTGTTGTAATACAACTAAGCAAATGCACATCAATGATGTTCCATTGTGCTCGAGCTGGATTCAATACTTCTTCACTAGTGGAATTCTTGATCAACAATGGAGGATAAGAAACAGATCCAGTTGCAAAATCGAAAAGCTAAGTTGCACGAAGAATATTCTGAAACTGACTTCGCCAGATGATGAAGTTTGTAGAATCAAGCTTCACTATAATGAAGGAGTGCAAATTTGAGATCAAAATATTTAAATTAGCAGGTAAGGAGGAAGAAGATAAAGAAGCCATGGATGGATTAACCTCAAGCTCGTGAGAGCTTTAGAGAGGCTCTGATACCATGAAGAATTATTGAAAGTTTCTTCATTAATTTCAATATTTGATTGCATGAATGTATTTATACAATACATCTAACAAACTAAGAATATTTGTAACTAACTAACTAATGTAACTAACTACCTAATCTAACAAACTCTATCTTCTAGCTAACTATGACATCAGCTGTAGCTTCAACTTTGGCTTTAGCTGGTTAGCTGTTAATGGCAACTCCTGTTGTGGCTTGAGCTGCTGATGCAACTTTAAATGTTGTGGCTCAGTTTGCTCTGTAGTTGTAATATTATCAATTAGGTTAAGTTTAGTACAAGTATTATACGAGATTGTGATAGGGTATTTCAGAATTTACGATAAGTAATGACTTATATATATATATATATATATGAACAGTTAGATTTGATTCTAAATTGGAACTATTAGTACAGAATCTTTAACTAAATCATAAATTACGATTCACTTATTTTTAAGAAATGTGACCTAATTGTGCATTAAAAAAATTAGGTTTGATATGGACTAGACAAGTTTATGATTTTTTGAACCGTCTAAAAGATTGATTTTAGTTATTTTGTTGTATAGAAACGATTTACAAATATAATTTTTATATGCAAAATTTATTTAGAATGATGTAATGGTGTGTTTGAGGATACGTACGTCTCAAATCATTGGATCAACGAACTTATTTTTTCAAAGATTAATCACTTTTTATATTTTATTAACCAAACTCTGTTACATATCATTATGGGTGCAGTTTGTTAATGACAAATCACCAATTACTATTATTATATCAGATGAACTAAATTTGAGTATTCATTCTAATCAAGAACTTAGTATGTACTAATACATATATGTAAACATATCATATACAAATCTTTATCAAGTTAAAGTGGCTTATAAACAAAGAGCAAATTACCTCAAGAGCACTTTGCTTGAATTCTAATACAAGTCAAATCAGTTTCTTTGTTTCCATTAGTAGCAATGTCAGAAGAATAAAGTTTTCTAAAGAGAGCTTTGTTAAATCGAATTCACGACTGATTTTCACCTAATTTCAGAAGTAATTGGTTTGGTTGCGAAATAAATTAAGAAAGATATGAATGAAAAACTTGAAATCTTAAAACATTTTGATTGTGTTAACTTTGAAGTAACAATCTTGTCATGACCAAGAACCACGAATTGAGGAAAACCTCAACTATTCAGTGACATGTACTAGTAACTGAATTACTTGGATTATCATATTCTTTGCATTGAGTTCTACGCAGCGAGAAAAAGATGCTCAAAAAATAAATGTACGAATCAAATTATGTATCCCACACTGCACCTACACTTCATTTCTTGAGCACTTTTTCTGGGTTTATAGCTTTTTCTATTTGCATAGTTTTGTAGTATATATTTGTCAAGTGTGTAAAAATGCAAAATGGATAACTAAAATGTTCTTTTGTCCTCCCTGTTGAATAGGGTAGCCAATAAAATTTAGATTGAAAATTATTACGAATTAATCTCACAACCGAAAATGAATGAGAGAAAATTGATGAATTGACCTTCAATATTTTAGACCCATGATGAGGTCCATATATAGAAATATCCTATGTACAACTTCTATGTATAACCCAAGTTACTCACTCATGCTCTTCCTTAAATTTGTATAGAATAACCATATATATATGGAAGAAAAATGTTTGAGGGCCACAAAAAGTGTGGCTTAAATGGCTCAAAACTGTAAAAACGACGTCGTTTTAGACGCAAAACTACGTCGTTTTGACAGTTTTGAGCCATTTGAGCCATACTTTTTGTGGCCCTCTACCATTGCTCTATATGGAAATATCTAATGTGTAGATGAGTATATAACAACAATACTATATATCCCTTTAATTTATCACCCCTAAATCATCTATAATGATGTGACAATGAGATTAGGCTGTATATAATGAAATGTTTGACAAATCAAAATTTGACACTTGTCAAACACATCATTAAATGTGGTTTTTAAGAATGATAAAATAAGTGTTTCAAATATTTTTCAGTGTATAAATATTATTTTAGGGATTGCCTCATACCATAAAAGCTCTATCGAATAATGTTACACAACAAATATTTAAAAAATTATTATTATTATTAACAACCATGTGATTCATGTGGCTAAGGCGTGGGTGTGTTTTTCTCACAAAAATGTCACCATTCTAATTAAATTTTTTTTTATTAATTTGACTTGTACATTGCTGCGTGAGGAAGGTAGTGATAAATAGTGGTTTTTATGTTTAAAAATACTAGCTTATCATCCGTGCTATGCACGGGACAATTATAAATATTTATATTTGTTTTAATTTTTTTTAAATGTATAAATTATGTTTTTTAAGATTTTTTATAAAAATAATTTAACAATCTTATCACTAACTATAGTGTACAGGAGAAATTAAAAAGGCTACTGCAGTAACTATGCACGGGCTGTATCTATAATTATTTGTATAAGGGGATTTTAAATGTTAATCAGGAATTTTGACCAAATCAATAAATGCAGGCATGTGGATTAGAAAAAGTTAATAAATTCTAATCAGGAAATTTTGACCAAATCAATAAATGTTGAAATTTTTTTTTTAAAATCAAAAATTTAGAAAATTAAGATTGAGAGATTGGAGATCCCACAAGACTTGGGGTTTAGAAACTCCATTTTTCTTAATAAATGCTAATCAGGGAATTTTGACCAAATCAATATATGTGAATTGTGATTTTTAAATGTTTTTTTTTTTTAAATGTCTTCTTTTTTCGTTTTTTATAAAGTTTAATATTTTGATAATAATCATGTATGTTGGACTTTTCAAACAATTAAATGTCTTCTTTTTTTATTATATTATATTAAAATTTAATATTTTGATAATAATTATATGTGTTGAACTTTTCAAGAATTTTTTTTTATGCTAGTTCTTAATGCATTAAAGTATTATTATGAGGGATAATAATCATATGTGTTGGGACTTTTCAAGGAATTCATATGTATTGGCACTACAGGAAAAGACAGTTTCGCCGACCAAAAAAATAGTCGCCAAAGGTCACTTTTTTAGTAGCCAAAACAATTAGCGACTAATTTTTTTCGTCGCCAACTTAGTCGCCTAAACCC
This sequence comes from Camellia lanceoleosa, assembly GCA_025200525.1. Classification (NCBI taxonomy): domain Eukaryota; kingdom Viridiplantae; phylum Streptophyta; class Magnoliopsida; order Ericales; family Theaceae; genus Camellia; species Camellia lanceoleosa. Next base: position 23,994,325 of record CM045760.1, read on the forward strand.
TGTCGGCGAATGTTTTAGCGACTAAATCGTGTTTGGTCGCTGAAAAGGCAACATTTGGCTACTAAAAAAATAGTCGCCGAAAAGCATAATCTTTAGCTACTAAATTATTGATCGCCAAATGTCAACATTTGGCTACTAAAGTTGGGTTAGTCGGCAAAAGTGATATTTTTGGCGACCAAAATATTAGTCGCCGAAAGGTATAACAATTGAACTATTTGAACCATTTGAACTGACCACTAATTGCACTATTTGCCGACCATGGAATTTAGTCGCCAAAAGATGGCAACTTTTATTCATTTTGCTACTACATTTTTAGTGGCCAAAACATTTGAAAATAGTTTTTGGCTACCAAAATAATTAGTAGCCAAATACTATATTCGATTTTTTTTTTTTTTTTAAATTTCTGAACCACCTATATCCATTTTTAGTACAACCTATACAATGTATAAACAATAAAATCCATCAATACTAAATATATATTATCAACCATTCGACAATGTAAATGCCAAAAATTCCATTCGACATATGTAATACAAATTCCATACAACCCAAGTATATTCCAAAGACAAAAATTTAGTAATACAAAATATATTCCCTCCATTCGACATATGTAATACAAAATATCAACCTGATAATCAATTCTAAAATTAGTAAATAAATGAACGAAGATTTCTCTAAAGGCATCCCATTAACCATCTACAACTCTTTCTTGCAATTCTCTCTCAAATCTTTTAGTGCGAGCAAACTGGCTTCCTGCCACACAAAATTGGAACTAACTATTAATAAATAAATAAATAATTGAACAATAATAATAAATAAATAAATAAGGGCAATATAACAATCTTGTTTGACCATAAGGAGTTACTAACATAGCCAGTAAAGTTAGGAACAACAGCTTAAAAAATAAATTTTGAAATGGAGAAATGCAATGCAGTATTGATAATGTTATTTGAAATAGCCCATGCAATTTGAAATAGCAGACTCCAAATCTACACCTGAATGAACTTGTCATTTATAGCAACATAAATTAATTGGGCAAGCAATAGAAGATGATCCTCTAAACATAAAAAACATCTGAATGATTAGACTTGAGTTTTCTGTGCAAACTTGACAAAAATTGACAAAAACTAGCCATGGTTAATTCAGCAGTAAATCCCATCAATATATAAGCGATGATAATTGATCATCATTATCACATCACATCACCACACACACACACAAAAAAAACAAGAAGAAGAAGAAGAGGAAGAAATTTTTAGATGAGTTTACTGTAAAGAACTGCTCTATACTATCTGGTATGTGAACCGAAATAGGAACATAGTACGTCATATGCTCTAAACTTGCCTCTTGAAAACCTAAATCACTAAGGTAGTAGCATTTCTTATAGCACTGGAACTACTCTATCGGAACATAAACCAAGAATCATAACATGAGAAGAAGTTGAAAGAAAAAAGAACACACACATCATCATAACCATCTAAAACCTCGAGCTTAACTCTTCTAGTATAAGTACCTCGAGTCTTTTCTCCCAATCTGTACCATATTGGTTACTTAAAATTGGACCCGCCTTGACAATAAACTGAGGCAGTTCTTTAAAGAAATCCACAATCTTTGTAAAAGCGGGGAAAAAAGCTCTGCAGTGCAGCAGAAAATTTACTAAAAGCTAATAATGAGGGGGGATTCAGAAAACGTATTTGAGCTTTGCAACTCTCCATATCTGGCATAACGTTAATCCATCTCCACTAGTCCCCTGACTGGAATCATCGGCATTGGTCTCACTTAATCTTTTCACAGAATACAAAACGAATGCAAACCAGTACCTATAGACTCTAATTGCAATTGTTGGAGCACCACACTTGGTTCATCAACATGGTATGATCTTTCAACATGCAATATTGGACCTGAAGGTGAAGCTGATAATATAGCAGATTGAGAATGTTAAAAATAGGAAAAAATGACTTCCAAATTTTGTATCAAGTAGTTAAAAATGACTTCCAAATAACTTCCAAATTTTGTATGAAGTAGTTAAAAATAGGTGGACCCAACAGCAAAAGAACCCATTATCACAGGCAACTCTGGAAGTTGTCAATGGCATGTAAGTAGAAGCAAACAAAATTCATCTATCAAAAAAGGTGAGTATAATATTTGACATACAAACAAACCCTTTCTCATTGATTATGCCTAATAAAACACAGTCGTGCATAAGAATCCAAGACCTTTCTCATTGAAGCAGTTAATTCAGACAGCAAAATGTATTACGGAGAAAACTAATAAAATAGCAGACCAATGAAACCATTGCTTATATAGAACAATTGCTTATATAGAACACAATAAAAACCAAATCAAGTATAAGGTAGCATAACATTCGTAAAAGTGAAAAAGGTGATAGGAACATACCCTGCGCCTGAACCGCTGAGGAGGCTCACGGTTCCTCCTATCAGTGCGAGAGCGAACCCTAACAACCTTGGAGTGAATTGCACATGACACGCAATATTGCATCTTCACATACAGCTTAGGCAATGTGTAACCTTAACAATAACGATAAAAGCAAAACCAGTAATTAGTCATCATCATGGTCATCAAACTAAATAATAAGAAGTGTCAATTATACCAAAATCCCCTAAACTATTAGTGAATATTACATTAACTCCATCTATGAATCCAAACATTTTGACCACCTCAATTATAAAAATTGAATAATTGCGCCTCTTCTTAAGGGGTGACGAAGATACATTTTTATAGTTGAAGGGTCAAAATGTATGGATTCATATATGCGAGAAGGGTAAAGTGATATTCACTAATATAGTTGTTTGTGAGAGTCTTGGTGTAATTAACCCTAATAACAATGAGCAATATACTTACAAAAAAATTAAATGAACAACAACTAAGAAATTAGAATGGAAAGGTAAACTAGCAAGGGAACTGTCAAAAGCACATGCTTCTTGGACATCCCTAACAGCAGCTTGTTCAACTATGTTCCTCACAAGAAACCTCTTGATAGCTTTGTCCTAATAAATAAAAAGATCCAAAACTAATATCAACAACAATTTCAATCACTAGCACAGCTAAAAAAATAATCATCCAACTGCTTCAATTAACCTAAATGTAAGTTTCAAACTCACTTGGGTTCTTCTCATCTTCAAACTTACCGAATAAGAGCAACAAATGTCTTTCAAAGTTAAGGAGGGGATTTGCAATTAGACTGAGGTCTTGCTAGTTCTTGTTGATTTGCAATTAAATTCTTCTTTGAGGCATTTCATCAAACACCCTGTCCACCAAGGTTATTATATAAGAGCAACACAATATATATATATATATACGCGTTTGATCAGCATGGAAGAGAAGGTGAAACCACATTTTAGTGTCCTTGACCATTTTATATATTAGTGTCCTTGACCATTTTATACATCTACAAATTGATTTGTAACCCCAGCAACTTCCTCAACAGAGGACACTGCAGGAATCTGTGTATCACAAAAGAAAACATTGGGTGGTCATTGCCAAGGGAATTGTAGTATAAGTTAACTATTAGTTTAATCCATTGGAGTTGGAGGCATGACCCAGATGTCAACCTTGACCAGCCAAATGTCCTTTTAAACACATGGGGACTGACAACAACTTCATACAGCTGATAGGTTTGATTCAAAATAACTATATGAATGTCATTTTCACTACACGGCATTTGGATACTGAAAGTAGAAACATCTGCACATCAGAACTACCGTGCACAGTAAAGCATCATTAATCCAAATAGATTTTATGAAACTAGGACCCAGAGTTTTCTTTCCCATAGCCTAGAGTTATAGAAGTCATCACATACGAACTTTCTCATGCCAGCACAATCACAATGCAGAGAAAATATTTGCTTTTAAACATGATATAAATGGCAGGTTTATTAAACATTAATAATCAAAAAGGAAAACAAATAAAGCAATTCCCAAAAGAGAACAACATTATATTTCACCTTTACTATCACTTATTGAACAGCTGAACATAATTTAAAATTTCAAAGATGAGCAAGTGAAGCCATTTAACCATATCCGAGCATCATACCAACAGATCAAGATAAATTATTAGCACTCAACAAAGTTAAATTAGATCCAATAATTTAACCATAATTTAACCATAAATGCACAAACCAAAGATTAAAGTTGACTACAATAAGCATACCATTGTATCCTGCATTTTCTCAAACAATATTGATTTCACTGGTTCTTTTCCAATCCAACGACAAAGCTCAAGTGTCAATCCTTTAGATGAAGAACGAACATTTTGGGGGGTACTATCTTTGCCCCAAATTCACTAATTAGAAACAAAACAAAATATAGAATTCCCCAAAATCTGCAAAACACAGAAAAATTAACATCACATTCTGCTATCTTTCTTTTTTTTCAAATGGTAAAATATGCCAAGTGCTAACCTTAAAGCTTGAAACATGACATCAATTGCCGGAACAACTGCTTTAGTAACTTTGTTTTTAATAGCTTTCTCCATTACACAATTTTAGCTACATCCATCGCAAATCCATAACGCCCCTGTTTCCAAATATATATATATATAATTCTAGTGTAGATATGGAAGCAAGAGGAGTAGGAAACACACACACACACAGAGACACACAGACACACACACACACATATAATTCAAGTGCATTCAAAGTGCACTCACAATTCTAATATCAGCAACTATTTTCTCAACAAACACACATATAATTCAAGTGCTTTTAAAGTGCATTCACAAATTCTAATATCAGTAACTATTTTCTCAACAAACACACACATATGCTCGATTCATACACACACATATAATTCAAGTGTAGATATGGAAGCAAGAGGAGTAGGAAACACACATACACGGAAATAGTAGACATCAAATTTGGAATTGAAGTGGCCATCATAATGGCCTAATATTTATTAACAGATCATAATTGCAAAAGTATTGAATCAACTATCAAACGAAAACCCATAACTAGATTTCAAGGGAACAAACCTAGTTCTTAATTTACAGACTATGAAGATCAAAAAAAAAAAAAAAAACCACAGAACTTGATTTCCCTGAGAAACATAATAAAAATATAAAAAATAAAAAAATCCTTTTTAACATAAATATTGATTCAAGTTCCTTCATTATTTCTGTCATAGAAATTCTTTATACTGAGTTCAAAATTTAGGATCTTTGTAAACATTAACTATCCCAGATCATTAATTCACCATTTCAACACCAGCAAATCATCGAACACCTTCAAAGCATAAAATGGAGGGGCTTATATTCCAACATTTCATAGGCTTCAAGATACATATACACATATACATTTTACAGAAGAGGGAATTGAAGAGAAAAACAGACCTATGCAAAGAGTTGAAGACAAAGGGAGAACGATAAAGGGAGATTTTCGGTGGTCGGCGATTCACGGATATAGAACGACATACGGAGATTTTTGGTGGTCGTCGGTGGTCAACCAGATCGATGATCAATAGCAGCACCCACGTTGGTGGTCAGCGGTGGCACCTGTGTCAAGACTCAAGCAGTTGAAAGACACTGGTCGGCTAGTTTTGCTAGGTGAGGTCGGTGCTTCTCTGTCTCTACTCTTTCTTCTTTTGTTGAAGGGGTTGGGATCGAAATCAATCGTGATTGCGTGACAGATTGAGATCGAAATCAAGAGACAAAAGATGAAAGAAGATTGAGATAGAGAGATTGAAATGAGAGAGAGAGAGGGGGATCGAACTTCGTTCATTCACAGTCGCGAGAGAGAGAGAGAGAGAGAGAGAGAGAGAGATTGATTTGGTAGAAATTAGGGATTTTGGTTCTAAGACAAGGGTGAGAGTTTGGGTTTGAGATTAGGGTTTTTTTTGGGTTTGAGCGGAAATGGGAAAAAAATAAAGGGGGGAGCGGGAGTGGAAAAAACATAAAGGGGCGGGAAATGAAAAATAAAAAAAAATAAAAAAAAATAATAATAATTAAATAAATTTATTTTTTGTTAAAATATATATATATATTTTTTTTGTAGTTAATGAATTTTTTTAAAATTTTTTTTTTTTTTAGTTACTAAGATTGAAAATTTATTTGTTTCATTTTTATTTTAATGAAAAAAAATATTATTATTTTTTTATTTTGTAGAAGTAGGGGTAATATATATTTTAATAAAAAATATTTTTCACTAAAATAAAAGTTAATTTTCTGTAGTCAATGAAAAATATTTTTCTGCGGCCTGTTTTTTTTTATTACTAAAAATCATGAACTAATTTTTTATGGTAGAAGAAAAGGAGTGGCAGCAATAGTGAAGGTGGTGGATAAGAGATGATGATGGTGGTGGTGGTGGTGGTGGTGGTGGTGATGGTGATGGCGAAAGAGATTAGTGGTGAAGTTGTGGTAGTGGTAGTGTAAATGGAGTAGCGGGGGTGAAAGAGAGGTAATGGTAGTAATAGTGGCAATAGTGGTAGTGGTGGTAGTGGAGTGGTGGCGATAGTAGTAGTAATGGTAGTCGTAGATGCGAAGTGGCGACAGTAGAAGTAATGGTGGTGGTGGAATGGTGTTTACAGTAGTGGTGAAGGTGGTAGAAGAGATGGGTGGTGAGAGAGAGAAATGAGTGAGAGACAAATAGAGAAATAGAGAGAAACAAGAGATGAAAGAGACATATAAAAAAAGAGCGAAAAGAGATGAACGGGAGAGAGAATAGAAAAATAGAGAGATAGAGAGAAGATAGATGAGTGAGAGAGAGAGAGAAGAGAGATGAGCGAGAGAGACATAGAGAGAAGACAAATGAGAGAGATAGAGAGAAGAATTAAAAAAATTTAGTCGGTAAATAATGAATTAAAAAAATATATTAAAAGTTACAAACAAAATTCATTATTTAAAAAAAAATTTAAATAAAAGTAACAAATATATTAAAATTATATTTAAATAAAAATATAAGTAATAAAATTATAAATTACAAATATTAAATTATCTTAAATATTTGTCATAATATTTTTTTTACTGAAAAATATAATAATGTATTTAAAAATTTTATATTCTTATATTCTTATATTATATATATATATATATAATAAGAAAGAAAAGAAAGAAAGAAAATTAAAAATAAAAGAAGGAAAAAAAAATTTTAAAAAAATTCTGAGCCAGCTCAACCCGTGTTTTTTTAGTCGCCAATTACTTTTATAAATCCCTCAAATTTAAATTAGAAATGTCTCCCTCCAAATTTAAATTAACAATAGTGTTTGATTATTGTTAACCGTGTATAACGTAAAAATAATTTTAAAAAGTTGAAAAAATTAATTATTAAAAAAAAGGGAAAAATTTAAAATCTGAAATAATATCAATAAGTCTTACAAATAATTGGGATATTTTGTCTTCTATTAGTACTGGTAATAATATTGAAAAATTTATTGAAATGATAAATAATTGGGATATTTTGTCTTTTATTTGTGAATTTTGATTTATTCTTAATTTATTAGTGTTATTGAAATATGATGATGTAAAAAATATTAATAGTTTAATTGTACTTTTCATCTCAAAATAATAGTCTATTTTTAGAATTTCATTTCTTTTTATAATACAATTATTACATTTTAAAAATATTAATTTATCAAAATTACCTTTTGATAGTATATTTTTTTAGAAATATCAATTGTCATAATTGTAAATTTTTTATTATTAATGGATTTAAAAAAGGACAAAATAAGAAATTCATATTATTTTAATAATTAATTTTTTTAAAAAATTAATATTTTTGGATGGTGGATGTACAACCTCTTCATAAAAATAAAAATAAAAATAAAAATAAAAAAGGCTAATAATTAATTTTTTTTAATTTTCATTCGGCTACCAAAGATTTAGTAGCCGAAAGTAGGTTTTTAGCGACTAAAATAAATTTGGTCGCCAAAACTTGACATTTGGCGACCAAAACTTTGGTCGGGAAAGATTAAAAATTAAATTTTTTTATTTTCATTCGGCTACCAAAGATTTAGTAGCCGAAAGTAGATTTTTAGTGACTAAAATAAATCTGGTCGCCGAAACTTGACATATGTCGACCAAAACTTTGGTCGGGAAAGATTAAAAATTAAATTTTTTTATTTTCATTCGGCTACCAAAGATTTAGTAGCCGAAAGTAGATTTTTAGCGACTAAAATAAATTTGGTCGCCGAAACTTGACATTTGGCGACCAAAAATTTGGTCGGGAAAGATTAAAAATTAATTTTTTTTATTTTCATTCGGCTACTAAACAATTTAGTAGCTAAAGGTACCTCTACGGCTACTAAATTTTTTTTTAGTCGCCAATTGTGATGTGTTTAGCTACTAAAAATTTTTTTAGTAGCCAATTGTAATATCTTTAGCTACTAAATTTTTTTTAGTAGCCAATAATCAACATTCCCCTACTAAAAAAAATTAGTAGCTAAAAAGTTGACTTTTGCCGACTAAAATTAATTTTGGTAGCCAATTCCCACACTTTTGGTAGCCAAAAGTGGTAGCCAAAAGTGTGTTTTCTTGTAGTGTGGATTTCAAAGAATTTTTTTTATGCTTGTTCTTAATGCATTAAAGTGTCATTATGAGTGTAAGACTTGGGGGTTGAGAGAAGTTGATAAATGCTAAGGTTTTTTTTTTTTTTTTTTTAAATCAAAAAATCAAGAAATTTAGATTGAGAGATTGAAACTCCCACAAGGCTTGGGGTTAAAAATCCATTTTTGCTTAATATATAGTATATAGATATAGATATAGATATGTGAATTGCGATTTTTTAATATATATATTTTTAAATGTCTTCTTTTTTTTCTTTTTTTATATTATATTAAAGTTTAATATATTGATAATAATCATATGTGTTGGACTTTTCAAAGATATGTGTTGGATTTCAAAGAATTTTTTTTATGATTGTTCTTAATGCATTAAAGTGTTATTATGAGCATAAGACTTAGGGGTTGGGAGAAGTTAATAAATGCTAAGTTTTTTTTTTTTTTAAAATCAAAAAATCAAAAAATTTAAATTGGAAGATTGAAGCTCCCACAAGGCTTGGGTTAAAAACCCTCTTTTGTTTAATATATAGTATAGATACATACTCATAGTTTTCTAATACAGTGTGTATTTGCTCGCCGCCCTACGTCTAGTTATCTAGATGTGATCCGAGCAAGTTTAAAGGGTTGTTTGAGATGTTCTAAATAAGTGTATTTTTTGTCTTTTTAGACTAAAAAGTTGAGGTTGAAAATATGAATGTTTGGGTTAACTTTTTGACTTTTTATGAAAAAATGTGTAATAAAAAATTGTAAAAATTGGTTTGTAGGGAAAAATTAGAATTGAGAGTTGTGCAGCCGTAATTGTTAACTTTTGGTGAATAGTGATAACTTTTTAACTTTTTGAGTAACTTTTTGACTTTTTGACTTTTTTGAGACTTCCCAAACTTGGCCTAAGTGCTTGAAGAGTATATATATTTTCTGAAACAAATCATTGTGCTTGGTTACCAGTTTTCCAAAACACTTTTCAAAAAGTTCTACTTTCTTATTTTTCGTGTTTTTTTGTTTTTACTGAATTTTTTTAATATTTTAAGCAATTTTTTTTACTTTTTAAACACACCTAAAATAAATACACCTAAAAAGTAAAAAAATTGTAAAAAAAAATCTTTCAAAAATTCACTAAATACTAAAAATATAAAAAAAATACAAAAATTCAGTATATTTTTTGTATTTCTATGTATTTATTAATTTTTTCACAATTTTTTTACTTTTTAGATACCTCTAACTAAGGTGCATCTAAAAAAGTAAAAAAAATGTTTAAAATTTAAAAAATATTTACTAAAAATAAAATAGTATGAAAATAAAAAAACTCAATTTTCCAAAAACTTAATCTAGAAAATTCAAACCAAACACACTGAATATGATTACATCAATAAGATATTCACTTTATTATTCTTATATATAGATTCATCAGGTCTTTGTAACTTCTTTATTTTTTTCACCTTATTGAGGAGGGGATTGGAGTAGGTGGCACAACACATGTCTTGTGAGAGGCCTGTTGGGGTGTGTCCCAAGTATATTTTTATGATTCGATCCGTTCATATTATAAAATTCGTCGAGTAAATTATACATTAAAAAAATTAGATCAATTGGACATCTATAACTTTATAACAAACCACATTTGTTTAAAAGAAAAAATAAACGGTTGGTATAATTTTGATAATTTTTGTAAAAACATTTAGGGCTGACATAGGGTTATATATGTTTGATTAATCTAAATTTTTTTGTAAATAATATGCTTGATAAATTTTATAATATGAATTATTCAAATCATTGAAAAAAGCTCGAGACATGCTCCATAGGACCTCATACCATGAGTGTTGTGTCATAAGGTAGAACACCGACCATTAATCCTATTGAGGAGAGATTTTATAGTTTACAACACTAGAAAAAGATGTCAAAACAAGAATAAACAAATTTTTAATTTTACATACAAGTTTTTTTTTATTATTCCTAATCATTTTTATGATTATATTAGTTTTAATTTAAATTAATAGAACCTTTTGAAAATATTCTCACACATGAAATGGGGAAAGAATGAATAACAAAAGAGAAGACTTATGGCTCATTTTGGAAAGTAAGTTAAAAGTAACTTTCCTACTTTTAATCCACTTGTTTTTCTTACCAAAAAAAGTTTTAAAAAAATCAAAAAGATAGATTTTAATCATCTTCTCAAAACATTCTAAAAAATTAGGAAAAGAATCATCCCCCGCCCCACCCCCCACTTTATTTTCTTACAAAAAAAATCAAAAAATAGATTTTAATCATCTTCTCAAAACGTTTCAAAAAGTTAGGAAAAGAATCATCTCCCCCCCCCCCCAAAAAAAAAAAAAAAAAAAAAAAAGATTTCATATGTTTATATCAGACAAGAAATGAATTTAATGAATAAAGAGACATAAGGCTAGAAAAAAAATAATTTTGTTTTAAAAATACAGGATATATTAGGGGTGTTTGGCAAGTTGGGTTTGGGCTATTTTTTGACTAAAATTTATAAAAAGATAAAATAAATTAAAATAGTTAATAAGATAAAATGTCATATCAAACTCATAATCAGTTCATTTTTTTTCTCACAAACATCACATCTAACTACAAAAAAAATCTAACTATCTTTCCAAACATAAAAATTTTAACTTATTAAAATAATCAAAAACTAAAATAACTTATTAAAATAATAACTTTTTAAACACACGCACATTATAATATTAACTAAAAGTTTGATTAGTTTGATAGTAATCAGTGTATTTGGTTTGAGTTTTTTAAATTAAATTTTTTGAAAACTGAGTTTTTTGGTTTTCGTATTTTTTTGTTTTTAGTGAATATTTTTAAAATTTTAAATATTTTTTTACGTTTTTAAATTAAAAACAAAAAAACATGAAAAATAAAAAAATAGAATTTTCTGAAAAGTATTTTTGAAAAATGATAACCAAACATTTGTTTTTTTCATTTTATGTGTGGAAATGCTTTCAAAAAGTTTTTATTGATAAAATAATTTGTTTAACCCATTCCACAGTCGACACTTCATTTTACAATTATTTTGATATAATTATATATTTTTATTCTATATGAAATAATAAAAATTAAATATAACACATAATTTAATATAAAAAAAAATTATCAAAGGGAGAATTTTTTTAATAAATATATAAAAAATAATACTCACAAATTAATTACATTAAGACATTATAATTATTAATAAATATCACTTTACTCTTTTATTTTTTAAAACTCATACATTTTGATTTTTATAATTATAAAAATTCATATAAATAATCATAAACAATAAGTAAAATAATATTTTTAAATACACAGCAAAATAAAAAGTAAAATTGGGGCAGAAAATGAAGGGATCGTTTAAAAATTAATTTTTTTAATAAATTTTTTGACTCAAAGGAAGTAAAAAAAAATAAAAATAAAAATAAAAATAAAATAATTTGATAATTTTTAATAATTTTTAATTTTTTTTTAATACTAAAATCCTTACTTCAATTCCCCAATTCCCAAACAGAGCCTATATTCCATTTTTGGGCCAGTCTCTTCTTCACTGATACTCTTCCACTGAAAATCGTGGTTCCACGAAGATGTTGGATATGTTTGGTTTGTGTTTGGAAGATGTGTTTTAGATATAAAAAGTACGAAAATATGTTTAGTTTGGTTTTTTTCAAAAGATGTTTTGGAAAATGATTCTGAGAGAGTGTTTTGAAAAAAGTGATTAATTTAATATGTGTGAGAGAGAGATTTGTTTGGAAAACATGTTTGGTTTAGAAGTTTTGAAAAAAATTTTTGGGAAACATGTTTGGTTTGAGTTGAAAACTCATTTGTAGAGAAATTTTTTCAAAAATTTTTCAGAGATTCAAACCAAACGAACCCGTTCATCTTCATCGCTCGAACCTCTCGCCGGAAACCACCCTCACTCTCTCTCTTCTTCACGCGCCACCACCTCTCCTCCTTCTCCACCACCACCACCACAACAACCCCTCCTTCCTCCAACCTCCACACCAAGTACTCCTTCAAACCCCCACTCTCTCTCCACCAAAACCCTAACCCTAACCCTAACCCCAAAACCCCAACCACCAAGAAGCCGCAAAATCCGCCGTACCGTCCGCCGTCGTCGCTCGACCGCGGCGGAGCGAAGCCGGTTCGCTCGGACCTGCCGTTCGATTTCCGGTTCAGCTACGCCGAGAGTAACCCGGATGTGAGGCCAATTGGGCTTCGAGAGCCGAAGTACTCGCCTTTCGGGCCGGATCGGCTGGACCGCGTCTGGACCGGAGTGTGTGCTCCGGCGGTGGAGCTGAGAGTTGGGTCGGTGGAGGATGGGAAGGAGGATTCGAAGTTGGAGGAGAAGAGGAAGAAGATGAGAGAGAAGACTTTGGGGAGCCATTGACGAATGCTGAGAGGAACGCTCTGGTGGACCGGTGTCAGATTCCTAGAACAAAGCGCCGGATTAATTTGGGTATTGAATTTTTTCTTCTTCTTTTTCTTGTGTAAATTGTTTGATTGTTCTTGTTTTAATTTGATTATTTAGCTTATAATTTCATGGGTTCTTGAAATTTCGATACTGGTATTATCTTAGTGAAGTTGTTGACAAATCAAAATGCAACTTTTTGATGGAGAAACAGTTGTGTTTTCATTTTCTGTATTTTTTTGGTTTTTGTTTTCATTTTCAGTGTTTTTGAAAACAATATAATGAAAAGTTTGAACAGACACATTGTCTTGTAGTTTTTATTTTTGTGTGAAAGCAGTTTTGGGACATTTGAAAACAACTTTTATGTTTCAAAAAATGTGTTTTGTATTCAGGAAATTTTTCTAAAAGCAGTATTTGGAGAGAGTTCTCCTAACAAGGGTGATATATGTTATTCGATCATAAGTAGATTTACAATAAGGGCATAGCAGATATGTATCCAGAAAGTAAACTAGTTTTGAATTATTAAATAGTTTGTAGAAATGACGAAGCTCTGTAAATTATGTTTTTTTAAATGGATTTTGATTAGTGCTTAAATGCTTAATTTATTTATTCTGTTTCTTGAGTTGTAAAGAATGAAGATTAGGAATGCTGGGGTCAAATGAGGTCACTATCTGAGGATTAGATATCATAGAGGAAGGCTTTTAATTGACATGATAGTCAATTGTTAAGAATGAATTTGATGGTCTGATTTTAATATTCTGAAGTAGAACACAAGGCATTTTCTTCTTTGAGTTAAAAAAGAGTAAGATAGCATGGAATTGTTTGCTAATTCAACCAGAATCTTTCATACTCTTTACTAATTTAGCAATCTTGTAAAGAAAAATCATTGAAATTACAGCTTGACTGATTTTTTTAGATTTTTGAATGAGTTACACTCAGGATGTTAGAATGTCACTATTTACACTTCCACCATATAAAAAGGAGAGAGAGGGGGGGGGGGGGGGGGCAATTTCTCAAGCACCTTTTCTGCTCACTTTTGGCATTTGTGGTTTCTATTGTAGGAAGGGATGGTTTAACACACAACATGTTGAATGATATTCATAATCACTGGAAACACGCTGGGGCTGTCAGGGTGAAGTGTATGGGTGTACCCACCATTGATATGAAAAATGTTTGCACTCAACTAGAGGTACTTTGTTCCCCTCATGTCTAGAAGCATTTCCTTCTCTTGGTTTCATCTCCTCTGAGGAGGTTATTTAGAAAGGAATAGTGCATGGAGGCATTTCCTTTCGGAAGTTACCTTTTGCAATTCACATTCATATTGTATGTAATGCTTTTGTTTCTTGTGTGTTTTGTACACCATGGTAGATTAACTTGTACCTCTTTGCCCATGGTTTTTACATTTATTCGTGCCATTTTATTATGAACTTGGTTATTATTCATATCTAATGGGCTCCTAGATATTCTGTTGTGTCTGTTTAATCAAAGTTTTATGTTTGTATTCCAGGATAAAACATTTGGCAAGATTATCCATAGACATGGTGGTCTACTCATATTATACAGGGGCAGGAATTATATCCCCAAGAAGAGACCCGTTTAATGCTGTGGAAGCCTCATGAGCCTGTATATCCAAGGCTTATCAAAACTACGATTGATGGCCTTAGCATTGAAGAAACAAAGGGAATGAGAAAGAAAGGACTGGCTGTCCCTGCCTTAACAAAACTTGGTAAACCTTCTGTCAGTAGTAGCTTTCAATACCGTCACTTTGTATGGTTTCTAAGACATCCGTTTCAATGCAGCTAAAAATGGTTTTTATGGTAGTCTTGTACCTATGGTTCGAGATGCTTTTCTTGCTGGTGAGCTGGTCCAGATAGATTGCCAAGGCCTTGAAAAGAGTGACTACAAGAAAATAGGCTGCAAACTGAGGGTAAAACTTTAGCTTTTGATTAATCTTACCTTGTGGTAGTTGTCTTGTAACTATCAATACAAAATCTGCTATCTTTTTTTCTTCTTGGTAATTTGTTGCATGCATGTTGCAAATTGCCCCCATAAGTGCACTGTTGGCTGGGGTTTGGGGGGACGAAGAGAGATTTGTATTTAAAATATAAAAAGGAAAAGCAAAGAAAAAATGCATATATATATATAGATATACTAGTGTCTGGCTCCATGGGATGCGTGGATAACTGAACATATGGGGTAGGTTTGGTTTGTGTTTCTGAAAAAAATTTCAGAAATTTTCTCTACAAACAAATTTTAGAAATTTTCTCTACCAAACAAATTTTCCCAAAAAAATTTCCAAAAACACACACAAACCAAACAAGTTTTCCAAACAAATCTCTCTCACACACCCATCAAATCAATCACTTTTTCCAAAACTCTCTCTCAAAACAATTTTCCAAAACAAATTTCCCAAAAAACCAAACCAAACATGTTTTCGTACTTTTTATCTCTAAAACACATCTCTCAAACACAAACCAAACATATCCATGGTTTTTGATTTGTTGATTTTACTTTTTGGTCTTTATAGTAATTGCTAGGCGAAGGTAATAGTTGGGGAAATTATGAGCTTGTTTGGTTTGTATCTCAAAATATAATTTTTGAGAAAATTTTTTAAAATTTTGTTTGGTTTAAATTTTTGAATTTTTTTTCTAAAATCACTCTCTCTCCTACACATCAATCAATCACTCTCTCTCTCTCTCTCTCTCACATTCTCAATCATTTTTTCTCTCTCACACACATCTACTCAACTATAACAAAATATCAAATCATTCAAAACTCCCAAACTCCAAAACTATTTTCAAAATATACAACCAAACAAACCAAAAAAATTTCTAAACTCTCTCTCCCAAATTTTTTTTATGAAAATTTATCTCAAAACACAAGCTAAACACACCCATGTTGTTGCTATTAAATTTTTTTGAAAATCGAAATTGCATGACTAAGCTCCAACTGAGTAAGTTGTGTGCTTTATATAATGGAATAGACATAGTGAGAGCTTAAAAACTGGCAGTCCCGGTGCATGAGGCTCCCGCCATTGTGAGGTCTAGGGAGGGTCAGATGTAAGTCTTAGGCCTTGTTTGGCATAACCTATATAATCCATCTTTTTATCTTTTTATCTTTTTTCCATCACATCACCTCTCTACTTTTCTGCACATCTTTTCGTAAAAAGACAAAAAGTGCACTTTTTTAGGACACCCCAAACCAGGTCACATGAATGTGTTTTGCCATAGTGAGGTTCAGGACGGGTCAGATGTGAGATTCTGTTTTTTTTTTATTTTTAAATCTTATATGAAAATGCTTACACGTACGTTCAACATACCTGTAAGCTGAACAGATGACGAACTGCTACTTACTGACAATTATGACTTTGTATGAAGAATTATGCTGAAATTTTGAATTTACAAAGGTCGTCTTGTGTTTGAGTCTATTAAAAGCAAATATAATTTCTATGACGTAAATCCCCCAAGTAACCGCAAGTAGGACTGACTATTGTTTTATGACCTGAGTTAAATTACCTAACACCCCACCTTCTTCCAGACTGAAGAAACACCACAACCTTCCTTTTTCTAACCTCAACTAGAAAGAGAAACAAGTTATATTGCTGATAAATTAATGATTATAATTTTACTTTATTTTTGTTTTACATAAAAAACCATTAGTTATGTTACATGATTAGTTGTGAATATCTAATTTACGGAATTTAATAACTTCAAGAAGTAAAATACACAGTTAAAAGATAAGCAGGGAACATTTGCAGTGTTGTGAGCTCCAACAGATTTATTGTATGCAACAGTTGTAAAGCATAACATTCCAACAACCCCATGTTGGCTACATGAATTTCGCTTTGCTATTCAGCTCTGATGGGAGGCTATATCATGAGCTAAGTTATGGCTCACTATCTCGTTTTCACCACCTCTACTTCTCTGTTGGCCGTCTTCTTGTGCTTGTAGCTTCTTCCTCTTGATTCATATCTATTCCTACGGTTATGGTCATTGGTGATTGAATTTGAAATGTGTATCTACCATCTTATCCTAAACATATTCCCATTTGAGTTGTGTTTGGATCAAAGATTTGAGTGGGGATTCGTGAAGGGAAGGAAAAAAGGAAAGGGAAAATTGAAAAAAAAAAAAATTAACAGCAATGTCCCATCTTATCCTAAACATGTTCTCAGTAAACTGAAATTTAGCGTTCATGCAATCCAATCGAAGTTGCATTCTCCGCTATGTTCTTGATGGATGTAAATTGACTTTGATGGCAGTTTCAGTTGTTCCATGCGTTGCTGCTACTGAAGTTCTAATACCTTAGTGAATGGAAAAGTGTTTTTACCAATCTACTTATAGACCAATCCTTTTCTAAACTTATTTTGGTTTGCCTTTTGACACGGTTGATCACACCTGTATGTTCTAATTCTTTCTTTCTTACAATTTTCACGCAGGACTTGGTGCCTTGTGTCCTAGTAACATTTGATAAGGAACAGGCTGTGGTATGGAGGGGAAAGGATTATAAGCCGACAGAGGACAACAATCACTTCTTTACAGTTCGTGATTCATTTGACAATCCACGTGATGATTTGGTTAGCAGTCCAGAACACTAAACCTCAGATGATGACATCAGCAGTCGGCATTCCAGAAGAACACAAAACCTCAGATGATGACACCAGCAGTTGGCACGACTTCCACTCCAAGTCCGGGTAAGTAACTGCATAGCACAAGCACCATTTTGCTTCTACACCAGCAGTTGGCATGACTTCCATTCCGAGTCCGAGTAAGTAATTGCATAGCACTAGCACCATTTTGCCTCTTCGTGGTCGAGATGAGTCTTCCATTATCATATCGAGAAGATGAGCCATAAAGATTTGCAACTGTCTATGCTTCTTATGCATGTTTCGAAGTAGACGAGTTTCCATGATGTTCAGTCTTTTTTGGTTCTTGGTTTCTTAATTTTGGGCTGTGTTTGGTTTAGTTTTAAAATCAATTTTGAAAGGTAAGTTTTTGAAAAGAGTTTTCAAATTTTGAAAATTTGTTTGGTTGTGTATTTAGAAAATGATTTTGTAACTTTGTAGTTGGAGTTTGTAGTTTGGGATAATTTGTAGTTTTTTTTGTAGTTGAATATATGGGTGTGAGAGAAAATGATTGATTGATGTGTAAGATGTGAGAAGAGAGAGGAGATAGAAAAATTGATTGAAAATAGTTTTGTGAAAATTATAAACCAAACAAATTTTGAGTTTTGAGCTCTCAAAAATTAGACTATACATATCAGTCCAGATCTTAATTCGAATTAAGATTTTAGATTAGGATGTTGAAGCAATTGGATAGGGAAGGAATGATCGTTCAATAGAGGAACTTTATTGGGCTTAACTATTGTATAAATCCTTCAAATGGGATTCTCTCATGCTTTGGAAAGCAAATGCACAGCCTCCTTTTTTGGGGGGAGGAATGCTATATATGACTGCATTTATTTCATTTTTTTGTTTCATCTTTTGTGGTAGTATTTGGTTTAGTGGAAATTAATGATCATATTCCATCACAATGTTTATGTCCACATTTGATTTACTAAAAAATAATGAAAAGTACATTGTAAATAATATTATTTTTTAACATTATAAATGAATTGTCATTTCACAAGGAGGGTTCTTTCCAACAAAATTGTCTGTTCTTTTTTGATTATTTTAAATTAAATTTTGTTTTTAGTGTTGATTACATTGATTTTTTTTACTAATACAAAAATACATTGGTTTACTAGTCAGTTTCAAAAAAAAAAAAAAAAAAAAAGTTAGAAGTCATAACTTTTTTGCTAATAAAAAAGTAACTGACTATTCTTAAATACATTGGTTTTTTGAGATTTAAAAAAGTTAGAATGTTAAAAAGTCACTAATGCCGAACTCCACCTTCATGACTGGTTAATTTTTGGTGATTCATATTTAAAATAAATAAAAAATTAAAGAATTTTGTTAAAGAATACTCTTAAAATATAGGGTAAATTTCACCTTATTCCATGTAGCTTGGGTTGAGTGCGGATTACCCATTCGGAAATTATCACATAATCTTCATGTAGTTTGTGGGCTAAAACACATCCTAACATCTATTACCAGAACGTGTAAATTTACCTTTATATCCACGTCTTCTTCCTCTTCTTTCTTTTAAGGGGTTGTTTGGGGTGTCCTAAATAAGTGCACTTTTTGTCTTTTTGGACTAAAAAATTGAGGTTGAAAATATAGATGTTTGGGTTAACTTTTTGACTTTTTGTGGAAAAATGTGTAATAAAAAATTATAAAAATTGATTTGTAGGGAAAAATTCGAATTGGGAGTTGTGCAGCCGTAATTGTTGACTTTTGGTGAATAGTGTTAACTTTTTAACTTTTTGAGTAACTTTTTGACTTTTTAACTTTTTGAAAAGATCCCAAACTTGGCCTAAATCTATAAATATACATACATATATATATACATACACACCTATATATATACACACACATCTCCACACCAAAAAATCAATTACTCATTCTCACCACTCATCAACAGTAAATGCATATATATATATAATTTGTATATATAAAACTTGTAAATACATATATATTATCCAATCATTCAATATTCTACATATTAATTTAAAATCTAAATACTAACTTCCTAAAATCATTCACAGTGGCTAAAGTCTATCATTATTCCTAAAAAAAAAGTTTGTCATTGGGCATCAAATTATATTGGCACAATTTGCTTATCCATCAATTGAAATTGACTATGTAATAAATCAGAATGTGAATATATACTTTTTCATCCTAAAAGACTCTTTATCTTTTCCATTACCACTCAACAACCCAATTTTCATTAATATATGCATATATAATGTAAATATATATACAGAACCTAAGGTCCCTTCTAAAAATAAATCTCGTTGGTCAGTGGATACTTCAAAAAATTATGATTGATGCAAACCCAACATTTTTCTTCCAAGCTTTATTGTTTTTCTTATTAACTTGAAGTGGCCATGGAGTTATAAAGAAAGACGTGGATATAGCCATGTGAATGGAAGGAAAATGAGGTACGTGGTGGCGCAAAGAGAGAAAATTGGTGAGGGGGGAGAAAGGTGTGGTACAGTAGGTTGGAGTTAAGAAATATAAAGAAAAATAGTAGAGAGAGAAGGAAAAAGAAGCATGGCATGCCTTTGCAAATTTAAAGATGTCCAAGGGATATTTTTGGTCTTAAAATGTAACTTACTCTCTTTATGGGCGTTTGAACTACATAGTCAGTTAACTTGAATGGAAAAATGGATGGTGCGTTTTAGTCCACAAACTACATGGGGATTATGTGGTGATTTCTGAATGTTAGGGATAATTTGCACCCGGCCCAAACCAGAGGGGATAAAGTGAAGCTTGTCCTAAAATATATGTTAGAAAACTTCAAAGAATTATACATTTCCTATGAAAATAAGTGTAATAAAAAATATATAATTTTTCTAAATTTGCTTAACGTGTGTTTTAAGGAAACTTGCTAACGGGTCTAAAAAATAAGAAAGTTTCTATTTAAATGCCACACATTATCTCAATATATCTTTAATTTTTTTAAAAAAATTACAATGTTATCCTTCAAGCAAATTACTTTTTCAAATAATACCTTAAAACATAATCTCTTAGTACATACCATCACCACCATTTCTTAGTATACACCATCGGCCACCACTATTAACTACCACCACCGCTGCAACCTTCTCCATTCTTCGCTACTTCTCTCAAATTTTGTCGCCCCTCTCCAATTCCTACCTAGCCTTGTTGCACCTCTCTACTGCTACCTTTTCTCGCTACTTCCACCTTTGACTACACAATTCTAGTCCAGTTCCTTTCCTTTCTCATCACCTCCCTTTGCTTCTCCTTCTCATTTTTCTTTTTTGTTACACTCTTTTTCAGTCTCCTTGGATTTTAAAGTGTGACTGGACAATAAAATTGAGAAGGAAGTGGTGATGAAAGAAGAAGGCCCAGTGACACGATGAAATGAATTAAGTAAAAATTTTAAAATTAAAAAAAAATAAAAGTATTTTAATATTATTTAAATATATAATATAAATCGAGTAATTAACATGGAATTAGAGAATATGTTATAGGAAGACCTTACAATCCCTACTGATATATTGATTATTGATGTATTTAATTTTTTTTTTTTTTCTATTTTTAACAGTAACATGAATAATTTAAATCATTTTAGAGTTGTGGTTTGTGTTTTGTGAGTCCCTATCATAACTACTATCAAAGCCTTCCAAATATAAGGAAAATATTTGGGACCTCTACAAAAGATGACTCCCATGACCCCCACTAATATATGGACCATTGATGTGTTTGAATTTTTTTTTAGAGTTGTATCTGATAGTGTCATGAATGGTTTAGATCATTTTGAAAGTTGTGGGAATTGTATTTTGTGGGGGTGTTGCAAATATAAATGTAACTAATTTGAAGGTGATGGTTACACTGAGGTGGGACTAGGAATGGCAATGGGGCGGGGCATCCCCGATCCCCAAAGCTACAAAATTCCCTGTTCTCGGTCCCGATCCCGACGGAGAACCCATCCACCATCCCGCCCCCGCCCCCTAACGGTGATCGGGTTTCCCCGACCCCAAATAATCTCCGTACAAAATAACAACAATCAACAAAGAAGATGAATAGCAGAAAGAAGAGAGAACCACATATCTGTTCAAAAAAATCATGGATTTGTTCAAAACAACCACAGATCTATCAAAATTCTAACAGAAAAAATGTAAATATGTTCAACAACAGATATTACAGATATATGTTCAATAGAAAAAATTTAGATATGTTCAACAGATCTGCGGTAGAAGGAGTGTTGTGCAACGGATGATGGCGATCGGTGGTGTATGACGACGTTGGTGGCGGGATCGGTGGTGTGCGACGACGGTGGTAGTAAGATCGGTGGTGTACGATGACGTTGGTGGCGAGATTGATGGTGTACGACGACGGTGGTAGAAAGAGAGAGAGAGAGAGCGAGAGAGAGAGAGAGAAACGTTGCGAGAAATGAGAGCGGCGAGTGAAAATCGACGATGGAAGAGAGTGGCAAGTGGAGATCGGCGGTGGAGTAGAGAGAGAGAGAAATAATGGATTCAAACAAGAGAGAGGGGTTGAAAATGAATAGTTTATAAATATAATATATATATACGGGCAACATTCGGGAATAATTCAGGACGGGGTCGGGTTAGGGCTGGAGTTGGAGAACCTATCCCTATCCCTGACCCAAAAATTATCAAAAATTTAATTTTTAATAACATTTCTGACCCTACAAGGAATAATTTTGAAAAAAAATTCATTTTAATCGAGATCAGAGAGGTTCCCGTCGGGCCAGGGTAAAATTGCCATCCTAGCTGGGACTCTCCCATTGATGCTGCGGATAGCCTCATGCCACATGCCGCATAAAACAGCCGATGATGCTTCTCTTCTCACAAACCACAAAAATCTCTCTCTCTCTCTCTGTACCTGCGGCTCTTCACTTGAGCTTTAACAATGGCGGAACACGACCCCATCACTCCTCTACTACCCAAACACCGCCTCTATCATCCCTCCGACGAGCCTCAACTGATTATAACCGTGGACAACGATTGGGATTCCGAAGAAGAACCCCCCAAATCGAATTCACAACTACGAAACCGATCCAATTAACAATACCCATTCAGCGATTGAGAACCCATTTGAGTTTCTCAGTGCTGGACCTCTCTCTGTGCCTTCCTCGACCACTATCGATCCCTTTCGCAACCACACGCCGCAAATTGAAGGGATTTATGAGTGGTTGAAGATCCTGATTTGTGTGCCTATTGCGATTGTTTGGCTCGTGTTTTTTGGTTTGTCTTTGTTGATTGGGTATGTGGGTGCCAAGTTTGCTCTCCATGGTTGGAAGGATAAGCAGAACCCAATGCCCAAATGGAGGTGTAGACTCATGTGGATTACTCGAATTTGTGCTCGGTGTATCCTCTTCTCTTTTGGGTAAGTCAATCTGGGTTGATAATTGAGTTTCTTTTTTAGTGTGTGGTGGATACATATTTATGATTTTATATGAAAGCATTTATCTTGCAATTAGATTGTGAACATTTATTTATTTATTCATATATGATATTATGGGCCAATGAATTATAATCATAATAATGAAGATCAAATACATCACATAATTTTTTTTCTTTTTTGTTTTGGATAAATATCAAATACATCACATAATCAATACAAGGAAACTGGTGAAGGAGACATTATTTAGTGCTCCTGGAGCATTGCTCTATTCCATTTACAGATTGACTATTAACACTTTGTCATCTAAAGTTCTAACACAAGAGTGATGGGTACCATGATTTAGACCAATAACTACTACTTTGGAGCACCACCTAGACTTGCTCCAGGAGTATTGTACGATTTTTCCTCGTAAAGTGGGAGAGCAGGGGTGGAGTGAGGAATCTTCAATCAGGGGCTGGAAGGAAGGCATGGGTGAATTTTGAACAGGGGAATGGTGGGTTGGGTTGAGTGTAAAAGGATTAGATATTAATTAAAATATAAATCAATATAAGACAATTAGCCTAATAAAAACAATAATGTTTTGTGGCTCGAAATTTGTGGCTTGAATGGCCCAAATGTGCCAGAGCCCATATATCTTCTCTCTCTCTCTCTCAGACCCATCTCTCAGACCCAAGCTTTTATCTGAAATCTTTGAGTGAAGTTTTAGCGGTGAGAGAAGGCTTGACTTGATGCACAATGGTGTTGCTGGTGAAGAAATCGTTCAATGACTTTTTCGATTGATGAGGCTATCATCAACGGCAAGAACATGAACTTCATGACAATCAGAAGGCGTTACATCGTCATTGAAGCCTTCTCCAATCATCTCCGACAAACTCTTCCGCCGCGAAACAGCACCATATCTGATCATCTCTCCGATCCGAATCTCGTAACCTTTACCAAAAAATTTGATTGCAAATTAATCGAAAATCTGTGAAATATGCAAAAAAGTGGGTTTGTCCATATATGCAAACAACTGGGTCTAGACAACAACAACGACAAGCCATATATGCAAACAATACAAGGAAATGTATATGTTCCATTGATGCAACTTCTAACAATGGTAGTAAAATGAACAATAATGGTGAAAAAAAATTCCCAACCAGGATATGGGATTTGGGTCCTTGGTGCTAAATTAAAACTTGACATTGAGTTCTCTGTGAAATAAATTAAATACAAAATACAAAAAACAAAACTATTGAGATTGAGAAAGAGAGATTAGAACTTGTTTTTCTTAGTGTTGTGAAAGGCACGCCTAGGCGCAAGGCGTAGCGAGGCGCAAGCAGTGCGCCTGAAGGGACCCAAGGTGAGGCGCATTTAATAAGTTGTGTGCCTTGGACGCGACTTGGCCATGTGTTGAAAGGCCCAAGGCACAAGCCTAAGAGGGCTTCTTTTTTTTTTTTTTTTTTTTTTTTTTGTTTATGATTTTGATCTAACTGTTCTGATATGTGTTCGAAAGGCTCCAACCACATAGGATTACAACTCATACAATGCAACTCAACCCAAATCAGTCAACTCAAATCCCTAATCTATCAAAGAAATCTGTGTCGTCTCTTCCTCTGGGCTTGTCTCTCTCGACTTTGACTTCGATTGAGATAAGTTCTTCTTCTTCTTCTTCTTCTTCTCCTCCTCCTCTTCTTTTTCGCTAGTTGCTGGTTGCTAGGTATTCGATTCAACCTTTTTTTTATCTTCTTCTTCTTCTTCATCTTCCGTCGTTGGTTGCTAGATATTTTTTTCCCCTCCTTCCCCTTCTTCTTTGTTGCTATATATATACATATTTTTTCTTCTTTATCTTCTTCGCTGATTGCTCTCTGTTTTTTTTTTTTTTGCTTCTTCGACTTCAACTCTCTCTCTCTCTCTCTCTCTTCCGCTTCTTCTTCTTCTTCTTCTTCTTCTTCTTCTTTGCTCTCTATTTTTTTCTTTTTCCTGCTTCAACTCAATTTCTTGCTCTCTGTTTTTTTTTTCCCTGCTTTTTCTTCTTTGCTCTATGTTCTTTTTCTTCTTCTTCTCTATTACATGGAATAATGCAAAAATAAGAATAGCAGCAGTCTTCTTTTTCTTCTTCTTCTTCTCCTTAACTATTTTTTTTGGCTTCTCTTCCATACTTGTTTCTGTATTTATTATTTTTTTTGCAATTATATGTCTTTGTTTATTATTATTATTATTTTAAAAATTGTCTTAGTACTAGTATGAATCATTAGTTTATGTTAATTTATCTATTTTTTACTAAGACCGTGCGCCTTGCTTTAATAAAGCCCGCGCTTCGCTTTGCGCCTAGGCCCCAAAAGACCTTTAGCGCCTTGGTGTGCCTTGAGCCTTTAAAAGCACTAGTTTTTCTATAGATCATGATCATGATACATACAGAAAACTCAACAAATGATTTGATTTTTTAAAAGAAAAATCAAACCCACTCTGGTGACCCTATTCTTCCTCCTTTCTCTCTCTAAAAACTACCAAACCCACTCCGGCAACCCTCACAACCGCGACCCTCACAAACGATGGTAGAGTGAGAGAGAAGACCACCCCTTGAAAAACGGACGGAGAGAGAGAGAGAGAGAAGACCACACTCACCAGCCGACGACCCCTTCTCTCTTCTTCTTCTTCTACCCCTTCTCCTTCTCCTTCTCCTTCTCCTTCTCCTTCTCCGATATGGCCAGATCGCGGCTCCATTTGGCCGGCAAAGCCATCTCTGGCGTCCTCTCTTCCTCTTCCTTCTCCTCTCTTTCTCTCGTCGTCGCCTCGCCTCTTTGTTTGTTAGGGTTTGGTTCTCAAACATTTGAGAGAGAAACAAGAGGGGAAAAAAAAAAGGTGTCAAAACGACGTCGTTCGGGGCATTCGAGCCATTTGGGGCAGCGAATTTTCGAGCTATCCAGCAGAACTGTAATAAAAAAGTTATAGATGCCTAGTCTAAATTTACATATGCTATATCACTTTTTATGGGCTTAGTTTGGACAGTTTATATATGTATATATTATCTTGAGAATATACTTTTTAGTTTCTGATTTTTTTTTTTTTTTAATTATCAATTTTAAACTTACTCCAAACACGGCTTATGTAATTATTTGAAATATTATTCAATGTGCTTAAGCTTATAAAGTTTCATAAGTTATCTAATTAAAAAACTATAGAAATTCACTTAAGAATCTAATTTCATTTCTCTAGCAGAATTTAACGATATTTTATTTTATTTTTTAAATATGATTTCATACCAATCAAATGGACTGAATTCTATATTAATTTTTTTGAGGGTCATAACATGAGATTTTAAATTTTTTGGGAGGGCCGGATTGGGTTTGGGGGCGCATTACATAACATGCACAAATTTTGAAAAATTGCATGTATATAAAGTTGGAATTTGCCAAACAGGCTAACCTGTTGCAAGGTTTTGATCTTCCAGTGAAGTATTCTGGCCAAATAGGCTAACCTGGTAGATCATAAATTAAAAATTTATTGGACTAAGAAAACATTGGTGGTGATTTGTGGGTACTTTGGAGCCAAACAGTGGTGGAGCTGCCATTGGCCCAGGAGGCACATGTGCCCCACCTCAAAATTATCAAAACTCCACTTTTGCCTATTGTTGTAATGACATTTTGCTATTTTATCCTGTGAAATTTAATGTATGCCCGTCTAAATTTTCGTAGCCCTTCTTTGAAAAGCCAAAAACAAAATTCATGCAATGTATTCAATGTTTTGCTTTGATCTTGGATTTGTTAAGAGAAAAGATTGAAAAAACAAAGTAAAATAAGTTTTTAAAGTTTTTTTCCCTCTTTTTTGGTTGGGTTAGGAAAATTAAAAGAAAATGCATAGATGCTCACCATTTGACTATGTTCAGTTACTCATACAAAAATAATGTGTATAGATGACTTTATTTATTCTTTCGTTTTCCATTCCCTTCACAGTTTCAAGATTCAAACATAGCGTAAATTTTTTATGTTGATGGAAAGTTCTCTTTATATTATTTTGCATATGCATTGTTCTTAGTTTGCAATTTTTAATGCAATAGGAACACTGCATTAGATACATGTTGTTTGATCAGGTTCTAATTGGAGTTTTAAGATTTTATTTTATTTATTTTTTTATTTTTTTATTTTTTTGCCTTTAAATTTTGTGAGAGTTTTTGGTTACAGTTAGAATGTAATATGTTCAGTGATATTGAGATGTTGACTTTTTCATGCTGTTATTGTAAACTTCTTTTTTCATTTTTATCTTCTCTTTCTTCCTCTCTTACTAGTTGCTAGTTACTTACTGTATGTTCACAATTTTGGTTTTCTTTTTTGTTTTGTTTGTTTTTTTTGGAAACCTTTGAAAAACCAAGTTTGTTAACTGTAAACTGAATATGATCTTTTCTTTTGATGGTGCAGCTACCATTGGATAAAACAAAGAGGAAGACCTGCTCCAAGGGAGACCGCTCCTATAGTTGTATCCAATCATGTATCATATATTGATCCTATTTTCTTTTTCTATGAATTATTTCCCACCATTGTTGCTCCCGAGTCCCATGATTCTATACTTTTGGTTGGAACCATTATCAGAGCAATGCAGGTAATCTTTTATCCATTATGTGTATTAAAGTTTTTTAGTTGTGTTGGCACACTTATTGGTTTGTCTTGGTGAATTTACTCTATCTTTAATTTTCAGATTTAATTTTGTGCATTTGAGTGCAATAAATGCGTTAGCAAATATTGTTTTTTTATAATTTCTCTATGTTGTTAGGTTGTATATGTTAATAGGTCCTCGCCAACATCAAGGAAGCATGCTGTCAATGAAATAAAGGTAGTAAGTTTCTTTGCCTTTACGAACTATTTATTAAACATGATTCTTTCTCTTGCTGAACTATGTTGTGAATTCTTTTAGTTATTTAGGATGATGAATTTATTTAGTAAGCATATGCCATTGTCTTTCCTTTTTTTCGTGTATTGGTTGACTGTTTTTAACCAATTGATGATTAAATAAAACTGCTGGCTTTCTTTGTGTACTTTTTCTCTCACAATGCTTATGTTGTAATGTTTTCACTTTTCAATGTCGATTATGATTTTTTGAGATAAACTATATTTTGAGGAAATATCATTTTGCCCCCCCCCCCCACCCAAAAAAAAACTATTACGCGTTTTTCAATTTGGCACCCAGACTTCGCATTATTTTAATTTAACCCCTACACTTTGATATTTATGTCAAAAGTTAGTGTTTTAGGGTTTTCTAGTCTAGCCTTTAATAATTTATTTTTGTATTTGTTAAGTTGTTGTTTGTATAGTGACCAGGAAAAATGAGATTGAAGGTGATTAAGCTAGTACAAATTCTTGTAGAAGGCGGAAATTTTGGGTGGGTTAAATGAGGTTAATGTTCGAACAAAAAAAGAGGAGAGAATGAAATGCTGTGAAATTATGTAAGCGGTTTGCAAATGCTTAGAAAATTTAAATTGATTTTTTGTTGTTGTAAGAACTAACTTAACAAGTTACAAACAAATATACGCATATCAAGGGTCCAAATTTCATTTTGGTGAGCTGCTCTAATAAATATGGAAACTGAAAGCAATGGTTTTTTTTTTTTTTTTGATAAGGAAAAGCAATGGCTTTTTGAATGTATATTTGGAGTTGTTACATTTTTTGTATGAAAAGAATTCAGAGTATTAAGTTTTATCAATCTATAAAGAATTTGATACAGAAATGTGCTTTCAAGGATTTGAATACAGAGAAAGGCTTCTTCCGATGGATTTCCTCGTCTGCTTTTATTTCCCGAGGGAACCACAACAAATGGAAGAGTGCTAATTTCTTTCCAACTTGGTGCATTTGTTCCTGGATATCCTGTCCAGCCAGTGATTGTTCGCTATCCCCATGTACACTTTGACCAATCCTGGTAAGAATTTTCTTTAGTTAAAACCGTTTTGGTGTTGCCTTTTGTAATATCTTTACCTGACTTGCATCATATGGCTTTTCATTTTGTTTAGGGGAAATATTTCTTTGGGAATGCTCATGTTTAGAATGTTCACACAATTTCACAATTTCATGGAGGTATGCTGAGTGATTTTTATTTTTATTTTATTTATTTATTATCTTTAGTTGCATATACTGAAAATGTAGTGAGCTTGGCTTTCAGACATATAGATTGCTATAGTGATGTGATGTCTTGATTTGCTATTTTTAACTAACTCACTCTTGCAGATCATCAGTATTGATTATGCATCAGCTTAAATGTACATGCATATGTATGATGTGTCCCTGACTATATTATAAATTGAATTTTGGTTACTGTATAACTTGTATGTTGTAAAAAGTTGAATGAGGTCATCTATTAAATTGTACAGGTAGAATATGTTCCTGTTGTTTCAACCCTTGAAAATCAGAAGGAAAATGCTGTTCATTTTGCTCAGAGGGTGAGTCTACATTATTTGGTTAATTTTTGTTGCCTTAATGGTTTTAATTAATATTTTTTTAATATTAAGTATATTCTTATAGATCAAAGTTTTTAATGGGCACATTACATACAATTTTGTTAATTTTCTGTATATTGTTAACATGTTTTGTATTTCATATGCTTAATTTCCGAAGTAATTCAGAACCGGTGGATGTTTAACACACCATAAATATTGTAATTGAATTTGTGTAGTGCTATGTCTTTTGTGTGTGGAAGCCTGCCCTTTGTGCACAAAGAATTAGCCAATTGATGATTCCGATTTTAAGTAATATTATATATATACAATGATCAAAATTTCATTTCGGTGTGTTGTTTCAAATAGTACGGAAACAAAAACATTCCAGAAACATTTTATGAAATGAAGAAAAAATAGAAATGTTTGGAAATATAAATTGAAATATATCTAAATGTATAAAAGCCTTAATTGATCTATTAAAAAAATTGAGATTTATATAGTCATTAATGTAAAAGAATTAAAAACACTAATGTTGCTATGAACTAAAATTATTAAGTATTGTCAAACAATTCAATTTTATTAAACAAAAAGTTTCCAATAAGGTCTAAAAATTTACTTAAACTGTAGTAATAAACGTTTTATGAAAATTTCTAAATATCACACTATGTTTTGGTGTGTTTCACTATGTTTTGATCTGTTTCAATGGTAACATTAGAATTTTATTATTCCACTACTGTTGCGTTTTGGTCTCTTAGGAAATGGAAGCATTTCAGCCATTTCAATGGAAACAAATGAAAATTTGTTCCTTGTATATATTAAAGATAAATCCATGTCAAAAAGCATTTCATGCATGAGTTGTCCACGCTCTTCATGTTATTTGGTTCCAAACAAATGGCATATGTTACCAAATAAAATTGGGTGTAATTACACATGCAAGTTGCAACAGCCCTCATGTCTTCTATATGCGCCATGTCAAGGGTTACACTTTCGGTCGATTCGGATGTTTTGGCATTTGTAGATTTTGTGGAAGATTTAATTAGTTGTTGGTCTGTATTTTTGTATTCTTTGCATCGCCTTAATGCCTTTTCAATAAAGTTTGGTTATTTAACACAACCCCCCCCCCCCCAAAAAAAAAAAAAAAAAAAAAACAACAACAACAAAACTTATTACAACTGGAGGAACAGTTTCCTAAAGGCAGTCTTTTGTTTGGGAAATTTTCCCTTTTTGTACTCTTTTAGTAGCAGTTGGTGTACTGCCTTGATTCCTAGGGGCAGAGCCACATATAACAAAGTTGGGTCAAGTGGCCCCACTAAAACTTTGAAAATTTGACATTGCTATTCAGATTTTTGGGAAATTTTATTTTAAGTGAGGTCAATCTTGTATATTAAAAAGTATGAGCTAATTTCATAAAGCATAGAGATTAATATATACTCAAATTTTATTTTTCTCCTAATCTTTTAGTTATTCTTTTTCATTTTCTTCTTTCTTTGAATTCTTTTGTAGGTGTTCAGGTATTACCTACCTTATACATCACTATTGTCCTAATATCCAAGGAGATGATTACGGCATTATGTGACAATTTAGGAGAGGATTTATGCTTATATTTAAAAAAGGGGAAAAAAAGGAGAAGAGAACTTGTGGCATTAAAAAGGAATTGTCCACAAACACAGTGGGTGTTGTTTCTTCAACTAAATTAACTAAACAAACCTTTTGTTCTAAGGATACATCTCAATTAAATTTGTTCAAAATTTTAATGAAGGAAAATATTATGTATTTATAATTTATGGAATCAATTGTTTAATTTTATTCTATGAAGCACCGACACGTCCTCAGGGCCTGCGTACGAGTGTCGGACACGGACACGCGTTGGACACGCGGTGGACACGTGTCCGACACTCTCTCTAACGTGTCCTCTTTTTTTTTTTGAATTTTTGCAATCGGAGACGCCATGGACATGCTGTGACACTTTGCAGACACGCCTGAGGTGGATCGAAGCCCTAACTGAAAGAGAGAAAGAGAGAACCCTAACTGAAAGAGAGAAAGAGAGAAACAGATCAAGGGAGAAGAGGAGACAGAGAAAGAGATCCAGGGAGGAAAGAAGACAGAGATCGAGGGAGGAGATAAGAGGAGACAGACAGAGACAGAGAAAGAGATAGAGGGAGGAGAAGAGAGGAGCCTAACCTGCTCAGATCAATGAAGAAGCTGAGGTATTTGTCTGCTCTCTTCTTCTTCGCCTCGTCCTCTTCGTCTTCTGTCTCCATCTTATTCTCCTTCGTCTTCTTCGACTTCTCCTTCTCCTGTTCTCTTTCTCTCTGATTTCACTTCCCTCTGATTCACTTTCCCCTCTTTTTTTATTTCACCCGTTTCTCTCTCTCCTTTTTTATTTCCTTCACTCTTTTTTTTTTCTTTTTTCTTTTTTTTATCTTTATTTTTGTTAAACTTAAAATTCATAAAATAAATTATTTTTATTTAAAAACACTCATTTTTTATTAAATTTTTTTTAAAAACATGTTTATTAATTTTATTATTATTATAATTGTATAAAAATTACTTATTTTTTTTATTTTAAACATATAATAAATAAATAAAATTATATATATTAAACGTGTCCCTAACGTGTCGTGTCCCCCATTTTTTTAAAATTTGCGTATCCGCGTGTCCGTGTTGTGTCCCGTGTCTGTGTCCGTGTCCGTGTCCGTGCTTCATAGATTTTATTAGCATTTTATGGAATTTTAGTACAGTGATGAAAGCAGACGTTTATTAGATTTTTTTTATGAAATTATTTTTAGAATCATTCTTTAAATTAACTATTGTGGTTTTGCTTTCATTATGGTATTTGTAATTTGGTGACTACGATCCAATTTTGTGTTTGACACATGTTTATTAGCGTAAATTATGTATAATTGAAGGTTGATATTAGTGGTGAATTGTTTAGTGGATGTTTCTGGCTCCGAGTGGTTGATTCTTAGAAGTTTTTCTTTGTAATAGGGGTAAATGGAGAAGAATTACATTTTTGTGACCTTGATGATTATCTAACAGCACATTCCATTTGGGATCTGGCTTGATTTGCCACTTGAGCTGCCTTGAGTATATATATATCATTCTTTCTAAGTTATTTGTGGATTATTGAATTTTTAATCTATCACTTCATCCTTGATGGATATATGCAGACTAGCCATGTTATAGCTACTGCTCTTAATGTTGTACAAACATCTCATTCCTTTGGGGACATCATGCTGCTTGCAAAAGCTTCTGAGTCCAAACAGGTCACTTTTCTTGCTCCATGTGTTTTGCCATTTCTAGTTTATCTTGCTTTTAGGTCTGCAAAAATGATCTTGTACTCCATTCAAACATTTTATGAAGTACTTGATTTCAGCTCTTCAACTTAATTGGAGGGCCTTTTTTGCAATGGACCTTGAATATTTGATGCAGCCGTAATGATGGAATTTACCTCTTCTTTGGATCTCATAATGTATTAGGTGTAGGCCTTGAAGCACTCCATTTAACTCTTATAATTCCTCTCTTCCAAAATAAATAAGTTGAATGAATGTTTTTATTAATGACTATTGACTAAGCTATATGTTACTGAATTGAGGAAGGATCACAAATTAAATTGAAAATATAGAGGTGAAGAACACAATAGAAAAGTCTTGGAAAAACTAATGTTCCAGTAAAAGGTATTGTAGATTTTCAAGATGCCAGTTGAGATGGAAAATTCTCCTTGCCAGAATTAAAGTCTATGTAAATTGTTTTCTTTTCTATTTGTTGTAGTAGGCAATAAATTGTTATTAGTGGAAGATGAAAGAATAAACAAACCTGGAAATGAAATTTGAAGTCCTAATTTTTTGGGAAGAAGAGTGTACATTATGTTGATGTTTGGTGGAATATGTCTGAGTCATATAGCACATGAAATATACACCTTGAATCTTTAGTTAAGGTGTAGATAAGCCAAAACAAGCAATATAGCTGGCTGTCTTAATTCTCAAGTATACATCTAGCTGCTTGGATGGTTTTCAAACTTGGCAAGAGCTATTCCAACTTTACTCAAGCGCAGCTCAAAGTTTTTGAAGAAAAGATTGAGCTGCTCAGCTTGGATAAGTTTTATGTTGGCTGAAAGACAGGAATAGGGGCCTCTGGGTAAAATGTTTAGGAAAGTAAGAATTTTTTGTCATGGTGCATGGCTTCTCACTTTGTCCATCCACCACCTTTAACAAAACTTGAGTAAAATTAGCATAATGACCTGCCTGATATTTGGAATTGGATGAAAATTCCTGCAGCCTCTCATATTGTACTTCAACTCTCTTTTCCCATCCATTGATAATTTCTATTGGCCAACGACATGACTGTTTGTGCATATGCATTATTTGGTTTAAACTCCATGCAACCAATTTGAAAACCAAAAATGTCACAAAAGAAAGGGTGTCATATGAGCAGCTAGTAACATATTTGGTGTGCATGGTTTGTCAAGTTTGACTTCTTCTAAATGGGTTGATTGAAAGAACATGCACTTACTTTGTTTAGCTCAGCAATTTAGCTTTTGTGAGCTCCAAACAAAGTGTACTCAAGGCTCTAGCTGCTTGGTTCCTATAGCAGTTGTAACCTTGAGGTATTATTCTCAAGGTGGACCCTCAAAATGTTTTCATGAATCTTGCCTAAACATGAACTTTGATATGTTTCTTGTGTGTTTAATTTTTAACAGCCTTCATTTCTCCGCTGTCTGTTTCAACTTTGATGGAAGAGTATTTTATCTTGCTAAATTTGCCTTTCTCCTTCCATGGAGTATATACCTTGTTTGGTGACATTGACTCTTGTTTAGAGTGTTTATTGCCTAGCCTTAGAAAACTGTCTAGGAACTTTACTGATGCAACTTTGGCTTCATTGGTTTCTTTAATATTTTTTCATACCTACTTTGAAAACTTCTTGTAAATTTCTCACCTTGTATAATGCTAAATTATTTAAAGGGCCATGCTAATGACAGCCCAATGGGCTGTCCATAAGGAGAAGAAAAGGCAAAAAAGTTATATCAATGTATTTTTTAAAAAAACATCCTAAAGCATTTTCACACATGTATATGATGGAAACAACCAGTAGAATACTGCATTTTTCATAGAACTAAGTTGCATCTCTCTCTCTGGGGTGTGTGAAGTCTTCTTTGGAGTCCACCCTAAATTTTGTCATTTGTATGCTTTGCAGGACAATCCCACACTATATACTGTTGAAATGGCAAGGGTGGAATCAGTGAGTTTTAATTGAATGATTTATATATGACTACTTTTATTGTGTCATATTATGCTGAAACTATAGTTAGATTCGTATATCTTCATTGTTGTTGTACGTAGTAATACAGTTATTTGGAAGGTTGCCTTCAGTCACTTTTTTTAGAAATCTAGATTTATTGTTAATGCTGAGTGTAAGAAGTTCAAGGAAGGCTAAATTCAAAGAAGTGATGATGCTTGGACATTAACATAATTTCATAGAGAAATTGATAGAAATATTTTATGATTATATTTCTAGTATTATTAGAGTCTTATTTTATAATTATACTTATGTTTTCGAAGATGTTAAGTTTAGGGGTATTTTGATAATTTGTAGAATTTTCGAACGCCCATGGGTTATCTTATGGGTGAAGTTATTTGATCAGTTTTTATTTATGTTTTTTATTTAGTTTTAAATTGGTTTTAGGAGTTAAAGATATTTTAGTAGTTTCCTTTTTTGGTTATAGTTGGTTTAGGAAGTCTCAAGTCTATAAGTCATCTAATGCTTCTAATTCAATGGAGTTGATCTTTTGGAGAATTTTAGAGCTTTTAAAGCTTCTTTATGGATTGTGTGATGCAATCAAACCCTAGGTGTGATGCCTAAGGAATTCTAAGAGTGATTCCTAGGTCTATCTTCTTCTTCTTCTTCTTCGTCTCCTCCTTCTTGCCTGCTTTTATTTTCTGCACTTTTAACAGCCCAAAAAACACCGTTCACGGGTACTGTTCATGGCCTCTAAACAGTGCCAAAATCCCAGCTTTTCATGCTTAAACTCTTACCCATTATTTGTCCTAAACAAATACTACTTGTTCCCTGTACTTTTATTGCAATTTCAGCCATAAAATCCAATTAAATCAGCCCCAAAGGCCCACTGTTGTGGCTGTCCCTAATCGTCCTACATCAATTACTATGCTGAATACAATTTTTTGTTTTTTGGTTTCCCTGGCAAATATAGTCATATCTTAAGATACAACGAGAACAATTTCAGTCATAGAACACAAAGACAAACTACATAACTTACTGACCATTCTCCTCAAGCTGAGAGATGGGCTTTTTTTGTTGAATGCTTAATGGAATGTGTGAATAAGCATAGTGTCTTGCATAAGTTAATTTAACTGTTTGTGGGATGGACCTGCATCAGTATGGTCAAACAAGTCAAAACTTTAGAAACCAATTATTTGTAACATCTTTAATTATTTGACTATTTTGTATGTATTTCAAAAAATGTCACTATCCACTCCATTCTGTTCTGAAGTTGATGTGAAATGGTCCTAGTTAGTGGCATTTTGTACATGTTAAGCTGTGGTGAACCATATTTGACATTCTCTATTCCAAAAAAAATTGTCCGTTAACCACAAAAATAATTGTTCTTTGTGTTGACTTTGTGCCCAACCTTAAAAGACTTCATTATGTGCTTTCGCCCGATAGGTGATATCATATCCTGAGTATCTTGTTTTTTGAGTGTGTATATGTATATATATATTTAATATAAATGTATAACACATTTTAGAAAGAAAAAAATGGAGTATGCTTTTGTATCTTCTGGTTAAATTGATGAAAAATAAAAAAATAAGCTTTATAGACTTGTAATTTACATACGACTTCGAAGAAGAATTTTTGGGTGCTCATGTAAACACCTAGAATGCATATTGTGTGTTCCTATAGTCAAGAGCACTCTATTGAGCTTGCCTACATATTTTATGTCTATCACCCATTTTTGATGTTTTGTCCTTTCAAAACTTTACTCACCTTAGATTTTAGTTCATTTTTAATTTTTTTTCCTCCTACAGAAACCTTCAAGGAAATATATTTGAAAAACCTTTTGAGATCGTTAAATTTACAGTTTTGGAACAAAAATGTACCATGTTTTGAAATGTCCATTCCAAAACATAATTTGTTAGGGTGTTAGCGTTTTGTGGTAACACTTTGGTTTTATGGATTCTGTAGAGAGCTTACTTCCATTGGTCTTTGATTGCCTATTCATTTTTGTTGGTTTGCAATAAATTATCTTTGTATCTTTAAAGTGCAGGAGGGGGCTTCAAGGAATTTGATTACCATCAATTATTCTAGATACATTGATCCCTCTCTAAACCGAATTTCTCCATTTTTATACAATATCCTAGTTCATCATTGATGGATGACTGGAATGATTAATTAGATTATATATCTTCTTTGCCAGACATTCCATTTAAGCAGTTTGGAAGCTGTGGACTTTCTGGACACATTTCTATCCATGAATCCAGATTCCAGGTATGATGATGTGAAATTTTAATTTTAGTGGTGTTTTTTTAAATACAAAAATTGTCATGTATGCCTTCATTTTCCTGTAAGGAACTAGTAAGGAACTATTTGTAATATACTTCTGATCGAAACTGCTTGAGTTCATCTGGCACTTTATGCCACCTCACCTACTTTATGCAAGTCCCTAAATGCAATCAATTATCCTTCATTCTGTGGCATAAGATTATTGGATAAGGTGTTTCAATCATCAGTGAGTGATCTGCTTGCTTGTCTTTTCTTTTCTTTTCTTTTTTTTCCCATTTTTTTACCTTCATTTCATGTGTTCCTTCTGTTTCGTTTCTTTTTTATTTCTTTCGCTTGTAGAGGTGATTTTTATTTGAGTTTATTGTAGAAAATATATTTTTTTCATTGAACTAACGCTGGATCCATGCCAATGATGCAATTGAGGGTTTTTTTGGTGGCTAAATCAAATTATTTTTGATATTCCATTGTTTGATTTAAAGCATATGTTAT
The DNA here is from genome assembly GCA_025200525.1 of Camellia lanceoleosa. Taxonomy (NCBI): domain Eukaryota; kingdom Viridiplantae; phylum Streptophyta; class Magnoliopsida; order Ericales; family Theaceae; genus Camellia; species Camellia lanceoleosa. The sequence goes on from CM045760.1 coordinate 24,031,632, forward strand.
TGTTTCTTCCCATTTTTCTCAGATATATCAAATCCTCAGTAGGGTTGTAATTAACGTTGATCGTGAGTATTTCTGTTCTTATCATTTCTGTATTATTATTATTATTATTATTATTATTATTATTATTTTAAAATCCTCATCAGTATGCTGCATATTAGTTGCACTGGATAATCCTGCTATTGTGTTGAAATTCATTAATCTATATCATATCAGGCTTTTCTTCTCTCTTTATTTTTTCTTTTACGCAGAATTTTAAAACATGTGAGCTCAATTTTCTTCCAACAGCTGGGTTCTAAAATTGACAATTTATTTATTTATTTATTATTATTTTTTATATATTGTGATTTGACTATTACAATATAGAGTAGAGGCTTCACTAAACTGAAGATATAGACCATGTGGATCTAAGTATGCTTAATTCTGTCCTAGTTGCAATATGCAGCACTGAAATGCTTTCTTTTCTCTCTTGAGTTTGTCTAATTGCATTTAAATTAATGTTAATATCCATAGCGCTTAAGTTGGTAGTGATGCAAGAATTGTTTATCTTACTATTTGCATCCTGATCACAGCGGACAGGTTTTAACCCATGATTTCTTCAGGGTTCTGAGATTGAAGGCTTGTAATCTTTCTGAAAAGGTTAGTTACCAAGTATTTCTCACTTTTTATGTAAGCTACTGATCTTTAATATGATTATTTTATTTGTCTCACCATGTTTGAAAGGCCTTTTTAAGTATGCCATTTTTGTCTAGTTCTTTTTTGACTGGTATCATTTGGACGGCAAACTCATTTTTTATACATATATATATTTTAGAAATTGATTTTCCATGGATTGAAGGTCAATATATATTTGAACAATAAAAGTATAGCGATCTCGGGTTTTACCCCTTGTTGTACAGTGGTCTGGACTTGAGTCCGTGGACATTAGCAGTTGTTATTCTCTTGTTTACATCCTTTCACACTTTGTTTTGAGTTATAGGATGTGTTGGGCAGGTTTGTTACAGGTTGGTTGTGTTTGGGAGCCAAGTGTTGCTGTCCAGAATTCTAAACCTTCGCTCGAGCGAGAAGTTTGTTGCTCGAGCGAGCTATTTGTTTTGGTCTTTCGCTCGAGCCAGGATTTGGTCGCTCGAGCGAGAGGTGTATTTTGTGTCTGGTGGGTCGAGCCAGAGTGAATTCGCTCGAGCGAGCGATTGCGTCTAGTTCTGCACCTGAGAGTTGCATTTCTTGGCTCGAGCGATCTGGTTTCTCTTCGCTCGAGCGAGCGTTTCATCGCTCGAGCGTGCGTCTGGTTGCAGACCTGTAGGTTCGAGTTGTTGGCTCGAGCGAACATTTTGTCGCTCGAGCGAGTTTCTGGGTTATTGGCTCGAGCGAGACTTTCTTGGCTCGAGCGAGGTTTTCTGTGTCTGGTCGTTCGAGTGACCAAGTCTTCGCTTGAGCGAACCTGTTTTATATTAGTAGACAGCAGCGATTTTAAACATAACATTTTCATCACTTTTCATTTTAAAACCCTAGATCTGAGACCCTCTCTCTCTAGACTTGCCTTCTCTCTAAATTTTCATCCCTTTCTAGTGTGAATCTACCCAAGTTCTTTGTTAAAAAGGTAGAGGGTGTTGAGAGCTTTGATTTAATCTGAAAATTTGGCGATTTGGAGCATTGTGGTTTTTGGTCTTCATCCCCGTTGGAACTCAAACTTTGAGGTAGGGATACCCTACTCTTCCTTATGGACTTTGTCTGTCAATTTTAGGTTTTTGATATGTTGGGTATTGTTGTGTAATTTTACAAAAGTTTGGGTCTTTTATGTAATTTTACAAAAGATGGGGTTTTGTTTATAATAAACCTATATGCAAGATTGGCATAGAAAAGTGAGATAGATGATGGATTATGGATGAAAATAAAACCTTAGGGTTGTTTTGTTAATTATGGGAATTTGCCCTAATTGGTTTAATAAATTAATTTGAATAATTAATTTGAGAAATGAGGAATTGAATTGGAAATGTTGGGATTCGGAATGTATAAGATTAAAGGGTGTAGTTGGATTAGTTATCACTCACCAAATTGAAATGTTGATTTTATATCCATTTGATGCATTTATTTTCTGTTTAGAAATAACTGCTTTGGGTTATCGGTGGAGGATAGTCTTGATTGTTGTAGACAATGCATGATGATTAGGCAAACGGAAACTAATTATCGGAATGTGTCATTAAGTATGACGATTGAAATGATACATTAACTTTATGTACTGATTGGTAATGTGTATAATAATTGTTTATATGCATTGTATTGTGTTGGAGGAGATAGGGGATGTACTCCATGGTTTAGGGGAAGATGGGGGATGGACCTCTAAACCGGATTTTTTTGGGAGAAGATAGGGGATGGACTCCATAGATACAGCTCATATGCTTATCTACTGTTACGATGATACAGCTCTTATGCTTATCTCTGGAAGTGTGATATAGCTCTTATGCTTATCTGTTGATGTGTTGGTATAGCTAATATGCTTATCTATTGTGAAATAGGAAAATGTCTAATATGAGTTACTGTCTCATATGTGTTGATTGGCCAGGTTTTGAGTCATGGTTAAGAATTGGGGAATGAATAAAAAATGGAAAATGAAAAGTAATATGGATTTGTATGTCATAAAACTTTAACGTGGTATAAGTGGATGTATCAGTGTTTGCCATTTATCAACTGCTAATCTTTTAGTCATTGTTCATAGTTGGTTTAGTGTATTTCTACTAGGCTGTGGCTCACCCTATATTGGAACATCATTTTCAGGTACAGGTAGCATGCTATCTCCAAGGACATAGCTTGGGAGGCTAGAGGCTGTCAGACTTTTTGGATGTCTTTTTTCTTTTAAATGTAAATTCAAGCCTAGGGCTTAATGTGTATATGAGTTAGTACTCATTTCTTGTAACCAAGTGTTGGCTTGGAAAGTTGTAAGCCCATGGGGTGTTTACTTTTGTTGTCAACATGTAATACTTTTTGTAAGGAAATACTCTGATGAATAGAAGGATGTTGATCTTTTATATATCAATGTATGTCAATATTGTTGAGTTTAATGTTATTATTTTGAGGGCGTTACAAAAAGAGTCACAAGACAGGCATGCCAATTTTAAGAAGGATTTGTGCTTGTGTCAAATGCCAATACTTTTCGCACTTCTGGACATGTGTAGGACACATTGTAAAGCTGTTCTTCATTCAAAAATTGAACTCCATGATTTATGACACTTGGGCAACATGTCCTGATATGTAACTTGCAGAACTTAAATGTTGTGTTTCAGATTTCCTCTATTATAGAGAAAATTTTTAATCATCAAGAAATATCAAATCAAAGGTTTATACTAAAAAAATTCAATTTGACCATATTAAAAAAGCAGGAGATAAATTACCTAAGGAGTGGGGTGGGAGGAGGAGAAGAGTCATTATAGTAAGCTGCACTTCTGCTTCAGACACGAATTCAACTATGTCTGTCTCTGTCATCATAAATGATTATATACAAATATGGTTCACAAGTAGAAAGTTCAATTACAACTTAAATGATCCCATTACAAGGGCGAGGGCATTCTAAATCCACATATTGCCCAATTAGAAGGAAATCCATTATGAAATTGATAGCCTGATTGATATGACTACAGACTACTTGCAGCATACATAACCAAGCGGGGATTAGTTCAGTGGGCCAGAATTCTTTAACCTCACATGGATGGAGGTCAAGGGTTCACGTCTTGCCATGGACAAGGTTCCCTTCCTCCCCAGGCTATGATTGCAAATGTTCAAAAAATAAATAATTAAATAAAATAAAAAATGAAGAACATATTACCGCTTGCAGACTGGGGACCCTGACATTCCAAAGTTGTATAACAGGACGCTTAGCTCCTGACTGGATTCCGAAGCTGTAATGGTTGTTGTCACACTTGATTAAAACCTTTGTTAAGTATCAAATGAAAATTAGAAGCATATTTTTTCTAGGTTTTTCTTTTTAACTTGTACAGAAATGAGTGCAGCATGTATTGAACGATTTTATCCAGAAACTTATCACCAGTGACTGCAAGGATACGACAATCATCGTAGTCATTTATTCCTCCAATTTAATTGAACAAAATTACTTAAGCATTAAGTTGCATAGATGATAGTTAATTAAAGGAAAAGGCAATATATGCTACAACCACACTATATTGGATTCGTGAATCATAAACTAATGTTTTTATTATGCGATTTGCCATGTAAAAGTACTCTTATTTTTTGCTGTGTATCTATCATATCTGTGTCCTATTTTCTTAAGATTTGATAGTTTCAATGTTGGATTGTGGTGATGTCCTATGTCTGTCCGTGTTGCTTAGATGTCGGCCCATGTTGTGTCTTTGTGATTACTTGAACATAGTTGTTGGTGACACAGAATGCATGTAAAATTATGTTCACTGGAAGGATAATGCAATATTGTATAACTATGGAGACAATACTAGGCCTTTGGTACATGTATGATGGTGTGGTGATCACTATTAGATCACCTGCTGGAGAGACTGAGTGAATTTCCAATTACTGTGGGATTACACCAAGGATTAACTTTAAGTCCTTATCTTTTTGCTTTAGTTATGGATGAGTTGACAAGAAATATTCAAGATGATGTGCCATGGTGTATATTTTTTGCAAATGATATCATGTTAATAGATGAGACTAGAGAAGGAGTTAATATTAAGTTGGAAACTTGGAGAGAAACACTTGAATCTAAACGATTCAGGATAAGCAGAACTTATTTTAGTAACCATAACAATGGAAACAGAGGAGAAGTGAAGATTGAAAACCAAGAGCTACCTAAGAGTGAACATTTTTGTTATTTAGGATCAATTATCACAACGGCTGAGAAGATTGGAGCGGATGTGATCCATAGAATTAAGGCGGGGTAGCTTAAGTGGAAGAGTGCGTCTAGAGTACTATGCGGTAAACGAGTACCCACTAGACTAAAATAAAAGTTCTATAGAACGGCTATTAGACTAGCAATGTTGTATGGGCTCAAATCTTAAGCAACTGAGAAACATGTTAAAAAGATGAGTGTTGTTGAGATGAGAATGCTAATGTGGATGTGTGGCAAGACTAGAAAAGACAGGAATGAGTATATCGTGAATGGGTACGAGCAGCACCAACAGAAGATGAGCTGAGAGAATAGATTGAGATGGTTTGGTTATATACAATGCAGAACAGAGGCAGCAGTACAGAGATGCGATACAGTGACGGTAAAGGGAAGTGTTAGAGGAAGGGGCAGACCTAGATTGACGTAGCCTAGTGTAGTAAATAGAGAAATGAATCTCTTTAATTTGACTAACCAAATGGCCGTTGATAGAGTCGAGTGAAGAAGAAAGATTCGTGTAGCCGACCCCCATTTGATAGGGCTTAAGGCTTGGCTTGGTTTGGTTTGGTTCATGGAGACAATACTAGGCCTTAGGCCTTAGTCTTGAATGGATAGATAGGATGCCTTTGTTGTGGAAATAAATTAGATATGTGAATAAATTTTGATCACTTGCTGTCCATGGAATGTGAAACAAAATTACAATTTATAGCTACTTGATTTGAGAGAGTTTTTATATTTAAGAAGTTATTCTTTCTTGATTTCATCTCCTATCTCATGGCAATTGTTCTATGTCATAGATATTTGGAGTCCTTGATGTGGAGAAAAAGGGTAAAATAACATTCAAGCAGGTGATAATATCTCTCTCTCTCTCTCTCTCTCTCTCTCTTGTTAGTTATACATGCGATCCCCAAATGGTCCCAACTTTGCCTCCACAAGCCCAATACAGAGCTTCTCATAGATGGCAAATGTATTCCTTGCAGTTCCTATATGGATCAGCTCATGTCCTAAAGCAACCATTATTCAGACGAGCCTGTGAATTAGCCTTCGCTGAGTGTCACACTGGAAAAAATCATTACATTTCCGAGCAAGAAGTATGTCTCATATTCTTTTCCTTGATAATACTCCCTTAAATTTATTATACTTGGATGAGGTTTTAAGTTGGTAAATGCATGTGGCACAGTTGGGAGATTCCATTAGACAAGCTATTCCAAACATGGATGAGCTTGAGGTTAGTGATCAACATTCTCATGGGTTAAATGGCTGTGCCAATCTAATCCATACATTAACCTTTGAACAATTAACCACAACAATAGATTTTTCTTGTAATTCTGTTGAAATGAAGCTTTGTTTTACTTTACATTTGCAGATCCATGAACTCTTCAAATTATTTGATACCGATAGTGATGAGAGGATCAGCAAGGATGATTTTAGCACCTGTTCAAGAAGAAATCCGTTGCTCATAGCACTTTTCTCTACCCAATTAATGCGCAAGAACTTGTCTGGATCAATGATAGAATAAGGTTAAAGGAGTTGGTGTGTGATGGATGATGGGTTGATGGGTCAATTTTTGTTGTAGGCTTCTGTGAAACATTTTGGCTCTTTCACAGAGGACTTAGTGAGGGTATAGGTTATCTGCATATAATTATTCTTTTTGAAAATAGCCACTTAACTTGTGGTTTGTTGAATAAAATATGCAGTTAATTTGTATTACATGTGCGTACATGTTCAAATAACAGGGGATTATGTGCATAGATAGGGGTAATGAAATTATTTAATTCTGTTTAGAAGTACATTAACGGAAGTTAGGATTGCGTTTTAGATTTTAGTCCACAAATCACATAGCGGTGATTGTTTATTTCCAAGTGACATGGGTACGTATTGGGTGCACATAACCTGTACTACAAAGGGTTAAGGGAAACTTGCTCTTTTATTTTTTGAGTACTGTTATTAGCACCTTATTTATTATTTTGCACCCCTCATTTTGATTTTTTTTACAATAATAATCTTAAATGAAATTGTTAAAGAAAATATCAATCATTTTGGGACATATCATTTCACAATTATGCTCATTCACCAACTAAATGATGAGATATGGTTTATAAGAGCATCCACTTCCATCACTACTTATCCATCTTTCTCAAATCACACTCTAAAAATCTTGAAAATCTTTTGGCGGTGATATTCTGGCAGCAATGGTGGCAACCATTCAATTACATACATTTTTCCGGCATTGATAATAAGTGGAAGTTTTTTTGACAATCAAAATTTCATGAGATGAAAGGAGTACAACAATGTATTTTTTGAGAACGGAGTACAACAATGTAAGTTTAGAGAAGATTCATAACTTTGATGGTATTCTCAACTTAGAAAAAAGTTGACCTTATAGGGGTACGTTTTTTGAAAAACATGACAAAAATGGTTTGTATTTTTTTTAGTATTGAACTCTTGAACATATGATCAAAATTCGGGAACATTGGGCAGAACATTTTCAGGGGATGGGGGATGAGTGAGATTGAGACTGAACAAAATGAAGATTTGCTCATTTCGAATTATACACACACACACACACACACACATATATATATATATATATTTATATAAATTGTTTTTAGGGTTTAGAGTTGATTAAAGAAATGGATAGAATTGAAGAAAGACATACACACTTACTGTGAAAAAAAAAGAAAAAAGTGGAGATTGTGGAGAAGACGTACCTTACACTGACCAATTCACTTTAGAAACATTTTCCTTCCACCGTTATTAGAGGGAAAATGGGTTTTGGGGAGTTTTTTGTTAGAACTTTGGAAAATAATTAGTTTTAGGGATATGGAGGTGTGCATTTGAGTGGGGATAAAATCCTTGTAAGGATAATTTTGCTATTATTTTGGAGAAGAAAAGTAATTTTAAAGATTCTAAAATTGGGTAAATTATAAATATACCTCCTGAGGTTTGCTTAAAATACGAAATGTCTCTTGTAGTTTGGAAAATTACAAATACCTCATTGTTATAATTTTTTATTTAATAGAATTAATTGAAAAAGTGAAATTTCTAACTGTTCACCTATACAATAATAAAATTATTTGAATTATTAATTGAAATAAAAATTTAACATTATTAAAAATTGTTAATTAACTTGATGATTTATTAATAAAAGTACCTATTTGTTATGAAATTAAAAAATTTTGGGAGCATAATGTAATTTCTAGAACTACAGGGGGTAATTGATAATTTAAGTAAACCTCAAAGGGTGTGTTTGTAATTTAGCCTCTAAAATTTATAAGTAGGGGTCCAAAAAAATAAATGGGTTTTTAATAGCAGCATTCTAATTTTGTTTTATTAGCAAATTACAAATACATCGTCCTTAGAAATTTGTCTAAATTACAATTTATCCTTATGGTTTCAAAAATTACAAGTTTTCCCTTATTAGAGTTTGTCTACTAACAAAGTTAATGGAAAAATGAAAATGACCCACTTTTCCTTCCATAATTAAAATGACTTGGGTTTTTCTCATATTGAGATTTCAATATGAGAGAACTTGAGGGGCATGTAAGACTCATTACAGATCTCGTTTTAATAATTCGAACTGTTCGTTTTGTAGGGTTTTCAATGTATATTTTCCATGAAAAAAATTAGAGCGATCCAATAATTATAACATTTTCATTTTGTCGCATTTGTCTCTAAAAAAATGGACAGTCAATTTCAAAAATATATTTGTCATCCATTTTTTCAGAGACAATTGCGATAAAATGAAAATTTTATAATTATTGGATCTAACTAATTTTTTCCATAAATATTATATATTGACGAGTCTACAAAACAAACGGTTAAAATCATCGAAACATGACTCATGGTGGTGAGTCTCATAGGCCCTTCAAATTCTCTCACGTTGAGATCTTAACATGAAAAAAATCCAACCCATTAAAATTACAATGTTGCATATCTCTCTTTTCTTTGTGCTCAACCTTTTATTTTTCCCTCATCTCTACCACTTCCTACCCTTGTCCCCCACTTGTCCCTCTTATTCCTTCAGAACCACTACTGGAATTTCTTTAAACGGCTGGTGTACACCCCTTTCCCAATCACCCCAACTCTCTTTCCTAACTTAGCCATCCACTCTCATCCCTGACCGGCCCTTCCCACCATTCATATCCCCACTTGTATTTGGAAAAGAAAAAAGAAAAAAATCTTCAGCAACTCATCCCTTCAACTAAATGGATCTTGTTTCAACATTTAGAATAGATAACCATTGCTATGATTTCAAGAGAAGAGACATACTTAATATTTTTATTACTTTATGCCCACCTTTATTTTCACACTTAGCTTTCTTCTTCTTTGCTTTTTCCCCTTTTTTTTTGTTTTTTGTATGCCATTTTTTTTGCCCTATGCTTTTTTATGGTCACGAATATAACATCAAATAGAGTGTGGGCATAAAGTGAAAGTGAATAATAATGGTGGGCCTCACAGGGAAAGAATGAAGTAATGAAAAAAAGCATTAACTAAGTCTCTTTTCAGAGAAAGAGCTTAAGACTGGAATACTAAAATAATCCTTTCTTCCCCCACATACACGTGGAGGGTAAAAAGAGAAGAAAAAAAAAATTATATATATATATATATTTTTTTTTCAACCAATCAGCACCGACTGGGGGTGTTGGGGTCTCTCCCATTTTCCTTTGTTGAAATTATAGCAATAATGCCTACTTTATATGTAGCCCATTACCGTTTTACAGTTTCTCAATCATTTCTTTACATTAGGTGCACCAATGCAAATGTAATGCAAAGAAACACACAAGTGTAGTTAAAACCAGATATCATGAGTTCGAGTTAAGTTCTCTAAGTCTCCAATGAGTCCCAGACTCTAATTGTCAAACCAAAGAGTCTAACTGCAAATCGTTTTGAGAAACAGATTTTTGAAAGAAGTGCCAAACATGGACGAGTCGCCACCTAAATATTTTATTTTGGAAAATTTAATCACCAAAGTTGCAGAACTGGGTACGATGGGGAAGGTCACTGACCCCCCCCCGCCCGATTAAAGATCGGACTCTACTAACCATGATATTTAGTTTTGAAAACATTATGTCTTATTGGGTTATTAGCCTAGATTTACTATGTGATGCGATACAAGTATAGACAAGGTTTTGGAACAAAGCATTTCATGCTTATTTTTGAAAGTGATTTGCTACTCGCAAGTAGGCTTAAAATGCAGATTTTGCCACCCTCAGGTGGGCTTAGAAAACATGGTTTTGCTACTATCTAGTGGGCTTAAAACTCACAATTGATGATTTGTCCCAATCCAAATAACCCAACCTTTTATATCACATAAGCACATAGCCTCATGGTAAGCATGCTATCATGCGCCACTCACACACATGCAAGGATGCTAAAGCGTAAAACTAGTACTCCAAGCCAAGCTAATTAGAAATCCATGCATGATCCTAACTATCTGACGTAAATGCCTAATGCAACACATGCAAAAATGCAACTAAGATAGGCTCGGCTATTCTAAACATGGCATATGGAATAACATGTATTCAACTTGGAATTGAAATACAATGTAGTGAGTATGATGCATGCAAAATAGATGAATGAATGCAAACATGCTATCTATGCTAATTGAAACATGCCTAATCTAACCATCATAATTTGGTAAATAAAAGGAGAAAGACGTGAGGTTGGAAGACATACATTGCAATAAATAATGTACCCCAAATAAATAGACAAATCAATAAATACAAAATCCTAATTAAATTAAACTAGGAAAAGCATGTAAGCTGATGATGAATGATGCATGTTCGGGTTGTTATGCCCCAATTAGCCTCTTGCAATTGATGTTGAAGGAGGCAAGGCTTTTGAAAGACCAAGAAATGGTGCTCCTATCCTCTAAAAAATAGCCTCAAGTTGCTGGAATGGAGTGTGGAGGTGTTGTGTTATGTGTTATAGTGTAAATGGTGCAAGGCTTTTAGGGTTTAGAGGGTTGAAGTAGAGAGAGAGAGTGAGAGTTGTAGGCAAAGGCTCAAAACCAATTTTGTAACCCTCTAAAATAGAGCGTTTTGAGGTGTGGTTTTATAGAGGAGGAGGAAAGGGGAAAATCAAATTCAAATTTCCAAAAGACCCTCCCAGATGGTGCATCTGTGTGTGAGGAGTGAGGAAATGAACATGGCAGTTGAGTTCAGAGAGTGGGTGGGCCCGTGGTCAAAAGGGTCAATGAGATTAGTGGCCACCCCATATTGGTGGCCTCCCATGTGTGCACGACACAGATATGTGGTTGGGACCCTAAAAATGTGAACCAGGAGAGAGAAAAACCAACTTTCTAGAGGGGTTCAAAAGGGTCAGAACAATCCATGTCATATTGGTGGCCTGTGTGTACAACACAAATACAAAGAAAGTGGCCCGGGAATGGTCAACATCAGCTTTCTAGCGAGGAAAACGGGCGATGGAGAGCGATGAAGGAATAAAGCTGGCTTTCAAAACAATTGCTGGCCTCCCACACTTCTACAACCTTCATAACAATGAAAATAAGGTCTCCACCAAAAATGGACCCAAACCGATGGAAGTGGCGTTGACCACGGTTGGTCTTCGAGGTCCTCAAAAGGAGCAAATAAGGTGTAAAAATGGCCTACGACCACGAAACGTAGCCGAGATGAACTACGAGAAAGAAAAGACGGAGAAAACAGGACCTGGTTCGCAAACCGAGGCAAAGCACAAAAGAGTCTGGAAGTCCGGAGGCAAAGCTCGCAGCCGAGACTCTGAAACCTTTGAACGAGCACAATATGCAACATTACCGAGCGCTCAATTGGTGATGTCTGAGTCTTAAGGTCGGTCAAAAATGGGGTGTCTACAAATACACACTTAAACTAGATGCTCCCTCAAGAGGCAAAAATAGCCATTTTCAAGGACAACAAGGAGAGGGTGTGGCCCTCTCCTTCTTAGGACCTCAAGGCACCATCCTCACCTCTGAAATCCCTCAAGATTTCAGTGGTGAGGAGGCCCAAACACAATGGTCCTGGAGCTCAACCAAAAATAGCACAAAATGGAGCCTAACAAGGCTTAAGAGGGGTCAAACAACCCCAAAGCTTAAAACAACCTTAACCAACTATTTGGAGCACTAAAAAACAGAACTTTTCTATGTTATACACAAAGCTCAAAAATAGTTGTAAGGTAGGCAAAAATACAATGCAAAAATGGGGTAAAAAGGGACAAAAGTCTTACCCTTGTAGACCCTCTTCAAGAATGGAAGACCAGCTGCTTCTTTGGCTCAAACCAGTTTCAAAACTTCAAAAACAACCCTCAAGGGCCTCAGCTCCAAGAGAAGGTGTGATGGTGGGTGTTTATGTACAAAACTAAGGCAAAACACTCACTAACTACAAGAGAAAGAAAGATATATAGAGATGGAGGATATATAAGCCCTAATCCTAAAACTCAAAACCCTCTGAAAATGCTGTCTAATTTGTCTAAGTTGTCTAACCCCAATACAAGAGAGAAGAGGCTCCCTCTTATAGACAATTTAGTCTTGTAAAGCTTTCAAAGGAAGCTAACAAGAAGGAAATCCCTCCATACACATGTATGGATGGGGTGAAAGTGCATGCCAACTGCATGAAAATATGCCAAACATGCAATTGACCAAAAAGATACCATCTATAGGCCAAACATTTGGCCGGTGGCAACAAAACACAGCCAGTGACCTCAAGCCATGGCCGATGGAGTGTGGGCATGACCCACAAGCCATTCCATGCCCCTCCAAGGCAAAGCACAAGTGTTTGGTGCAAAACTAGACACGAAACAGTCAAGTCGAGAGATCCTGAGGCAAGGCGCATAGCCGAGACCTCCGGGAACTCAAGATGAACACAAACATGGATGATCACCGAGTGTTCAAACAGTGACGTCCAAGTCTTGAGGACGGTCAAAAATGGGGTGTCTATAGATGGCTTGTGATTCAAGATGTGCAAGCTCAATAAATGCAAAACATGACACTCAAGAACCATCACCCTATCATGCATGATCAAGGGCAATAGAGACCTAGGAAACTTGAGAATTTCATCACTTTGAGTATGAAATGTCCCAATTTTCCTTGTGTTCAATAAACGTTCAATTGAACACACAACACACAAGTTATTATCTTGCTCAATTTTAGTCCCAAGTTGTTAGTTACTCATTTTAACTTACCAACCATTCTTTAATCCAATTAAGTCCAAAAGGGTGAGTTAGAGTCCTCTAATGGAAAGAAGGCTCAAAACACAAGTTGCTTTGGGTATGAAAGAAGTCTCATACGGTTGGTAATGAACCCCCTAAGGGATTAAACCATTAAGTATGAAACCTCAATTCCATTCTTAGGCAAACAAACTCATCATCAGATGTACCTGCAAGAACATCCAAGTCTTGAAGGGTCGTCAAAAATGAGTTGTCTACACCCTTCCAACCCCCCGGGTGCAAATTCAAACACAGGATTAGTGACCATCCGTGTGCCAAGCATGGTTTCAAACATGGGGTTTGAAAACATCCTCATGTCATTTCCTTGTGTTGCGCCAGATCCACCAATTTGCATGGTATCACTGGCAGATAATGGTACATTTTGATTTTCCAATGGTCTCAAAGGAGCTTCATATTGTGACGACCCCACCACGTATAATATTTTACATTTAATTAATTCTTATTCTGATTTAATTGTAGAATTCTCAATAAGGTGAAATTGACAAATTGAATTATTTTAATTTCGAGTATCGTACTATATGAGAGTTTAATAAATATCTGATTCAGTTTAGTAAATTTGAAATTTTATTAATTGGGTCCGAATTTGAGTTGATTGAGTTATAAAAAGAAAACAAAATTAACAAATAAATAAAACAACAACGGAGCAAGTGGCACGTCGTAAAAACAAAGAAAGGGGAAAAAATATGGATGAGGGAAAAAATAATTAAGAAGTAAAGAAGGTCCTTGAAGGATGGAAAGAAAGAGTGAGGAATTAATCTTAAGGTGAGTTATATTATAACTTGAGTTACCATAATATATTTTACGTATGTTTTGAGTTACTATACTTTATTTTACACAATTTGTGTTTTATAAATTATATTAATATTTCAATTACGTTGATGATTTTCTGAACCCTATTTACTTAAATTAAAACCCATGGATATATTTGTTTAAATTTTAGAAATTATTTGACAATGATTTTGTAAACAATTATTTTCTGTAAGTACTACCACGGGAGTTCCATGCCTTGGAAGACTTAAATAAACTATTGGCTTCTGATTGGTCACCTTGTGTTCCTCTGTTTGTCATGGATCCATTGACCTCTGTTCTGATTGTCACTCCAGTGACCTCTATTCTGTTCTATTCTGTACTGTGGTTATGATTATTTACTATATGATTTCCGCATTCTGCTTCTGTTATTTAAAATTAATTATGTATTTCTGTCACCAAATTAATCTTTGTTTAGCCAAATAATCATCCATGGTAATTTTTGTACCCTCATGCTCACTGTATAATATTTCTCACTCTGTCATGTGCTTATAGTTGTTAACCACGTTTAGGTGACGTGTCAAGACTAGTGCATGGGGTAGACACAAGGCACTTTGTAGTCATAGTACAGCTCTGGTATTGCAATCAAATAGAAGCTCAAATGTATACATTTTTTTTATACTTAAATAAAGATTTGGGTACCCTTTTATTTTACTCCGCTACACTACTAGTTTGTTGTGACTTCAGTTATTATCTTGTTACTACGCCAAATCTCTGGGTACTGGGTTTGGGTCGTGACAAAATGGTATCAAAGCAATGGTTTTTCAAAAATATATATATATATATATATATTTGAGTATAGGACACACACACAATTATGTAGTGGGATAAGGGTATGCATGATAAGTTTGTGTGATTTTGTACCAAATTTGATATAAACATAACTGGAAAACAAAAATGAATGGCGTCGTGTGCTTCCAATGATGAGTAAGAAAGAATAAGTGTTGCGCTCTTTGTGTGTTTGGTCCACGTGTTTGGTCTGTACCTAAATAGAGAAAAAGAAAGAACAGGCAAAAAGGAAAAAAATGAAAAGATTAATTGGCAAAAGTGGATGGCAGGTATAGGAAAAGAAAAGTGAAAGGGTTTCCGAAACTGTCAGATTTGAAGTTGCTCAAAATCAAGTTTCAAGCATACATGAGGTAGGTCTCGACAAGAGGAGTCTAGACCCAGAAAGAACAAGCAAAGCGAAGGTCGGGGTGGACTACACGAGCTAATCAAATCTTTGCACGTAAAGTCAACTTGAAATTAGAAAGCCATGCGTGGCCAGAGGTTGAAGATGACCATTTTGTAGCCAATCTAGATACTTTAAATATTTATTTGGGACAAAGGAATCACAAGAGTGAGTTTAGCGTAGTGATTAAGGCATATGGTGCTGACGATGTAGTCAGGAGTTCGAATCCTCTTAGCAGCGTCTGAGGATGTAAATGTTTAGGTGGACATCATCACAGAATATTCTGTTGGTATCAACAGAATATTCTAAAAATTGTAATTTGGTCCCTGAAGTTTTCAAAAATTACAATTCAGTCACGGGATTCCTAGAAATTTTCATTTTGGCCCCTGTAGTTGTGAAATCACAGTTTGGCCCTAGGAGTTTGGGAAATTTGCTCTTTTATATTTAACGATGGAAAGAATAGGTGGTCAATCATGTGTTTGGCATTATAGTTTTGTGTGATCATACATACAGAAGCTGCATGCATCTAGTAAGTAAGTGATAAATTGTGCATTCAGGAATGTGTACATATGTAAGTATTAAGGTTAAAACCTATGAGCTACAGGGAACTTTGATGATTATAAGAGGACCAAGATGTGTTTGTTAAATAGCCTAAGCATTGGGTCTAAGAATTTAGAGCTGTTATTAAATTTTGATAATTATGAGAAAACTGAGATGCGATGTTTAGTAAGTGTGGTATTATTAAGGCCAAGGGCTAAGAACTATTGAGGAATGTCTGACGTTATAAGGAAATTAGAATTGTTAACTGGCATATTAGGGAGTACAAATATGATGATTTGTGAAAATATAGTATTATAGGAATTAACGATTATTATGGAACTTCGACGATGAAAAGAAACTGGCATGTATTTGTTCAATAAGTTTAGTGTTGAAGTAAAGAGCTATTGTGAAATCTATAATGCTATAAGGAAGACGTAATTTTTGACTTGCACATTGGGGAATATAAGCATATTGATTCATATGAATACAGCGTTATAAGGAATTAAATTTTGATGGAAGTTATAAAAGCTACATGGTTACATGTGAAGTTAAGCTATGAGAAGATTTCGGGAAGTTGAAATATCTGATGATCAATGAAGTGTATGGAACTGTGGTGACTAGAGGCTAGGAAATTATTTGCTATGAAGAAGGTATGTTGTTTTTGGAAGGGACCTAATGTCCAAGCCATAGGGTCTCGTACTTTTGTTAAGTGACCTTTAAAGTCCGATTGAAATCACGTTCGGTCGGCGTAGCTTTACATCTAAAATTCTCGGTCAACTTCATGGAAATGAATAGGTTGCCCTACTGATGACCTTGTATAAGTATTTGACTTACGGTTGAATATGTTGTGTCATGTTCCGAGCTAACTAATATTACCCCAAGTACTATCCACCTTTGCCTTGTGACTTAAGGAAAAGATGATGAGAAGTATAAATGATGTGGAAGTTGTTGAATCTCTGTTGGAAAATTTCACAAAGTGTAAGAAGTATTAGAAAATATAATGAAACCTATGCAAACATGTCATGAGAAATGACAAAGATCAAAAGAAAAAGTTAAATGTGGAATTAACAATAGAATAAAATAAGATGTTTAGAAATTTTGTGGTACGGAAGGAAAACAATCCTAAGCAAAGTCATAAAGAAATGAGCCTACCCCCAACATGTCCAACGTATTAAAAGCCGCATAGACAGTTATGTCATTGACTTATGAAAGGATACTTTAATAGGACATTGAATGAGAGATTGTCAAGAAAAAAAAGAAGAAAAAAGAATTACAACAAGTCAATCAGATCAAATCGAAGATTGGTACTTCATAAATAGATAAATAAATAAATAAACAATGCTAGTCAATGCAAAAGTCGTGAATTAGAATTGACACCCTTCTAAATATTTGAATTGATTGTGGGTAAATTTAGAACTCATCTACTTGTGCATTTGAAACTTGATATGAGATTGTTAAGATAATGGAAGGAGATTGTTATAAGGAAACTATTTGTGAGTAAAGTGTCTATATGTTAATGGATTCAGGATTCATCCATTCATTTGAAGTCAATTGTTATAAGATGAATATATCATTGGGAATATTATTGTGTAAAACTGTTTCATCGCTAGTCAGAGAATTATATTATTTGGAACATTGTACTATGAGTATGGCCCAATACCTTAGATACGGACCCTAGAATATAATGTTGAATGTGAATGGATTTTTGATCTATCAAGTGAATGTGATCATACACCTAAGTGAGCCGTCTTTGACTTCCGAGATTAAATAGTTATCTTGTGGAACCAATGGAGAAAATTTTTCCCCACCGATTTGACTTGATGGCTTATGAATTCCATAAGAACAAATAACCCAATTATTGTGGTCAAAAAATTTGTGGATTTAAATTTGTTATTGAGGTTGTATCACATACCCAACCTATTTTGAAGACTCCATATGGGATGTCAATAGGGGAGTACTTTGATTGGTTGAAGCTAAGTAAGATCATGAATATCATTTGTTTATTTGGGGACATGTGGATTATTGGACATATAAAGATTATTAGAAGATATGTGAATAACTAAATAAAAGTATATGTGATTGATAAGAGTAGTATGTTGGGATTAATATATTTTGTGGCTTAATATTACGAGGATGACTTCGAAGTCTGCTATATTTTACTAAATAGCTGTTGATGACAATATGAATTAGGACGAATCACAATTTGGGTTATTAACCACTAAAGGAAAATAAGCTAAACTCATGTGATGAGGAAATCGGATGATAAGGAAATCGATGACATATGATTAATTTTCAAGTACAAGCGCCTTAATTTTGAAGGACCAAACTTTCTTAGGGGGAGAGATTGTAACGACCCCACCACGTATAATATTTTACATTTAATTAATTCTTATTCTGATTTAATTGTGGAATTCTTAATAAGGTAAAACTGACAAATTGAATTATTTTAATTTCGAGTATCGGACTATATGAGAGTTTAATTAAATATCCGATTCAGTTTAGTAAATTTGAAATTTTATTAATTGGGTCCGAATTTGAGTTGATTGAGTTATAAAAAGAAAACAAAATAAATAAATCAACAGAGCAAGTGACACGTAGTGCGGTGAGTTACTAGGTTAGATAAGTATGAAATTATGGTGATGAATTTGAAGGAGCCACGTGTTGAGTAGTGGCTTGGGGCTCACAATTTTCCTTCCTATAAATAGGAAGGAGATGTCAAGTTAAGGAAGAAAAAAAACAAAGGGGAAGAAAATATGGGTGAGGAAAAATAATAATTAAGAAGTAAAGAAGGTCCTTGAAGGATGGAAAGAAAGAGTGAGGAATTAATCTTAAGGTGAGTTATATTATAACTTGAGTTACCATAACATATTTTACGTATGTTTTGAGTTACCATACTTTATTTTACACAATTTGTATTTTATAAATTATATTGATATTTCGATTACGTTGATGATTTTCTGAACCCTATTTGCTTAAATTGAAACCCATGGATATGTTTGTTTAAATTTTAGAAATTATTTGACAATGATTTTGTAAACAATTATTTTCTGTAAGTAACCACCACGGGAGTCTCATGCCTTAGGGGACTTAAATAAACCATTGGCTTCTGATTGGTCACCTTGTGGCCCTTTGTTTGTCATGGATCTATTGATCTCTGTTCTGATTGTCACTCCAATGACCTCTGTTCTGTTCTATTCTGTATTGTGCTTATGATTATTTACTATATGATTTCCGCATTCTGCTTTTGTTATTTAAAATTAATTATGTATTCCAGTTACCAAATTAATCTTTGTTTAACCAAATAATCATCCATGGTAATTTTTGTACCCTCATACTCACTGTATAATATTGCTCACTATGTCATGTGCTTATAGTTGTTAACCACTTTCAGGTGACGTGTCAAGACTGGTGCATGGGGTAGGCACAAGGCACTTTGTAGTCATAGTACAGCTCTAGTATTGCAATTGAATAGAAGCTCCAATGTATACGTTTTTGTTACACTTAAATAAAGATTTGGGTACCCATTTATTTTACTCCGCTGCACTACTAATTTGTTATGACTTCAGCTATTATCTTGTCACGGCGCCGAACCTTTAGGTACCGGGTTTGGGTCGTGACACATACCATGACTGAGGCACAGGTGATGGCCTCTCATGATTTTGATTTCTAGCCTGACCATTAGTTTGTCCATTATTTGGCATGGGCTGTTTATCTCGAGCCAATCTTTGTTGAAAAACATTCATGTTTTCCTCAACTTGCCTTATGACAGTTGGTTGATGAGAGTTCATTTGATCTATAAAGGATATTGCTATCCTATAGCATCTACCAAACCTCCCCACCGATTCACTGGTTGGGTAG
This sequence comes from Camellia lanceoleosa, assembly GCA_025200525.1. Taxonomy (NCBI): domain Eukaryota; kingdom Viridiplantae; phylum Streptophyta; class Magnoliopsida; order Ericales; family Theaceae; genus Camellia; species Camellia lanceoleosa. The sequence continues at coordinate 24,051,053 of CM045760.1, forward strand.
AAGGAGCAGTGGATGGTCCAGTTTCATGGCGCTGTCCAATATTTTGGATATATGTCGCATATTCTGAAGTGTTGGTATGTTCGACCACTTGTGGAGGATCTGATGAGACAGACACATCCATAGGATGTGATATTACATTATCCTCTAGGTTAGATAATTCTATCTCCTTTAACACCTTCTTTCAAGCGTTCATTTTCTCCTTGCCTCCTACGTCTAGCCATTTTAAAATGTCCCATTGGGCGTGCCAAAAATATATGTTGTCTTTTTTGGCTTTCGAAGGTTAATTATGTAATTTTAAGCGTGCTAGTAAGGATCAATAAGTCCTTACAGAATTTTAATTGCCAACCAATTATCAGACGATTGTGTTGAAGTTCTTTCAGCCTCAATGAAAAGGATTTTTACTAGTGGCTTGCTTAGAAGAAACTTATAAATAATAACAAGTACAAAAATAGTTCATAAACTAAATTTCATTGAATAAATAAGAACTTACAATGACCCAGCCTCGAAGAGGATAATAGCAACAAACTACTTGAAACTACTCCTAGGAAATGAAGTGCAATACAGGAATTGAAGAGCTGGAAATGTAAAGAACTGGAAAGAAAAATATGAAGTAAATAACTGATTTTTGGATCTAAGTCTAGGCTTCTTCTGTTGGCCTTCTCTTCTATTTATACTTTCTGATGGTAACCATCGAAGTGAGCTTCTAACCGTCGAAATGCCCTTCCACGATCACTAATCATGGCCTCGCACAGTTAGCTTCCACTAGGTCATTCTTGATCCGACTCCCGATTTGAATTTGGGCCACATCATCTTGCGCCTCCTAACTGCTCCAATGCTATGCAGATCCATTGTTACCAATATGAACTGTCACGTGTTTGTCGTTGATTGAGAACTTGTATTAACTCTTCAAATTACCTTTTACAAGCCACGTGCCAAGCTACAATTGGCTTATACAAAATATACAGCCAACATCTTCTTATGGATGTTTCAAAGTAGCCGAGTTTCGATGATGTTCAGTCTTTTTTGGTTCTTGGTTTCTTACTTTTGGGTTGTGTCTGGTTTAGTTTTAAAATAATTTTTGAAAGGTAAGTTTTTGAAAAGAGTTCTTTTGAAAATAATTTTCTAATTTTGTAGTTGGAGTTTGTAGTTTGGGATGATTTGTAGTTTTTTTTAAATTGAATAGATGGGTATGAAAGAAAAAGTGATTGATTGATATTTAGAATGTGAAAAAAGAAATGTCACACCCCAAACTCACCCTTAAAAGTTTGGGTATGACCAATTCAGAAACGGACATTTAACCTGATATACATAACATAGGGGGCCTGAACGGAAGCATTTAATAACATAAAATAATAGAAAACAATCTCCATTGAGCTACCACTACTATGGCAGGATCACAAACATCGCAACAGGTAAATAATATACGGCAAACATACATCTGGGCATCGGTTATAAACATACACATATACAGACCCAGCCCATGATTGGGCGTATAACAAAACATTGGAGGTTAGGGGAGATATGTACATTCAACCTTAGACAGACAATTAGAGTACAAGCCAACAGCTTAACAAATCTCCACAAAAATAAGCGGCTTCATCTAGTGCCTGGACACATAGAGATTGACAAAAGAGAACGGGCATCATGGGTTAGGGCTGACCTCCCGGTTGGTTACCTACAGAAGCAGACATAACACAGGGTGAGCCAAGCTCAATGAATAATAGTACTTAAACAATTTGATGTCTAACTTAAATCATGATACATAACAAAGCATATGTAAATGCAGAGATCATATGGTTAATCTGATTCTGTACTAATTTCATAACGGCCTTAGGCCCAGCCTTTAAACATAATGGCTTTAAGCCCTTGAACGGAGTGGCATTAAGCCCTTAAACGGATTAGCATTTAAGCCCTTAAACAGATTGGCATTAAGCCCTTAAACAGAATGGCATTAAGCCTTGAATGCAGAACGGCCTCAGCCCTGTTCATGCATGGATGAACCCAAGAGGTGTCTTGCATGGATTCTAGAGGTGACTCACACTGTAGTTTGTTTCATACCACTAGTTATCTTCTGAGTTCCAGAGTCATATGAAAGTATTCACATCCTTTCCATCATTCATTCACATTCTTTCAATTATTCACATAAGTTACATAATTAACATGCGATAACAGAATGCTAATGATAATCATTAGTTATAGGTAAAGCTACTATGATAGTACTATTACTCACAGTGTTGTGGCGAAGCGATGGTTCCTCTCGGAGTGTGTCCTACACACATATATAACACACATTAGTTTCCTTTCTCTTGTTAAATCATTTCCTGAGTCATTATGTTTTGAATGAATTTACAACCATCTTAAGATTATCAAAAAAAATATTCTAAAAATATCAGAGGAGCAAGCACGCCATGACCTGAATGCAAATCCTATTTTTTTCCTCTTGTTATTTTGAATTCAAAGCACAATTCCACTAAGTTACAACATATCAAGGCCCAAAAATGGAGGAATTAAGACAACATAATAGTATAATTATCACCTTAGCATGGATTACACATTCAATCAAACTTTTAGTTTCTTAAAACTCATAACCACAATCCAATTTCATGGAATCTCCAACTTCCTCACACAAATATCCACACACTTAGCCATTTATTTACATAGATGAGCTCAAATGTATAATTGAAGAAATAAAATATAAATTCTCACTAAATGGTTCAAAATAACTCCAAATCCATCAAACATGAGAAACATCATCCCAATTAATCACTTAATACATGCTTGACCCATATTATAAACCCTAACTTACATAACATGGAGGAATTCCTTCTCAAATCAAAGAGAGGGATCAATTAGAATAGGTTAAACATACCTTGAGTTAGAATCTCAACAAGGCCTCTCAAATTCCCAATCTCTTCCTTGGTGAAATTCTCTCTCCTTTGTTCTTCTCCTCTACACTCACTCTTTCTCTCCCAGGGGATATTTTGAGGAAATGGTTTCTAAGTCAAATTTGCAAAGAACATGGACATATATATCTAAAGGTGAATAAAGATAAAATTTAATCAGTTTAATCATTCCTAATTGAAATTTCACAAAAAAATCATACTATGACCTAAAAATCATGCTTATCGTAAATGTAAAATCAATTTCAGATGATTAAGCCTCTAAGGCTTCCAATTCTAATTCAAACATTATAATTGTAACAGATGTTTTCCTTATTAGACAGATATGAATCCATAATCATATGATTCACTTAATTAAGCTTAATTCCACCTAAAATTTCACAATGAGCATTTAAAAGCGCAGAATTAGGGACTGAAAATATACCAGAATCATGTACGAGGATCGGGTTATTACAAGAAAAGAAATAGAAAAAGTGATTGAAAATAGTTTTGTAAAAATTATAACCAAACAAATTTTGAGTTTTGAGCTCTTAAATTAGACTGTACATATCAGTCCAGATCTTAATTTGAATTAAGATTTTAATTGGGATGTTGAAGCAGTCGGATAAGAAAGGAATGATTGTTCAATAGAGGAACTTTATTGGGCTGAATTATTGAATAAATCTTTCGAATAGGATTCTCTCATGCTTTGGAAAGCAAATGTACAGCCTCCGTTTTTTAAGGGAGGAATGCTATATATGAGTGCATTTATTTCATTATTTTGTTTCATCTTTTGTGATAGTATTTGGTTTATTGAAATGAAAGTGAAAAGTAATGATTATATTCCATCACAATGTTTATGCCCACATTTGATTTACTAAAAAATAATAAAAGATGCATTGTAAATAAAATTATTTTTTAACATTATAAATGAATTGTCATTTCACGAGGGTTTTCTCTAACAAAATTGACTATTCTTTTTTTATTGGGTAAATTATAAACACACTTCTTGAGATTTATTTAAATTACAAATTACTTTGTGGTTTTAAAAATTACATTATGCTCCCTAGGGTTTCTAATTTTATAACAAATAGGTCCTTTTATTAATAAATCATCAAGTTAATGAACAATTTTTAATAATGTTAAGATTTTATTTCAATTAATAATTCAGATAATTTTATTATTGTATAGGTGAAGATTCAGAAATTTCACTTTTTCAATTAATTCTGTTAAATAAAAAATTCTGACATGGAGGTATTTGTAATTTTTCAAACCACAGGGAGCAATTCATATTTTAAGCAAACCTCATGAATGTATTTGTAATTTACCCTTTTTTATTATTTTAATTCAAATTTATTTTTTAGTGTTAATTGTATTGATTTGTTTTACTAATAAAAAAATAAATTGGTTTAAGTTGTAAGAAAAATAAAAATAAAAATTAAAAGTTATAACTTTTTTACTAATAAAAAAGTAATTAACAATTCTTAAATACATGGGTTTTTTTAAAAAGTTAGAATGTTAAAAAAATCAATAATGCCAAACTCCACCTTCATGACTAGTTAATTTTTGTGATTTACTCTATATTTTAAATAAAAAAAATTTAAAGAATTTTGTTAAAATGTATCCTTAAAATATATGCTAAAAAAATTCAAAAAATTGTAAATTTCCTATGAAAATAAGTGTAATAAAAAAATATATAATTTTTCTAAATTTTCTTAATGTGTGTTTTAAGGACACTTGCTAATGGGTCTAAAAAATAAAAAATGTTTCTATTTAAATAACGGACATTACCTCAATATATCTTTATTTAAAAAAAAAAATTATAATGTTATCCTTCAAGCAAATTACTTTTTCAAATAATACCTTAAGAGCATGTTTGATTGGGTGGATTAGAGTATGGGATTAGGATTATTAATCCGTGGGCCCAATTATCCTATGTTTGTTTTAACATTTTGGTTTAGGATTATTAATCGAATGGATAATTAATCCAACAAATTTGTAGGATTATTAGTAATGGGGTAGGGGTGGGATTATTAATCCAATCAATATTAATCCTATTGGATAGTGAATACCACACTAATTTAATAAGATTATTAATACTTCACTATTAATCTTGTGAATCAAACATGACCTAAAATTAGTAAATACCACCACCACTACTATTTCTTAGTACATACCATCGGCCACCACTATTAACTGTCGCCACCGCTGCGACCTCCTCCATTCTTCACTACTTCTCTCAAATTTTACCTAGCCTTATTGCACCCCTCCACTGCTATCCTTTTCTCACTACTTCCACCTTTGACTACACAATTCTAGTCCAGTTCCTTTCCTTTCTTTCTCAATTCCTCCCTTTGCTTTTCCTTCTCATTTTTCTCTTTTGTTACACTCTTTCCAACCTGCTTGAATTTTAAAGTGTGGCGAAATTAGACAATAAAATTGAGAAAGAAGTGGTGATGAAAGAAGAAGGCCAAGAGACACGAAATTAACATGTAGTTAGAGAACATGCTATGTCCCTATAAAAAGCTCCCAAATAGACTAATATTATATGTATGGGTATCAATTGATGATATAGTATAATTTAAAATATTTTTAATATTTGTAATTTATATAATGCATTGAGTCAATAATAATATCATAACTAATATTAATATACTAATTAGTGCATATTAGTCTAATTGATATATGTAGCATCATTCTCCCAAATATAATCAGTGTGTTTGATTTGAGTTTTTTGGTTTTTGTATTCTTTTGTTTTTAGTGAATATTTTTTAAATTTTAAATTTTTTTTTTACTTTTTTAGATGCACCTTAGTTAGATGTATTTAAAAAATAAAAATTTTGTGAAAAAATATTTTTAAAAATTAATAAATACATAAAAATACAAAAAATGTACTGAATTCTTGTATTTTTTTTTGTATTTTTAGTATTTAGTGAATTTTTAAAAGATTTTTTTTACAATTTTTTTACTTTTTAGGTGTATTTATGTTATGTGTGTCTAAAAAGTAAAAAAATTACTTAAAATATTAAAAAAATTTAGTAAAAACAAAAAAACACGAAAAATAAGAAAGTAAAATTTTCTGAAAAGTATTTTCTGAAAAATGAAAACAAGCAATTGAAGGTGGTGGTTTGACACCGTGGTGGGACTCCCACCCATTAATGCTGCAGATAGCCTCATGCCACATGCCGCAAAAAACAACCGACCCATCACTCCTCTACTACCCAAACACCGCCTCTCTCATCCTTCCGACGAGCCTCAACTGATTATACCCATGGACGACAATTGGGATTCCGAAGAAGAACCCCCAAATCAAATTCACAACTACGAAACCGATCCGATTAACAATACCCATTCAACGATTGAGAACCCATTTGAGTTTCTCGGTGCTGGACCTCTCCCCGTGCCTTCCTCGACCACTATCGATCCCTTACTCAACCACACACCGCAAATTGAAGGGGTTTATGAGTGGTTGAAGATCCTGATTTGTGTGCCTATAGTGATTGTTCGGCTCGTGTTGTTTGGTTTGTCTTTATTGATTGGGTATGCGGCTACCGAGTTTGCTCTCCACGGTTGGAAAGATAAGCAAAACCCAATGCCCAAATGGAGGTGTAGACTCATGTGGATTAATCAAATTTGTGCTCAGTGTATCCTCTTCTCTTTTGGGCAAGTCAATTTGGGTTGATAATTTAGGCCTAGTTTGTAAACCGACTATTTTAGTAATTTTTTATTTTATTTTATTTTGGTTAAAATATAAGATAAAAAAAATTAGTAGGTTGGGGATCATTTTTGAAAAAATTACCCATAAATCCCATTTGGGAGAAAGTTGTACCATTTGATCCTAGAAGTTTTCTTGCAATCCAATTAGTCCTTTTTATTTTTGGTATATTGTTTGGGGTTTTGGAGTTTACTTGATTGCCCTTTTAAGTGATGTTGTTTGAATTTTTTTGGTGATGTTATATATGCTGCTAATTTTGTGGAGATAAGGTAGGCTATATAGGGTGCTAATGTTGTGGGATTTTGTTGGACTGATTAGTGGGTGTTGATGATGATGTTTTATGGTCGTCTGGTGTTTTTTGATTTGGAAGGACTGTATTTTCGATTATTTTCAATCTCTGGAGTTCTAGGTTTGTCATTTTCGTTGTCGTTTCAACATCGTGGAAGAGGTTTCAATTGTCCTGGTTTTTTGTGTGGTAAGTTTTCCTTGTCCTTTAGTTTTCTATTCAATTTTTGTTGATTAGTGTTTCATTTCTTTGGGGAAGGGTTGGTGTTGTTAACATTACGGGTGTGGGTTTGTGTGTTGTGATATTTTGTTCTGTCTCATTGATGGGGTTCCTTTTGGGAGGGGTGCTGGTGGCAACATTACGGCAGTGGGGTTGTGTGTGGGGTGTGGTTTTGTTGTGTCTCATTGATGGGCCTTGTGTATGGGGTTGTTTTCTTGTGAGGTTTCAACTGCTCTGGTTTTTTGTGTGGTAAGTTTCCCTTGTCCTTTAATTTTGTATTCAATTTTTGTTGATTAGTGTTTCGTTTACTTGGAGGGGTTGTGTTGTTCACATCACGGGCGTCGGGGTTCCTTTGTGGGGCTGTTTTTCTAGTTCCTAATAATGGTGTTTGTAAACACCCCATTTTTGACCGACCTTAAGACTCAGACGTCACCGATTGAGCGCTTGGTGATGTTGCATATTGTGCTCGTTCAGAGGTTTCAGAGTCTCGGCTGCGAGCCTTGCCTCCGGACTTCCGGACTCTTTCGTGCTTCGCCTCGGTTTGCGAACCAGGCTCTGTTTTCTCTTCCCAAAGGGAGGGAGAGGTCTCATAGGTCATCTCTCAGTGGCCGTAGGCTATGTTTCGTGGTCGTAGGCCATTTTTCCCATTTCGGAGCCCGGTTCTCGGTTTTTGGGGCCGTCAGGCCGTGTGCCTCGGTTCGGGACCACCTAACCACCTCCGTTTGCTCCGATTTTTGGTACACACCTTATTTCCTCCCTTTTGAGGGACACTGTGGTCCGAGAGACCAACTTCGTGGTCGGACACCATTTTCGGTGCCTAACAGCCCACTTTTGGGGCCCTAAACTACGTGTTTTGGCTCCCGAACCTTCATTCTGCATTTTTGAGCTCCAACCCGAACTTGAGATAGTCATATTTTGAGGTCCTTTTCATGTTTTATTGAGGACCTTTTGCCGTTCGAGATCTCCTACCGCCACTTGCTTCTTTACCCTTCTTTTAAGCCTTTTCTTGCATGATAGTTTAGGCCTACTTGTATTTATTTTCGTGGCTTGTCATAAACTACAAAGTGTCTTTTTTTGAGCCCCTCTTTAACTTTGTTGAGGGGCTCTCTTCGGTTTGAGATCTCCTACTATCACTTGCCCCTTTATCTCCCTTTTAGGCCAATTTTGGGGGGAAATTTGAATTTCATTTCCCCCAAATTTTTTCCCCTCTTTTCCACCCTCTTGTGTCTATATAACAGATCCCCCAGCTGTGTTTTAGGGGTTAGAACATTTTGGTTTAGAGCTCTCACATTAAATCTCTCTCTCTCTCTACTCTAAGCCTTAAAAAAAAACCCTTGGTTCTTCACTAACCCATAGCCCCACCCTTCCATCTTCTATTCCAGCAGCTAGAGTTGGTTTTTCATAGGCTAGGAGTGCTACATTTCGGACCAAGAGGCTATCAAAGTTGAGTCTTCAAGGGTAAGTCATTCTCTCCTCTTTTTGGTATTATTCTTGCATCATTTCTTAGCCCCTCTTGCTTGTATATTTGAGCTCTGGCCATAACTGAAAATAGCATTATTTTGAGCTCTATTTCATGTTTCCTTAAGGGCCTCTCACTGTTTGAGCCCCTCATTTTGCATTTGCTTCATTATCCCTCTTGTATGCCTATTTCTTGTGTAGCATTTTAGGCCTGTGTATAATCTGTTTTGAAGCATGATGTAAACTATAAATAGGCTTATTTTGAGCCCTTTTGCAACATTGTAGAAGGGCTCATCACTTTTTGAATCCTCCATGTGCCACTTTCTTTGATATCCATCTTTTGGTCCCATTTTTGCATGATTTATTAGCCTATTGTGCTTCTATTTTTGGACTTTAGTCCGAACTGAAAATAGTCCTATTTTGACCTTCTCTCCATGTTTCATTAAGAGTCTATTACTTTTTGGAGCATCTTTTGTATACTTTGTGTTGTAACCTCTTTTTAGGCCTTATTTTGCATAGCATTTTGAGCATACTTGTATACTGTTTTGGGTCTGATCATAAACTGTAAAAAGTCATGTTTTAGGTCCCTCTTCAACTTTGTTGAAGGACCTTCATCTGTTTGAGGCCAGCATGTATCAGTTGCTTCTTTGTCTCCATTTTGACCCATTTCTTGCATAGGAATTTTGCCATACTTGTGTCTTTTTTTGTGGCTTGACATAAACTGTAAAACATCATATTTTGGGCTTCTCTTCAACATTGTAGAAGGGCCCTTCTCTGTTTAGGGTCAGAAGCTGCCACTTGTTTCATTATCTCGCTTTCGGGGCCATTTTTGCATGCTAGTTTAGCCCCATTTGTGTTCGCTGTTTGGCCTTGCTTAAAACTGTAAATATGCTTATTTCTAGGCTGTATTAATTCTGTCTTCACATTCCATGTTCAAATAATGCATGCATTGCATAGTCATAAGTCATTTCGTATGCCTAATTCCATGTTTCGGGACCTATTCCATGCATCGGGTGTCATTTTGCCATCTTTCGGGGCTGTTTTGCATCATTTTTGCCTCTTAAATTTGCATGCTAGTATGCCATATTCCATGCTTTGCCATATCATATTAGAGTGGCATTTCGTGCCTTAAGGTCAGTCCTCGATTTGCGTGCACGTGTGCATGCATTTCGAGTGTCTCATTTTCATCTTATGGCCTCTTATGTGAGTGTGGCTGAGGTCCACTTGTGTTAGTGTAAGTACATTATGCATTGTGTATGCCATTTCATTCCATAGCATTGTGTATGCTAGGCTGTATATTAGCGCATTGTGTATGCCATGTTACCTCGTGCATCGTGTATGCCATTTCATAGCATGTTGCATGTTAGGATGTATCTTAGTTGCATTTCATGCATGTCATGCATATTGCATTGTGTTCGATAGGGTTAGTCTTGAGCACGAAACGAGGGCGTTCGATTTCGAGTGACGGAACGTGTCTCAATTCCCAGTCACCGACGCTTTGAATTATCCATGATGGAGTTAGGTTTTAGTTGAGTTTTCATGTGCATTCATTCTATATTGAGTTGTGCAATTCGACTCCTCGGCCATCATGCATCGGGATGCGTGATTGGTGGCACGAGGATCGAGGCATGCATACATTTGTGAAAATACATTGCTATGCCCCTTTCCTGCTCTCTGTTGCAGCAAATCAAGAATCAGCAGTCTTCCGAGGCTTGGCGCGCTTTCCAAAAATCACTGCAAAACAGAAGCTAATTGGGGCATCGCAGTGGATTTCTGCACAAGACAACCCGGACATGCATCATTCATCATCTGGAGAAGAGTCAAGACAGTCCCTGGCTTGCATGCCAATTTATTATTTTTCTTAGTTAATTTGTAAATTAATTAAGAATTTGTACATATTTGGACTGTACTATTTATTTGGACCCTCTGTGCGAGGGCAATGTTGTAATAAGTGTGCGTGTGTGTGATGTATGTCTTCCAACCCCACGTCTTTCTCCCTTTTATTTACCTGCTTATGATGGTTAGATTAGGGCATATTTCAATTAGCATACAGTATGATAGCATGTTTGCATTCATTCATCTGTCTTGCATGCACCGGGCTCAGCGCATCATACTAACTGCATTTGTATTTCAATTCTAAGTTGAATACGTGTTAGCTGTAGCATTCTATATGCCATGTTTAGAATAGCCGAGCCTGCTATAGTTGCATTCTTGCATGTGTTGCATTAGGCATTTCTGTATACTTAGGATCATGCATGGATTTCTAATTAGCTTCTTTTTTGGCTTGGAGTACTCGGTGAGTTTTATGCTTTAGCATCCTTGCATGTGTGTGAGTGACTGCCATGATAGCATGCTTACCATGAGGCTATGTGCTTATGTGATATAACTGCCTGAATGCCTGTGGGTGGAGGTTGAGTTATTTGGATTGGAACAAAATCATTGATTGTGAGTTTTAAGCCCACTAGATAGTGGCAAAATCATGTTTTCTAAGCCCACCTGAGGATGGAAAAATCTGCATTTTAAGCCTACTTGCGAGTAGCAAACCATCTTTCAAAAACAAACATGAAATGTTTTGTTCCAATTCAGGTGACCCAGTCTATACTTGTATGCTGTGCGCATCGCATAGTAAATCTAGGCTAATAACCGGAATAAGAACACATAATGTTTTCAAAACTTGATAGCATGGTTAGTAGAGGCCGATCTTTGATCGGGCGAGCGGGGGTGCTCACGAAGTGACCTTCCCCAATCATACCCAAGTTCCCGAGCCGAGGTAACTTTGGTGATGACGGACACGTGGCCTTTGGCACCGAGTCAGGGTTTCCTAAATTTCCCCAAAATAAAATATTTAGGTGGCGACTCTGTATCTGGCAAAGCAGTCCATGTTTGGCACTTATTTCAAAAATCTATTTTCTCAAAACGATTTGCCGGATTTGGACTCTTTGGTTCAAGATTAAGAACCGTGACAACAAATCGAGTCCGAGCTGTAGCGGAGTCCCCCGCGGACCTGTCTACAGTGTTCTTTATGTTGTATGTGTTTCTGTATGCAGGTATGAAGGCTATGTTGTTTCTGATGTGCACGTACGGATAGACTAACGCGGTTGTTCGTATGCATGATGCTTTCACGTTTGCTGGGTTGGTAGATATTGTTTGTGGGAAGTTTGGTATTTCATCGCCGGCGTTGGTGTTTTTTTTGTTCATCATCCCTAGGTACAATAAATTCAAGGTTAATTGTGATGACGATGTTCACAACATGGTATGCCTTGCGAAGTCATTTGATCTTCATCATGTTGATGTGCTAATCCAGACGCGAAGTAGTGGATCCAATATTGAAGAAGGGGTTGCGGATTGTAATAGTGTTGATGCGGTTGACATTGACGATGGGCTAACCTGTGGCATGGAAGACCAAACCGATTTGTTGCCGTTATACTGTCCTCACAACTCCAAGACGTTTCTTTCTGCTGGATAGGCATATGGTATTACTCATGTTGGTCAAATTTTTTTGGCCGGTGCTAGTGAATTTCGTACGGTCTTATCCAAGTTTGCCGTCGAATGTGGGTTTCAATTTAAATATGTCAAGAACGACTCGGTGCGAATCACAACTGGGTGTGCATGGTTGGTACACGCAAGGGTGTCGGCGTCTAATGGGGTGTTTTGCTTGAAGAGATTTGTAAATTTACATTCCTGTGGTGCTACGGTACGCACGTACAGGAACCCGCGTACTGGGTCCGATTTGGTGTCAGATGTCATTGCGGATCGCGTACGTGAACAGCCACTCACTCGCTCTACAGACGCTATGTTTGGTATGAAAAACGACTTTAGACTGGACATTAGTTACCAGGTTGCATGGTTGGGCGTTGAGAAAGCTAGGGGTGAAGTGTATGGAGACCATGCTACGTCGTTTGACCAACTTAGGTGGTATAGTAACGCTGTTATTGAGAACAACCCACGAAGTTACATCAACCTGGATTTTGATCAACAAACTGGCAGGTTCATACGATATTTTATTTCATTTCGTGCCTGCATTGATGGATTCAAGCATTGTCGCCCACTTTTGTTTCTCGATGGTACATTTCTGAAGGGGAGGTTTAAGGGCAATTTGCTCGTGGCTACCGCTAAGGATGGCAATCAAGGTATGGATTAAACATCAAAAAAATGTTATTATCGTTTTACCAAATTCATACTACTCTTGCGTGTTTTGTTTATTGTATACAAAATATATTTCATTGGTCTCATGTCATGTGAAGATGTCTGTTTTGTGATTCAACTAAGATGCATTTTTTTCACATTCAATTTCGTCAGGTTTGTTTCCTGTTACTTTTGCCATTGTTGATTCCGAAAATGCATGTAACTGGGAGTGGTTCTTGCGGCAGTTATCGGAAATTGTAGACGGGGACAGGACATTGACCTTCATATCTGACCGCAACGTTGGTTTGCTTCAAGCAATGCCTACTATTTTCCTATCGTCCCATCGCACATTTTGCTTGTTACATCTTCAAATGAATTTAAGGGATCGGATGAAATATGTTAGCAGGGAGAAAAAAATAGGCCTCATGCGTAAGTTACGAGAATGCGCATATGCACCTACAATTTCGTGCTTCAATCACAAAATCGAAGTATTAAAACAGTGTAGCCCAGTTGTAGTTGGAAATTTCTTAAAAGATTTGGACCCGAAGCATTGGGAAAATGCATATTTCAGGTATCGTACGGTCAATGTAATTTCCAACATTTACAAAATCCCACAATGTTTGTTTGATTAACACTTGACTTGCCTTTCTCCCGTGTAGTGGTTGCAGGTATGGTGAAATGTGTTCCAACGCCGTAGAGTCGTTCAACAATTGGATACGCACAGCTCGTCATCTCCCCATCACGCAGTTAGTGGATGCCATACGGGGTCAACACATGGAACAAATGGCAAAGCGTAAAGCTAAATGTAGCGTATGGCGTGGGGAGTTGTGCCCGAAGATGGCAACAACTCTGGAGTTGGCGTTCAAAACTAGTAGATCTTGGATCGTTAGTCAAGCAGATGAGAATGTGTTCAAGGTTTGATCACACCCATCGGTTTTAGTTAACATTGGTGCACGTACATGTTCTTGTTTTCAATGGCAACTGAATGGGTTCCCATGCCCATATGCGGTCGTGGTTTTTCGGAATAGTGGAAAAAACATTTACGACCACATCGTTCCATTTTACTGTGTAATAGAATTTCGGGCAGCTTATTCCGGGACTATTCACCCAATTCCAACAGCAGGAAAATCCAATTTCTCAACGGAGGACTACTTAATTGCTCCACCTACGGTGAAGTAACCACCAGGAAGGCCTAAACGTAAAAGGATTCCATCAAAGGGCGAGGTCATGCCATGCATTCGTTGTGGTCGATGTGGCAAAATGGGCAATCATAACCGCAAAACATGCAAAGAACCTATGTAGCTCATGCACGTGTTCATTTATGTTATTTACGTACAATATTTGTTGCGTAATAGATATCGAATCAATCCTCATTTAATAAATTGTGACTCATTTTACATTATAACATTGTGATTGTCTCAGTGTTCTTTCTGGGTTTATATTTAAGTTGTGTTTCTGTTTCGTAGCAGATTTATGATGTGTATTACAGTTCTTTTACAAATTACACATTCGGTGTTAATCGCGTTTGGGTTTACGACAATGTCTTTGCAAATATATACGCAACTAACGGACCCACATCATAAACCTATTTTACAGATCTTACTTACATGTGCACACTATGGTTGCATCCTGCGAATGCCTATGTATGACTAATGCAAAACAACTGCTGCATTGGTGTGCTATTCCACATTACTTTACCCCTAAACACCTGTCTAATGCCTCACAAATATTGTTTTCACAATTTCTTTACATGACCGCATATTACGCAATATTGTCAACATTACAAACATGCGAAGCAAAAGTATATTACTCACATTCTTCATTTACTACCGAAGGATGGTGTTTAATAATGTTTTCAATGTCATCAGTGCTGTCGGATGGTACCGATTGTATTTCTGGCCTAAACACCACATAACACTTTCTTACTAAAAAAAAACTCATCACCTAACATCCAGAGTTGAACGTTTAACCATGCACCAACAAATAGCCAATACACGTTGTGTCCTGCATCATGTCCTACACCAACAATTCCCGAAAATCATGTCCACCATTTAACCATGCACCAATACACATCGGCAGAAAACTGTACAAACATTAGCCAAAATATACCAACAACAAACTTCATAACATCAAACTAATTAATATTTATTAGTTTCATTCCACTACAGTTGTTCAATGTGTCAGATTGAGTACGGCAGTATACTATAATAGCAACACCAAATTTTATCCAAAAAACCAAAAACGTTCAACTGTATCACCAAGTGCTACGTTAAAACAAACCCCAAAAACTAGCTTCAATGTTTTGCAAAAGAAAATGTACCATCAAAAAAATTATGAATGATATCAACAACCAAACAATGACGTGCAGTCTTCATACGTTTCGTAGCGCATTACATGTTCCTTGCCCGCAACCCTCTTCTCATGTCATTTAAGAACATCTTTACCATCGCTGCTCGAAACACAAATGGTGTAAGTCCGTCCATTGTCCCATCGATTTGAACCCCATGAACATGTTGCCGTATAATGAAACACACATAAATTGCACAATTTGATCTACAAGTGACACACACAAAAACACGTTACTCTCAGTTCCCAAACATTGCACACCAATAACATCAAACAACACATCAACACCACTTACGAGTCAGTTGCCTGCTGGGGGTTTTCCAAGACCTGCACAAGCGTGCCATCAAACTCTGCATTGCCTCCAACACTAGTCGTAACCCTTGGTTTCACAAATTGGTTGTGATGGCCAACCACCCACTGTTTCTGCAAATTGTTCATTCAAGAGGTAACACTTACAATCATAGCTGAGTCATACCCACAATCAAAACGTATGACGTTTTAGTTACCCTTTAAATTATATTACTACAGTCACAATGTGTTTATCAATCACAAATGTCATAATGCTTTGTACTACTACTATTGGTCTACACATGGTTTACACCATAGTACCAACCGAATTCATGAATACTTAACCCGTTTACTCACTAACTTCAGTGCTTCATTGTAGTGCTCATCTCGCACTCCTTGTCATGGCCTCATGGAATTGTAGTGTTTCCATGTACCACTTTCTGAGTCATGCACCATTACTGTCTAATGATTACAATGGTAGATCGGGTAACAAGTGAATCTGTGTGCTCACGCTGCCTTGGAGTGTACATTTAGATACTTCGTTCTGGACAATGCGCTACTGTTCCTCATCATGTCCTGCACCAACAATTCCCGAAAATCATTTCATTTCGCTTGGTATGCCTATGCATGACTAAACATAACCGAACCCACATATCATTATACATACCGCACACACGCTGCTATACACGTAAGATGTGTCCACATACTCATTCCTTTCAGACGCCCGCGTTTGCAAATCCATAAGCATGTCAGCATATACGTCAATCACCTTAAAATCAAAAACAACAACAAACCCAATCCAGCACTTAAAATTACAATATTACATACATTACAACATAGTTTAACTGATCAAATTTTATGCGGAAAGGCACATACATTTCCATTAATTGAACTCTGTCGGACCAAATCCTGGACATCCTTAAAATGCACTTGAATCCCATTGTCACCACCGTCCCATATTACGGCCCTGCAACCCATTATTAAACATTATTATCAGTTACTTACATCAAAGTAACCA
This sequence comes from Camellia lanceoleosa, assembly GCA_025200525.1. Taxonomy (NCBI): domain Eukaryota; kingdom Viridiplantae; phylum Streptophyta; class Magnoliopsida; order Ericales; family Theaceae; genus Camellia; species Camellia lanceoleosa. The sequence goes on from CM045760.1 coordinate 24,067,387, forward strand.
CTGTAACATAGAATACATACAAATATTAAAAATTAACAAAATTTACCAGTCACCCTCCACATTATAAACATCCTCTAACAGCTTCATCTCGTCCTTATTCATCATATTCCACACCGCAAACTTTCTGTTCATGCCAAAACCACTCCACGTTTTACGTTCCACCTCAACGTTGTCAACGTTACAAATCACTCCGAGCTCCAACCCAACTGCATTTGACATGTTAACCCCCTATTTACCACGTCCAGCAGCTCCTGTGTATTCGTAGTCTGAAAGTTTGAATTCGTGCCTTACTTTGCTTTTAACTCGCCTAACCATAGTGTAGACGCACCCGCGGGCCTCATGTGCTACAGTTCGGACTCGATTTGTGTCGGTTCTTAATCTGACACCTCAACGTGCAATGTGAGATTGATAAATCACCAAAGAGTCCAAATCCGGCAAATCATTTTTGAAAATAGATTTTTTTGAAAAAAGTGCCAAACATAGACTGTTCTGCCAGATACAGAGTCGCCACCTAAATATTTTTTATGGGGGAATTTAGGAAACCTTGACTCATTTGTCTAAGGCCACGTGTCTATTATCACCAAAGTTGCCTCTGCTCGGGAACTTGGGTACGATTGGAGAAGGTCAACTATGAGCACCCCCGCTCGCCTGATCCAAAGATCGGCCTCTACTAACCATGATATCTAGTTTTGAAAACATTATGCATTCTTATTCCAGTTAATTAGCTAATCTTACTATGTGATGCGCACAATACAAAAGTATAGACTAGATCGCCTAATTTGGAACAAAGCATTGCATATCCGCTCGTTTGAAAAATGGTTTGAAATTTGCTACTCGCGAGTAGGTTAAAACACGGATTTCAACGAGTTGTTCCAACTCAAGCAATCCAACCTTCACCCACAGGCATTCAGGCAGTGAATCAATTTAAGCAGTTAGCCTCATGGTAAGCATGTTTTCATGTTAACATTCACACTCATGTAAGATGCTAAAGCATAAAAAGCTTACCGAGTACTCCGAGCCAAAACAAAGAACTTGTTAGCAATCAATGTATGATCTAAGTCCATGTTAAGTGGCTAATGCATCGCATACAAAATGCAACTAGAATAGGCTCGGCTAATCTTAGGATGGCATGTGGAATGCAACAAACAACACGTATTCAAGTTAGATTTGAAATACTATGCAGTTAGCATGATGCGCCGAGCCCGGTGCATGCAATACAAATGAATGGATGCACGCATGCATAGCATAAGGATGCTAAATTAAATATGCCATAATACTAACCATCAAAAGCAGGTAAGTAAAAGAGAGAAAGAAGTGGGGATTGGAAGACATGCACACACGCACCCACACTTATTACAAATTCGCCCTCACTCGGAGGGACCAAAAGAATATACAAATGAATTAACCTACAAGCTAATTAATTAAATTATACAACACTTAACTAATTAACGAATCAATTAAGCTACTAAAAGCAGTAAAGGGCCTTGGGAAGAGGGGTGCACACATGCTCGGATTGGCTTCGCCCGGAAATCCAATGCCATGCACAAGATGCCTCTGTTTACCTTGCTCTACTCCTCCAAAGACTGCAAAAGTCCCAAGGTACACTCTCTGGACACTGGGGAGGGTCACCAGCCAAGGGGGAACACCACCGGCCATATGGGAGTTGTCATCGACCATTTGTATAGCTCTCAACCAAAAATGTTTAGTCGGTCGGTAGTAGAGATGGTCGGTCGACCATGTATGCTTGCAGAAACCTGTTTTGATAGCAGCAGAGGGCAAAACATGGCATGGCAATGCATTTCAAGCAATGTTTGCACCAACCACACTCCTTATCACATTCATGACTCAAAGGAGTTTGGTATTCGGCCCTCAAACCACCAATCGCCCATTCCAATGTGTGATGGCCAAAGAGGCCAAGTTGTACATTTTGATTTCAAATGTAATGCAAACCGAACAAACACATAAAGATCCAACCTCTATCATGGTGATTCAAGAGGCAAGGCATGCGTGCAAGATGTAATGCAACCTAGGCATGCGAGCTAAGTATGCAACATGAGCATACAAGTAAGCAATGTGCACTAGGCACTCAACCTAAGCAAACAAGCATGCAAGGCATGGAACTACTATGCTAATGACAAGCATACAAGATGCAATTAAAACATGCAAGTATGCAAGACATATAACAACATGTTAAGCAACTTAACCAAGAGAATGCATGCCAAATGCAAAGTGTTTCAAGCATGCCATAACATGCGATGGGCCAAATATGCAACAACACACAAGGCAAGCATGCGTCAACATGCAAATGAGGGACTTAAACTAATTTGGGTAGCTCTCAAGCATGCCAAAATCAGTGGCCAAATGCCAAGGAAATGAGGGCCAAAACACATACAAACATGCCTGCAAACATGGTCCAACACTTAGGCATAACGAAGCAACTTTTAAGCACACTTAAAAGGGATAAACAAGGGCAAATAGCATGCATATAATGCTCTGAAAATCATGTTAGAAAAGGGTGCCAAACTAACTTAACAAGACAAACATAGCATGCAATAATGTCCAAAACTCAAGGCAAGCCAAGGGGCTTAAACCATGGCCATGCCAACCAAGCCTCAAAGGGCCAAGGGGACTCAAAACCACCCCAAGGCAGACCAAAACAAGGCCAAGGGCACATCTAGATGGCATCTAAATGGCCTAAATCTAAAGGCATGCAAAATGAACCAAACATGGAGCATAACACACAAACCTTTTGAAACATCAAAGGAGCCATAAATGCAAGTATACAAGCATGCTATATGGACTGAAATGACATAGTAAGTGGTTCCAAACCCCTGAAACAAAGCAAGTAAAGCATGCTAGAGGGGTCAACACTCAAGGCTCACAAGGGGGATTACATGGTAGCTATACAAAGCAAAGCATGGATGACCCGAGCAACCAAAAATATACCTCAAGCATACTAAAACATGCATAAAATCTTGACAAAGCTAGGCCAAAAAAAGCAAGCATGATAGTCTAAATGCTAGGCACATGTTACGGCAATTCATGGCATTACAAGACAAGTATGCAAGGCAAACATGGTGTGTCTAAACCAACTAAAACAGTGCTATATCATGGCAAAATAAGCACAAACAACACTTAAGACATGGCCAACATGAACTCAAGAATGGTGCTCACACATGAGGCAAAAATGACACATTTTGAAGACAACAAAGAGAGGGGATGGCCCTCTCCTTCTTAGGACCTCAAACCACCATCCTCACCACTGAAATCCCTCAAGATTTTAGTGGTGAGGAGGCCCAAATAAGGTGGTCCCAGAGCTCACCAAAATAGCACAAAAATGGGGCCAAATAAGGCCTAAGAGGGGTCAAACAACCCCAAACACCAAAGCAACCTTAAACAACTATTTTAAGCACTTAAAATTAGAACTTTTATATGTTATAAGTTAAGCTTAAAAACAGATGCAAGAATGGCTAAAAGCCTAAGCAAAAATGGGGAATAAAGAGCAAGAACACTCACCCTTGCAGACCTCTTCAAGAAAGGAGCTCCAGTAGCCTTCCTTAGCTTGAATCCACTCAAGAACTTCAAGAACACCCCTTTGGCTCCTCAGCAACCAAGGTATAGTGTAATGGTAGGTGTCTTAGTGCAAAACTAAGAACAAACACACACAAAGGCAAAAAGAGAGGGAGATATAGAGATAGAGAGATACAAATCCTAAACCCTAATCTCAGACCCTCTCTTGAACTTTTTGTAACCTTGAGGAGGGAGGAGAGGCCCTCCCTTTATAGAGGATCACTCTTGCAAAGCTTACAAAACAAGCTAAGCAAGAGTGAAATTCCTCCATACATGTGTATGGAGGGGGTGCAAAGTGTATGCCAGCTAGCACAGCTGGCATAAAAAAATATCTACAAAAGCAGATGCACAGTGGTCAGCCAGCCAAAAATGACAAATTGACCAAATACATGGTCGACCGACCAAAAATAGTGCTGGCCGACCATGACCAATGGCCGGTGGCAACAAAACAGTGGCCGATGGGGTGTGGGGATGGCCAACAAGCCATTCCCTGCCCCTCAAAAGCAAAACACAAGTGTTTGGTACAAAACCAAACACAAAACAGTCGAGTCGAGAGGTCTTGAGGCAAGGCGCGTGGCCGAGACCTCCGGAAACTCAAGACGAACACAAACAAGGATGATCACCGAGCGTTCAAATGGTGACGTCCAAGTCTTGAGGACGGTCAAAAATGGAGTGTCTACACATAGACGTAATCTTACGGCCAGGACTTGCCTCGACTGCCTGCTCCACCTCCACACTGTTGCCGCCGTCCACATTAACTAATTCGTCCCTCACCATGTCCTGAAGAGGGCCAATGTTTTTGTTTTCCAACCCAGTCCCAATTGTACGTACATTATCAACACCAATGTGTACAGTATTTACATCTTCCACCACATCCACGACGTCCACCAAAGCTGCCACGTCATCCGTAACATGGTGTTCACATGTTTCAATAGCTACCCTACCTTGTCTACTATCCCCGCTATGTAAATTCCCTGAACCAATACTCCCACCAGACTTTGTTTTAGAAAGTGGTTGCTGTTTTGGGTTAGTAGTTGTAACGGACTGCGTGACAACGTGTGCCGCGTGGTCATCGACTTGGTCTTCCAGTCGTGTTATTGTTTCCCTTAACTGTTCTACCACTTTATTAAGCCATAAAATTTCAGCATCTTTAGCCCCAAGAACACAGTCAAATCCAATATACAAGTTGGTTTCCTGTGCTCCAACCATTCCTTCCATCTTTTCGACACGATTCTCCAACTCACTTACACGTTCGGCCTTCAAACGGACCTCATTCTTTAACTCATTCACTTGTTCTAAAGCTTTACTTAGCTGCTTCTTCGTACAGTTTATGTCATCACAAACTTTAGCACCTTCCAGTGTGAATGCCAAATCTAACAAATCAGGGAACAAAACTGGCGACACGTCATCCGCAACAAATATCTTAACATCAATTTCCTTTGCAAGGCATGATGTTCCGCTATCCTTTTCACTTTTGTCTGTTACTTCTTTACATTCAAACTTAACGCCACTAGGCAAATCCGGTTTCCAACAGTCAAAACTGTCTTCCACATTACACCCCTCCTCCACATCCACTCCACCCACACACTCATTCCAAACATTAACCGGTTCAACTTCCAACACCACCCCCTCCGCCTCCTTCGCTACCTTACTAACATGGCATGCCTGTACAAAGTAACGCTCTATTATAGACACACTCAGTTTGTCACAGTTCACCTGCAACATTATACCATTGACAAACAAATTAGCATATACCAAACCAAAATATGCACACATTACTAACTACAATTAGTTTTTCGTACCTCTATCCCATCATTCACCGACAATTCCACTGTTTTAAGCTTCCCAACTAACGCACCAACATTCCATTTGCAAAACCTTGGTGACACATTTGGCCTGTCCGGTTCGACAATTGCAGCGTGCTCGCAAATTAAGAACTGCACCGCACCATACACATAATCATTTCACAAATTCACATAACAAAGTAACATAATTTTTACACACTACAAACAGATTTAAGGCCAGAGTAACGTACCAACAAAGCAACAACACTGCCAGTAACCTTCTCTGGCCTGCCATACATCTCATTCAACGAATCAATCAACGTGTTACGGATTGCTGCAGTCTAGTCATACAACCGTAATGTCTCCAGCTTGTCAATTATGCACACAAACGCCCACCCAATTGACTTAGCAATGGTAGCAAAAAAAAGCTTCGCACAAATGTACAAACATAGTAGTTTCGCAACATCTTCCGCATCACGCCTAGTAGTCCACGCATAGCATCTACCAACAAGTCTTTAATGACCTTCGAGGAGATCCTACTAACACTCCCACAACACCGCTGTATAAAATCTGATGGACCTTTACCCCCTTGCGTCAAATCCAACTTATCCTTCCCACATTGGACCCCAAAAATCAGTCGAATGTCACTGTTCCTAAGTGGCAATCCACTACCCCCAATGTGAAACTTCTCATCGTTCGGACTGTATGTTTGAATAATTCGGCAAACAGTTGCGTCACATTTTTTATACCCTTTAGGATCTAACTTATGTACACGAATGGCCTCAATCATAAGCCAGAACGGTGTCTTTTGCAGCTACATTATATGTTCATCACGTAGCTGCAGCTCCAAAACAGTTGTAATCACTCCAGCAATGTTTGACCGATACGTCAGTTTCCCTGTGTTCATAACAGGTTTTCTGCCACTCCCTCCAACTTTCTTTTTCCCCCAAAAAGAGAACTGCTTTTGTTTTTTTGATGCCAATCTTGTTGACGTTTGAACTTTCAACTTCGATCGTGAAGCATCAATGAAGCATAAATAAATCAAAGTTAATAAAAACTTTTAGTACAAAATATCAATGAAGCATCAATGCTCAATCGTGGTTGGTAAGAGGATTTTTGCAATTTTAATAATGGTGGTGTTACATGCATTAATTAATATACATATTAGTATACAAATTAGTGTTATATCATTATTACTGACCTTACCTATTATATAAATTATAAATACTTAAAATCTCTAAAATTATATTTCATCATCTATTAATATGTTAATTAATACATATAGTATTATGCTTTTAATAATCGTTCATGTGATGCTCCTTTGGACTTCCGGCGCGGTTGGTTTCGTCACCCGGCTAACCGTGGTGGGTGGGTTTTAATGCATCCGGACCGCACGCAAAATTAATTTTATCATTAATTTGTTTTCTTAATTTGTTATTAGCAATTGCGTGTACAGTTTAATAAATAATTAATGCATTAATATTTATTATGATATTATAATTTTAAAATTATAGACCTTACCTATTACACAAATTAGAATTAATTACTTAAAAATTCTATTTACAAATGTTATGGTAGTTTAGGCCCTATTTAAGATTTTTTGAAACAATAAGTCATATTTAGTAAAACTGAGAATATTATCAATTTTTCTCAATTTTTAAAATTAAGAACATTATCAATTTTACATAGTAATATTCCAAATAATTGTTGTACTAATTAATAAAAAAAACAGAGTATCAAATCAAATATTGTTGCCTTTCTATTTATGGGTATGATTCAACTATCCAATAAAATCGAGAATATTATCAATTTTTTCATTTTTAAAATTGTTTTTTTTTTCTTTTTAGTTTTGCACATCAATGTTCCATCATCATACTCCTTTATAGACATAAAATTTTAAGTTTTGCAAAAAAAAAATAATTCAGTTTTTTCAATTTTTTATAAAAAAATTTTGCACATTTTTTTTTCTTCAATTTGAAAGTTGATATTTTAAAATTTTGGAAATTAAAATAAATTTTAAATCATCATATTCCTTTATAGATAATCATAACTAATAAACAATCATTGTTTGAAAAGTAATTTCGACTATTAAAAATTTAATGGGGCTTGAAAATCTAAAAAATCTTAGTTATGACTTAATGGAGTATAGGTTCCTAAATTAGGATTTGTGTGTAAATGTTCCTACAAATTATAAGATTCAAAATTTCTAAAATTATGATATATCATCTGTTAGTATACTAATTGGTATATCAATAGAGGCATATAACTTTATTCTTATTTTAAATAGAAAAATAAATATAAAACACTTTTTTGTTTTAAATAGGAAAGACACTTGACATGAGGGAAAGACACTTTTTTGTTTTAAATTGAAAAATAAGGACACTTGGCTTAAGGGAAAAACACTTTTTTAAAAAAAAAATAATAAAAAAATAATGATAAAATATTTTTTATTATTTATATTATTTATTTATTTTTTAAAAGAATGGATATGTGGCATAAGGAGAAGGCTACAATGCCTTAATACAATAGTATATATATATTGTTGAACAAAAATTATCACATTAATTATATATTTATTTATTTATTGAACTTTAGTTAAGAGAAATTTGACAGAAAATCAAAAAATGGGAAAATAATTACATTTTAGTGACAAGTTTTTAAAAATTACAATAGAATTGTGAACATAAAAAATAATTATAAAGATGTTGAATTATTGATTTTTGAGGACTAAATTGCCCATTTCACGTTCTCTTTATTCATTTCCTTGTAACCCTTTTCTCCCACCACCAACCATTCCTTGATGTCTTCCCTCCATCCTCTCTACCATTGTCACCACTATTACCCCCCACTTCTCTACGATTGTGACACTCCCAAACCCTCCTTACTACCATAGTGACACCCCTAGCCTCATTTCTATACCATTGCCATGAATATACAAATTGTGAGCAAGAGGGAGAAAAAGTGATCTAGATTTCAAAAGGATTCAAATATAGGTTCAAGTAGATTTAGGTTAAAAGGGATTTAAAGGCAATAAGGGTGGCAGGAAGTGGGGTTGGAGATGTAATAATATGGGGATAGAGATGCAATAGAGGGGGTTATAATGGTGTAGATGGCTAACGGGAGAGATGGAAACAATGGAGGGCTAAAGGTGGTGTAGAGGAAATTGTAGTAATTGTAGTGAGATAGATTCTAGTGGTAGAAGATTGAAAGGGTGGTGGCCAGCAAAGTATGACCGGTGGAGTGGATGCAGAAGAAGGAAAAATAGAGAATGTGCAAGAGATAATTTTGTGACGACCACCTCCTTAATTAGACAAATTAATTATACATTGATGACGTATTTATTGTTAATTATGTGATTATATGTTATTGATTGTCATGTGACTCATTGACTTGTGTCATTGTGGACAGATAGGTTAGAGTGAGAATTAAACCTATCTAATTCGTAAATTTTAACAAGTTAGAATTAAGTAATTGGATAAGAATTAGAGCCTAATTCATATTAGTATAATTTAATTTAGTGTAATTAAGATTATAAGATGATGAGGAGTAATTTAATTTGAGTGAATTTGATTTAAATTAATTTATTAGCCTATTAAATTTAAGCCTAATGTATGTGTAAGGCTAAGAATATGAGAATTAAAAATAAAAACAATTGTATATAGAAGAGAGGTAATGGACTTTGGTGGCCTAAAGATATACACGTAGAGAGAGAGGGAGAGACTTTAAGAGTGAGAATTTAACAAGAAGATGATGAAAGGAAGAACTAGGAGGAATATAGGAATTTAGCTTGAATTCTCTTTAATCATCAAAATAAGGTAAACTTTTCATTCCAATTTCTTGAACTTAAAGCTCCTTTACTCATCATCCTCCAAGATACAAGTTTAATTGAGATGAATTTACAAGTAATTAGAGGTCTTGTTCATGATATTAAGAGCTTAGAACATACATGTTTTCATATGAAAGAAGTATGAGAACTAACTCTCATAATCAATATGCACGGCAAATGAGAAAGAGTTTTTATGTGCATTAAGACCGAGCTAGGCCAAGGCGTGGTAATGGGCCGTTCTGTGGGTCGCGGTAAAAAGGGCTGAATGAAAGGACCTTGTAGTTAGCCCGGTCCAAGTGTGGTTACAGTCACCATGGTCGGCGTGGTGATTAGCTCGGTCATAATATTCGGAGATGAGGTATTTGGGTTTCTTGCGAAGGACCTTGCCCTTGTTAGCTCGGTCGAAGATTGGTATAGTTAGCTCGGTCGAAGCTTGGTATAGTTAGCTCGGTCTCAATAGGCCAAAATCGAAGTACAAGTGAAAGGAGAGCCGAGCTATGTGTTGCATGCTAAGACATTGGATTGGGAAAGGGCTTTTTCAGCTTGCTGACTAGGGCTCATGATGTGTTATTGACCACATAAGAATCTTTCTTTTACTGAGCAAGGAGAGCCTATCCCTATAGACAGTGCCCATGCCCGCTCAGCTTTTGGGCAACGTTTTACTTCCTTATGACAAAGGGTTAGTGTTAGCTTGGTCATACTGTCATCCAACCGTGGTAAAACCATCTTACTTGGTTTAAGCAGTGCGGAGGGTGTTGAAGGATAAGTATTATCTTTCAGGAGTGTGATTCCTAGGAAGACTCTACTTGGAGGAATAAGAGTCCTACTAGGATTGTGCTACGCGGAACTTATAAAAGCTCACAACATAACCTATGTAGAGGTAACACAACTTTGATTCTCAAATACGCAGAGCTTTTGTCTATTTGTCTATTTTACTGACTTAGGCATCGGAGAGGTATCCGGCACACACCCGCCGGCTAGCTCACGTTTGTGTTTTCAGGGAGTAAGGCGATGACGTTTAGAGGAGTGCAGACTTGATTAACAGGATTATATGAGAATATTATTTCTTGCTCGTACAACAAAATTTTAGTTCAAACACCTATTAGGTTGCATGATCCTTACATGCATGTCATATTTTCAAGAATCCATGAACAAAACAATTGTTTTCTTGCATAGTTTATGAACTTTAAGAAGGAACTCTCAAAAGTTTTGGACAAGAACATAATTTGTATTTAATAGTGATTTTACACTTGAAAATGTTTGAGTCTAAGAAATATGATCATTTCATGGACAAATTTGTTTTATATACATGAATTCTTGCTTGGTCTCTTATTACTTCTAAGAAATTCTCATTTAAAAGCTTGAGTTGTAGCTTGAATATACATTTTAAGATTTTACAATTTGCTTTAAAGATTTTTTGTTATAAATTGAACAATTAAGTATTGTTATAAATTTACGGTTTGAATTTGATGGTTGAAAATTAAAGTTCATAACTATTTTTTAAGGATTTTGGGATTGAATTATACAAAAAAATGAAGTTGGATTTGCAGAATGAGAGCGCCAAAACTTGAACTGATTTTCGAACACCATGCCAATCTAGACCGCTTGAGCGGCCTAGGCCACCGCTCGAGTTGCCAACTCCCTTGTGCAGCATGTATTTTGCGCGCTCGAGCAGCTTGGGCTGCTGCACGAGCGGCCAATCCTTCCTTACAGCAAGAAGTCTGCACACTCGAGCGGTTGTGGCCATCGCACGAGCAGCCAAGGCCACCGCACGTATGGCCAACAGGGTAGACCCAGCCTTGTTTTCGCTTCACTTTTCTACTTTTTAGGCCTCCGTTTGTATGGTTTTAAAGTGTTTTCATGTGCATTTGCATTCATGTTCATATCATAATCACGAAAGAAACTAAAGCACAAACGTTATAACCAAACGGTTAAGTAATAAATAGAAACCGAGTAAATAGATATAAGTACCAAACTGAATAGGATTGATTGAATAACTAAATGACACAATTGTAATCAAATTGTGCTTGACTTTGCTTCTTTAGGTCGAACCCTGCTTTTTATACACATAGTCAGGGAGCCCACTGTGAGTAACACTGTTGTAAAGTTATGTTCTATTATAATTATTTTCTGATTGATGAAATGTATTGTTTTACTGAAATGATAATGTTTACTGATGAATGATTCTCCTATTTTTCGAACTGTACTCGTGGCATCCATAGCATATTGTTATTGCTATTGTTATTGTTATTGTTACAGAGATCTCTGTCAGTTCCAATTCTTGGAACTACTGTTATTGTATTAATGGCCATCAAATGATTGTTTGGTCTTTAAGACCTATCGATTGTTCTGCTATGGGATATACCACGTATGACTATATAAATCAAAATAATTGATATGATATGACGCATTGATTGAGAAATTGATCCATTGATTAATTGACTATTTCAATTATTATAAGGACATTATTCATAACCCTTTTATGCAATTATTATTCACTGAGTTTTAGCTCATTGTTTATTATGTATATGTAGGTGGCCAGGCACCGGATTAGAGTTAGCAGTATTGACCCGAATCCTGTTTTTGTCAAGTCAATTATTGCACCTCACCGTGAGGTTCCAACCCAACACGTGTCAAGGCTTTTTGAGTGGTTCAGACTCATCCTTTTGTAATCAGCCAAGTCGCAAGATTGATCTTTGACTTTTATTGTACTTTTTTGATCTTAGGGATTTAATTCCCTAACTTTTGTTTTGTTTTTGTATATAAGTGTTTTATGGACTTTAGTGTTTGTGCATATGTAAGTATATGAAACTTGTGTTGTTCATTTAAGTCCTCACAGCTCAATGGACATTAATTTTCTATTATTGATTGGCTTTTGCCAGCCCCATTATTGTGTTATGTCATTATTGTTAAACAAGCCTTTGGTAATCACGAATTACTGGCCGGTTACGACGCTAAACCTAGGGTGCAACTTGGGCGGGCTCAACCCGAACAACCCGAACCCAGCCCGAATTTTTTTAGGGCTTTGACAAAATATTTTCAAATTCGGTACGGGTTTAGGCAAAAATTTCAGAAGCCCGAATTAAATTTGTGCGGGCTTGGGCAAAAACGTCAAACAACCCGAGCAACCCAAAGCCCGAATTATATATATAGATATATAAAAGTATTAAATATATGTATAAATTATTAGCCATTACATGATATTAAAGTAATTTATATTATTAAATCATATTGAATATATATTATATATACAAATAACATAAAATCTTACTTTTTTTCTTTTTATTTTCACTCATAAATTATAAGAACTACTATAGTGGCATCTTTCTTACATTATATAAATTATTTGTTTTGATGATATTAATGATTTTCTATAAATATATATATATATATATATAATTTTAAAAAGAAACAAATTTTAATAATTTAATTATCTAGCTGCAAAAAAAAAAATTTAAATTCATTTACAATTTGGGCAATTCAGACAACTCAGGCAATTCGGGTTTAACTCGGGTTGGGCTTGGGCAGACAACCTCGGATTACAATTCGGGCTTGGACAGGTCTTAGCACAACTTGGGTTGGGCTTGGACAACCTCCGAACCCGCCCGAACCCGCCCGAGTTGCATCCCTAGCTAAACCTATAGGAACGGGTTTAGGTCGCAACAAATTTTCTCTTCCAAAATCACAATTTCATGTGTTTAAAATTATTTTTAATATCCCAAGTATTGTAATTTTAGAAAACCTCCTATTAAAATATAATCATTTTTTTTTATTCCATTTTATTTTTCCTCCATAAATTCAAAATTTAAACACAACCACAATCTTCTTGTAGCAGACACTTCATGCTCCCAGAAGCCCAAATTATAATTTGGGTTAATTTAGGAAGATGGTTAAAAGTCAAAAGTTGGCTTTTAACCTATTTTGAATCAGATCACCTCTCTATTTTTTTTACAAATTCTTTCAAAAAAAGTCAAAAAAAATAAAATAAAAAATTAACTTTTAACCAACTCCTCAAAACAATCTTTTATAGCCAAGAGACCCATTGACTCATCACTGCATAAAGTTTTACAGCTCAAGTAGAAGTAGACAAGCTATACCCCATGTCTAGTTGGGGCATAGGCACATTATTGATTACAAATTTCTACAGATAGTAATTCTAGACATGCCTATTATTCTTATCATATTGTTCACACTATTCTCACTAAGTTGTCTCTAAAATGTTACATAACTGTGTACATATCTATTCATGTGCAATATATATAGCACATCAGGCCAACCCACCTTTTATTTGGTTCATTGTTCCTTCACTTGCACATACATCACCTTTATGGACTATAAATAACAATAGGACTCCTCACAATATGCCGCGAGCTTCTCCATATAAGTGAACCTGACATTATTTGCATGCTCGTTGTGGCCTTTGCCTTCACTACCACCTTAAAGCTCCTCTTTTCAGAAGCGCGAGAGAAGTGGAGACTCATCGGTTTAACTATAATCTCCACCCCTTTGGGAGCCCTAATGGTGGCATTGTAGACAGATTGAAAAGGGCCAACATTAGTGACTATCCTGCTAAACACGCCTGTGGTCGTCTCGTGATCTTTTAAACTTAGTTGCATGGCTGGATAGTTGAGAGCATCACTTCCAACCCCGGGAAGCAAAGATGAGCAATTGATTGATTTTGAACCTGCTAAAGTTGCAATAGATGATCCAGGGTAGCCCTCATGGCAGAGGAACTGAATGTAGGACATCTCGTCCATGTCATAGATTAGTCCGGGGCTCACTGCTTTAGTTGGGTTCACTTGACCAGCACCATAGGCAAATTCACCCTCATTGTTCACCCTTGAGCTCATTGGTGTTGCTTTGGAAAAAAATTTCAAGGGAAAGCCATAATGAAACAAAAAGATGAGAGGTTCACAATTAGAGGAAGCATGTGAGTGTCTGTAGTTGGTTTTACTGTTTATTTCGTGTCAAAAGTGTTGAAAATGCTAAGGCACAAAACATAAAGTTTTAAGAGCACAAAAAAAAATTTAACAAACGATCACAAATATGGGACAAAATGACGGTAAATGTTTTTTTTTTTTTTTGGTAAGTTTTACCAACGCTGCTAGCCTACCACCACCACCACTAATACCCTATTATTACCACTGCCAATAACACTATCAGTACATTAGTTTTAAAGTTACAATCAAATACATGAAAACATTTTTCACAAAGTATTTTTAAAAAAAATGTAGAAAATATTTTCTGTCAAACCAAATATAATGTGATTGAATCAGCTTGCTTGGTTAGGTTTTTCAAAAAACACTTTTCAAAAAATTCTACGTTCTTGTTTTCCGTATTTTTTTTGGTTTTACTAAATTTTTTTAATATTTTAAGCAATTTTTTTTACATTTTAGATATAGCTAAACATAAATATACCTAAAAAGTAAAAAAAATTGTGAAAAAAATATTTTAAAAATTCACTAAATACCAAAAATATATTTAAAAAAATAAGAAAATTCAGTACATTTTTTTGTATTTTTATGTATTTTTTAATGTTTTAAAATATTTTTTCACAAATTTTTTACTTTTTAGATACATCTGAGTAAGGTGTATCTAAAAAAGTAAAAAAAATGTTTAAAATTTTAAAAATATTCACTAAAAATAAAAAAATACAAAAACTAAAAATCTCAATTTTCATAAAACTTAATCCAAAAAATTCAAACCAAACACACTAATATAATTTTTCAAAGCAAATCAAGACCATATTCCAAGTTACTCAAAACTAAGAGGATTGCTTGTTTTGTTACCTGTGGTCATGATAGCGGATTTGATCGCTGTAGGAGACCAATTGGGGTGGAATGACTTCACGTAGGCAGCTACTCCAGCAACGTGTGGACATGACATGGAAGTCCCAGACATTAGTGTAAATTTTGAATGAATTGTGTCACCTTTTAACCCTGTAAGTGACTTCATAGGTGTATATGATGCTAAAATGTCTATGCCAGGTGCTGCAATATCAGGCTGTTCCATCACAAAATTTTAAAAAATAAATAAATAAAATAAAAAATGAGGTTCAGTAAAGTACTAACTAGAAGGCATGGTTAAGGATAAGCTAAGCCTTGAATATACCTTGAGGAGGTGGTTTGATCCTGGATTTGGACCCCTAGATGAAAAGGAAGCAATGAATGGAGCTGGGATTTTAACTTCTAGGGACTTGTATATCACTGCTGATGGTGATCTGAATTGGACAAGAAAAGTGAATTGTTTTCTTACAAGGCACTAGAAACATATTTTGAAATTAGACCATTTGAATAAGACTTTTTTTTATTGAGCATGTCTAAAAATTAAGTTTTATCGGTACATTATCTATCTCATAATAGTATTTTATTCATAGAAAAAAAAAATTCTCTTCGTTGGATTGAAAAATGTAGTCTGGCCCACAGACCCTACTTTAATGATTCGATTTGTTCATTTTATAAGCCTATGTATAGATTATTTATGAAAAAAATTCAAATTGATTCAATAATTTAATTATATTTGTCTTAAAAATATGAGTAGTCTATTTCCAAAATCATACTTGTCCATTTTTTAAATCAAATATGATATTATCAGTATGATTATTGGATAATATATTTTTTATGATTTACCCATAAATATGTACAAAATGAATAGATTGAATATCATAATGGAATCTATGGTGTGCCCAAATGCCTGAACGAATCCATTCCACTTGAGAGAAGCTCCCAACACCCCCAAAAAAAAAAAAAAAAACATTAATTTGGCTAACAGTATTATTACCTTGTGGTGTTAATATATTCACCAATAGTGTCACTTATGGTGGTATTGACCACAGTTGCAGGTGCCATGAAAATTTGGGCATTGTCAAGATATTCTTCACTTGCAATGATGGCTCCAATCCCTCCAAATCCTTTTACTACTGAATCCACTCCCCACATTCCTAGTTTGCATAGGACTAGTTTTCCCTTCACCTTGTGAGGATCCATTGACTCTTGAAAACAGTACCTTTGCAACATGGTAAAATATATTAATGAGAAAAATCTATTCTTAAATATTGTTACTATTTTTAAAAATAGAAAATTTAGACCCTAAAAGATTTAGCAAAAAAATTTTGGTAGAAATTTTAGTAAATATTTTAAGATTTTTAGTATTACTCTTTAAAAATTTAACACATGTCGTTTGCTTTAAAATAAGATGTCATGTCATTTTGTACTGATTTTCAATACTACTATATTCGTTTGTATGGGTATTATCTGTGCTTAATATCAACAATGTTATGTACTCAGAAAATATTCTAAAAAAAGTGATCCAAGTTTAAAATATGTGAATTAAATTTATTTTAGATATGAATCCACCATATTAATTTTACATTTACACCATAAATTAAAAATTTTAAGTTCTGAATTAATACTTTCCCTTCAATAGTTTTCTCATTTCTTAAATGCATGATTAGTAAATTAATTTAGTACCTTGCATTGTCTGTGCTTTCAGAGTTTTTGGCGACAGCATCACCTCTAACGAGAGGGTACAATTTTTGCTTTGGGTCAAATATGTTCACCCCAACCCCCTGCATATAAAACACATGCATATTTTCACCATGTCAAAAAAAAAAAAAAAAAAAATGTACATTACAAAAAATTAAAATTTTAGAGATCAAAATTTAAGGACAAAATTATTTTTTAGGGACCAAATAATTTTGTTGCGAAAAGTGTCGTTATTATATTTTTAGTAATAAAAATTAGACATTAGTCATGAATTATTATCCTTTTGGGACCAAATTTTTTGTTTCAAAAAATAAACCATTTTAAGACCAAATTATTTTGTCCCTAAAAGCCTTCTTTTTTTTTATCAGTAAAAATGAAAACTTTGTTGATGAAAAAAGGCACAATACATGCAAAATTTACATCAACAAAGCAAGTAGCTAACCTCAACAATCCCAACTAGATTAGCATTTATTAGTGACATTTTTAAAATTTTGTCATTAAATGCTTTAATTTTAACTTTTTGAGACGACATTTTAACGACTATCCTCGTGACGATGAAAATTGATCTTTAAATGTTCTTTGTAATAAAATTTTCACTTTTAGAGATCACAATATTTGGTTTCTAAAACTTTTATATACTGTAGTGAAAGAAGATGGAGAAGAAAAAGAGACATTTTGTGACTTTTTTTTATAAAAAAAAGTAAACTTTTACAAAATTTGGACTTTTCTTCACTTTTTTTCTTGTTTGGTCCTTGGGCTTATGCCTTTCCCTATCTTAAAAAAAAAAAAAAAAAAAAAAGAAGGCAATATTGAACACATAAATCAAATACAGAATTAGATACAAAAACATACAAATGAATAAGACTTTATAAGATTTATTTGTGGGGTTCCCTTTTCAAAAATTGTATCCATCTATTTATCTTCTTTGCGTAAGTATGGGTTATTTTGGGATTTTGCTATTTTATTTTCTCTGTCATATTTTCATGTCATCACAAAATAATAATAAAAAACTTACTGAGACGGTTTTGCCACTTCCCAACACAACATTGCTCCTGAACTGCCGATTGATGCCGCTAGCGGCCACTGTAAAGATCCACGGAGCATTGTTTGCCACTGTAGCCATCCTCGGCCCATCATTTCCAGCAGAAGCAACGGTTATGATCCCTTTTCTCATAGCATGAAACGCCCCAACCGCTATTGAGTCCGTCACGTAATCCGCTGAGAGGCCTCCGACGGATATGGAAATGACATCGACGCCGTCATTAATGGCGGCGTCAAAGCCCGCCAGGATGTCCATGTCGGAGCAACCGAAGCTAGCCCAACAAACCTTTTTTTATTTTATTTTTGTTTTATCAGCAAGAAAAAAAAAAGTCTTTATAAATTCAAGGAAAAACCTCAAAACCTCATGTACATACAGGAATAAATTAAAATTTTAGCAACGAAAATATTTAAGTAATACATTACTATATTTTTTTGATGAAAACTTTCGGCTCCATTTGGTAAGCCTCTCAAAATATAATTCTATACATTGATTTGAGTGTGTTGTTTGTTTAGAGTTTTCAAATCATAATTCTACACCTATTTCTCAAAACTCAATTTAAAACATAATCATTACTTTTCAAAACTTATAACCAAACATATAATTCAAAACTCTTTTCAAAACTCAATTCAAATCAACATTTTAATTTTTTTAATATTTTAATATTTTAAAAATATTTTAATTTTGTTAAGATTTTAAATATTTTAATATTTAAATATGTTACGATTTTTTAAATTTTTTGATTCTTTTTAAATATTTTAATTTCAAAATATTACGATTTTAATTTTTAAAATTTTAAAATATTTTATAAAAATAAATTCAAATTCTATTTTATAAAAATATTTTAATTTTTTTGTTATGATATGAGTGTAGAGTTGTGAAAGTAGTATGTAGTTTTTTTTTTTTTTGTTACAGGAAAATCCTCCCTATTCTCCCGCAGCTCCAAGGCAGCGCCCCTTGTAGAGATCACCAAGGTGTCCTGTTAGCCGTTCCGAGCGAGGAGACTATAACCTGGGAACTTGTCCCGACCTCCCAAGACAAACTCCGCTTAAGTCAGGACTCGCACAGTGGGGGAACCCACACCAAATGCTGACTAGACAACTTGAGGTCCAATCTCCTAACCAAACAACTTAAGGTCCAATCTCCTAACCAACAGTGCTTCGCCCAGGAGATTGGCCCAAGGGAGGAATTGAACTTGTGACCTTGGGGCTTAAACCCCAAGGCCTTACCACAATGCCACAACCCCTTGGGTTTGTATAGAGTTTTAAGTTATGTGTTTGGTTATGAGTTTTAAAAATAATTTCTTAATTGAGTTTTGTTTTATGTGTTTGGTTACGATTTGAGTGTAGAGTTATTTTTAAATTTAAAATATTAATATTTTAAATTATTTAAAATTTTTGAATATTTAAATTATTTAAATTTTTACGATTTAAATTTTTTTAATATTTATTTTAATTTTTTACTTATTAAATTTTTTAGATTATTTAAATTATTTAAATATTTATGATTTAAATTTTTTGAATATTTATTTTGAAAAAAAAATTTATTTCGTTTGTAGTATTTTCAATTAAAAAATTGATTAATGTTATTTTCTGTTAATAATAATTTTTTTTAATTCAATTTTAAAAAGAGTTTGGTTATGAGTATTGATCAGAAGTGTGTTTTGTTATGACTTATAATAATTTGAATTAAGTTTTGAAAACTATTTTCAAAACTCATAACCAAATAAATTTTCTTAAAAATACTTTACATGTTAAATCAAACTTTCAAAATTCAATTCCACACTCAATTCAACACTCTATTCAAAAACCATAACCAAACAAATTTTCTACACTCAAATCATAATTCCACAACTCACAAACTCAAAATATAACTCATACTCTCAAATTATATTTACAAAACTCTATCAAACGCAACCTTCATCTCTAAATGACGTCAAATTATTTGATCACTAAAAATGCATTTATTAGTGACATTTTAAAATTTTGTTGTAAATTTTTTTCTTTTGTTGACTTTTTGATATGATTCAAATGATGATTGAAATTGATCTTCTAATTTTTTTTAGGGTAAATTTCAAGCACATCTTCTAAAATTTATTTAAATTATAAATTATACTTTGTAGTTCTAAAAATTATATTATACCCCTTAAGGTTTTTAATTTCATAACAAATAAGTCATTTTATTAACAAATCATCAAGTTAATTAACAGTTTTTAATAATGTTAAAATTTTATTTCAATTAATAATTCAGATAATTTTATTATTGTATAGGTGAACAGTTAGAAATTTTACTTTTTTAATTAATTTTATTAAATAAAAAATTCTGATGAAGAGAAATTTATAATTTTTTAAATCACAAAAATTAATTCGTATTTTAAATAAAGCTCAAATGATGTATTGATAATTTATCTTTTTTTTAAAACTAAGTTTTTTTTTTTTTTTTGACTTTTTTTTTAAAAAAATGTGAAAAAAAAAAAAAAAAATGAATTTTTTTTTTTTTTTTAAAAAGATTTAAAAAAAAAAAAAGAAAAAAATCTTTTTTTTTTTTTTTAGGTTGTTTTTTTTTTTTTTTTTTTTTAAATTTTTGACTTTTTTAAACTAAATATTCACTTTTCATGACAAGAAAGTTTTGTCCCAAAAACCCTGACATGTTGATTTGTCCCGAGTACAAGTTGATGATTTCAATTTGAATGGAATGGTTTGAAGAGAAAATAAAAGAAACAAAACGAAAAGAATTTAACTTTAGGGTTGATTTGGAATGTTTTAAGAAAGTGTACTTTTTAATTTATTGACTTATATAAATTGAGTTTAGGTTAGATTTGATGTGATGTGTTAGAGAGCTGATATGATTTAAATAAGATGATGTAACTTAAATAAGATAATGATTTTTTGACTTTTTATATTATTTAGTAGATGTCAAACTTGGCCTTAATCTAATCCCTTGCTTAGATTGCTACATAGGAAAGAAATGAAGAGAAATTGAAAGAAATTAATTTATCTTATAATTCACTTTTTGAATGGACAAAAGAAAAAATAGAATGATTACTAATTTTTATATAATATCAAAATTATTCATCTAGGCATTAAAGAAATAAAAACATAAAATATTATTTTAGTAATATATAACTTTTTAATTTTTTTATATGGTCTAACCAAATAAGATATGAGAAAAATTACTACATTTCCTTTTTTCTCTTTAGCTTAATCAAACAAAAGGAAAATAAAACACAATTTATTATCTTCTCTCTCCTAACTTAATAAAACTTTTCTATTCTTTTTTTTTTCTTCTTTCTCTCCTAGATTAAAAAAAAAAAAAAAGTTGACAGGAAGTGAACAAGGCAAGCAAAAGGAAAGGCAACAGACCTTGTAAGCAGCAACCCTAGCAGAGGGCACAGCCCCACGAGCAGTGCCTTTGGCAAGGCCAAAGAGGTTTGCACCTGGGACTAGGTTTCCAGCTAGGGTTGAGGAGGTGTGAGTTCCATGGCCATCCACATCTATGGGTGAGAGTATGTCACTTGGGTCTTCATTTCCATCTAGCTTGAAGTATTTGGCTCCTATAAGCTTGCTTTAATAAAATAATAAATAAATAAATAATTAGAGGATAAGCCATGCATCGATTGATAGAAGCATAGAAATATGTACAATAAACATTGTGCATGTATATATCATTTGTAGGTTATGATCCAAAATTATTATTGGTTATGAATCATTATAATGTTTGGTTATGAACTATTGTCATAGTGACGTGAACTAATTGTCGAAATAAAATTAGTTATCTCATTTTGGTATTTGGTCTACGATCACTTGTAAATCATATATATCAATCAAGTTATACACAATTAAAAGTTGAACCAAGACATTCATGTTTACGGTTGACTCATAATTCAACTCTTAATATGGGATATATGTTAACCATTAATATGATCTAATCTTTAATTTTTAGAGCAAAGGTCATTATTTAAAAGAATGTCTGCATTAATAAACAAATCCTACCAATTTATATACAGATATATAAAATAAGAGATAAATAGCAGTTTGCTTTTTTAAGGAAAACCCTTTAATAACAAACAACCAAAGGCCTAACAACAATAGCTGACCTTAAAAAGGCTAAACTACTATGGTCCAAATTTAGTTTCCTCTGTTTCACACTTTACTATTTTTAGTCTATCTGTTGAGCTGAGCAACTCTAGTACCTGCATATCCACTTTGTCATCTAACGTAGATTAGCTATATCAAAAATGCTAGGAATTCCAAAAAATAAAAAATAAAAAAAATAAAAAAAATAATCAAATTTTTTATGTATATATATTGTAAGATAACTGGCATCAAATGCAATTTTGTGGTTCTAATTTTGTTACAAATATAGAAATTAAATTATAGAATATACATAGCAAAATTTTATAAAATTTGTTGGTGAGATTGAAAAATTCTATCCATTCATATATATTTTATGTCATATTCTATTATCGATTTATGTGTCTTTAGACTTATTCGTGTGACTCTTATCTTGAAATTATTTAATTTTCTTTTTCTAATATATCAAGGTTGTATTGTAATGTAAGAGAGGAGGAAATCTTTGCCTATCGCAAGATTTGAACCGTCAACCTCTATTTAACTTCCTCTCTAAAAAAAACCCCCTCCATTTAACTTATTTAACAAACAAATAAATAAACTTATTTAATGGGAGACAATAGTTAAAAAGATATGCAATCCATCCATGCATGCATTATCTCTTGGTCTCCATTACACTCCACTTGTTTTATTGACTTAAACAACTCAGAGATTTTGGCAACACCACATTGGTCAAGTCTTTCCATTCTTTTTATT
Source organism: Camellia lanceoleosa (assembly GCA_025200525.1). Lineage (NCBI taxonomy): Eukaryota > Viridiplantae > Streptophyta > Magnoliopsida > Ericales > Theaceae > Camellia > Camellia lanceoleosa. The sequence continues at coordinate 24,089,916 of CM045760.1, forward strand.
CAATAATAAAAAATTTATAATTGAACTATAATCAAGGATGAAATTAAGATTTCATTACTAGAGAGGTCGAAAAAAAATCACCATATACAATACACATGTATGTACAATATGATATACAAATTATATATATATATAGAAAAAAAATTAAATACCATAGAAGTAATCTCTAATATGATGAAAAAAATTTTTTGGTACAAAACAAAAAAAGAAAGCAAGATAGAAGAATAATAAGATATATATATATATATATTATTTATACTAGGGGTTCATTTTAGGTATAAAATGATATATTTACAGAAATAAGGAGATCATAGCTACCATAATCTTCTTCTAATTTCATTCCTGATTATAATCTTACCTTGACCACTCAAAGTGATTAATTGTTGGTTAGTTGTTACCACACAATTTAATAAAATAAAATAAATTAGCATAGTGGTTTGAAATGAGTTAATTAGTGCCTATTGAAATGATGAAGACAACTAATAAATATGAAAATGACATGAACTAATATTTACTTGTTGCACCCTGAAAAATTGGCAAAGTGGCCACAGCTGCCTTTCCATTTGGCTGGTGGAGGTCCGAATCCATTGTCTGCAAAGCTCTCTGACTCTGGAGTGATCCCTATATAACCACACCAATAGACCTTGTTAACTTAAAATAACAAAAATAATAGTGTGTTTAGTTTGAGTTTTTTGAATTAAGTTTTCTAAAAGTTAAGTTTTTTGATTTTCGTATTTTTTTGTTTTTAGTGAATATTTTTAAAATTTTAAACATTTTTTTTACTTTTTTAGATGCATCTTACTTAGATGTATAAAAAATTTGTGAAAAAATATTTTTAAAAATTAATAAATACATAAAAATATAAAAAATGTACTGAATTTTCGTATTTTTTTGATATTTAGTGAATTTTTAAAAGGTTTTTTTCAATTTTTTTTTACTTTTTAAGTATATTTATGTTAGGTATGTCTAAAAATTTTAAAAATTGATCAAAATATTAAAAAAATTCAATAAAACAAAAAAACACGAAACATAAGAAAGTAGAATTTTTTGAAAAGTGTTTTTTTAAAAATGATAACCAAACATTACGGACACAGAATTTCATAATTAATTACAAAAAAATAATGTTATTGTTTTCACTCATGTTATTCTATCTATATTAATGTGATTGATTTTGTATTTTTATAATAATTGATAATAAAAATACCAAACTTTTCATCATAACTCTAAGACTTGTTGATTTAATTTAACGTTGTGTTTATTTTGATGAATTTTTTTTTAAAAAAAAATTCTTGTAAAAATGTCTTCTTATATTTGGTTACAAGTTTGAAACTAATGTGTTAGAGATTGTGGTTGTGGTGCTAGTGGTAGAGGTGCTGGTGGTAGTGACGAAGGCCACAACAGCGATGGTGGTGGTGGTAGGGGGAGGTGGGCGATAGTGTAGTAGTGGCATTAGTAAGAATTTAATTCAAAATATTCTTCACTTGTCAAAAGTAAACATATTTTTTATTTAAATAATTTTATTTTTTATTAATCATTGAAAATGTTTTTTTGTTTACTTTCATTTTTTGTCACACCAATGTCAGAAAATATGAAAAATATTTACTAGAAAATGTTTCAAGCAGAAAGGAACAGAGCATAAGTACAAAATCCAATAAAATTCTTGAACCTACCTGTATCTAATAGACCCACAATTATGTTGCTCTCCATTTTTAATTTTCTTCTTGCTGTGTTAGGCAACCCAATAAAATCCCAGGACTTTGTTGTGTGCAGCTTGTGATACCGGTTTCGGAAAACCGAAAGCACCCCCTCCATACCTAAGCATTCACAAAAAAAAAAAAAAACTCATTAAAATCAAATACAATCTCTCAACAGACATAAGTTCATAGTATAATCAAACATTAATTAAACATACTGGATAATTTATTGGCTTCATGTTCATGTAACTTTGCAGCAAATGCATTGAAGTTTCTACTGTAGCTGTGTACAAGGGACTCCTCAGCATCAAGCTCACTGTTCCATCATGAAAACATTACTGTTTATGGAAAGTGTAATTGAGAAAAGATAAAATAGAACAAAAAGTGGGCTCTCTCTCATAGAAGCTCTTAAGATCACAAACACTAAAATCCTGAAATAACTCTTTTAAGTATAAAGATCCGAAAAGTATCAAATCAGATCAACATAGACTCAAACACAAATGTCGGGTTGGGACTGCCTTGCCATTTCCCCACCCCCACTAATCGGGATGTGAAAGTTGCCATTTGGTAATAAATATTATTTGGGCTGAATTCAAGATACTAGCACAACATTGTCCTTAGTCCACTTATGCTAAAGAGCAAGAAGCATAGGAACACCGAAACTTTTCCAAAACACAATCAGTTCTTCCGATAACACAGAAACTGATCACAGAGCCGGAGTACTGTATTCATCCAAATCGACACACAGAGAACCTGGATGAATGCAGTGTGGCTTTCATACATGTGTTTGCAAACATAAACACATACATGGAAGTGATACTATAGATGGAAAGAAAGAGGCATAGAGATTCAACTAACCTTCCCTTCAAATTTGAGAGGACATTGATATGTGTCTGATGTACAGATTCCGCATCATCAACTACTTGATCTCTCAAGAACGCAATGTAAAATTCCTGTAAATCCTACGATCAAAATCAAATTTTCAATATATATACCAGATAGTACAACAAACAGTAAGTGATTCTAAATACTGAAACCTTTTGTGTGTCACCATTTACAGCTACAAGACTGGTGAAGATACAAATGAGAAGATGAGAAAGTGTTAGAAGGGAATGGATATATCGCTCTCTCGACATGTTTGTAGAGTAAAAAAAGCTTGAGTGTATGAAAGAATTGAGCTATCTTTGTGAAGATGAGAGTCTCTATAAATAGCTAGCAAGAAAGCCAAAACTAATTTAATTAGAAGAAACAAACAACAACAACAATGTCTTTAGCACAAAACCAGGCTTGACTTCCTAGTTCTAATTGCTAAGGTTTAGGTTGGCAAACCTTAGAAGAAAGATAACAAACAAATTTGGTTGTTTTGTACTCTTTGTCAAAGATAAATATGGCAAAGGATAGGTTGAGTTTAACAGGAAACCAATGACCAAATCGCTACCTATTATTCTATAAAATTTGAAACAAAACCAAATAATAAATATTGCGGAATCAAACCAAATTGAACTAGTTTGACGCAGTTTGATTCGATTTGGAATCATGGTTTATAATTACATGCCATCATCACAACATGTTCAAAAAAATATTGTTTAATAAAAATATCAAGTAACCAGATTGTTAATAAATTATTGTTCAAGCAACCATTGTCAAGTGGTAGTCCTAGTTATGAGATGAGAGAGTCCATTGTTGAGTGACTCTGAATGGAGGAGTAAGAGTCTTACTAGGATTGTGTTACGTGGAATCTATAAAAGCTCACAACATCACCTATGAAGAGGTAACACAACTTTGTTTTCTGAATACACAGAGCTTTTGTCTATTTGTCAAGCTTATTGACTTAGGCATCGGAGAGGTTTCCGGCACACACCCGCCGGCTAGCTCACGTTTGTGTTTTCAGGTGATAAAGCGACGACGTACGGAGGAACGCAGACTTGATCAACAAGATTATACGAGAAGGTTTATTTCTTTCCCGTACAATTGGCGCCGTCTGTGGGAATTCAGACAAGAACAAAACCTCTTGATCAAGCTTTTCCTCTCTAGAATCAATGGCGCACAATGAAGATTTGCCACAGTCTGCCATTGACGGACAAACACCAGAAGGGGGTGCGAGGCGCGAAGGTCTACCCTTGATCCCTCCTATGGCGGACTTGGAGCCACAACGACAAAATCCCAGGAGAGATACAAGAGGGAGAAGGCAGACTAACAGCCCCCGTCACTCTCGTTCACAGAGTCCAGAGAGACAAAGGCGAAGGATTGATCCTCAAGCCTTGGAGGATCGCGTCAAGGAGCAGGACGAATTGATACGACAGATGGTGGCAGACATGAAATCTCTAAAGCGCCAGATGAAGGGAAAAGGAGTGGCGACAGGAGAGGGGCGCACAAGCATGACGCCCCCTCGCCACTCGGAAGGTCGTGGTAGGGATACCACACCCTCGCAAGCAGGGAGTAGAAGCCTCAAGACAGGCGATACCCAATCTAGGTCTTCCAGAACTCGTCACTCCAGGTCTAAGAAGACGAGATCTGAGAGGTCGTACACTGAGGGAAGCACCTATTGGCCCTCACATACGCACCAAACAAGATCCAGACAGACGGAGTTGTCTAGATCATCCGACTTACAAACCGTGCTCGAAGAAAAGGCACGATGGAAGGAGAATGCTAGGGCACGCGATCCACACAGAGTTTCGCTTTACGGTTGGCTCTGACGCATGGAAGCGTTGAGGTTGGAATGCCAATACCACGCCCACGAGCCGACGGACAAGGCATTAGCGAGGCCGCAGACCACCGCTCGTTTCTCGGCGATTGAAAACGCCGCCTACCATCGAGCTTCATTCAAATTTAAATTCACTACATATGAGGGAAAGACGGACCCCTACTCACACTTGAGCCACTTTCGCCAGGTCATGGCTGTATACCGGCGAAACGAGGCTTTGATGTGCATCCTCTTCCCATCTAGCCTTGGCGACCTAGGCTTGACTTGGTTTGAAAAACTTCGAAGCAAAGATAGCCTCCTCGGGCGCAGATTGCGGCGTTATGTGACAAGGTTTAGGACGAACACCAAAACCCCGGTAGAGATCGATCAGCTACTCTCCATCGACATGGGCGACAAGGAGACGTTGAGGTCCTACAACAACCGTTATTAGGAGACCTTCAACCAGATAGGAGATTGCCCCATAAATCTCGCCATCGCGCAATACAATAGAGGTCTTCCAGTCGGAAACAGGTTGAGGGACTCAATTACTATGATGCCACCCCTCACGATGGAAGCCTTGATGGAAAGAGTACACCAACATATTCGCTTGAAGGAAGATGGCGCCCGCGCTAAAACAAAATCTGGCACAACCACAATACCAGATAAAATGACTATGGCAAAGGTCAACACGGTAGAACGTCCAAGCAGAAACAAGCAAGGCAGGCGGGACAACGGAGAGGACCAAGGCAAAAGAAGGTTGAGAGTCCACACTGCCATGACCACGGTGTTCAAAAAACCAATCTACCGAATTCTCAGCGAGATACGCGATGAACCTTTCATCCGATGGCCTGCTAAGCTAGGAGAAGCGCAAAAAGACTACGACGAGAGATCACGGTGCATCTTCCATGATGAACAAGGGCACCGCACTGAAAATTGCACGCCATTAAAGCAGCATTTGGAGGAGTTAGTGGCAGCTGGGCACTTAGACCAATACATAAAAGGAAGAACTTGAGAGCAAGGAGCTGTTCACGGATGTTAGCGAGGCAGCTAAACAGAAGGCAGTGGAAGACTTGGTACAGGAAATGATAGATGTAAAGAACCCAGAGAAGGCAAGCTAGGGCCCAATTGGAATGGACCATACAAAGTGGTTGGTTTAGCTGAAAAGGGGCATATCACTTAAAGGATGGAGCCATCAAGGCTATCCCCAGACCATGGAACATTGCCAATCTCGAGCTATTTTTTCGATAGGGTACTTGTAATTTACATTTTCCTCAATAAAACAAGTAGTTCCCTTTTCAGCATAGAATATTTTCTTCTGTAAAAGTTGTTTTAGTGAGCTAGGGGCATTGAAAGCAGAGTTGGCTGGAAAAATCAACACTTACCTCTTCTAAGCCGAGATAAGGATCTAGGCTGCAGGAAGTTGGCAGGTTTGACCAACAAGTCTTTGCCCGACTTGGGGGCAAGTTTGGCCGGAATAACCAAACACTTGGCTCTATGTTGGCCGGAATAACCAACATTTAGCTCTCTAACGCCGAGATAAGTCTGCAAGAAGTTGGCAGGTTTGACCAACAAAACTTTTTTGCACCCTTTAGCCGAGGTAAGGACCTAGGCTAAAGGTGGTTGGCAGGTTTGACCAACAACTCTTTTGCACCCTTTAGCCGAAGTAAGGACTTAGGCTAAAGGTGGTTGGCAGGTTTGACCAACAAAACTTTTTTGCACCCTTTAGGTCGAGGTAAAGACCTAGGCTAAAGGTGGTTGGCAAGTTTGACCAACAAAACTTTTTTGCACCCTTTAGGCCGAGGTAAGGACCTAGGCTAAAGGTGGTTGGCAGGTTTGACCAACAAACTTTTTTGCACCCTTTAGGCCGAGGTAAGGACCTAGGCTAAATGTGGTTGGCAGGTTTGACCAACAAAACTTTTTTGCACCCTTTAAGCCGAGGTAAGGACCTAGGCTAAAGGTGGTTGGTAGGTTTGACCAACAAAACTCTTTTGCACCCTTTAGCCGAGGTAAGGACCTAGGCTAAAGGTGGTTGGCAAGTTTGACCAACAAAACTCTTTTGCACCCTTTAGCCGAGGTAAGGACCTAGGCTAAAGGTGATTGGCAGGTTTGACCAACAAAACTTTTTTGCACCCTTTAGCCGAGATAAGGATCTAGGCTAAAGATGGTTGGCAGGTTTGACCAACAATTTTTACTCTTCAGCCGAGATAAGGACCTAGGCTAAAGAGTGGTTGGCTGGAAAAACCAACACTTACATCTCTTCAGCCGAAATAAGGATCTAGGCTGAAGAATGATTGGCTGGACAAATCGACACTTGGTACTCTTCAGCCGAGATAAGGATCAAGGCTGAAGAATGGTTGGCAGGTATGACAAGATTGATTGCAAGGTTAAGACCGAGATAAGCATCTCAGCCAGAGAATGTCATACTTCATTCAAAACATAAGTGGAAAATAAATGCAAGCATGGAGCAAGCCGAACAAGCTGTTGAGAGAACTGAAGATTTCATTCCAAAAGTGCATTACAAAAAGAGGGGCCGTAGCCCGATTACAAAGAGGTCATTTAAATCGGCGTCCAAATCAACCCTGGCTTCAATTAAAGATAGCTCGGTCATATCAAGCACACTTTGGTCAAGCTCGGTCGAAGGCACCGCATCAGACACAACAGGCAAAGGTGGGATGGAGACCACAGGAGTTGGAGAGTTGGACTAGCAACCGAGCTGGGCGTTATTGTCAGGCTCTTGGGATACATCCTCTTCCTCAGTATTGAAGAAATTTTTTGCTGAATGGCATTTACATACTCCACCATGGAGCTCGATATAAAATATGGAGGAGGGTTTAGGAAGACCTCGGTCTCTTGGCTATGACCGAGTTGCACCACAGCTGCTTCCCACCAACACTTGACGAAGAGGTCTTTGGCAGCCTCACATTGCAGGATATAGCTCACGCAGTATCTCGGTTGAGCGTGCAAAGGTGTGCCTGGCCAACCTAGTCAGTTTGCAAAGTAAAAAGGAAAAAGTATTAAGCACAGATCGTTAGACCGTGCTAAAAGAAACAAAGGTGAAATAAATGGAGTTCTCGCTCGGCTAAGTGGAACGAAGGATTCGTAGCCTGGTTAAAGCTTATTGTACAGTATTCTTAGTTCGGTTTTGACTAAGTTAGGAAGCTGGTTTAGCCCCAAGTTATAGCTCGGTTGAAGGCATTGAAGATGAAAGCAGCAGCAACGAACACAAGCTTCGCAGATGCAGAGTTGATGTGGAATAGAAACTCAGAAAGTAGAGAGAGAGAGAGAGAGAGAGAGAGAGAGAGAAGGTGAACAGAGATATTGTGATCTGGAAACAATAGGGTTTTTGGAAAAACCTTGGTTTTAGGCGAGACGTTTTGACCGGACAGGTTAATAACCGGCGTGAATTTAGCACGAAAGAAGGCCACAGTTCAGTTCGGTTGAGAGGCTAAAGTTTAGCTCAGCTGGAAACAAGTAATCCCAAATCATGCATGGCAGATGGAATTAAGGGGCAATTGATAGGGTAATTTATATCTAAGTTGGGCTGAGCTAAGGAGGAGACTTCCTTGGAAATTAGGCCGCATAATGGACCGAGGTAAGGATAGATTTACTTCGGTCCAAGAACTAAACGCATATGGGCCACGATAGAAAAGACTAGCAAGTGGGTCACGGTCCAAGTGTTAGTTCGGTTCGAGTGTTAGTTTGGTCCAAGTGTGGTAGGGACTTTTTCAAGTGTTACCTCGGTCCAAACGTGATTATAAGTTACCAATCGGAGTAGAGATAGTTATCTCGGCCATGGCACTTGGAGCCGAGGTAATGGCTTCTCTTGGTGGGCTTCGCTCTGGATAGCGCGGTAGAAGCTTACTCCGGTTAGCCCGGTCCAAGAGAGCCTTGGAGTTAGCCCGGTCCAAGAGAGCCTTGGAGTTAGTCCGGTCCAAGAGAGCCTTGGAGTTAGCTCGGTCATGGAGAGCCTTGGAGTTAGTCCGGTCCAAGAGAGCCTTGGAGTTAGTCCGGTCCAAGAAAGCTTTGCAGTTAGCTCGGTCATATCATATTGAGCCGAAGTATGATTGAGCTTTCCTCATAACCATGCTATCGGTTAGCCCAGTCCGTGCTCGTTGTGGTTAGCACGGTCTCAGACAACTGAGTTGGAATATGTCAAGCCGAGGTAAACGCAGTGAAAGGAAGAACCAAGCTAGTGGTAGCTTGGTCTAGTCTGCGGCTTTAGCATGGTCTTGTTATTTCGGTTGTAATGACATCCAACCGTGGTAAAACCATCTCACTTGGTTTAAGCAATGAGGGGGGGTGTTGAAGGATAAGTATTATCCTTCAGGAGTGTGATTCCTAGGAGGACTCTGAATGGAGGAATAAGAGTCTTACTAGGATTGTGCTACGCGGAATCTATAAAAGCTCACAACATCACCTATGGAGAGGTAACACAACTTTGTTTTCTGAATACACAGAGCTTTTGTCTATTTGTCAAGCTTACTAACTTAGGCATCGGAGAGGTTTCCAGCACACACCTGCCAGCTAGCTCACGTTTGTGTTTTCAGGTGATAAAGCGACGACGTATGGAGGAACGCAGACTTGATCAACAGGATTATACGACAAGGTTTATTTCTTTTCCGTACAGGTTATGATATGATATTAATTAGATTTAGTATGTTAAGTGACTGAGGGTTATGATATGATATTAATTAGTGAAGAATTATTGAAAGCTTCTTCATTAATTTCAATATCTGATTACATGTATGTATTTATACAATATATCTAACAAACTATCTGTAACTAACTAATTAATGTAACTAACTAACTAATTTAACAAACTCTATCTTCTAGCTAACTATGACATCAGCTGTAGCTTCAGTTTTGGCTCTAACTGGTTAGATGTTAATGGCAGCTCCTGTTGTGGCTTGAGCTGCTGATGCAACTCAAATGTTGTGGCTTAGTTTGCTCTGTAGTTGTAATATTATTAGTCCCCTGCAAGCTGATGGGAGAGGAAGTGACCAACAGCTTGGTCTTGAGAAATTGGAATCTGGAATTGGATAAAGGCTTTGTAAAAATGTCAGCGATTTGATCCATGAAAGGAACATACTCGAGAACAACTTTCTTGGCTGTAACGTTCTCACGAATAAAGTGACAATCAATTTCAATGTGTTTAGAGCGAGTATGAAACACAAGATTTGAAGCAAGGGCAATAATGGAGAGGTTATCACACCAAAGAATAGGAGAGGAAGTAGAAAGAAGACAAAGATCATGCAGTAGCATCTGTAACCAACTTAACTCTGCGATAGCATGAGCCAAAGCCCTATATTCAGCCTCAGTGCTAGATCGAGAGACAGTCGACTGCTTCTTAGCAGACCAGGAAATGAGATTAGAGCCAAGATAAATGCAATAGCCGGAGGTAGATCTTCTATCCAAATGATCCCCAATCCAATTAGAATCAGAAAAAGCTTGAAGCTCAAAAGAACTGGGAGAAAATCTGAGGCCAAGAGAGAGGGAACCTTTAACAAATCTGAGAATACGTTTAACAAAGGCAAAATGGCCATTAGTGGAATCATGCATATGTTGGCAGGCTTAGTTAACTGCTAAAGACAGATCAGGGCGTGTGATGGTTAAATACTGCAATGCACCAACAAGACTTCTGTATAACTAGGGCTGAGCAAAAGGCATAGAAGAAGCATGAGTGACAGCAGGCTTGACTGAAATAGGTGAATTGTAGGGTTTACAAGAGGTCATGCCAGCCTTGAGGAGAATTTCAGAAGCATATTTTTGTTGGGACAAGAAGTAATTAGCTCCCACAGTTTGAATAGAAACACTGAGAAAGTAAGAAATGTTGCCCAATTCCTTCATGGCAAAGGCAGCATGCATTTGACCAATGAGTTCTTGAAGAAGAAGAGAACTACTGCCAATAAGTAGAATATCATCTACATAGACCAAGAGAATGAGAATATCATTGGAGGTCTTCTTGATGAATAATGTCACACCCCAATTTTTAATCACTCAAAAACATTACCAAAAGCTTGTAATTTAGGTCAATTTTATTTATTTTTTATTTTTATTTTTATTTTTTTACAAATATCTATTACCCTTGCGTAGTAGAAACATAATAGTACATGTTCTCTCTCATGATGAATACAACAATAATAATAATACATGTCAAGCTCTCGCTACGGAGTTACAAATAAATAATTACAACATCAATGTACAAAATTCATTCTTGCACATCTACTATGAAATTACACATAACAGACACATGAACTTCTTAATCCTCCAACCAATCAATTCGAATTCTCTTCCTGTAAGAAAAATGAAACAACAAGGGGTGAGCACAATTGCCTAGTAGGAATCTCATAGTTCAAAATCAATAATCATCCTATAGATATAAATGATCATACATGCAGGGTGATACCATATAGTAGGTGATGTTTTGTAATTTCAAAATATCATACGTAAAGTATCTTTTTTTCAAAATTTATTTGAACATTTAAGGAAAACCTTCAACATCAAAATTATCCATTTTCATCGAAAAACCATAAATCTTTTTTTTGGAAACAAAGATGTTGAAGGAACCATATCATTTTATATTTATTAACCCATTCCAAAATATTCATCATTTAATTTTCATTTTAACATTCCTCTTTTTATTTCCATTCTCTCCTTTTACTAATTACATTTATTATAACGTCATAACCTCAAGTTCAAGTTTCCTTAATACTCCAAAACATCCCACATACATGCTATTCCCACCAATCTATTCATATTTGTTGTAACCCCTCAATGTAGAAATCCAAATCTCTTTTATATTCAATAATTGTTATCCTACGCTCAACTCCTACTTATCTAATAACTACATCATATCCACACTTGCATTATCAACTATAATTCAATATATCATAACTACATCATATCCATATGTGTGTTATCAATCATAATTCAACATATCACAAGGCTAATAAACCCTTTTAATTTAATTTCTCAATTAATCACAAAACAAAACTCTTAATTTTTCCTTATAGATAAAAACAACCCGTGAGTTCTTTATCACCAACCCCTTATCCAATTACCATTTCATTATCCATTCTTTTCAAATAATTTCTATATGCATTCTCATTCCATACAATTTACACATCAAATGGTAATTTCACAAGTTCATCACAAGTCACACATATCATCACTGACCTCAACACAATTCACAACACATTCTACCTTTTGCTGGTTTGATACGGTGAGATAGCGGGCACCCAATTCATAGCACATTCCACATTTTGCCGGTTATTATACGACGGGAAGTAAACTCTCAAAAATCATTTTCTCAAAAACCATATCTTTTTTTGAAAACCATTTTCAACTTTTTAAAACCATTCCCCACATTTGCCGACTATTATACGGCAGAACGTGGGCACCCAAAACATTTTTGAAAACCATCCATTTTTCCACTTTTGCCGGCTACAATACAGCATGACTATGTGAACACCTAAAATTATTTTTCCACTTTCGCCGACTACAATACAGCAAGACTATGTGGACATCCAAAAACATTTTTTTCCCACATTCGTCCAGCGATAAGCCTAGACAGGGCAATTGGGCACATTGAATTCAAACCATCCCAACATTTACCGGCTATTATACGGACAGTCGTGGGCACCAAAAAACCATTTTTCAATTTTTAAAACCGTCCCCCATATTTACCGGTTATTATGCAGACGGTCGTAGGCACCGAAAAATCATTTTTCAACTCCCTACGTGGGTACCAACCACAATACAACCTAATACAACTCAACTCCACACAACACAACTTAACCAATCTTAACACAACATAACCCAATACAATTCACATAACACACAACAAAATTCAACACAAAGCTCATATCATCCATACCATTAGTAATTTCTTTTACCCAAAGTTTGGTTTCATATCATAACATAATTTAAAATATCAACATTATGAGTTTAATCGTAACTTTTATATAAATTTCTCAAATTCTTTAAAATTTCAATTAAATTCGTACATGTGTAATTTAACATCTTAATTTCATGATTCTACTATTAATTGAAACAAAACCATTAACCATCTCCATGAGCCAAACTGAATTTTTAAGAGAAATTAAGGCTTTTTAGAAAAACACATTTTATTCCAACCCTTCTATTACTTTTACACCCAAACTCATGACCCAAGATCATAACCCAACAAGTAAACCCAACTCTCTTCAAACCCTAACCCCCAATCTCATGATTCATCACAATATACATAAAAATATAAACTTTTGTATTTATATAAAGAAAATACCACAAATCTATCTATAAATGAGGGTATTGAAAGAGAACTAGAAACCCCTGCCTCTTGAAGCAAGGAGATGATAGCCCAAAAATCACTAGTGACGAAACCACGAACTATTTGGATCAAAATGAAGCCCTTGGCAAGATCTACACTCTTTCTCAAAGGACCTAGGTGAAAAGATCACTCTAGGTAAGCAGATCTAAAGATTTAAGTGAAAAAGTTTGAGTTTTAGAGAGAGAGAAGAGAACTCACGGCCTTGAGGAGAAAGGAGAGGAAAAATAATGAGAGAAAAGTGGTTAGGGTCTATTTATTGTAGTAGAAAAGTAGCCCTAAGGCCAATAAAATAATAAGCCCAAAATGCACCAAAGGTAAGGCCCATTCGGACCCACAAATTTGAAAATAAACACGCAAGGGTCGACCCTTCAGCAAGAAAAGACAATGCTGGCAGCAAGCAAGGTGTTGACCCTTGGACAGGAAGGGTCGACCCTAAATTCCAGCAACTAATACCCAGATTCTGCAATATACAAGGGTCGACCTTTCCCAGACTGGTGTCGACCCTTGTGAACAGCAACAAGAGGCAGGTGTCGACACCACCAAGGCTGGTGTCGACCCTAAATTCCAGCAACACTTCCAGAAACTTCACCAACAGGTAAGGGTCGACCCTTAGGAAGGCTGGTGTCGACTCCAAAATAGAATTTCTAAGTTCCCAAGGAACTTTTTGACAAGAACAAGCGCAAACAAACAAACCCAACGAGTTTAAATCGGATCATACTCCTCCATAACCAACATTCAACAACTCCAAAGACTCCCAAAAATGAAAATAAAGGAATTAAATGCACTCTCTAATGGATTAAAGGATGTGGGTGTTACAGATGAATAGTTGTCACAGTAACTATTAACAAAGCCATGAGCTAACAAAAACTTGGAGAAGGTTGAATACCAAGCTCTAGGTGCTTGTTTCAGGCCATAAAGAGCTTTCCGGAGTCTACAAACATGATGAGGATTGGTGGCACTAGAAAAACCAGGTGGCTGGAGCATATAAACCTCTTCATCCAAGGTACCATGAAGAAAGGCATTGCTAAGATCAAGTTGTTTTAAGGGCCACTAATAATGCAAGGCAATGCAAAGTAAAATTCTGATAGTAGATTGTTTAGCCACAGGACTAAAGGTCTCATTATAGTCAACACCTTCTTGTTGTAAAAATCCTCTGGCCACTAACCTGGCTTTATATCTGGCAATAGTCCCATCAAATTTCTTTTTATTCTGAAAACCCATTTCCAGCCAATGGCTGTTTTGGCAAAAGGAAAAGGCACAAGGGACCAAGTACCTTGACCAAGAAAAGCATAATACTCATCAAGCATTGCAACATACCAGACTGGAGAAATAAGAGCATGTTGATAAGTGGAAGGTTCTATATCAGTGAATGAAGAAGAAGAAGAGGCCACAAGACAACTAGTTTTGGATTGAGTAATGTGACAACCCTCACCTCTGATTAGCATTAATTCATGATTAAGCATGATAAGAAATTGATTAAGAGGAAATCCTAAATTGATTACATAAGTGTGTTGTTTTAAACGCATTTCTATCTGTTTGTTACTGAATGATCTGTTCATGTTTTAATTCTTGAATTACGAATTAAAAACCTTATCGGCGACTAATTCAGAAATTGATTAGTGTTATATGCTAATTAGGATTTATATGATTTTATGGTAGATTTAATTAAAATTCAATTTGGAATGATTAAATTAGAATAAGTAATGCTAGATTAATTGAATATAAGTTATTTACGTTTTTGCCATTGAGTTGGCCATCTTTAAAGACATTGTTTGGGGCTTAATTCACATATTTGATACATCATCTTTTCCATTCTCAAGACCAAACCGTGAGAGAGAGAGAGAGAGAGAGAGTCGGAAGAAAGACTGATTCAACAAGAGATTGGCTTGAAACTTAGAGGAAATTGAAGAAGACTTGAGAGATTAGGCTTCTACACTTGAAATTCAAGACTTAAGGTAAGAAATTGTCACGACCCAAACCCGGCCCTATGGGTTTAGCATCAGAATCGCCAAGAATCCGAGATTACCGAAACAAGAACACAAGAAAACAAAGTCTGGAACTGGCGGAAGCCAATACAGTAAATAACTAGTGTCCATTGAGCTGTGTAAATCTGTATGTCAAAAACATTTTTATGCATTCATACAGTTCAAACAGTACAATCTATATGCAGTCTATACAATCATTTACAAGCAGTCAGTACAGGGATCAGATCCCTAGATAACAGTACAGTATAACAGTAGATAACCTACACAAAGGTACAAAACAGTAAGGGGGCCGATAGGGGACACAAAAACACCCCAAGTTATAGCATGGCAACTCGGAACCTCACAGTGAGGCACATAGGCTGGCTTGACAAAACTGGGGACCAATCCCACGCTCCTAGCTCCGGTCTGGCTGCTGAGAACCTACATATATATATAAACAGTGAGCTAAAGCCCAGTGAATAACATACAGCGTAAAGAGGTTATGAATGAATGTCCTTACAGTAATGAAATCAGTTCATTAAACAGTCTTTCAGTATTTCCAATCAATCAGTCATATGTGGTACATCCATTAGCCTATAAACAGTAGGTCCAAAAGGACCGGGTCTTAACAGACCCAACAGTAATGATGATCATCAATCAGTAAACAGTATGGTTCCACAAGGAAACCGACAGCTCAGAATAAAGAATACCAATGCTAAGGATGCCACAATACAGTTCAGAATACAGGACATACATTCATTCAGTAAACAATATCAGTTCAATAAACAATTCAGTTCAGTATTCAAAAGATAACCATTTGAACATATCTTTACACAATTGTTACTCACAGAGATTAGGCTAATAGCAGCTAGAGCACGTTCCCGAGAGCCAACCCTAAACAGTTAATAAATAGAACACACACTAAGTTCACAATCGGAAGGATATAATTTAAATCCATAAATTTCCTCGGTGTGGTTCTACGTCTAAATCCTCATTAAGATGCCTTAAACTAGGCCTAAGAATGCCTAGGATAGGATGAGGATGCAAAAATGTGCACAGAAATCAGTTTCAGAATTTTCAATGAAATAGGGTCCCCGCCGAAGGTTTCATTTCGCCGAGCATGCAAACAAAGGGACCCGCTCGAGCGTCAACTTACCCGCTCGAGCGGACTGATGGACAATGCAAAGTACTGGATGCGCGATTTCTCCGCTCGAGCGTGAAACTCTCCGCTCGAGCGGACTGTAAAACAATTCGAAGAAAATGCTGGGAGCATGCATTCCCCGCTCGAGCGGCACTTCCCCCGCTCGAGCGGACGGCCAAAATCTAGAAAATCCAAATTCAACCTCTAAGTTCCAAACCAAGTTTTGATGCTCCAAACTCGATCCTCTTGGGCCCATTTTCTGGAAAACTCTTTCAAACACATAGAATAACAAGTTTTAAAGCTCAATTTAAGAAATCAAGGCCCAAGGGTGTTTCAATTAAATTCAATTTCAAACTAGTGTTCAAGAACAACATGCAAACATAACAAGCATGAGTTTTAAACCAAAATCAAACTTCAAATCTTGCTCTAATGAGCTCAATGGTTGGAAAACAAAATGAAAACATGGACTTTAGCTCAAACATGAACATGCATGTATAATTCTCCAAGAATTCAACTTCAAACTCACTAAAGTCAACATGCATGCAACAATGGAACTTCAATTCAACAATTATGAACAAAGTCATGGTTTAGCTCTACAATGATGCATGAAACATGCAAGGTTTAGCTGAAGACAACAAGAAGAAGATGATATCACTTACCTAAGTCTCAATTACAAGGTTTAGGAGCTAAATTAGCAAGTATACTTCCGCTCTCAAGCAATCTCCAAGCAAAATCAACAATTTGAGTCCAACTCTCACTCTTCTCCCTCACTCTCTCTTGTTCCTCTTGTTTGGTCGGTTAGAAGCAAGGGAATAGCTGATCAAATGGTATGTTATGTGTAATAAGGCTCTTGGAAATCAATAAACAAAGGGGCCACTAAGGTGGCAATTTGGTAATTAACTCAAACTTGGCGATTAATTCGTTTAAATCTAATTTAATCATTCTAGTCAATTTTCAGATAAATATACCATAAAATCAGAAATATTCTACTGAGTCTAAAACTTCAAACGGTTTCTAAATCGGCCGCCGATAAGGCCTTTAATTAGCAATTTAAACATAAAATGCAAACAGATAAATCAATCAATCAAACAGATACCATATGCAATTCAATAGGTAAACTTATTCAATTTCAGTTCGATCTCAATCAATCCATTCAGTACTTCAGTTAACCCAGTTATCAGTCATTATCAGTCCAGTTTAGCAATAATCAGTATATAATTCAGTGGTTATTCAGTAATCGGTACGAGGGTTGTTACAGAAATTCATTCTCTTAATTGTGAATTTAAGTTGTCACATGCATGGTTCATGGAAAATTGGTGATTAGAGTCAAGAATTAGCTTAAAGTGTTCTATTAAGAAGCAATGTTTGCATACATGTCCATATCATTGAATCTTGAGATCATTTTCATGTGAATTTCCATATGTATTATGGTTATATTCTAGAAATTCACCATGTTTTGAGCTCAATCTTGCATTTACCTTAGAGCATTAGAGTTCTTAAGAACTCATGCATATTAAGTTCTTGCATTGTTCTTTAAGTTTACATTACAAATTGTGTTCAATTGTCACACCTTTGGGCTTGATTTTATGAAATGATCTTTAAAACATGTTGTATTATGGGTTTCTAAGTGTTTTCCAGAAAATTGGCCTAAAAGGATAAGTTTTGATATGTTTGATTCTTGGTTTGAGCTTTGGGAGCAAATCTGGAAAAGCCAGATTTTGGCTTCCATGCTCGAGCGAAGGATTCCACGCTCGAGCGACCACCTTTGTGTTCAAAGCTCCGCTCGAGTGATAAAATGCTGGCTCGAGCGTAAATTGCAAGCTCTTAGGTTTTTGCGTATGCAGACGCATGCTCGAGCAACGAGACCTACGCTCGAGCGAAGAACTGTGTCTCACACTTGAGCGAGTATCAAGCGAGCATCGAGCGAAGAATTTCGGCAACTAGTACTTTTCATGTTTTTATAGACCGCTCGAGCAAGGGAGTCTACGCTCGAGCGACCCCTCTGTTTCGATAAACCCGCTCGAGCGAAAAAAGCTACGCTCGAGCGAGACCCATGTTTTCAGTAAGTTTTGAAAAATGTTGTTAAGTGCTTTTTTGCACCCTCATCCTATCCTAGGCATTCCTAGGCCATGTTTAAGGCATTTTAATGAGGATAATGTTATCGAACCACACCAAGTCAAGATAGGGGCTAAGTTATTAATCCCGAGTGTGTAATTTAGTGTGTGTTCGTTCTGCTACTATGTAGGGTTGGCATCCGATGATGCTGATTAGCCTGCCTATAGCCAGTACTCTGTGAGTAACAATGTTGTAAAGATATGTTCAATCATAAGTATTTTCTGAACGATCGATTGTATTGCTTTCTAAAGTGACATTGTTTACTGAATGAATGTTTGTCCTATTTTATGAACTGTACTCATGGCATCCATAGCAACTTCTTTATTCATATCATATTGTTATTCTTGCCATTCTTTATTATCATATCTTGTTATTATTCTTATTCTGAGATCTCTGTTAGTTCCAATGTTTAGAACCAATACTGTTTATTATTTCGATGGCCGTCAACTGACTGTTTGGTCTATTAAGACCTACTGTACTGTTTTACTATTGGATGTACCACATATGACTGCTATGATTTTTAAATGACTGATAGGGTATGAAATATGAGCCACTAATTGATTAACTGATCTACTGATGCAAACGACTGTTTTAATTACTGAAAGGACATTCATTCTTAACCCCTTTACATATTTGTTATTCACTGGGCTTTAGCTCATAGTTTATATATGTATGTAAGTGGCTAGGCACCAGACTGAAGCTAGAAGCGTCGATTTAAGCTCATATTTTGTCCAGCCAACCCTTGTGCCTCATTTCGAGGTTCCGAGTCTGCTCAAGCCAAGGCTGTTTTTGGGGTGCTTCAGATTCACCCTTTTGTCCCTGTTTTGTACCGATTAAATAAGACTTGACTGTACAGTTATGGTGAAAGGATTAGGTCCCTAACCTGGATGTTATGTGTATCTGATATGTATATATGTTTATGGTTATGAATGTGGTTTTGTCCATAAAAGTCTTTTCTATTTCAGGTTTCCACAGCTCATTGGACATCTTTTTATTAATGATTGGCTTCCGCCAGCCCTTTTATACTGTATTATTGTCTTTACTGTTAAGTAGGCCTTTGGTAATCACCGATTACTGGACAGTTACGATGCTAAACCCATAAGGGCGGGTTTGGGTCGTGACAAGTAAGCGTAGGATGAACATTGGTAGAAGAACTGAGAGGAAATAATGAAAGAGGTATAGATGGTAAATCTATAAAAATGGAGTGACTAAGAACAAGAGAAGAAGGATTTGGAGCAGAAGGCTGAATAGACTGAGACTGAACTATAAGAGGCTCAGATAGAGGAGCAGGAGCAGCAGGACTAGTAGGTAGAGAATGAGATATAACATAAAACACAAAAATAGATGGATGCAGAGATGTAGGAGTAGGAGCATGAGCAGTAGTATTAACAGACCTAGAAGGAGAGCTAGAGGACCAAAAGAAGGACTGCAAGTTAGAGAAAGAAGAAGACTTAGAAAGAGGCTGAGGAGTGGAAAAAGAAAAGATATCCTCATGAAAAATAACATGTCTAGAAATATGAATTTTCCTTGTAGCAAGATCAAGACATCTGTATCCTTTAAAAGATGGATGGTAACCAAGAAAAACACAAATAGTAGATCTAGGTTGAACTTGTTAGAAATGTAGAGCCGAAGCCAAGGAAAACACTGACAGTCAAAAAACTTAAAATAAGACTAAGCAGGAGAAGAATGGAATAGAATTTCATAAGAAGACTTATTAGAAAGCTTAGAGCTAGACATTCTGTTAATGAGATAGGTAGCTGTGGACACTGTATCAAACCAATACTGTAAAGGCACAGAAGAATGATGTAACAAGGCAATGGTTGTTTCAATGATGTGCCATGTGTTTGTGCTCAGAAACTCCATTCTGCGGAGGTGTGTAAGGACAAGACATTTGATGAAGTATACCATGATCTTTTAAAAATTGAGTCATTGGAGTATTAACAAATTCAGTGCCTCCATTTGTTCTTAGAACTTGCAATTTGGTGGAAAATTGAGTTTTAACAAAAGCCTTAAATTCCAAAAATTTAGAAAACACTTCACTCTTGTAACACGAAGGATAAGCCATGTAAACTTGCTAAAGTCATCACAAAAAACACATAGTACTTATATGTAGACAAAGAAGAAAAGGGACTTCACACATCTCTATGGATGAGAGATAATGGTTTGTTTACAGTAGAATTGGAAAGCATAAAAGAGAGTCTATGGCTCTTGGCCACACAATAATGAACACAAGAAGACAAAAGAGCCAAGGTTTTATTAGCAACATTAGGCAAATGACTCTATATATGTACAAATTTCAACTGAGATAGAGGGCCCAATCTCTTATGCCAGACTTCAGTAGAAACAGCTCCAGTAGTAGGGGTATGAAAAGCGTGAGATGAAGAAGGAAGAGAAGAAGTAATAGGGAAGTGATATAAACCATGAGCACTAAAGCCCTGGTGTAAGACTACCTTCGAAGACTTGTCCTGAACCACAAATGAAGAATCATCAAAAGTGACAGTACAATTATTGTCTTTGGTAAGTTCATGGACAGAAACAAGATTTGAGAAAACATGAGCATGTAAAACCTCGATAAACTTAAAGGAATAATGAGGAGTAAGCAAAATACCTTTCCCTATGTGTTAGATAGGTAGAGAAGTACCATTTCCAACTGTAACTTGATTAGTACCTTGATATAGCTGGTACATGCTGAGATTGGAGAGATCATGTGTGATATGATCAGAAGCACCTGAATCAAGATACCAATGAGAAGATTCAGGTGAAGCAGAAGCAACATATGCCTTTAGAGAAGATGAATTCTATGAGTGAGGAGAAGAAGAAGACTGGTGGTAAGTACTATCCAATCTATGCCAGCAATCAAAGGCAATATGATTTGCCTTTCCACAAATTTGACAGATTAGTCCAAAATGTAATAGTTGTCTACCTTGTTTGTCTCTGCCTCTAGAAGATCTGCCCTTTCGGAAAATACCTCGAAAGGAGCCCCGGTAATTGTGACTTAATCTATCACGAGAATATGATGAAGAAGAACAGAATAAGAACCGCTTGTAAAAGCATAAGCAACAGATGATTCTAGACTCTGACTCTTTCTTTGTTTTGCTTTAATGTGAATAGATTCAGAACAAAGCAGAGAGGTTAATTTAGCCATGGAAATAGCATCAACTTGTGCACGAATGGTAGTTTTAAGAGCATCGAATTCATTAGGTAATCCATTTAAAGTAAGCAACATAAGATCTTCTTCATCAACAGGTGATGAAGCTAGAGCTAGTTGATCAGCAAGGTCTTTAATTTGACTCAAATAATCTTCAATGGATTTAGAATCCTTAGTCAGATTTTTCAATCTATTCTTCATTTGATGAATATGAGATCGAGAAAGCAGAGTAAATCTCTTGCATAATGTGTTTCATACCTCTACACTGTGTTGCAAATGAAGAATAGATGTGAAAATTACAAGTGTAAGAGTTGCTGTAATACAGCTAAGCAAATGTGCATCAATGATGTTCCATTGTGCTCGAGCTGGATTAAATACTTATTCACCAGTGGAATTCTTAATCAATAATGGAGGACAAGAAACAGATCCAGTTGCAAAATCAAAAAGCTTAGTTGCATGAAGAATATTCTGAAACTGACTTCACCAGATGATGAAGTTTGTAGAATCAAGCTTCACTGTAATGAAGGAGTGCAGATTTGAGATCAAAAGATTTAGATTAGTAGGTAAGGAGGAAGAAGATGAGAAAGCCATGGATGGATCAACCTCAAGCTCGTGAGAGCTTTAAAGAGGCTCTGATACCATGAAGAATTATTAAAAGATTCTTCATTAATTTCAATATCTGATTACATGTATGTATTTATACAATATATCTAACAAACTAATAATATCTGTAACTAACTAACTAATCTAACAAACTATATCTTCTAGCTAACTATGACATCTGTTGTAGCTTCAGTTTTGGCTTTAGCTGGTTAGCTGTTAATGGCAACTCCTGTTTTGGTTCGAACTGCTGGTGTAACTCTAAATGTTGTGGCTCAGTTTGCTCTGCAGTTGTAATATTATCAATTACGTTAAGTTTAGTATAAGTATTATATGAGATTGTGATAGGGTATTTCAGAATTTACGATAGGTAATGACTTATATATATATATATATATGAACAATCAGATTTGATTCTAAACCGAAACTATTAGTACAAAATCTATAAATGAATCATAAATTACAATTCAATTATTTTTAAGAAATGTGACCTAATCGTGCATTAAAAAATTAGGTTTGATATGGACTAGGCGAGTTTATAATTTTTTTGATTTTTTGAACTGCTTAAAAGATTGATTTTAGTTATTTTGTTGTATAGAAACTATTTACAAATATAATTTTTATATGCAAAATTTATTTAAAATGATGTAATAGTGTGTTTGAGGATACGTACGTCTCAAATCATTGGATCAAAGATTAATCACTTTTTATATTTTATTAACCAAAGTGAGTTACATATCATTATGGGTGCAGTTTATTAATAACAAATCACCAATTACTATTATTATATCAGATGAACTAAATTTGACTATTCATCCACCAATCAGACAGTTGGGATTCCAATCAAAGAACTGTATGTACTAATACATGTATGTAAACATATCATATACATATCTTTATCAAGTTAAAGTGGCTTATAAACAAAGAGCAAATTACCTCAAGAACACTTTGCTTGAATTCTAATACAAGTCAAATCAGTTTCTTTGTTTCTATTATTAGCAATGTCAGAAGAATAAAGTTTTCTAAAGAGAGCTTTGTTAAATCGAATTAACGGCTCATTTTCACCTAATTTCAGAAGTAATTGGTTTGGTTGCGAAATAAATTAAGAAAGATATGAATGAAAAACTTGAAATCTTAAAACATTTTGATTGTGTTTACTTTGAAGTAACAATCTTGTCATGACCAAGAACCACGAATTGAGGAAAACCTCCACTATTCAGTGACATGTACTAGTAGGGCCGTGTAAAATACCGTCCAATCCTCTAAAATCGCATCGATCCGCATCTATTTGTACCGTTCTAACCGCTAACCGCGATTTAAACTTTAAAATTTATAATCTGCCAACCGAACTGCTCTGCTCTGCTATAGTTAATACATATATATTTTTTAACCTCCAATGAAATATTAATGTAAAAATGAGTATAAGAGAGATTTAAGATATAAAATTTATTATAAATTCGTGGTTATATATATGAAACATATTATTTAAAATTACATTGTGTTATATATCTAAAAAATATTATACAAATTAGTATTATATATTATGTAAATGTATGATAATTAGTTAAAATGTTTTTTAATCCGTCAATCCGTCAAAAACCGTCCAAACCGCAAATTGACAATCCGCTACTCCGCCAATTCGCCATTCAATTTGTAATTTTTCTCTTAAATCACCCGAACCGCATCGCGTACACCCCTATGTACTAGTAACTGAATTATTTGGATTATCATACTGTTTGCATTGAGTTCTACGCAGCGAGAACAAGATGCTCAAAAAATAAAACGTACGAACCAAATTATGTATCCCACATTGCACCTACACTTCGTTTCTTGAGCACTTTTTCTGAGTTTGTAAGCTTTTTCTATTTGCATAGTTTTGTAGTGTATATATGTGTCTAGGGGTGAGCATAGTTTGGATTAGATCAGATTGAGGTAAAATCAAAACTAATTCGTTATTTATGATTTTTGAAAAATTAGAACTAATCTAATCTGTTTAAATCGTAGAACCAATCCGAACGAATCTATTTAAATACGGATTGGATCAGTTTAAGACTACATATTCACATAATTAAATAATAAAAAAATTTATATAATATTTTAATTTTATAAAAACATAAATATAGCACTATATTAATTAGTTCTATAATAGTAACATGTCTTTCTATAATAGCGATATACTGTTTTAGAATGTAAACAACTATAAAAAAACTGATTTCACCATAAGTATTTAGATCATTACAAATCAAAACTAAAAATTAACAAATAAAAGTAATAAAAGAGATACTATGCGGGTTTAGATTTGTGTTTAGATTTTATATGGAATAAGAGAAGATACTATGCGAAAGGGTATATAATAAAAATATAGAATATTTGTATACGGTTCGGATTGGTTCCAATCTAGAACCGTGGGGTTCAATTCGGAACTAATCCGTAGACTACGGATTTTTAATTTTTCAATTTGAAACTGAATCACGAATTCAAAAAATCAATTCAAATCTATCAAATTAGACTGAACTGGATTGAATTACAAATTTTATGAATTCGTTCCTCAACCACATATTTGTCAAGCGTGCAAAAATGCAAAACGGATAGCTAAAATGCTCTTTTGTCCTCCCTGTTGAATAGGGTAGCCAATAAAATTTAGATTGAAAATTATTACGAAAACTTAATCTCACAACCGAAAATGAATGAGAGAAAATTGATGAGTTGAACTTCAATATTTTAGATCCATGATGAGGCCCATATATAGAAATATCCTATGTACAACTTCTTGCGTTGTTTGGGAGCAAATTTTTTGAAATATTTTTGTTTTTTTTTATTAAAAGATAAATTGGTTACAAAAACCAAAAAAAAAAAAATCTAAACAAAATATCATATTAAACCTCATAATCATTTTATTTTTTCTCTTACAAATATCACATCTAACCACAAAAAATTTCAATTATCTTCTAAAATACAAAAAAAAAAACTTCTCTAATAATATCCTACAACTAAAAAACCCTACAAAAAATCTACTTCCCAAACACCTACTATGTATAACCTAAGTTACTCACTCGTGCTCTTCCTTAAATTTGTATAGAGTAACCATATATGGAAATATCTTATTTGCAAATGAGATATATAACAATAATACTATATATCCCTCTAATTTATCAACCCTAAATCATTCACAATGATGTGATAATGAAATTACACCCTATATAATGAAATATTTAATAAATCAAAATTTGATATTTGTCAGACACATCATTAGAAGTAGTTTTTAGGGATAATAAAATAAGTCTCTCAAGCATTTTTCAATATATAAATATTCATTCAATTTTGATAGAGACCCCCTCAATCACCAACCCCTACCACCCCCACACACATGTGGGGGCTGGTGATTGGAGGAAGAGAAAAAAATAAATAAGTAAATAAATAAATCTAGCCAATCAGAGGCCAAGGGGGTTGTGGGGGTCACTATTTGGAGGAGGTCCGGAACATTTTTTATATTCATTAAAGCTCTATCGAATAATATTACACAACAAATATTTAAAAAATGATAATTATTATTAACAACCATGTGATTCATGTGGCTAAGGTGTGGGTGTGTTTTTCTCACAAAAATGTCACCATTACTTCATTCTAATTAAAAAATTTGTTATTAATTTGACTTGTACATTGCTGCGTGAGGAAGGTAATGATAAATAGGTTTTTATGTTTAAAAATATGCATACTCCTAGTTTTTCAATACAGTGTGTATTTGCTCGCCGCCTTACTTCTAGTTATCAAGATGTGATCCGAGCAAGTTTAAGTGCTTAAAGAGTATATTTTCTAAAACAAATATGATTACATCAATAAGATATTCGCTTTATTATTCTTATATGGGTGTGTCCCAAGCGTATTTTTATGATTTGATCCATTCATATTATAAGATTCATAGAATAAATTATATATTAAAAAATTTAGATTAATTGGACATCTATAACTCTATAACAAACCATATTTGTTTAAAAGAAAAAATAAACGGTTGGTATAATTTTGATAATTTTTATAAAAACATTTAGGGCTGACATAGGGTTATATATGTCCGATTAATCTAATTTTTTTTTATAAATAATATGCTCAATAAATTTTATAATATGAACTATTCAGATCATTGAAAAAGGCTCAGGACACGCCCTTCCATGAGCGTTATGTCATAAGACAAAACACTGACCATTAATCCTATTGAGGAGAGATCTTCTTATAGTTTATAACAATAGAAAAAGATGTTAAAACAAGAATAAACGAATTTTTTAATTTTACCTACAAATTTTTTTTTAATTATTTCTAATCATTTTTATGGTTATATTAGTTTTAATTTAAATTAATAGAACTTTTTGAAAATATTCTCACACATGAAATGGGAAAAGAATGAGTAACAAAAGAGAAGACTTTTGCCTCATTTTAAGAAATAAATTAAAAATCACTTTCTAACTTTTAACGCACTTTCTTTTTTCACAAAAAAATAAAAAATAAATTTTAATTATCCCCTCAAAACACCCAAAAATAATTAGGAAAAGAATCATTTTATCCCCCCAATGCGCACGCGCACACACAAAAGATGTTTATATCAGACAAGGGATGAATTTAATGAATAAAGAGACATAAGGCTAGAAAAAGAATAATTTTGTTTTAAACATACAGGATATATTAGGAGTGTTTGGCAAGTTGGATTTGGGTTATTTTTCTATTAAAATTTACAAAAATAATAAAATAATTTAAAATAATTAATAAGATAAAATATCATGTCAAATTCATAATCAGTTCATTTTTTTTCTCACAAATATCACATCTAATTATAAAAAAAAATAAAATCTAACGATCTTCTTAAATATAAAAATTTTAATACACTAAAACAGTTAAAATAAAAAATAACTTATTAAAATAATAACTTCCCAAACACGCACGTTATAATACTAACTACAAGTTTGATAAAATTTGATAGTAATGTTTTTGTCATTTTATGTGTGGAAATGCTTTCAAAAAGTTTTTATTGATAAAATAATTTGTTTAACCCATTCCACAGTCGACACTTCATCTTACAATTATTTTGAAATAATTATATATTTTTATTCTATATGAAATAATAAAAATTAAATATAACACATAATTTAATATAAAAAAAATTATCAAAACAAGGGAGAATTTTTTTAATAAATATATAAAAAATAATACTCACAAATCAATTACATTAAGACATTATAATTATTAATAAATATCACTTTACTCTTTTATTTTTTAAAACTCATACATTTTGATTTTTATAATTATAAAAATTCATATAAATAATCATAAACAATAAGTAAAATAATATTTTTAAATACACAGCAAAATAAAAAGTAAAATTGGGGCAGAAAATGAAGGGTTCTTTTAAAAATTAATTTTTTAATAGATTTTTAGACTCAAAAGAAGTAAAATAATAATAATAATAATAATAATAATAATAATAATTTGACAATTTATAATAATTTTTTTTTTTTAATACTAAAATCCTTACCTTTTTTTTTTGAACTGACTAAAATCCTTACTTCAATTCCCCAATTCCCAAACAGAGCCTACATTCCATTTTTGGGTCACTCTCTTCTTCACTAGTACTCTTTCACTGAAAATCGTGGTTCCACGAAGATGTTCATCTTCATCGCTCGAACCTCTCGCCGGAAACCACCCTCACTCTCTCTCTTCTTCACGCGCCACCACCTCTCCTCCTTCTCCACCACCACCACCACCACAACCCCTCCTTCCTCCAACCTCCACACCAAGTACTCCTTCAAACCCCCACTCTCTCTCCACCAAAACCCTAACCCTAACCCCAAAACCCCAACCACCAAGAAGCCGCAAAAGCCGCCGTACCGTCCGCCGTCGTCGCTCGACCGCGGCGGAGCGAAGCCGGTTCGCTCGGACCTGCCGTTTGATTTCCGGTTCAGCTACACCGAGAGTAACCCGGATGTGAGGCCAATTGGGCTCCGAGAGCCGAAGTACTCACCTTTCGGGCCGGATCGGCTGGACCGGGTCTGGACCGGAGTGTGTGCTCCGGCGGTGGAGCTGAGAGTTGGGTCGGTGGAGGATGGGAAGGAGGATTCGAAGTTGGAGGAGAAGAGGAAGAAGATGAGAGAGAAGACTTTGGGAGAGCCATTGACGAATGCTGAGAGGAAGGCTCTGGTGGACCGGTGTCATAGCCATAGAACAAAGCGCCAGATTAATTTGGGTATTGAGATTTTTTTTCTTGTGTAATTTGTTTGATTGTTCTTGTTTTAATTTGATAATTTAGCTTATAATTTCATGGGTTCTTCTTAAAATTACGATACTGGTATTATCTTAGTGAATTTGTTGACAAAATGTAACTTTTTGATGGAGAAACAGTTGTGTTTTCATTTTCGGTATTTTTTTGGTTTTTGTATTCATTTTCCGTGTTTTTGAAAACAAAATAATGAAAAGTTTGAACAGAACCATTGTTTTGTAGTTTTTATTTTTGTGTGAAAGCAGTTTTGGAACATTCGAAAACAACTTTTATGTTTCAAAAAATGTGTTTTGTTTTCAGGAAATTTTTCCGGAAGCAGTATTCGGATAGAGTTCGCCTAATAAGGGTGATATGTGTTATTCAATCATAAGTAGATTTACAATAAGGGCATAGCAGCCCAAGCTCCATAAAATAATGTAATTTCTTTTTAATTATAATAACAAAGAAAATCAAATGCAGATATGTATCCAGAAAGTAAACTAGATTTGAATTATTAAATAGTTTGTAGAAATGACGAAGCTCTGTAAATTATGTTTTTGAAATGGATTTTGATTAGTGCTTAAATGCTTAATTTATTTATTCTGTTTCTTGAGTTGTAAAGAAAAAAGATTAGGAATGCTGGTGTCGAATGAAGGTCACTATCTGCGGATTAGATATCATAGAGGAAGGCTTTTAATTGACATGATAGTCAATTGTTAAGAATGAATTTGATGGTCGGATTTTAATATTCTGAAGACATAAGGCATTTTCTTCTTTGAGTTAAAAAAGAGTAAGATAGCATGGAATTGTTTGCTAATTCAACCAGAATCTTTCATACTCTCTACAAATTTAGCAATCTTCTAAAGGAAAGTCATTGAAATTACAGCTTGTCTGATTTTTTTAGATTTTTGAATTTACACTCAGGATGTTAGAATGTCACTATTTACCCTTCCACCATATAAAAAAAGAAGAAAAAAAAAAGGAACAGCAGTTCTTTTTCTGCTCACTTTTGGCATTCGTGGTTTCTATTGTAGGAAGGGATGGTTTAACACACAACATGTTGAATGATATTCATAATCACTGGAAACACGCTGAGGCAGTCAGGGTAAAGTGTATGGGTGTACCCACCGTTGATATGAAAAATGTTTGCACTCAGCTAGAGGTACTTCGTTTCCCTCATGTCTAGAAGCATTTCCTTCTCTTGGTTTCATCTCCTCTAAGGATGTTATTTAGAAAGAAATAGTGCATAGAGGCATTTCCTTTCAGAAGTAACCTTTTGCAATTCACATTCATATTGTATGTAATGCTTTTGTTTCTTGTGTGTTTTGTACACCATGGTAGATTAATTTGTACCTCTTTGCCCATGGTTTTTACATTAATTCGTGCCATTTTATTATGAACTTGGTTATTATTCATATCTAATGGGCTCCTAGATATTCTGTTGTGTCTGTTTAATGTTTTATGTTTGTATTCCAGGATAAAACATTTGGCAAGATTATCCATAGACATGGTGGTCTACTCATATTATACAGGGGCAGGAATTATATCCCCAAGAAGAGACCCATGATTCCTTTAATGCTGTGGAAGCCTCACGAGCCTGTATATCCAAGGCTTATCAAAACTACGATTGATGGCCTTAGCATTGAAGAAACAAAGGGAATGAGAAAGAAAGGACTGGCTGTTCCTGCCTTAACAAAACTTGGTAAACCTTCTGTCAGTAGTAGCTTTCAATACCGTCACTTTGTATGGTTTCTAACACATCATTTTCAAATGCAGCTAAAAATGGTTATTATGGTAGCCTTGTACCTATGGTTCGAGATGCTTTTCTTGCCAGTGAGTTGGTTCGGATAGATTGCCAAGGCCTTGAAAAGAGTGACTACAAGAAACTAGGCTGCAAACTGAGGGTAAAACTTTAGCTTTTGATTAATCTTACCTTGTGGTGGTTGTCCTGTAACTACCAATACAAAATCTGCTATCTTTTGTTCTTCTTTGTAATTTGTTGCATGCTTGTTGCAAATTGCCCCCATAAGTGCACTGTTGGCTGGGGTTTGGGGGGACGAAGAGAGATTTGTATTTAAAATATAAAAAGGAAAAGCAAAGAAAACATGCATATATATATAGATATTACTAGCGTCTGGCTCCACGGGATGTGTGAGTAACTTAACATATGGTTTTTGATTTGTTGATTTTACTTTTTCGTCCTTATAGTAATTGCTAGACAAAGGTAATAGTTGGGGAAATTACGTTGTTGCTATTAATTTTTTTTGAAAATCAAAATTGCATGACTAAGCTCTAACCGAGTAAGTTGTGTGCTTTATATAATGGAATAGGCATAGCGAGAGCTTAAAAACAGGCAGTCCTAGTGCACGAGGCTCCCACCGCCATTGTGAGGTCTAGGGAGGGTCAGAAGTAAGTCTTAATTCAACTGCTTGACATTGGTCACATGAATGTGTTTTGCCATTGCGAGGTTCAGGAAGGGTCAGATGTGAGATTCTGTTTTTATTTTTATTTTTATTTTTATCTTATATGAAAATGCTTACACGTCCGTTCAACATACCTGTAAGCTGAACAGATGATGAACTGCTACTAACTGATAATTACGACTTTGTATGAAGAATTATGCTGAAATTTTGAATTTACAAAGGTGGTCTTGTGTTTGAGTCTATTAAAAGCAAATATAATTTCTATGACATAAATCCCCCAAGTAACCCCAAGTAGGACTGACTATTGTTTTATGACCTGAGTTAAATTACCTAACACCCCACCTTCTTTCAGACTGAAGAAACACCACAACCTTCCTTCTCTAACCTCAACTAGAAAGAGAAACAAGTTATATTGCTGATAAATTAATGATTATAATTTTATTTTATTTTTGTTTTACATAAAAAACCATTAGTTATGTTAGATGATTAGTTGTGAATATCTAATTTGCAGAATTTAATAACTTCAAGAAGTAAAATACACAGTTAACAGATAAGCTGGGAACATTTGCGGTGTTGTGAGCTCCAACAGATTTATTGTATGCAACAGTTGTAAAGCATAACATTCCAACAACCCCATGTTGGCTACATGAATTTTGCTTTGCTATTCAGCTCAGATGGGGGGCCATATCATGAGCTAAGTCATGGCTCACTATCTCGTTTTCACCACCTCTACTTTTCTGTTGGCTATCTTCTTGTGCTTGTAGCTTCTTCCTCTTGATTCATATCTATTCCTACAGACCTACGGTTATGATCATTGGTGATTGAATTTGAAATGTGTATCTCCCATCTTATCCTAAACATATTCCCATTTGAGTTGTGTTTGGATCAAAGATTTTGAGTGGGGATTTGTGGAGGGAAAGAAAAAAGGAAAAGGAAAATTGAAAAAATTGAGATCAATGTCCCATCTTATCCTAAACATATTCTTAGTAAACTTAAATTTAGCATTCATGCAATCCAATTAAAGTTGCTCTCCACTATGTTTTGGTGGATGTAAATTGACTTTGGTGGCAGTTTCAGTTGTTCCATGCATGGTTGCTACTGAAGTTCTAATACCTTAGTGAATGGAAAAGTGTTTTACCAATCTACTTATAGACTGATCCTTTTCTAAACTTATTTTGGTTTTGCCTTTTGACACTGTTGATCACACCTGTATGTTCTAATTCTTTCTTTCTTACAATTTCACGCAGGACTTGGTGCCTTGTGTCCTGGTGACATTTGACAAGGAACAGGTTGTGGTATGGAGGGGAAAGGATTATAAGCCGACAGAGGATGACGATCACTTCTTTACAGTTCGTGCTTCATTTGACAATCCACGTGATGATTTGGTTAGCCATCCAGAACACTAAACCTCAGATGATGACATCAGCAGTTGGCATTCCAGAAGAACACGAAACCTCAGATGATGACACCAGCAGTTGGCATGACTTCCACTCCGAGTCCTAGTAATTGCATAGCACAAGCGAGTTCGGATCCTCTCCTTGAGGCCCCTCCTTCAAATCCTCCATGCAACGGTTCAGATCTGGCCAACCAGATCCAACGGCTAAAAAAAAAAAATGGAAATTGAAAAGTAAAATTTCCCGCCCAAAGCTATACAGACACTCCTCAGCCTCACACACTCCTCAGCCTCAAAATTGGAGCTGAAATGTTCCCGCCCACTCTCTCATCTCTCTCTCTCCTCCAGGGCATTACCCTTACTTCTCTTCCTCTCTCTCTCATCTCTCTCTCTCCTCACACTCTGCCACTCCCAACAACACCTCTCCCAACAACAAACTTCTTTAGATGTTTTATGTACTCCGGATAGATCCCCAAGTCACAATGATTTCCTCCTTTAATTCGTAGTGGTTCATATTCTTCTTTACAAAGCTCCCAAAGCTGCTTACCATGGGAGCAATCCACAACATCATCTGCAGCTCCCAGCAAGCACCAACAGACAAAAACAGAGTGAAAAAACATGTCGACATAAGCATGTACTTGCGCTTTCTGTTTGTGGCAAGATGCATAGTAACAATCTAGTGCAGTGGCTATTTCTCATTTTTGCCTTGCGACCTAGTACATATATGTTCCTTCAAAGATGATTCGGTGCAAGTTCAAATACGCATAGAATTGATGCACATCAATATTCATTATTGCAATAGACTGCAATGATATCTTTAGTCTGCCCACATTATCATGCATGTTAGAAAAATCTCAAATTTATTTGCAAACAAAAAGAACACAGTGGACAATATCTAATAACAAACAAGACAAAACATATAATTTAATGCATTTTCTGGAGTAGACTTACACTCGAGATTCAAAGATTTCCATGGATACATACAGTAATGATTTGGATTTGTTTTTTGATTTTAATAGTTTTTTGTTCGAATTCAATTGCAAAAATGATTAGATTTACATTCAATTAGTTTGAATTCGTTCGATTGACTAATACTCATGCTTAAGGTTTTGATTTTCTTCGATCTAGTTGTTTGTCCCTTTGATTTGGCTGTCTCGAGTTAGAGTTGAGTGATTGTTTTTCTAAAAAATACGGTTGCAAGTCCATTTTTATCAAAACTAAATATCAGAATAAAGAACATTTTGTTGAACTTATATAAAGATATATACATTGACACCACAATGGAAAAAAAAAAATTCACAGTTCATTTATCAATCTTGAAAAGGAAGAACATTACACCATAAAGAGGCATCCAACCAATTAATCAAATCCAACGTTCAATTGGTTTACAAAGACAAAAGCTCCAAACCCCTAGGCAAGTTTTGATAATACATGTTGTCGAACTTGTTCGGAGTCATGATATCGTTGAACACCGGCAATGTGGGGTTTTGATGATAATCAGCACAAGCTTGTCTCAACCCATGAGCAAATCAAGGGTTGTAACTCGGATCAAACATTAAACTCGAATTCATGGTGTAATTGTAGATGTTTGTGCTGAACTCCTTACAGTGAGAGAACCAAATTGTATGAGCACCACTCGAAGCCACCATTTCTTCGATTGAGAACCCTTTAGATGAAAAAAATGTTGATGATCTGAGTCAGACATTTGTGGGTCTGGGAAGATTACCTTCAACGAGGGTTGATTTGGAGACAAACCCATCTCTGCACCCTAATAGGACATTATAGTAAGGACCACCCATCATGGTGAGGAGATCGCGAGCAGCAACGGCGAGAATGTCGGCGCAAGAGACGACGCCGGGTGGGGGAGGTGATTTGCTTGTTAGTGATGGTGTCTTGCATGATCTGGTTGAACTAAGGCATGAGTATTGGTAGTAGTTGAGGGAGAGGTGTTGTTGTTGGGAGTGGCAAAGTGTGAGAAGAGAGAGAGATGAGAGAGAGAGGAAGAGAAGTAAGGGTAATGCCATGGAGAAGAAAGAGAGAGATGAAAGAGTGAGCGGAAACATTTCAGTTCCAATTTTGAGGCTGAGAAGGAGTGTTTGAGGCTGAGGAGTATCTGTATCGCTTTGGGTGGGAAATTTTACTTTTCAATTTCTAATTTTTTTTTTTGTTTTTTTTTTATAGCCGTTAGATCTGGTTGGCTAGATCTAAACCGTTGCACGGAGGATTTGAAGGAGGGGCCTCAAGGACAGGATCTGCACTCAGCACAAGCACCATTTTGCTTCTTCGCGATTGAGATGAGTATTCCATTATCATATCCAAAAGGCGGGCCATAAAGATTTGCAACCGTCTTTTTTTTTTATGGATGTTTCAAAGTAGCTGAGTTTCCATGATGTTCAGTCTTTTTTGGTTCTTGGTTTCTTACTTTTGGGCTGTGTTTGGTTTAGTTTTAAAATCAATTTTGAAAGGTAAGTTTTTGAAAAGAGTTTTTAAAATTTGAAAATTTAATTGGTTGTATATTTTGAAAATAATTTTGTAGTTGGAGTTTGTAGTTTGTAGTTTGGGATGATTTGTAGTTTTTT